>JAGIQG010000020.1:48529067-49129067 GCA_024679065.1 Sphyrna mokarran | reverse complement strand
TTGCGCCCATTTTTGGGCGCGAAAACTTAGTAAAGCCAGGTGTGTGGTGAGTAGCGCCATCTGTGCCCACCTCTGCACCAGTACCCACTTTACCAAGGTCTCAAACAGGTGCAATAACCATTTAAATGTATTTAAATTGTCTTAATGGGCTGCACACCCAACCTTACCGGCACTTCCCCCTTTACCACCGCATTCGGCAATCCGGAATCGGTGTGAAACAGACATGCACAGAAGTCTGATTCAGGCGCTCCAGTTAGTGAGGGGGTAAGTGCTGAGTGTCTGACAGCTGTCTGCCTGAGATCAGTGGGAGGAGGGAGGAAGGAGGGGTTCCGTTGTCACACTGCCTGTGATCAGTGAGGGTAAAGGTGGGGAGGGGGCCGTGATGGTCTGGGTGGCAGAGGGGGTAGGGGGATAACGAAGTCTATAATGTTGTGGGGGGTGGGGCATTGTCTGTGGGGGCCAAGGGGAGGCATTATCCAGCCTGGGAGGGATGTGGCAAGGACGCATTATGCTATTATTTTTCTGCGCATGCGCCATTGGAGGCTCCGATCAGAGCTGCAGGATTTCAGGCACGTTAAGCCCCACCCACAGCGCTATTCGGAATCACTGATAATTCTGCCGGCAGAGTGTGAATGGGGGCACCTGAGAACGGGTCTAAAAGCCGGATCTGATTCAAGTCCCAGATTCAAGTCCCACCAAGCACTTAGAATCAAAATGGTAAAATCAGGCCCTGAATTTAGGCGACTCAGTTTTTTGGTCTGCGGTTGAAGAAACAGTGAGTTTAGGGTATAGCTTTGAGATGTCTTTTCCAAGTTGGATGAGAAGCTGCAGGGGAATGTTCAGGAATTCACTGGAAGAAAGCATTGCCAGTCCCAAGCAGGAAGCACTTGTATTAAGCCAATGGTAACACTTGGCTAACTTGTTAAGATATTCCTGGGTAAAGGACCTGTGGGAATTTGAATTGTCTCATGTTTTTATTGCAATCTTGTCAACCTTCTGGTCTGGTGTAATACAAATCTGGTGTGAGAATTGATGAAGCTTCAGTATAGACTCACCACTCTGCGATCACATGGTGCAGGATGCTGGCATAATGGCAAAAATATAAACATTGAACAAACAAGTAGGAGCAGATAACCATAGAATCATATCTCACTGAAGGGACGAGGCCCTTTGGCCCATTGTGTCTGTGCCGACCCTTTTGATAGAACGATCCAATTAGTCCTACAAACCCCACTCTCACTTGCCCCATTAAAACTCTGCAAATACTTCTCCTTTTCCACCAGTTTTCAAGTCCCACACTACCAGAAGGACGTGGAGGCTTTGGAGGGAGTGCAGAAAAGGTTTACCAGGATGTGGCTTGGTATGGAAGACTATGTGAAGAGATTGAATAACTGGGATTATTCTCCCTGGGAAGATGGAGGCTGAGGGGTGACCTGATAGAAGTTTATAAAATTGTGAGGGGTACGGATAGGGTGAATAGTTGGAAGCTTTCTCCCAGGGCAGAAATGACAATTACGAAAGGGCACAAGTTCAAGATAAGGAGGAAAGGTTCAGTGGAGATGTGCGGAGGTAGTTTTTTACACAGAGGGTGGTGGGAGCCTGGAATGCACTGCCATGTGAGATAGACACGTTAGTGACGGTTAAGGCTAATCTGGATAGGCACGTGAACAAGCGGGGAACAGAGGGATACAGGCCTGGATTGGCACAAGCTTGATGGGCCGAAGGGCCTGTTCCTGTGTTGTCCTGTTCTTTATTTTATTCTTTGAAAATGATTATTGTATGTGGTTCTGTTGCCCTTTGAGGCAGCACTTTCCAAATCACAACTCACTGCGTAAAAATAAAAACATTATTTAAAGCTTAAAGTTTATTTATTAGTCACAAGTCAGCTTATATTAACACTGCAATGAAGTTACTGTGAAAATCCCCTGGTCATCACTCTGTGGCACCTGTTCCAAAGGGAGAATTTAGCATGGCCAATGCACCTAACTAGCATGTCTTTCAGACTGTGGGAAGAAACCATCTCCCCCTAGGAATCTTTCACCTTAAACTTGTGACATCTTTATAGCGACCGTCTACCAGTTAAGAATTGTTCACTCCACCGATCCTTTGCTACGATTTTGAACTCCTCTATCAAGTTTCTCTTTCACATTCACTGTTCTGAGGAGAAAATTCCAGCTTCCCCAGTCTCTCCACACTCACTGAATTCTCTTGCCCCTGATATCAAAGTGTCCCATGTTTGAAATTATTTTCCCAAGAGAGGCTATCTGCAATCTCGCAGATTCACTCCCCCATGAGATGTCACTAATGCTTCGATCTTCCCGCATTGTGAGCGAGGACTTTTACATTAATCACTGTGAGCAAATACAAGTCACCTCTTTGCACATTGATCTGCTTCATTAACAGTTAATGTTTCTCTCACAAGCAAATATCAGAATAAATCCCGTGAAATTTATCAGAGTTCCTTGACTTGCAGAGGAATACTCAAATAATTGATTTGCTTCTGTTTATAGATTACTCGTTAGTCAAGGTTCCTGGAGGCTCAAGTTTAACTAATTACCGTTTCCCATCTCAAGGAATGAGCTTCATCTTGATCCCTGGGGAAGCCTTCCACAGGAAAAGTAAGACATTTCTTTCAAAATGTAGCCTTAATATATTTTCGCTTATCATTAGTTTGATTTCTCTGCCAAGCCTGTGACTGCAATGTAATTATATACTGAATTATTTAAATCTGACTCCCTTCTCCCACCTGTTCGGCACCAATCCTGATTTTAACCCTCTCTTCTGAATGCGTGCCTAAGGCTTACTGCTGAGCTGTAGGGCTGATTTTTCCGGAGGAGACGGGGTGAGAGGGGAAGGGAGGAGATGGAGTGAGGCCTGCTCGTGGGACCTGGAGAAGCCCAGCTATAACTCCAGCCCCCCACCTCCCCCTACCCCACCCCCACCCCCACCCCCACCCCCCCACACACACTCACACAAACACACACACACACACACCCACACACACACACAGAGTCCCATCTTAAAGAGATGTCATTCCCATCCCACCTGGGGAAAATGACAAGAGGAGCTGGGATGGGAAAGGTTCATTAAAAACTGTGACTTCCCCAACGGCGGGGCCTGGAGATGTTTCTTCAGAAGGAGTTATCCGCAACAAAACTTACTCCAACTTATAAATCAAAAAAAGGATTTAGTAAAGAAATATCATTACTCCAAACTTGGGGTCTCATCCTGGGCCATCCCCATAATTCTACATAGCTCCTTATTTATAGCGAATCAGCTGGTCAGCTGGCTATTACATCACTCTGTAATTGGTTCCGTGGTTTACTGGGTCAGCTGACACTTACATTTCGTTCCCATTGGTCACATTACGTCCAATACAAAGTTGCCACTGGTTACATTCTAACAGGGTGTGTATCAGAACCTCTCCAAGACCACCAAGGAACATGTAGGTCTCCCTTTGTCCAGGATTGCCCCTCACTCTCACTTTCCATCTTCTTCTGAAGATTCTCTGGAAACTCCTTCTCTGTGACACTTCACTGAGCCAGTGGCTTGTATCTTTATTCCATGTTTCTGAGACAGGCAGTTAGCTGATGACATGGCAGAGGAACAAAATGTTAGGGGAGGCAGTGGACCAGTGGTATTATCACTAGACTATTAATCCAGACACTCAGCTAATACTCTGGAGAACTGGGTTCGAATCCCACCACATCAGATAATGGAACACAAATTCAATAAAAAATATCTGGAATAATAAATCTCCTGATGACAATGAAACCATTGTCGATCGTTGGAAAACCGTTTATGCCCTTTAGGGAAGGAAATTTGCTGCCCTTACCGAGTCTGGCCTACATGTGACTCCCAAGCCACAGCAATGTCTCAGCTGCCCTCGGGCAACTAGGGATGGGCAATAAATGCTGCCCAGCCAGCGATACCCATGTCCCACAGATGAATAAAAAAGTTAGCCAGCCTCTATTCTCAATCTGGAGTCTCTTGGTATTTCTCTGCCAGTGAATACTCTGGGCTCTGATATATTACAACAGCTGGATTCTGCAGATCTTAACATTTGATGAATGGGTAAATTTTATGAATGAGCTGTCTTGAGAGCAATCAGAAGCAGGTTGTAAAATGGTGGGTAGACATTTGTTGGATTATCGGATTTACATCATTCCCGGGACTTAGGGGGCACGGGTCATTCATTTGCAACTTTTGGATGTTGGAATGAGAAATGGAGTTTTATTATTATCCGAGGAAAGAAATGGCAATTTCAACAGCTTTGCTCGAAACATAGTTTACAAAAGGGAACCCCTGAAAGATTAGGAAGAGGATATGTGTGGGAAAATAAAGAATAAGAGCATTTAAGGGTGTTCAGATGGTCAGTGGATAGACATATGGATAGCATTGGAATAGTTTAGATAGAGGGTCATAAAATTGGTTCCATTGGTCGGCGCAACATCGAGGGCTGAAGGGCCTGTACTGCGCTGTAATGTTCTATGTTCTATATTCTATGTTCTATAAGAACATAAGAAATAGGAGCAGGAGTCGGCCATCCAGCCCCTCTAGCCTGCCCCGCCATTCAATAAGATCATGGCTGATCTGTAGTGATTCAATACCACTTTCCCGCTTTCTCCCCGTAACCCTTAATTCCCTTGTCAATTAAAAACCTATCCACTCTTGACTTGAACATATTCAGTGAGGAAGCCTCACCACTTCAGGAGGCGGAGAATTCCAAAGATTCACCACCCTTTGCGTGAAGAAATTTCTCTTCAACTCTGATCTGAGAATGTCTTGTCACATTCTTGCATTGTCCCAACAGACGCACAGCCAGCTGATAGTGTTTGAAGAATATCAGCTTTTTATATAATAATCAAATACACTGGAGGAGGCTGTTCAGCCTATCATGCCTTGCTAGCATTTTGAAAGAGCTAGCCAATTATCTCTCCCCTTCTCTTTCCTCAGAACCCTTCCGGAATTAATTTGATTCCCTGTTGAAAATTCCAATTGGATCTGCTTCTGTCCCCTTTCAGTCAGCACAATAACACTCTGGGATAAAACAGCAACACTCCTCCCCGCCTCTGGATCTGTCCTGTTCAATCTGGGTCCTCCGGTTCCAATCCTCCAACCAGTGGAGACAGTTTCTCCTTAATTACTCCACTAAAACATCGAGACGTTCTCTGCTCTAAGAAGAGCAATCCCACCTTTTCCAGTCTCTCCATATTGTCTCTGAATTCCCTCATTGTGTGTTTGAAATTATTTTCCGTGCCCAAGAGAGGCCATCTGTAACCTCGCAAATTCAATTCCCCATGAGGTGTCATCAATTCTTTGATCTTCCCACAGTGGAGGCGAAGACTTTTGCATTACTGCCCCTCACTGTGAATAAATACAAACCACCCCTTCACACATTGAGTAGCTGCATTAATAATTAATGTTTTTCAGACAGATAGTGGAATAAATCAGGTGGAACTTATTCCAGATGTTTTGTTTTAAATAAAGTTCTCCTCCTCATATTACATTCCTTTGCCAATTATATTAAATCTGCCTCTTCTGATTATCGACCCTCCTGCCCGTCTCTCTCTGTCTCTATGAAAACCTGCTAAATTGTAATTGTATGATTCACCACTGCACCCAATCTCCACACAGCAAGATCCCATTTCCCGATGTGAGCTGGATGACCAGCTGAGCTGTTTTACTTGTGATGGTTCTGGGTAGAATGTTGGTCAAGACTGTAGTGTACCACAAAACGGTGGCATGGGAATGCATGTCTTCACCCGAATTAGAAAACTGAGCCCAATGATTCTCAGATTGAAAACATTTAGCTCCTCATTGGTAGAGAAAAGAGGAATATCCAGATGTTGTGATCATGTGAGAACCAATGAACAGGTAGAACCAGGAATGTTGTTCTACAAAGTGAACTTGAGAAGTTCAGGTCCAAACTCATCAGGGCTCCTTAGACAGCACCTTCCAAACCCACAATCACTTCCATCTAGAAAGACAAAGGCAGCAGATACCTGGAGGTTCCTGTCCAAGCTACTCACCATCCTGATTTGGAAATATATCACTGTTCTTTCACTGTCACTGCATCAGAATCCTGGAATTCTCTCCCTAACAGCACTGTGGGTGTACCTACACCACACGGGCTGCAGTGATTCAAGAAGGCAGCTCACCGCCACCTTCTCAAGGGGCAATTAGAAGTGGACAGTAAGTGCTGGTCTGGCCAGTGATGCCACATCCAATAAATGAACAATTAAAATAAAATTAAAATGCAGAACATTAAAGAAAACCATCTCTGGATTGTTTCCGGAGTCACCCCATAGTTGTCAGAGGATTAGCCCATCAGGGAATTAAACACGTAGCTCAAGGTGATGTGGGAAGTGGGGGTTTCCAATTCATGGGGTTCTGGAATCAGAGGGAGCTGTTCTGTCAGAGTATGCTTCACCTGAAAGGGGCAGGGACAGTATCCTGGTCAATCGTGAAAGGGGCGGGGATAGTGTTCTGGTTAATCATGTAATTCCAAAGATGCACAGGTTAGACGGATTCAGTACAGAAAATGTATGGAGAAATGGAAATGACTAATATCTGTCAAATCATAGAATTGAACTTGGGTCGCTGATGCTGTGAAGCAGCAATGCTAACCACTGTGTCATTGTGCTGCCCAATTCTGGTCAACCATATGATGGAAATTGGAGCCTCAACCATCACTCTGCATAAGCCCAGGCTATAATCCCATGCATGTGAAAGTGTGTGTGTCGCCATTAGCAACTTGTACTCCCTAAATATACTGCAACACAGCACCATCACAAAAGATAATCCAAAATTCTAACAGGATATTGGCCTGAATTTTGAGGGGACTTTAATATATTGGTACAGATCTCTGATTAGACTCCCTGTGCACTGGACACCACACCACAGCAAGGTAACATTAGAGGGAGCACAGCATAGATTCAGCAGGAAACAGGGCTCCAAAGAATTAATTTCTGAGCACACATTGTATAGATGACGTTTTTGTTCCCCTGAATATGCAAGATGAAGGTGAGCTAATCGATGGGGTTTAAGATGGAACTTTAGGGTCAATTGAAGACTGAGATAGAAAAAATCATTTTGTCAAAGGACCAGGATGCATAAGGAATGAAGATGTGGATTTAATGATGGAACAGATTTGAGACGCTGTTCTTTTCCAATGTAAATAGAATCATTTAAATTTTTAATGAAGTATATGACAACATCAAATCTCTTTTCCCCCATTTATGATGCATTTTTTCCACTGTGTCTGGTTAAAATATTGCCAGAGCTGGAAATCTTTACACATCTGAATTATCTCCATCTGAATGAGTTGAGATAAATGAGGACCCAGTGTAGAATGAACAGTTCCAAAAGTGAATGAGCGTAATTATGGGAGTTGGTTTAGCTCAGTTGGTTAGTGATGTGTGGCGTGACGCCAACAGCACAGGTTCAATTCCTGCTCAGGCTGAGATTATTCATAAATAACCTTAACCTTGCCTCTTGCCTGAGCTGTGGTGACCCTCAGGTTAAATCAGCACGCATCAGCTCTCCCTCTCAGAGGGGAGATTGGTCTATAATCATCTGGGATTACCTAACAGTCATTATAATCATAGCAACAATAATCTCTCCCTCAATATCAGCAAAACAAAGGAAATTGTCATTGACTTCAGGAAGCATAAAGAAGAACATATCCCTGTCTACGTCAATGGATCGAAGTAGAAAGGGTCGAGAGCTTCAAGTTTTTAGGTGTCCAGATCACTAACAACCTGCCCTGATCCCCCCATGCCAACATTATAGTTAAGAAAGCCCCACTAATGTCTCTACTTTGTCAGAAGACTAAGGAAATTTGGTATGTCAGCTATAACTCTCACCAACATTTACAGATGCCCCATAGAAAGCATTCTTTCTGGTTGTATCACAGCTTGGTCTGGGCTCCTGCTCTGCCCAAGAACGCAAGGAACTACAAAAGGTTGCGAATGTAGCCCAATCCATCACACAAAGCAGCCTCCCATCTATTGACTCTGTCTACACTTCCAGCTGCCTCAGCAAAGCAGCCGGCATAATCAGGGACTCCACACACCCCGGACATTCTCTCTTCCATCTTCTTCCATTGGAAAAAAGTTATAAAAGTCAGAAGCTGCAGCAAGACATTGATAGGATGCAAGACTGGGCGGAGAAGTGGCAGATGGAGTTCAATCCAGATAAGTGTGAAGTGGCTCATTTTGGCAGATCAAATAGGATGGCAGAATATAATATTAATGATAGGACTCTTGGCAATGTGGAAAATCAGAAGGATCTTGGGGTCCAAGTTCATAGGATGCTCAAAGCAGCTGCACAGGTTGAAGGTGTGGTTAAGGCAGCGTATGGTGTACTGGCCTTCATCAATCAAAGAATTGAGTTTAGGAGTTGAGAGATAATGTTGCAGCTTTATTGGACTCTGGTCAGACCCACTTGGATTACTATGCTCAGTTCTGGTCGCCTCATTACAGGAAGAATGTAGAAGTCATAGAAAGAGTGTGAGGAGATTTACAAGGATGTTGCCTGGATGGGGGAGCATGCCTTATGAGGATAGATTGAGGGAGCTCGGCTTTTTCTCCTTGGAGAGATGAAGGATGACAGTTGATCTGATAGAGGTGTATAAGATGTTGAGAGGTATTCATCGAGTGGTTAGTCAGAGGCTTTTTCCCAGGGCTGAAATGGTTGCCACAAGAAGACACAAGTTTAGGGTGCTAGAGAGTAGCTACAGAGGAGATATCAGGGATAAGTTTTTCACTCAGAGAGTGGTGGGTGCGTGGAATGGGCTGGCAGCAACGGTGGTGGAGGTGGATTTGATAGGGTGTTTTAAGACACTTTTAGATAAGTACATGGAACTTAGTGAGATAGAGGATTATAGGTAAGCCTAGTAATTTCTAAGGTAGGGACATGCTAGGCACAAGTTTGTGGGCTGAAGGGCCTGAATTGTGCTGTAATTTTTTTATGTTTTTATGTTTCTAAGTCTGAGGTCACATACAAACTGACACAAGAACAGCTTCTTTCCTGCTGCTGTCAGACTTCTGAATGAACCTAACTCGCATTAAGTTGATCTTTTTTCACACCCCAGCTATGACTGTAACACTACATCCTGCACCCTCTTCTTTTCTTCTCTATGTACGGTGTGCTTTGTCTGTATAGCGCACAAGAAACAATACTTTTCACTGCACGCTAATACATGTGACAGTAATAAATCAAATTAAATCAAAGGGGAATTAGGTAATTACTTCTTGCTGTATGTCCAAACAATGTTTGTGATGCTGTGTATATTGCATTGTGTTTAGTCTTTACAGACTGGTCTTATCATCCTGACATTCTGCAGAGATCTGTGTTAAACACAAGAAGTTAGATTTCGTGGGAGCAGAAAAGAAAGAATAACTTCAATTATCCACAATCAGGAGTATTGAAAAGCTAGTTTAGAGAGAGAGACAGGTTCAGCTGTGAGCTGATTGCCCCCATGCTGTGCTTTTGTTATACACTCATACTTTTCTTTTTAAAGATTTATCTAATTGGTCCAATGGGGTTGATCTTGGCATTGTATAAAGATGTGAAATGGCTGAGTGTGAGTTAGTGAATCAAAGTTGGATAAGGTGTAGGAACTGCTGTTGTAGGTTCAGCACCATTTCACAGCTACCCGAGTCACTACAACCTCAAACTGTCCCATGGCTGAGAGCGTACATACTATCATGCTTAGCTGTAATGGGGACAACAGCGATACATGAAGATAAAAACAAATTGTGGATGCAGGGAATCTGAAATCAAACCAGAAACTGCTGGAAAAACTCAGATTTTTGATTTGACTTTATTTATTATTGTCACATGTATTGGGGTACAGTGAAAAGTACTATTCAGGCAAAACATACTGTTCATAGACTACATAGTGGCAAAGGAAAGGACAGGGTGCAGAATGTACTGTTACAGTCAGTTTGGGTGTTGAGAGGGATCAATTTAATGCAAGGTAGGTCCCTTCAATAGAACATTATTAGAGAGTTTAAAAGTACAGTTTTAATAGCGCAGAATGAGAGTATGCTGGGGACAGCTGATCTACAGAGAGAGAAACAGAGATAGCATTTTGGATCTAAATGATCCTTTTACAGAACTAGTTCAGCAGAAGTTTTAAAGTTTTGTAGATGGATCATTTAGACCCGAAACTTTAATTCTATTTCTTTCCACAAGTGGCTACACAAGGTCTGAATGGCTTCATACAATCAACCAATGTGTCCTGCGCCCATCCTATCCCCAAAGCCTGTCAACATTTCCCTTCAACTGTTTATCCAATTCCTTTTTGAAAGTTCCCATCAAAATTGCTTCCCTCTCTCCCCACCCTTCAGATAGTGCCTCCTAGTTCTTGGTCCCCCCATGTTGATATTATAGTTAAGAAAGCCTCACCAACACCTTTAATTTCTCAGAAGACTAAGAAAATTTAGCATGTCAGCTATGACTCTCACCAATCTTTACAGATGCTCCATAGAACATAGAACATAGAACATAGAACATTACAGCACAGAACAGGCCCTTCGGCCTTCGATGTTGTGCTGACCAATATAAAAAGCAATGACCCTCCAAACTAAACCATTCCCTTCTTTTCCATATACTTATATAGAAAGCATTCTTTCTGGTTTAATCACAACTTGGTATGGGCTCCTGCTCTGCTCAAGATTACAAGGGACTACAACAGATTGTGAATGTAGCCCAATCCATCACACAAACCAGCCTCCCATCCCATTGACTCTGTCTACACTTCCTGCTGTCTTGGCAAAGCAGCCAGCATAATTAAGGATCCCATGCACCCTGGACATTCTCTGTCCCGACTTCTTCTTTTGGGAAAAGATACAAAAGTCTGGGGTCACGTACCGACCAACTCAAGAACAGCTTCTTCCCTGCTGCTGTCAGACTTTTGAATGGACCTATCTCGCATTAAGTTGGTCTTTCTCTATACCCTAGCTTTGGCTTTAACACTACATTCTGTACTCTTTTGCTTTCCTTCTCTATGAACAGTATGCTTTATCTGTATAGTGTGCAAGAAACAATACTTTTCACTGTATACTAATACATGTGATAATAATAAATCAAATCAATGAGTGGGGGGAGGAGGTTTGGAGGGAGGGGGCTGCTTAGCAGTTGGGTGTGTGTGTTTGGGATTGGGACTGTGTGCTGTTATTGACCTGTGGAATTCCCATCCCTGTTCCTTTCTCCCCGGCTTTGCTTCACTCTGATTCTGGCAGAATGTAATGACTTGCCCATGTGCTGCTGACTAGGGGAAGCAGTGGGGGTGGCTGGGGTGTCGGGGAGGGGAATATAATATTACACAACTCTTCGCACTGTGCCATTCCCCTGGGCTGAAAGAGGAACCAAAGAAAGAATTATTTTCAAGAGAGAGTTTGGAATGTTACAGTCAGGTCTAACCTGATCGTGGAGATGGGATTTACTTAACAGCAGAACGCATGAGCTAAGTGAAAATAATGTGAAGAGTGTTCGAAACAAGAAGAGAGGCACGGGCAGGAAAATAACAGCTTTGAGTCACAAAAAGACTCTTGTTCTTCCAATCAGCCTGGTCTATAAGTTCTGAAACTTTACACTCCAGTTTGGACATTTTGGTGCCGAATGCCCCATTCATGTGGTTGGATTTTTAACAAGTTTGTCTATTTTTATTAAGAAGTCTCACAACACCAGCTTAGAATCCAGCAGGTTTATTTGATAGTACGAGCTTTCGGAGCTTTGCTCTTTCATCAGGTAAGGGGGAGTGCTCCGAAAGCTTGTGATTCCGAATAAACCTATTGGATTTTAACCTGGTGTTGTGAGATTTCTGTCTGTGCTCACCCCAATACAATACCAGCATCTGCACACCGTGTCTATTTTTAGCCACGGCTGCCTTTGGTCGAAATTTGACAGTTTGGTGTGGGAGGTAACAACTGAGTGGGAATACAATTGGCATTAATGCCACAATGCCTAACCAGGGGAGTTGGCACTTTGCCACCTATTAGAGTTAATATGTGAAGCTACGGAAGACTGAGTGCTAATTAATAGGTGCGCAGGCAACCACAAGAGAAAATGTACTCTGCAGGTGCGAGGAGACTGAATTTAACCTGTTACTGCTTTTTCCTCTGTGCCTCTCCCTCACTCCAACCCCAACCTTCTCCTTGTAGCACAGATCACCATTGTGGGCTTGCTGTATCACACCATGCATCAATACTACAAGCAAATCGAACCTCTGAACACCAAGTAAGTGCGATTCAGAGAATTTAGCTTTTTACTGAATGTGTGATGCAGCATGGTAAGACTTTAAAACGTGTCTGTTACGGATCTGATATTTTAGTGCTGGGGTCACTTTGTCAGCTTTCAATGGAACAGTGCACATTTCACAAGGTGTACTGCCAAAGGTTTGATAATGAACCTGTGGAAGATCATTCTGTTTCACACAACGGCAGGGGAAATTGATGCGAATTCTAACGATACGTTCATACAATGTTTTGAGTTTTGCGTCAGGGCCAATTCGGAAAGATCTGAAACGGTGCAAAAATAGTTTCCCACTTTACAATCCCAGCTTGCTAAAGAAACGAGATGTCTTCTCCAAACACCGTATCCTGTGTTCACACGGACACAGGAATGGCAGTAATACAGGGAACCACATAGGAAGAGAGCACTGATTGGTTGGCAAGTGGACTCTGATTGGCAGAGGTGTTGGCATGGGGAACACACTGGAGAATTGTTAACTGTTGTTGAAGCTGATTGCCGGATCCAGGAGAAAGCCAAGGTTGCTGGGATAAAAAACGATGAAGGAATGTTTCGGAGTGGGATTGGAATTGAAGAGTAGCCCGTTGGGTCAGGGATGTCACAAAGCTAAACCCCTCTAAGCAACCATGTGGATCTCTTGGAGACATTGACCTCTGTGTCTCCAATATCGCCCGTACATCTTGGGATGAGTAAATCAGCAATCGTGAAGCTAAAGATCACAATGCTCCTGCTCCTGACCCTATGTGTGGATTCAAGCCCGCTGTGGAGTTTCTTCCAAAATCCCAGGCTGAGCCTCCCAGTGGAATGCTGGGAGAGTGTTGCCAGAGCTGCCATCTTGTGGGTGAGACAAAACCCTGAGAGGAATTCTTCCATCCCCCATCCCCCACAAGGGGATTGGTATGGAAAATCTAGCGGAAGCCAAAATGTTGAAAACTGGACAGTGTAAAATCCAGTTGAGTTTTTCCAATGATGGAATAATGACAGATACTCTTCCCACTGACTGGCAGCGCAAACGTAATTTGCATCCATTAACAGCTCATCAATGCTCATTAAAACAACATCAGAATCCCAGCATGCCTTCCAATCTCAGGTCACACCAGCAGGAAATCAAGCCGGTGTCGAACCCTAATTGATAAAGAGCTGTGCACAAAACAGCCCTCAGTCCATCAGAATCTTCTGGGTAAGATCAATACATTCCTCCATAGCGCTGTTCCTGATGTGCTGCCCACCATTCTGCTGGGGCAGAACCTCTCCCTGCCTCTATCTCCATGTCTCCATGTGCTGCTGGACACCTGGACCCTCCAAGTGTCACTGAGTTGGAACAGTCCAGCGCTCGGGCTTGCAGAGTACAGGGGTCTCCATCCCACACCCCCCCTCCCCAGGTTCAAACACTCATTTCTACGTGGACAGCACCATGCTGTGGGATTGATGCTATCATTGCAACAAAGATTTGATGTTCAACCAGGCGTGGAGTGCAGGGTGAAGCTGAGGGGTGTGGTGGGAAGAGGCTGCTGACTGACAGAATGTGGGGGGGGCATTGTGTAAGGAGTGCTTTGCAAGGAGGAGGATGGGGGGAAGGGTGAGGATTCACCATGGAATCCTCTGCACCCTCTCCAGTGCAATCACACCTTTCCTATAGTGTGGTGACTGGAACTGCACACACAGTACTCCAGCTGTGGCCTCACCAATATTTTATACAGCTCCAGCATGACCACCCTGCTCTTATATTCTGTGTCTTGGCTAAAAAAGGCAAATATCACGTATGCTTTTTAAACCACCTTACCTATCAGTCCTGCTGCCTTCAGAGATCTTAGGGCATGCATCCCATGGTCCTCTATACTTCTGATCTTTCATTGTATCTTCCTGCCCCTTGTTAATCCTCTCAAAATGCATCACCTCTCATATTTCAGGGTTAAATTCCATTTGCCGCTGTTCTGCTTATCTGACCAGCCCATCTATTATCATCCTGTAATCTAAGGCTTACCTCCTCACTATTTACCACACCACCAATTTTTGTGTCATTTTCCGACTTACTGATCATATCCTCATATTAATGAACAGTACAACCAGTAAGGGACTCAGCACCGATCCCTGTGGAACTGGATACAGGCTTCCAGTCACAATCTTTCACCATCACTTCCTGCCTTCTGCCACTGAGCCAGTTTTGGATCTAGTTTGCCAAATTGCACTGGATCACATCGATCTGATCTTCTTGATCAGTCTCCCATGTGGGATCTTGTTTAAAAACCTGACTGAAGTCCCTGTCACCTACATCAGCTGCACTGGCTGCATCTATACACCTCGTCACCCCTTCAAAAAATTCAACCTGATTTGTTGGACGTGATTTCCCCTGACAAAACCATGCTGACTATTCCCTGATTAATTCTTACCTTTCCAAGTGGAGATGAAATCTGTCACTCATAATGTTTTCCAGTGATTTCCCCACCACTGAAGTGAGATTCACTGGCCAGTAATTACCTAGTTTTTTCCCTACTTCTCTTTTTGAATAATTATCCCATATTAAATATCCTCCGGTCCTCTGGCACCTCTTGAGTGATGATGAGGAGATGCCGGCGTTGGACTGGGGTAAACACAGTAAAAAGTCTGACAACATCAGGTTTAAATCCAACCCATTTATTTGATAGGAAACTCGCAAGCTTTCGACTCTATGGCCTTTGTCAGGTGAGTGAGGTGTTCTGGTCTCCAACAGCACATGTACCAGCACAGACTGATTCACATTCTAATCAGTAATCTGTAAACTGTCTGTGCTGTTATATGTGGTATTGGAGACTAGAACACCTCATTCGCCTGACAAAGATCATAGAGTCGAAAGCTTGCGAGTTTCCTATCAAATAAATCGGTTGGATTTAAACCTGGTGTTGTCAGACTTTTTTCTGTGTTTACCTCTCGAGTGGCCAGAGAGGATTTGAATTTAGGGTCAGAGCTGCTGTAATCTCCCTCCCAGGCCTCACACAACAACCTGCACCATTGGACACTCTCCCACCAATAAACACGTCTTACTGAGGGACAAGTAGCTCCTCCCAGTCCAGTTTTGCCTGATCCTGTCTTACCCGATTAAAATCCACCTTTCCCCAATTCAGAACCTTTATTTAGAGTGATAGAAGATTCCAGTGTGGAAACAGGCCCTTCAACCCAACTTGTCCGTGCTGTCCTTTTTTCTTAAACACCTAAGCTAATCTCAATTGCCCATATTTGTTACCCCCTCCTCCCCCATTTCTTGTAGGAATTTCTGCACGCTGGCTCCAAAAACTCTACTGGATGCACTTTAAGATTTCCACTCCCTTTAAGCTTTTCACGCTTTCGGGATGATCTTACCAAAAAAATTCCAAGTGCGAAATGAGCGTGCAGATGGGAGAGAATGAGGCCTATTCTTCGGGCAACTCTCAGACACAATCTTATGCTACTTAATGCAGAAAAGATGCAAAATATATTTAACTTCATACTATTCAGAGAGAACTTCAATCCATCCATTTTTTGGTTCACAACTTTGACCCAGTGACAGTGATATATTTCCAAGTCAGGGCAGTGAGTGACTTAGAAGGGAACCTCCAGGTGATGGCGTTCCCTTGCAACTGCTGCACTTGTCCTTCTAGATAATAGAGATTACAGGTGGAAGGTGCTGTCTAAGGATGTGTGGTGAATTGCTGCGTCGTATAGTTGGCAGATTCTATTGCAACATTCAAGAGGCATCTGGATAGATCCATGAATAGGCAGAGTATAGAGAGATATGGAGCATGGAGAGATATTAGATTAGAGAAGCATTTGTGTCGGTACAGACTTGGTGTGCCGAAGGGCGTGTTCCTGTGCTGTATTGTTCTTTGTTCTTTATGCATTGGTGGTGGAGAGAATGATTGTTGCAGGTCATGGATGAGGTGCCAATCAAGTGGGGTTGCTTTGTCCTGGATGGTGTTGAGCTTCTCGAGTGTTGTTGGGGCTGCACCCATCCAGGCAAGTGGAGAATAGTCACTCCTGACTTGTGCATTGTGGATGATGAACAGGCTTTGGGGAGTTGGGAGGTGAGTTACCCACTGCAGGATTCTCAGCTTCTGGCTTGTTTTTGAAGCTGCAGTATTGATTTGCCTGGGTCCAGATCAGTTTCTGCTCAATGATAAGCCCCAGGGTGTTGGTATTGAGATATTCAGCAATGGTGATGCTTATCAGTGGCAATAGTCAAACTCTCCCTTGTTTGGAGATAGTCATTGCTGACACTTGGTGAATGTTAACATTCCGCTTTCCAGCATGAGCCTACATGTGATCCAGGTCTAACTGCATATGTCCACGGACTGCTTCAATATATGAGAAGTTGTGAAAGGAATTAAACCCTGCACAATCATCAGTGAATATTCCATTTCTGACCTTATGATGAAGGGGAGGTCACTCATGAAGCAGCTGAAGATGGTTTGGTTTAGGATACTAACCCTGAGGAATTCCTGCAATGAAATCCTGGAGCTGAGATGATTGACTTCCAACCACAATAACCGTCTTCCTTTGTGTCGGATATGACTCCAACCAGCCAAGAGTTTTTCCTTAATTGCCATTGATCTCACACTCAGTCAAATTCTGCCTTGATGTCAAGAGTAGTCACTGTCACCTCATCCCTGGAGTTTAACTCTTTTATCCATGTTTGAACCAATGAGAACCCAAACTGGGTGTCGGTCAGTAGGTTATTGCTGAGTAAGTTCTATTGCTGACCCCTTCCATCGCTTTAAGAACAAAAAAAATTACAGCACAGGAACAGGACCTTCGGCCCTCCAAGCCTGCATCAACCATCCTGCCCAAGCTGAACTAAAACCCCCTACCCTTCTGGGGACCACATCCCCTCTATTCCCATCCTATTCATGGATTTGTCATGTTAGAAGTTACTGATGATTGAGAGTGGATTAATGAGGCAGTTCTTGGCTGAGTTGGATTTGTCCTGTTTTTTTGTGTACAAGACATACCTGGGCAATTTTCCACATTGCTGGGTAGGTGCCAGTGTTGTAGTTGGACTGGAACAGTTTGGCCAGGGGAACTGCTAGTTCTGGACAAATCTTCAGGGCCCATAGCCTTTACTGAGGCGACATATGCTCCTGATACGTTTGGCCATTTTTCTCACGGGATATTTCCATTTGCAACATAACAGAAGAAATGTGTAATAAATACTTGTATTGAGTCACAGTGATTGATGTGTAACTGTCAGTTTTGGAGTATATTAACAGACACCGCACTGGCTAATGAATGACTTCAGAAACCACAATCCTTGAGCTTTGTACAGTTGGGGTGATGGGAGTGAAGTGAACAAATGATTTTCACATTTAATAATTACCAGCAGGTCAATGTTTAACAACACATTAGGACATTTTGGTACATTAATGGAACATTCCTTTCTTCATTAAACTGTTAAAACCAAGCCACAAGACTCATGGAAAGAATGGTGTGATAGCGATACAACCTGCAGCTTAACCAAGGTTGTGGGAAATAGATCAGTCAAACTTATATTAACTAACATTTAAATTTAAATAACCCCATTTTACACGTGAGTGTTGTTGGCTGGGCCAGTATTTATTGCTCGACTCTAACTGCCCTCCATTTTAGAGGGCATTTGAGAGTCTTGATGAAGTCACATTGAATTCAAGAGGCAGCTGGATATAGCACACGGGGCGAATGGGATCAAAGGGAGAAAGCAGGATTAAGCTATTGAGTTGGATGATCAGCCATGATCGTGATGAACAGTGGAGCAGGCTCGAAGGGCCGAATGGCCTCCTCCTGCTTCTATCTTCTATGTTTCTATGAGAGTCAACCACATTGCTATTGGTCTGGAGTCACATATAGGCCAGACCAGGTAAAGAGAACAGATTTCCTTCTTAATGGACATTAGTGAACCAGATGGGCTTTTCCAACAATAGTTTCACAGTCAACATTAGATTTTTATTGAATTCAAATTTCACCTCCTGCTGTGGTGGGATTTGAACCTGGGTCCCCAGATCTATGCACTGGGTCTCCAGTAAGAAGTCTGAAATAGCAGTTTTAAATTCAACCGATTTATTTCATAGTAAACTCGTAAGCTTTCGTCTGGCTGGGTCTCCAGTGCAGTGACAATACCACTGCACTGCTCTCCCCAGGCAAGGACTTGTTAGAGTTTGTGGTTGAACAGTGCCTCGGTCTTGGGGGCAGTGGAAACGCAAATATTCCACCTTTGAGAGGAAGATGATTGGATGGGTGCTGAACGGTATTGGATTATTTAACACAAGCTCAGACGTGGCTGCCTTGGCAGGAATACCATTACTGAGAAAGGTCGGATAACGGAGTGGAGAGTCTGTGTGATTCTCGTGAGCTGGATATGAAATGAGCAAAAGGCTCTGTTGTTTCTCTAGGGCTGTGTAACGCCAAATAATTGCCACATGTGTCAATTCATAGTATAGTATTGTATAGAATTGTAGCATCCCTAAGGACAGCAGAAGGCCATTCATACCATCAAGTCTGTACTGACCAGAATCCCATTTAGATCCTATTTCTGTAACTCCACGTATTTACCCCGCTAATCCCTCTTACATTAGGGTCAATTTATCATGGCCAATCCACCTAATCTGCACATCTTTCAGACTGTGGAAGGAAACCAGAGCACCCTGAGGAAACCCATGCAGATATGTGGAGAATGTGCAAACTCCATACAGTGACCCCAGCCGGGAATCGAACCTGGGTCCCTGGCACTGTGAGGCAGCAGTGCTAACCATCGTGTCACCGGGAATGGAACCCAGGTCCCTGGCAGTGCGAAGCAGCAGTGCTAACCCACTGTGTCACTGTGCTGTCCATAAGTTTAGGTGGGCCAAAGCTCAATGGATCCCATTTTTCCCCTCTGGTCAGTGAGTTATTGATAAGTTGCATTCCCCAAACCCATGTACATGATTCAGGCAGACACTCCCAGTGTAAGACTGAGGGAATGCTGCACTGTCAGAGGTGCTTTGTTTTAGATGTTGTTAAAAAGGGGACTGTGTGCTCTTGGTAAAAAGTCTCTCAGCTATTATTTGGAAGGAAAGCAGTGGAGTTCTCTCCTGTCCAATATTTATCCTTGAACTAACTGCATTGGAATACATTACCTGCTCACTGTCACTTTGCTGTTTGTGGAATCTTGCTGTGTGTAAATTAGCAGCCATACTTCCAGCATTCCAACATTGACTACTTTGATGGAAATGGTGTCATCAACAGCACTATCAAGCAGCGCTTACTCAACTATAACCTACTCAGTGACACTCAGTTTGAGTTTCGCCAGGGTCACTCAGCTCCTGATCTCATTACAGCCTTGGTTCAAACACGGACAAAAAGAGGTGAATTCTAGACATGAGGTGAAAGTGACTGCCCTTGGCATCAAGGAGCCCTAGCAAAACTGGATTCAACGGGTATCGGGGGCAAACTCTCTGCTGGTTGGAGTCATACCTGGCACAAAGGAAGCTGGTTGTGGTGGTTGGAGGTCAATCACTACAGGAGTTCCTCAGGGTTAGTGTCCAAGGCTCAACTATCTTTAGCTGCTTCATCAATGATCTTCCCTCCATCATAAGGTCAGAAGCGGGGATGTTTGCCGCTGATTGCACAACGTTCAACACCATTCGCCACTCCTCAGATACTGAAGCAGTTCATGTTCAAATGCAGCAAGACCTGGACAATATCCAGGCTCGGGCTGACAAACAGCAACTAATGTTTGTGCCACACAAGTACCAGGTTATAACCATCTCCAAAAGAGAGAATCTAATCATTGCTGCTTGACATTCAATGGTGAACCATCACCGAATTCCCCCATTATCAACATCCTTGGGAGTTATCATTGACCAGAAACTGAACTAGATCCAGCCGTATAAACACTGTGGCTACCAGAGCAGTTTAAATTCTAGGAATCCTTCTATAACTCACCTCCTCACTCTCCAAAGCCTATCCATCTACAAGGCATTAGTCAGCGGTATGGTGGAATACTCTCCACTTGCCTGGATGGGTGCAACTCCAACAACACTCAAGAAGCTCGACACTATCCAGGGCAAAGCAGCCTCCATTGATTATTACCCCTTCCACAAACATTCACTCCCTCTACCACCAATGCATAGTAGGAGCAGTGTGTACTATCTGCAGCAACTCACCAAGACTCCTTCGACAGCACCTGCCAAACCCGTAACCTCTAGCACCTAGAAGGACAAAGGCAGCAGACATCACCACCTGTTACTCGTCCAAACACAGAAATTCGCTGTTGTTAGTTCCAAATCCTAGAATTCCCTCTCTAACAGCAATGTAAATGTACCTACAACACAGGGATGGCGGTGATTCAAGAAGGCAGTTTCTGAAGTAGAAAAGCTCGCGATTGAGAACAACCTGAACTGTTCCTCCCACGCAGACACGATAGTCAGGAAAGCCCAACACCTCTACTTTCTCAGAAGACTAAGGAAATTTGGCATGTCAGCTACGACTCTCACCAACTTTTACAGATGCACCATAGAAAGCATTCTTTCTGGTTGTGTCACAGCTTGGTATGGGCTCCTGCTCTGCCCAAGATTGCAAGGAACTATAGAAGGTCATGAATGTAGCCCAATCCATCACGCAAACTAGCCTGCCATCCATTGACTCTGTCTACTCTTCTTGCTGCCTTGGAAAGCAGCCAGCATAATTAAGGAACCCAGACACCCGGGACATTCTCCCTTCCACCTTCTTCCATTGGGAAAAAGACACAAAAGTCTGAGGTCTTGAGTCAACTGATTCAAGAACAGCTTCTTCCCAGCTGCTGTCAGACTTTTGAATGGACTTACTGCATTCAGCTGAGCTTTCTCTAAACCTTAGCTACGACTGTAACACTACATTCTGCACTCAGTCCTTTCCTTCTCTATGAACGGTATGCTTTGTATTGCACGCAAGAAACAATACTTTTCAGAGTATGTTAGTACATGTGGCAACAATAAATCAAATTAAATCAAAGGGGAACTCGGTTACTCCTTCTCGCTGTATATCCAAACAATGTTTGCGATGCTGTGTATATTTGCATTGTGTTTAGACTTTACAGACTGATCTTATCATCCTGACATTCTGCAGAGATCTGTGTTAAATAACAATACAAATAACAATAACTAATCAAGTCAAATCAAAGATTAAGAATGGGTAATAAATGCTGGCTGACTCAGCGATGCCTGCGGAAGAATAAAAATCAAACTATTGGATTAAAGTGCTTCGTGAGGCCATGGAACATGCTTTTTAAATACAAATCCTGCTGTTCTTTCTGTCATGTTCTGTTATGAACCATGGCAGCAAGTCGTTGAATTGTGCTTTTTCTAGATGTGAGTTTCTGGATCTGAATCCATGTCCGGAGCTGAGGAAGGTGCGTCTGCTGAAACTCAGCTTGGATCTATTTCAAGTTCTGAAAGGTCCGTTAGTTTGAAGGGATTTGATGTCTCGCTGTAACTGGGGTGCGATGACACCCAGCTTTCCCTCAGCTGCTGTTACTCGCACGGGGAAGGTGTCTGCATCCCTCCTGGGCCCGCCTCTTTATCCCAAAACCCGAGCCATGGTGTTTTTTCTGGAGTTTGAGCAGACATCTGTTCAGATTAGCCTGTACCTTTCCGCTGGGAAGGGAGCCAGATTCTTGTCGCTTCCTAATGGCCGGGGAGAGGGGGTGGGGGGGATGGTGGAGGAAGACCAGAACATCTGTTTGGAAAAAGCCCATGTTGAACTCCTACCCGTTCCCCCAGCAGCCTGCTCTGTTTATACTCTGAGCAGTTGCAGCTTTCGATTAGATTACACGGTGATTTGGAAATGACTTCACAGAAACTGGGCAGGCAGGCGTTGGGGATATGGGCTGAGAAATTGGATTGTCTAGGCCCTGCCTCTGGCTTGCCAGATGAGTGGATGGATCATACATGGCTCAGTGCTCTCGCGGTGCCAGGGACTCAGGTTCGATTCCCGGCCTTGGGTCGCTGTCTGTCTGGAGTTTGCACATTCTCCCCATGTCTGCATGGGTTTCCTCTGGGTGCTCCACTTTCCTCCCACTATCCAAGGATGTGTGGGTTAGGTTAATTGGCCATGTTAAATTGCCTGTTAGTGTCAGGGGGCATTAGCAGAGTAAATATGTGGGATTACGGGGATCTGGGTGTGATTGTGATTGATGCAGACTCGATGGGCTGAATGGCATCTTTTCGCAGTGTAGGGATTCTGTGATTATTCAGAATTGTCCATGCCATATTGGTGAGGGCACATCCCAGAAAGCCTGCCTGACCCTGGCATCGGTATGTTGCAAATTGAGGTTGATTGTGAGCCCCCTTTCCTGAGATTGGACTGAGACCATTCCCTCTGTCGCTGCGGTGCTAACCCAGCAGCTCATAAAGGGATGCTGCAGGCTACCATGACGCCAGGGATCCTTGGTGAGAGTTTGGCACATGTCTGCGGCTGATATGTGTATTTGATGGAATTGTGCTAAGATCCGGATCATTTAAATTTAATTTATTAGTGTCACAAGTGGGCTCACATTAACACTGCAGTGAAGTTACTGTGAAAAGCCCAAAGGCACCACACTCCAACACCTATTCGGGTACATTGAGGGAGAATTTAGCACCCTAATCTGCACGTCTTTCGGACTGTGGGAGGAAACCGGAGCACCTGGAGGAAACCCACACAGACTCTGGGAGAATGTGCAAACTCCACATAGACAGTGACCAAGCCTGGAATCGAACTCGGGTCCCTGGTGCTGTGAGGCAGCAGTGCTAACCCACTGTGCCGCCTGTTTGTAACAGTGAGTAAGTTGGATGTTCAGATGTGATTTTCTCACCCTTCCTCTGCGTTAACCAATTTATTGAATGGGTTGGTTTCCTTAATGGGAACATGCTGTATTCTATAAATTCAGAATGTCTAAGAGCCCCATAAACACTGCATTGATAACGGTTAGAATTTAACATTGTGTCCAGTGTGTTGACGTTGGCTCAAAGCATTGAGACTGTGTGGGGGTGGACATTCATCACTAACTCTTCCAATGATTCCTGTCTTCAAGTTAATTGGGCCAATGGTTTACACCTTCCTGAGGCAAATGTGGATAGTTCAGCCATGGAGAAAAAAGGAACGTTTATTTATATAGCGCCATGCCTCAAAACAAAGGGCTGAAATAGTTTTGAAATATTTTCTGGCAGTTTTTCTGTCAGACTCAGAAATCCGTACAATGGATGGCATGTGTTGAGATGTTGGCAGTCTCATTTGCCAGCTGGAAGCCAGTAAGAGAGCCTCTATGGAACAGCCAACCCAATCACAAGCCAAGAATGGCAACGGGCCTTTCTACAGAATGAAGACCCCAGGAGCCTTGCCTGCCAAGAGCTGCTGGCCAATCTTGTGCTCAGTGGCGCCACTGGATGGCAGTGGCTGCTATCGGAAGGACAGGCACTGGGGTCCCAGGAACGTGGAGTGACTCAGGAGAAGGGGTGAGGTTAGGTGGGGGGCATGGGGAGATTGCAGAAAGTCAGCATCAAGAGCAAGGATGTGCCTCTCAGCAACCTGTTTCCCCCCCTCCCACCCACCCTTTAACTTGTGCCCAGTCTTGCACTAAGTGTCCAGGACTTTAACCTGGTGTTGTGAGACTTCTAACTGTGTGTTTATCCCAGTCCGACACCGGCATCTCCACATCCTGATCATTACAAGGACAGAAGGAGAGAGACTAGACATTGGTGCTGCTCATTAGGGTGGAGGAGGGGTTGGGAGAGGGGGTTCAGGGCTGCAGTAGGGTATTGGGACTGTGGTGGGGGGAGGGGGAGTGAGTGGAGACTAGGGCAGCGGGGGTTCCTGAGCATGTTTGGGGGGGCAGTGATCAGGCCACGGGCGTGTGGGGGGGGTAACTTGGCCAGTAATGAGGGGGTCGTGGGGCTGGCCGGTAATTAGGAGACCGGCAAATAGAAGCCAATGTGTACGTGGTGATTTTGATGCTGAAAA
The DNA here is from genome assembly GCA_024679065.1 of Sphyrna mokarran. Taxonomy (NCBI): domain Eukaryota; kingdom Metazoa; phylum Chordata; class Chondrichthyes; order Carcharhiniformes; family Carcharhinidae; genus Sphyrna; species Sphyrna mokarran. Next base: position 49,104,869 of record JAGIQG010000020.1, on the reverse strand, counting down.
ATCAGTATGTGTGCTGTGGTGCCAGCCCCCTCTAGCGAGAATGGGCCCCACCCACTGATTCTCCATCAGATTCACACTGAGGCGCTCTGCAATGCACAGAGTGTGAGAGATTCATTTGGAAACACTCACTGAAAACTCCAGCAGGGTTTACTCCAGTTTTACGCAAATTCAACACTTCTAATTATTTTGGGCCCCCCCCCCCCCCCCCCACCATTATCACCAAACTTGCAGATGATACACAGTTGGGTGGGAGGGTGAGCTGTGAGGAGGATACAGAGATGCTTCAATGTGATTTGGACAGGCTGAGTGTGTGGGTATTCACATGACAGGTGCAGTGTAGTGTGGATAAATGTGAGGTTATCCACTTTGGTAGCAATAATAGGAAGACATTATTATTTGAATGGATGTTAATTGACAGAGGCTGAGACCTTGGAGTCCTCGTGCGTCAGTCGCTGGAAGTATGCGTGCAGGTACAGCAGGAGGTATGTTGACCTTCATAGTGAGAGGATTTGAGTACTGGGATAGAGATGTTTTGCTGCAATTGTACAGGGTGTTGGTGAGGCCACACCTGGAGTATTGTGTACAGTTTTGGTCTCCTTATCTGAGGAAGGATGTCCTTGCTATAGAGGGAGAACAGAGAGGGTTTACCAGGCTGATTCCTGGGATGGCAGGTCTGTCATATGAGGAGAGACTAAGTCGATTAGGATTATATACACTGGAGTTTAGAAGAGTGAGAGGGGATCTGATAGAAACACGTACAATTCTAACAGGGTTAGACAGAGTAGATTCAGAAAGAATGTTCCCGATGGTGAGGGGAGTCCAGAAGTAGGGGTCATAGTTTGGGGATAAGGGATAAAACTTTTAGAACTGAGGTAGGGAGAAATTTCTTCACCCAGAGGGTGGGGAATGTGTGGAATTCACTCCCACAGAAAGTAGTTGGGGCCAAAATGTTGTGTGATTTCAAAGAGGAATTAAATATAGCTCTTATGGTTCCTAATGGCCTCCTCCTGCTTTGATTTGTGATGTGTATATGCATTGTTTAGTTATCTCAACTTTTCAGAATAACATCTGAAACCCTCCAGGCACCAATAGTATATCCAAGGAGGATTAGAGCTTGTGACACATCCACTTCTTCAATAAAGACAGGTGTAAAATATTCATTTAATATCTCACTCATGTCCTCCTCTTCCAAAAGAAAGTCTTCTTTCTGTCAGTGAAATGGGCAGAGGACTGGGCTGAGACTTTTCGCTCCTGTTCTCACGCAGGTGTGAATAGTGACCAGAATGGAGAATCTTGTAGGAATCTCACACTGCATTTTACATTGCGAGGAATCTCGCTGTGGTTCTCACCAGGTGACTATCCCCAGGGATCCAGCAGAAGGGCCTCAGGGTGAAAGGGGCAAATCGCCAAAGGGTTTGGGAAGAGAGAATTGAACTGGGAAAAGGGTGAGGGCTTTAAAGCAGTGAGAGGGGAGTGAAGCAATGAGGGGGATTGAAGCAACGAGGGGTGGAGTGAAACAGTGAGGGGGGGTTGGAGCAGCAATGGAGGGTAAAGCAGCAAGAGGGGAGTTGAAGCAGCGAGGGGAGAGTTGGAGCAGGGAAGGGTTTGAAGCAGTGAGGGGGGTTGGAGCAGTGAGGGAGGGTTGGAGCAGTGGGGGGTTGGAGCGAGGAGGGGGAGGTTAAGAGCGGAGGGGGGGTTGGCGGCAGTGAGGGAGGGTGGAGCAGTGAGGGGGTTGGAGCAGTGAGGGGGGGTTTGGAGCAGGTGGGGGGTGGTTAAAGCAGTGAGGGAGGGTTGGAGCAGTGGGGGGGGGGTTAAAGCGTGAGGGAGGGTTGGAGCAGTGAGGGAGGGTTGGAGCAGGGAGGGGGGTTGGAGCAGTGAGGGGGGGTTTAAGCAGTGAGAGGAGGTTAAAGCAGTGAGAGGAGGTTAAAGCAGTGAGGGGGGGTTGGAGCAGTGAGGGGGGTTGGAGCAGTGAGGGGGGGTTGGAGCAGTGGGGGGTGGTTAAAGTAGTGAGGGAGGGTTGGAGCAGTGGTGGGGGGGTTGGAGCAGTGAGGGGGGTTGGAGCAGTGGGAGGGTTGGAGCAGTGAGGGGGGGTTGGAGCAGTGAGGAGGGTTGGAGCAGGGAGGGGGGGTTGGAGCAGTGAGGGGGGTGTTAAAGCAGTGAGAGGAGGTTAAGCAGTGAGGGGGGGTTGGAGCAGTGAGGGGGGGTGGAGCAGTGGGGGGTTGGAGCAGTGGGGGGTGGTTAAAGCAGTGAGGGAGGGTTGGAGCAGTGAGGGAGGGTTGAGCAGTGAGGGAGGGTTGGAGCAGGGAGGGGGGGTTGGAGCAGTGAGGGGGGTTGGAGCAGGGAGGGGGGTTTGAGGCAGTGAGGGGGGGTTGAGCATGGGGGGTGGTTAAAGCAGTGAGAGGAGGTTAAAGCAGTGAGGGGGGATTGGAGCAGTGAGGGGGGTTGGAGCAGTGAGGGGGGGAGTTAATGCAGTGAGGGGGGGTAGTTACAAGAGGAGTAGCAGCAGCAGCAGAGCTCGAAGGAGTGAATACACTGGGCCACAATCCATTGGCCATTCTGCCATTGTGCTTTCAAAATTCTGGCACTGGTGAATTCCAGCAATTGTCTGCACCATGGAGTATTCACCCCCCCAACCCCTCCAACATGGAGTATTCACCCCCCCAACCCCTCCAACATGGAGTATCACCCCCAACCCCTCCAACATGGAGTATTCACCCCCCCAACCCCTCCAACATGGAGTATTCCCTACCCCACCCCCCAACATGGAGTATTCCCTACCCCACCTCCCCACCATGGAGTATTCACCCCCCCCAACCCTCCAACATGGAGTATTCCCTACCCCCACTCCCCACCATGGAGTATTCCACCCCCCCAACCCTCCACATGGAATATTCCCCCCACCCCACCTCCCCAACATGGAGTTTCACCCCCCCAACCCTCCAACATGGAGTATTTCCTACCCCACCTCCCCACCATGGAGTATTCCCCCCCAACCCGTCCACCATGGAGTATTCCCCCACTCCCATCCCTCCAATATGGAGTGTTTCCCCCCCACCTCACCCCCATGGAGTATTCCCCCCCCCCTCCCCCATGGAGTATTCCCCACCCCCCCTCCACCATGGAATGTTCTCCCCACCCCCACCACCCTACCATGGAGTATTCCCCCCCCACCACTCCACCATGGAGTGTGTCTCCCTCCCCCCCACCATGGAGTTTCCTCCCCCCAACCCCCCACCACGGAGTATTCCCTCCCCCACCCCTCACCCCTCACCCCTCACCCCTCACCCCTCACCATGGAGTGTTCCTCTCCCCATGGAGTGACCCCCCACCGTTATGGAGTGTGTAACCCCCACCTGTGCAGACACAAGTCTTGCTCTAATGCCTCCAGTGTGGCTGTTCCCCTGACTGTGTTGACCCGGTTTGTTGGAGTGTTAGCACTACCTCATCGGATAGAAGGCAGTAGGATTCAATCCAAGGAGTGTAACTGACATCCCTTCCTGACGTTCCCAACTTTGCCTTTGGAATTACGGGATGACGTGAGCCTGACTCACAGCAGTTTGGTGAGGGAGGTCTCTGAGAACCCATGGGGGTGAGCTCTGAGCAGATCTCCTCTGCTCTGGCCCATGAAGAGAGAGCGCTGGGATGGCGGTGACTGAAGGAGTCACGACCTGTGAATCAGAGGCTGCTGCCATGTTGCTGATGTGGAAGCTGGGGTCACATTTCTTTCCTGAAACCCTAAAAGACAGTGTGGAATCTTGCCGCTTTTCCTGCCCGCTATCACACTCCGCCATTATTTAGGAAAATTCTCCCCACGATGGAGGAAATTCAGTCCAGAGCCGTGAGCATGGACTGGTTTGCTCAGATGATTGAGGGGGAATGATAGAAAGGACATGAAGGGGGTGCAAATAGAAGGGGATCGGAGAACTTTCATATTCACAAACTGACAGGTCAGGTTGAGAAAATCCTTTGAGACACTCTGGATCCTCGGACTTTTAGATAGAAATAGAAGGCACCAAACTAAGGAGGTTTTCTTTATTCATTCATGGGACATGGGCACTGCTGGCTAGCCAGCATTTATTGCCCATCGCTAATAATTATGATGCTGGTTAGTCATCAGCTGGAGTATTGTGTTAAATCTGGGGTTAAATCTGGGCACTAACATCCATTAGGAAGGATATTGAAGCCTTGGAGAGAGCCAGAGAGGAGAATGGTAATAGGTTGAAGGATTTGGGATATTATGGAGAGGCTGGGTTTGTTTGCTTTGAGCAGAGCAAGTTAAAGGGGAGATTTAATCGAAGTATTCAAAAATCACAAAAAGTTATCTTTGTGTAAATAAGAGGAAACTGTTTTTACTACAGAAAGGTGGGTAATCAGAGTGATGCAGATAGAAGAGAAATGGAAATGTAACCAAAGATGGAGATTCTAACACAGCAAATTGTTGTAACCCTGAAGAATAGTTCTATCTGATTTGATTTGATTTATTATTTGATTTATTATTGTCACATGTATTAATATACAGTGGAAAGTATTGTTTCTTGCGCACTATAGAGACAAAGCATGCCATTCGTAGAGAAGGAAAGGAGAGAATGCAGAATGTAGTATTACAGTTGTAGCTAGGGTGTAGAGAAAGATCAACTTAATGCAAGGTAGGACCATTCAAAAGTCTGACAGCAGCAGAGAAGAAGCTGTTCTTGAGTCGGTTGGTACATGACCTCAGACTTTGTATCTTTTTCCCGATGGAAGAAGGTGGAAGAGAGAATGTCTGAGCTGTGTGGGATCCTTAATTATGCTGCCTGCTTTGCCGAGGCAGCGGGAAGTGTAGACAGAGTCAATGGATGGGAGGCTGGTTTGTGTGATGGATTGGGTTACATTCACAACCATTAGGGCGATGGAAATAGATTCAATAATAATTTCAAAATGACAGGTTTATGAGGAAAGAGCAGAGTTGGGGATTAAGTAGATAGATCTTTGAAAAGGGCTAGCACAAGTGTGATGGATTAAATGGCTTCTTTCACAGCTGCGTTGCTCTTTTAGTGTTGTTCCAGGCACTACCAAGAGCAATTACAACAATTTGCTGTATAATTACACCGGCTGTTTTTACATTCTAGTTGTAAAGAACATGTGGATTTTCCAATCTCTCCCTCTCTCTCTCTCACTATCAGATGAACTGTTCTCGGCCAAGCAGAGTGGCAAAGACCAGAACACTCAGCAATGGGGAGGAGGACCCAATGAGCCGATATTCCTGGCTCCTGGACACACTCCAGCCGGAGCTGTGGAAAGTGTATGTTTGTTGAGTGGATTAGGGCTCCACAATCACAGCTCACCTCGCTGAACATCCTTTAACCTGAAGCACACCTTCGCTCTCGCACGTTAAAGCCTTCAAGTGTGGTTGAAGTGCAAGAGGTGTTATCAGTGCTGTAACTGTACAAATTAAATAAAGGGAGTGAAATCAGGATTACATAGAACGTGGAATAGTGCAAGAGGCAATTCGGCCCATCAGATCTATGCTGCTATTCATCTTCCACATGAGCCTCTTCCCATCCTTACTTTCTTTCTCCCTATCACCATATCCGTCCATTCTTTTATCTTTAATGATTATACAGCTTGCCCTGAAATTCACCTCAAACGCCCCCAGTGGGAGTGAGTTCCACACCCTCATCATTCTCTGGAAAAAGAAGTTTCTCTGTCACATTTATTAGTGACGGTCTTATACTAATGCTCCCGAGTACTGGTCTGTTTCACAAGTGGAGACGTCTTCTCTATCCCATCCTATCAAAAACCCTTTCATCATGAGAACATCCTCGATCAGGCCGCTCCCGCAGCTGTCTCATTCCTCGAGGAACGATCCTAATCCCACCCTACCACCCTGAGGGAAGAGAAATAGGTGGGAAAATCCGGCCTACTTTGATGATCTTTCATCTCGCAGTTGAAACCACGGTGGTGCAGTGGTTAGCACTGCTGCCTCACAGCGCCAGGGACCTAGGTTCAATTCCCAGCTGTCTGTGTGGAGTCTGCACATTCTTCCTGTGTCTGTGTGGGTTTCCTCCAGTTTCCTGCCACAATCTGAAAGACGGTTAGATGCATTGACCCAGGCTAAATTCTCCCTCAGTGTACCCGAACAAGCGCCAGAGTGTAGATTTTAGGGGATTTTCACAGTAACTTCATTGCAGTGTTAATGTAAGCCTACCTGTGACAATAATAATAAATAAACTTCCCTCTACAGTTCTGCTGGAATTTCTGAAATATTAACTCAGTGTCTTGGCTTCAGCCAGGCGAGGTTAGCTTTCTAGACTATGAACTAGTTGATGAGTCCTATTAATTTGATGTTTTAAGTTTCTTTTCTGCTTTGTTTTTTTTTATAGAATTGTAGAATCCCTACAGTGCAGAAGGAGGCCGTTTGGCCCATTAAGTCTGCACCGCCGACAATCCCACCCAGGTCCTATCCCCGCAATCCCCATACGTTTACCCTAGCTGATCCCCCTGACACTAAGGGATAATTTAGCATGGCCAATTCACCTAACCTGCACATCTTTGGAGTTTGGGAGGGACTGGAATATCCGGAGGATACCCACACAGACATGAGGAGAACATGCAAACTCTGCACAGACAGTGACCCAAGCTGGGAACTGAACCCGGGTCCCTGGCACTGTGAGGCAGCAGTGCTAACCACTGTGCCTCCATGATGCTCCTTTTTGTTTCAGGTCATTCATCTTTCCTTTTAGGGAGGTAAACTTTTTGAGTTCTCCCTGAATTAATTTGATTTTGTTTATTTGCTTGGTACAAAAAAATTGATGGTTAAATCAGGGATTAAGAAATACTTAGATGGGCACATGAACAGAATTGGAATGGAGGGATATAGAAAACTGATTTAAAATAGGGATCATGAGCCTTGGGAGTCCCTGGGAAGTGTGTAAATAGATGATGATATTGACGTACTTGTTTTTATCCTACAGGTGCTTTGGTCCACCTTGTTGTCTAACGAGGGGCATAAACGCGATGGGTCGTGAGAGGGCTGCTCTTGGATTTTTTTCGAGAGTATCCTAGTGCTTCACGTCGTTAGTGTACGCTTGACCTGGACCATTTGATGGGGCAACACGACAGCTCAGTGACTATCGCTGTGCTGTGCAGATACATGGATTTGGGCCCGTGTCTGTGGGAGTTTGCGCATTCTCCCCATGCTTGCGTGGGTTTTCTCCGGGTGCTCCGGTTTCCTCCCACATCCCAAAGATGTGCTCTTAGGCTAATTGGCAAAACAATTCTCCCTAAATTGTCTCAAATTTGGTTTTTAATCCATAGATCTATAAACATGGACAGGGATCGCGAGTAGAGGTGGGAACATCGGGGTGAGAGCGCGGGCTCGTTGGGTCGAAGGGTCTGTTTCCCGCGCTGTTTTGTTCTTTGTTCTCATGCTCCCGATTTAAAGCAGGCGTGTCAGACTCCCAGCCTGCATTCAGCAGGGGAGCAATTGGAGAGCTGGCTGTGTACAGGTGTGTGGTGTAAATAGAGTAACTTGGTGACGGGACTTTCTCCTCCGTGGAGTTATTACGCTCAGCAGAGGGACACTTACTGAGTACTTTCAACATTTTCCCCTCTTTACTTTAGCATCCACAGTATTTTCACTTTTAACCTCCCTGCCTTTACAATTCTCTTCTCCCATGAAGAAATCCCTGGCGTGTTTTAGTACTGCAAACTGCACCATTACAGTTCAGTGATCTGTGTAACTGTACCTCAAATAAGGAAACTGGTTTGCAGTCATTCTGTCAGGATCTTGTTCAGTTACAATTGATTTCATTCGAGTCTGTTTCTGTGTATTGTGAAGTGGTTATGTGTCTCTGGGACTGATTCTCCCGGATCTCTGTGCCGTGGGGGCGGAGGAGTTGGGTATTTCTTCACTAACTTCTGTGGGTAGCATTTCCTGTGAGGGGCACAGGGTTGTGTTTGATTAATAGCTACAGGCTCTGCTCTTGGTTTAACAGATAAACGTTCTGCTTGAGAATGCACTGCAGAAAATACTTTACATTCAGACCTGCCACTGAAATCTGTTCTGTTTCTTCTCACACGTTCTGCTCAGACAATTTAAATAAACACACGTATCTCCCGGTTCCCTTTTCCATGACAAAAAAATCATCGTACCAGACGTGACAAGTTGGATTTATTCAGAACTGGGAAGTGGAACAGCTCGCATTTCACGGATTTGAATGTCAATCGGTTAGCACTGCGGCCTCACAGCACCCAGGGACCTGGTTTCGATTCCCGGCTTTGGGTTTGTGTGGAGTTTGTAGGTTCTCCCCATGTCTGCGTGGGTTTCCTCCAGACGCTCTGGTTTCCTCCCATAGTCTGAAAGACGTGCTGGTTAGGGTGCATCGGTCATGCTAAATTCTGCCTTGGTGTATCTGAACAGGCGCCGGAGTGTGGCAACTAGGGGATTTTCACAGTTACTTCATAGCAATGTTAATGTAAGCCTACTTGTGACTAATGAGAAAAATTCGCCTTGAATGCTTCCCTCTGACCTGGCTACATTGTTGAATCAACATCCTCTCTGATTTTCCCGTGTGTGGCCTGTTGGTTCTGTGCAGTTCCTTTAAGAATTCTACACCTCTGCACCTGTATGTTTCTTCAAGGGAAATTTGCTTGTATCCAGGCAGATTGTTGCTGTGTTTAATGTGTCCTGGATTGCTGCTTAGCCATGCACACATATATCTTAGAATCATACACTGCTGAGAAGGCCCTTCGAACCTGTAGTGCCAATAACTACCACCAGGGGCACACTAATCCCATTTTCCTCCACTTGTCCCGTATCCTTGAATCTTTGGATGTTTCAAGCGGTCATCCAGATATCTTTTACAGATTGTAAAATTTCCGGCCTCCACTGTCTTCCCAGGCACTGCATTCCAGATTCCCACCGCTCTCTGGGAGAAAAAAACTTTTTCTCATATCCCCTCTGAAGCTCCTCCCCCTTCCCCTAAAACTCTGCCCCCTCGTGACTGACCCCTCAACCAAGGGGGCAGCTGCTCCCCACCCACCCTGTCCAAACCCCGCATAATCTTACACACCTCAACCATTCCCCCCTGCCCCTCGGCCTTCTCCGCTCTAGAGGAAACAATCCAAATCTATCTGGTCTCTCCTTACAGCTCAAACGCTCAGTCCCAGGCAACGTCCTGATGAATTTCCTCTGTACCCCCTCTCCCGTACTATCATATCCTCCATATAGTGAGACCAGATCAGCACACAGTTCCCCAGCTGGGAAGCAACCCTTAATGCAGCAGGGAGAATTGTAATGTGATCCATGTTGGACAGGGGAATGGGAAGAAGCAGGAGAAATAAAATGGTACAGAGAGACCGTATGGTGTGTGTGTGTGTAAAATAATCTTCGACAGCGACAGTACAGGTTAATCAGGCTGTTTGAAAGCAGAAACAGACGGTCTAATGAGCTCTATAAATAGAAGCATCTGGAATACAAAAGCATGGAGGTTAAAGTGAAAACAGAAAAGACAGCGTCTGCAGAGAGTTGATGTTGCAGGCCTGGAATGTTTTTCTTGGACTGAGCTGACCACAGGAGGTGTGAATGGCAGAATCATCACCAGCTGTGTACGAGGAGAAAACAAAATGGAGGCAGAGGATATGGTGATTGGACTCTGTGTTGAGACAGGAGGCTGCAAGCGTTTTAATGGGGATCGGAGGTTTACTCCTGGAGCTTGTATTACATAGAAACTTAAAGCAGGAGGAGGCCATTCGGCCCTTCGAGCCTGCCCGCCATTCATTCTGATCATGGCTGATCATCAAATTCAATATCGGTGTCTCTGGATATGGGTGTCTCTGGGTGTGGGTGTCTCTGGGTGTGGGTGTCTCTGGGTGACGGTGTCTCGGGGTGTGGGTGCCTCTGGGTGTGGGTGCCTCTGTGTGTGGGTGCCTCTGGGTGATGGTGTCTCTGGGTGTGGGTGCCTCTGGATGTGGGTGCCTCTGGATGTGGGTGCCTCTGGGTGATGGTGCCTCTGGGTGATGGTGTCTCTGGGTGTGGGTGCCTCTGGGTGTGGGTGTCTCTGGGTGACGGTGTCTCTGGGTGACGGTGTCTCTGGGTGTGGGTGTCTCTGGGTGTGGGTGTCTCTGGGTGATGGTGTCTCTGGGTGTGGGTGTCTCTGGATGTGGGTGCCTCTGGGTGTGGGTGTCTCTGGGTGACGGTGTCTCTGGGTGACGGTGTCTCTGGGTGTGGGTGTCTCTGAGTGTGGGTGTCTCTGGGTGTGGGTGTCTCTGGGTGTGGGTGTCTCTGGGTGTGGGTGTCTCTGGGTGTGGGTGTCTCTGGGTGTGGGTGTCTCTGGATGTGGGTGTCTCTAGGTGACGCTGTCTCTGGATGTGGGTGTCTCTGGGTGTGGGTGTCCTGGGTGTGGGTGTCTCTGGATGTGGGTGTCTCTAGGTGACGCTGTCTCTGGTGTGGGTGTCTCTGGGTGTGGGTGCTTCTGGGTGACGGTATCTCTGGGTGACGGTGTCTCTAGGTGGGGTGTCTCTTGGGTGACGGTATCTCTGGGTGTGGGTGTCTCTGGTGACGTGTCTCTGGGTGTGGGTGTCTCGGGTGTGGGTGTCTCTGGGTTGGGTGTCTCTGAGGTGGGTGTCTCTGGGTGACGGTGTCTCTAGTGACGGTTTCTCTGAGTGTGGGTGTCTCTGAGTGTGGGTGTCTCTGGGTGACGGTGTCTCTAGGTGATGCTGTCTCTGGATGTGGGTGCCTCTGGATGTGGGTGCCTCTGGGTGTGGGTGTCTCTGGGTGACGGTGTCTCTGGGTGACGGTGTCTCTGGGTGTGGGTGTCTCTGAGTGTGGGTGTCTCTGGGTGTGGGTGTCTCTGGGTGTGGGTGTCTCTGGGTGTGGGTGTCTCTGGGTGCGGGTGTCTCTGGGTGTGGGTGTCTCTGGGTGTGGGTGTCTCTGGGTGTGGGTGTCTCTGGGTGTGGGTGTCTCTGGGTGTGGTTTCTCTGGGTGTGGGTTTCTCTGGGTGTGGGGGTCTCTGGGTGTGGGTGTCTCTGGGTGTGGGTGTCTCTGGGTGTGGGTGTCTCTGGTGTGGGTTTCTCTGGGTGTGGGTGTCTCTGGGTGTGGGTGTCTCTGGGTGTGGGTGTCTCTGGGTGACGGTGTCTCTGAGTGTGGGAGTCTCTGAGTGTGGGAGTCTCTGGGTGTGGAGTCTCTGGGTGTGGGAGTCTCTGGGTGTGGGTGTCTCTGGGTGACGCTGTCTCTGGGTGACGGTGTCTCTGGGGTGACGGTGTCTCTGGGTGTGGGTGTCTCTGGGTGTGGTGTCTCTGGGTGACGCTGTCTCTGGGTGACGCTGTGTCTGGGTGTGGGTGTCTCTGGGTGTGGGTGTCTCTGAGTGTGGGTGTCTCTGGGTGTCAGTAACATGTGAACTGCCTGCATTTCTAGAGGTCAAATGTCCCCCGAAATATTGAAATGATTGTTTGTAAATGAGCAGATGTTGCATCAATAATGTCTTGCTAACCAGGATTGGCAGAGCATCATGGATAAATATGCTCCCCTTCAAACGCCTCGGCCATTCCCCACCCACCCACACTGAAAATCTCCACCGAATCTCAGCTGCCAATGGCTGAGAATTGTCCAAATTTACAAAATGCTTGATTTTGGCATCAGATCAGAGATTTCCTGTGACTCCTGTCAGGTGAATAGTAATTGTGTGACCATAATGCAGGGAGGCCGCGATTAGCACGGGGTAATATTTGGTTATTTCTGTGTAATGTGGAACTCTCTCTTTCTCAAGCCCTGGCTTTACTCTACGTTGTGTCCCCTCTACAGAATCAACGAGTCCGTGCTTCACAAAGACCACAAGATCACGGTGATGAGTTACATCATTTCACTGAGAATTGAACCCCCTCCATCGCTGTCTCACAACCTGTCCGGGTCACCCCTCACCACCATCACACTCAGCCACGTGCTGGTAAGATACTGAGCAGCGCTCGCTCTGAGGAACACTAAGTCAATTTGCCTTCTCTCCTGAGGATTCGCTTGAAATATCTTCCAGACAAACTTTACCGCAAAGCCAGGATTGTACATTAGCAGCTGGATTTCACAGGAGATGTTTAAATGTTACAAAAACAAAGTGAGGCAACCCCTCAGAGGGAAGCTGCCCTTTCTCCCGGATTCTACTTTTCCAGAGTTCCTGTCCACAGGGAGATTGGGAAGTTGGGGGTTAATTTCACCATTAAATTGGGAGCAGGCATTGACAAATGGAGGAAAGAGTTTTAAACCTTCTCCTCCTGCCTTCCTTGTTCCTGCAGATTCCAAAGCAGATTTCCCAGCGGTTACATGACATCCAGAAGTTATCCAGAGTGTAGGAAAGTCCCGGAGATTCCGGTGTTTACATCTGTCGTGGGAAATGACTTGGGAGAAAAGCCCGAGGCTGCTTGGAATGTTACATTCCTTCACCTCCTCAGAACATTCCGGTTCATTAGTGACACGGACATTGGGGATTGCATTCTATCTGGGGGCCTGCACTGATTATAATCCTACACAGGCCAATCCCTGTAATCCCAAAATTTACCCTGCTAGTCTGCCTGACACTTAGGGGCAATTTTAGCATGGCCAATCCAACCTGCACATCTTTGGACTGTGGGGGAAAGTGGAGCACCTGGAGGGAACCCACACAGACACAGGGAGAATGTGCTGACTCCACACAAACAGTGATCCAAGCCGGGAATCGAACCTGGATCCCTGGCGCTGTGAGGCAGCAGTGCTACTCACTGTGCCATCCAGGTTACTTCTCAGGTTTCCTACTTCAGAACTAGGGCAGCATGGTGGACAGTGATTAGTACTGCTACCTTACAGCGCAAGGGATCCAGGTTCAATCCCCTGCTTGGGTCACTGTCTGTGTTGAGTCTGCATGTTCTCCCCGTGTCTGCCTGGGTTTCCTCCAGGTGCTCTGATTTCCTCCCACAGTCTGAAAGATGTGCTAGTTAGCTGTATTAACCCGAATAAATGCCGTAGTGTGGCAACTAGGGGATTTTCACAGTAGCTTCAATGCAGTGTTAATATAAGCCTTACTTGTCACTAATAAATAAACTTATGAGTTGCAAAGCATCTTGAGGTTGTGAAAGTTGCCAGGTAAATGTGGCTCCTCCTTTGGGCTAAATCTCCAGTCTGCTTTCAACTTTCCAGTTGTAATTTGCAGCTCCTGGTGAACTGTTGAAGGATTTTGATTTATTATTGTCACATGTATTAACATACAGTGAAAAGTATTGTTTTTTGTGCGCTATACATACAAAACATACCGTTCATAGAGAAGGAAAGGAGGGAGTGCAGAATGTAATGTCACAGCTAAGGTGTAAAGAAAGATCAAATTAATGCAAGGTAGGTCCATTCAAAAGATTCACAGCAGCAGGGAAGAAGCTGTGCTTGAGTTGGTTGGTACGTGACCTCAGACTTTTGAATCTTTTTCCTGGTGGAAGAAGGTGGAAGAGAGAATGTCCGTGTGCTTGGGGTCCTTAATTATGCTGGCTGCTTTGCCGAGGCAGCGGGAAGCGTAGACAGAGTCAATGGATGGGAGGCTGGTTTGTGTGATGGATTGGGCTACATCAGTAATTCAAAGGAAGTGTGCAGAAAGGCAGTGTGATGATGTGTCCAACCAGGGCTAACACACAACAGGGTGAAAATTGGCAGCAAGTTGCTCTGTACTCAACTTACTGACAACGTAAGTGGTGCCCTGCCTGTGTCTGGCTTTTTGTGCTGACGCTGGTCTGTTTTGGCTGGGTACTCTTTTATGAAGTGTAAAATAAATTTTGGTTTAATTTGTGTCAGTTTGAAATGTCTCTTGTTTGTTTTCAATCAGTGTTACCTTAGGCCAAGGGGTGCGAAGGGGTAATCTCATGACTTAATGTTCCCAGCACTCCGAGCTTCCAAACACGGATCTCTCTTGATACTGTCTCAATGGGAAAGGATCCAGACCGGAGTGATTCCGATCAATAATTACCCTTTACACAACAGGCAACAACTTGTGTTTATAGAGCACCTTCAATGTAATAAATCATCCCAAAACAAGACAGGGGTGTTACAAATTTGGGTTCGACACTAGCCTATGTATGAGGGCACTTGGCTAAAACCTGGGTCAAAGAAATGGAGTGTATCGAGTGTCCTAATGCAAGAGGGGTAGGGTGGGGACTGAGAAGTGTAAGGAGGGAATTCCAGAGTTTAAGACCCAGGCAGTTGAAGGCACAGCCATCAGTGATGGAGGGATAAAACCTGGCGATGCTAAAGTGCAGTAAGAAGTCTCACAACATCAGATTAAAGACCAGCAGGTTTATTTGTTAGTAAACACCACTAACTTTCGGGGTTTACCCTTCCATCAGGAGAGTGGGGAGCTCTGATCACAAACAGGGCATATAAAGGCACACACGGTTTACAGAATACTGATTAGAATGTGAATCTATACAGCTAATCAAGTCTTAAAGGTGCAGACAATGTGAGTAGAGATACCATTAAGCATAGATTAAAGAGATGTGTATTGTCTTCAGAGTGGACAATAAGTGAGATGTTGCAAGTCCAGGCAAGTCATAGGGTTACAAATAGTGTGACATGAACCCAAGATCCCAGTTCAGACCATCCTTGTGTGTGTAGAACTTGACTATCAGTCTCTGCTCAGTGACTCTGCGTTGTTGTATGTTGTGAAGGCCACCTTGGAGAATGCTTACCCGCAGATCAGGGGCTGAATGCCCATGACCACTGAAGTCTTGCCTGGTGATTGTACATATCTCCTTAACCTATGTTAATGCTATCTTCACTCACACTGTCTGCACCTTTAAGACTTGGTTAGCTGTATAGATTCACATTCTAATCAGTATTCCGTAAACTGTGTGTGCCTTTACATGCTCTGTTTGTGATCAGAACTCCCCAATCACCTGATGAAGGAGCAAACCCTGAAAGTTAGTGGCATTTACTGCCAAATAAACTTGTTGGACTTTAATCTGGCATTGTCCGACTTCTTACTGTGTTTACCCCAATCCAAAGCTGGCATCTCCACATTATGAGTGCCATTGATGCCGAAGTGAGCAAAATCAGATGAAGCTAGATATCCTGAAAGGTTGGTGGAATTGAGGTAAGCTCATAGAATCCTGCAGTGGAAAAGGAGGCCATTCGGCCCATTGAGTCTGCACGGACCACAATCTTATCCCCATAACCCTATGCATTTACCCTGGCTCGTCCCCCAACATTAAGGGGTAATTTATCACGGCCGATCCGTCTAACCCGCACATCTTTGGAGTGTGTGAGGAAATCAGAGCTCAGGGAGGAAACCCACACAAACATGGAAAGAATGTGCAGACTCCATAACGGGCAGTGACCTGAGCCGGGAATCAATCCCGAGTTGATGTGGTCAATGCTGTGCATATGGACTTCACATGATGAGCTTGTCCACAAAATCGAAGGCCTTGAATAAAAAAGACAGAAAATGCTGGAACAGCCCAACAGGCCTGGCAGCAAACATGGAGACTGAGTGAATGTTCCATATGGCTCTTCTCCAGATTCCTGGGGAAGTTAGATCCATATTCCTTCCATTGAGAAGCCGTAGGGAGGAGTTTGAATCAATGAATTCTCTCTTGTATTGGAGAGGCTTATAGCAGAAATGAAGAGTTGAGTGAATGTACCTCAGAATTGCTGTGATAGTGGAGTCGGACACTTTAGGAACTTTCAAGCGGTTATTGGATATAATAACTCCGGAATAATAGGGAGTGGGATAGCTTGATGTTGGGTTTGGACACAGCTCGGTACCACACTGAGGGCCAAAGGGCCTGTACTGTGCTGTTCTATGTTCTAACTCTCAACACTCTGCAGCATGGCTGCATGTTTGGGATGTAGTCACTGTTATAATGTAAGAAACTCAGCAACCAGTTGATGCATAGAAAGCTCACTCAAACAATAGTGTGGTAGCAACCAGATAATCTGGTTTAGTGGTGTTGGTTAGTTGATTCGGTGATAATTGGCAAGGAAATTGGGGCAGATCCCTTGCTCTTCCTTTGACAAAGTGTCCTGCAATCACTTAAAATTTATTTATTAGTCAGACTCACATTAACACTGCAATGAAGTTACTTTGAAAATCCCTTTGTCGCCTCACTCTGGCATCTGTTTGGGTTACACTGAGAGAGAATTTAGTATAGCCAATGCACATAGCCAGCACATTTTTCAGACTATGGGAGGAAACCGGAGGAGCCGGAGGAAACCCATGCAGATACAACATGGACAGTGACCCAAGCCGGGAACCGAACCCAGATCCTGGGTGCTGCGAGGCAGCTGTGCTTACCCCTGTTGTTACCGTGCCACCCTATACCCACCTGAGGGGGCAGCGGGGTCCTCAGTTTACCATCACATCAAGGAGATAGTCCCATGGACAGGGCAGATGGGAGGGGCAGCACAGCCCCTCTGGAGTACTGGGAAAGGGCCTTGAATCATTCCCAAGGTGGGAATGTTATTCATTGAGCCACAGCCGACACTGGAATCCTATCACTGTTCACACGTAGTTGGAACTCACTTGACATTGCGCTGGAACAAGATACAGGACTTTAAAATCCTGGGCTCATTGCCAGGATTCAGATGTGTAAAGAAAGGCCTCACTATTTAAAAACTATAAACAGACTGACAGGCAGATTTCTAGAATGTAGAACAGCAGAGGAATAGGCCCTTTGGCCCATGTTGTTGTGCTGAACATGATGCCAAATTAAACCAATCCCTTCTGCCAGCCTTTGGTCTGGATCTCTCTCTTCCTTACATATTCCTGTGCTTATCTAAAAACCCCTTAAACACCCCTATCATATCTTCCTGTACCACCAGCCTGAGCAGCACGTTCCACTATCCAGTGCAAAAAAAAACTTGACCCTCACATCTCCTTTGAACTTTCTCCCTGGCACTTTAAGTGCGTGCTCCCTCGTATTGGACATTTCAAGCTTGGGAGAAAGATTCTGACTGTCGACCCTATCTCTGCCTCTCATAACTTTACTGACTTCTATCTGGTCTCTCCTCAGCCTTTGCCGCTGCAGGGAAAACCATCCTAGTTTGTCCAGCCTCTCCTTATAGCTCATACCCGCTAATCCAGGCAGCATCCTGGTAAACTCTTCTGCACCCTCTCCAAAGCCTCCACATTAGGGGTGGCACAGTGGTTAGCATTGCTGCCTCACAGCACCAAGGACCCAGGTTTGACTCCGGCCTCGGGTCTATGTGGAGTCTGCACATTCTTCCCATGTCTGGGTGGGTTTCCTGTGGATGCTCCGGCTTCCTGTCACACCGTGTGAGTTAGGTGGATTGGCCATGCTAAGTTGCCCCGGAGTGTCAGGAGGACTAGCAGGATAAATACTTGGGGTTGTGGGGATAGCGCCTGGGTTATTGTTAGTGCCAACTCGATGGTCCGAATGGCCTCTTCTGAATTGGAGAGATTCTATGATTCCTTTAGTAGTAAACGTCAAAGAGAATTGTCAGGGGAAAAGGGTACAGAGGAATATGAGCCAAATGTGGGCAATTGGGACTAGCTTCAGGGTTTAAAAAAATGGGCAGCAATTTGGATAAATTGATCCAAAGGGTCTGTTTCCATGCTGTAAACTTCTATGACTCCAAGTGTCAAAATGATATGATGGAAATATTGATGAATGGGGCAAATTGGATAGCTTTCAAAGGGCTGGCATGAAGGTGATGGGTCGAATGGCTTTCCGTATTATTCTGTTCAATGCATTTCCTCCTGCCTTGTTTTGCGAGTTGTCAGGATTAAATGCTAAAGGCCCAATTAACTGAGGCATCCTTTAGACCAGGCGGTGACCTTGCAATCACTGTGATGATTGGAGATTAAATCATCCATATGGAAACTGGATATTACCTGGGCTCAGGATTGATGGTGATTGGGCCTCTGTTTGTTTAAGTCCCGGTGGTGGAGGGTGAAGAATTGAAATGGTTAATGGGAGGAGTGAGGGTGAATGAAATGCAATTGGTTTTTGCCTGATGAGGAAGGGAGCGAGGGTCCTTGACGGACCGGCCATGGTGACCACCCAGAACCTTCACCGTTCCTCATGCAGAAAATCATTTGGAATTGGCAATTGTGCTTTGCGCAGCAGTAACTGAACAATGCCCCGAATCTGTAATCTGGAATCAGGTCACAATGCAGTACAACAATGTTCACATTTAATACCGTGTCAGACTAAGGGAAGATTATGAAAACCAAGTGCATCATTGGGAGTTGCAGTCTGTCCCACAGCAATTTTGTGAGTTATGGGCATACGTTGCCTTTAATTTCACTCCCCTTGGTTACCGTAACCAATGCTCAGCCATAAACATGAAATATCGCTGCCACCTTCCCAGTCAAAAGCACAAAGGGTCTTTATTCCCTCTGCTACCTCGACAGACTAACAGGCAGATAAATACAATGGCTTTAACCTCATGATAAATACAACTCATTTCTTTCCTTTCATGTGAAATTGCAGAAATGAAGCTTACATTGGATTCGGTAAGAAGTCTCACAATCCCAGGGTTAAAGTCCAACAGGTTTATTTGATAGCACAAGCTTTCAGAGTGCTGCCCCTTAAGGGGCACTTACTATGGCCACCCCAGTCGAACACCGACAACTCCACATCATTATACTGGATTCAGTTGAGCATTCAACATCAATTCTGCTCCTTCCATATGAGCGATGGGCAAAGATCAGCTGGACTGGGATTAATGAAATTAACTTTTTCTAACAATTGATATAGGTTTGATGGTCTGCTTCTTGTGCTGTATTGATCTATGAAAAACAGCCCCAATTTTCCAAGTCTTTCTTAAGCATAGTTCCTTGAAAATGGCATCACAGATGGACTGATGAAGGCAAATCTACTTTCTTTACCAAGTGGTGAAGAAGGACACTTGCCTTCATCAGGCAGAGCATTGAGTACAGGGATTGGGATATCATGTTACAGTTGTATAATCATAGAATCCTAACAGTGCAGAAGGAGGCCAATTGGCCCATCGAGTATGCACCTATCACAATCCCACCCAGGGCTTATTCCTGTAACCCCTCGTACTTACCCTGCTAATCCCCCTGACACTAAGATTTATTTAGCATGGCCAATCAACCTAACCCATACATCTTTGGAGTATGGGAGGAAACCCATGCAGACATGGGGAGAATGTGCAAACTCCAGACAGACAGTGACCCAAAGCTGGAATCAAATCCAGGTCCCTAGCGGTGCGAGGCAGCAGTGTTAACCACTGTTCCACCATTCAGCCAAGGTATAAGATATTGGTGAGGCCACATTTGGAGTGCTGCTTACAATTCTGGTCTCGCTGCTATAGGAAGGATATTATTAAACTGGAAAGGGAGCAAAAAAAAGATTTATACCGATGTTAATGGGACTGGAAGGCTTGAATTATAAGGAGAGGCTGGATAGGCTGGGACTTTTTCCCCTGGTGTGTAGGAGGATCAGGGGTGATCTTATAGAGGTCTATAAAATCATGAGGGGCACAGATAAGGTGAATAGCCAAGGTCTTTTCCCCAGGGAAGGGGAGACCAGACCTAAAGGGCAGAGGTTTAAGATGAGAGTGAAAACGGACCAGAGGGGTAACTTTTTCACACAGAGGGTGGTGTGTGTATGGAATAAGCTGATATAGAAATGCTGGCGTTGAACTGGGGTAGACACAGTAAGAAATCTGACAACACCAGGTTTAAGTCCAACTGATTTATTTGATAGTAAACTCACAAACTTTCGAGGTTCTCCTCTTTGTCAGGTGAATGAGGTGTTCTGGTCTCAAACAGCATACGTACCAGCACAGACAGTTTACAGATTACTGATTAGAATGCGAATCTTTACACCTAACCTGCTATTCAAGTCTTAAAGTGGCTAACAATGTGTGTGGACAGAGCACTGAGCACAGGTTAAAGAGATGTGTATTGTTTCCAGACAGCACAGTAAGTGAGGTTTAGCAAACCCGCAGGATTACAGATGGGTATCAGCCAAGTTCCACACACATGAGGACGGTCTCAACAGGGATCTTGGCTTCATGTCACACTATCTGTAACCCCCCACAACTTGCCTGGGTTAGCAAAAAACCTCACTTACTGTGCTGTCTGGAGACAATACACATCTCTTTAACCTGTGCTCAGTGCTCCTTCCACTCACATTGTTAGCCACTTTAAGACTTGAATAGCAGATTAGGTGTAAAGATTCGCATTCTAATCAGTAATCTTAAACAGTCTGTGCTGTTATATGCTCTGTCTGAGGCCAGAACACCTCACTCACCTGATAAAGAGAAGAACCTCGAAAGCTTGTGAGTTTACTATCAAATAAATTGGTTGGACTTAAACCTGGTGTTGTCAGACCTCTTACTATGGAATGAGCTGCCAGAGGAGATGGTAGAGGCAAGCTACAATTACAACATTTCAAATACATTTGGATAGATACATGGATGGGAAAGGATTACAGGGATATGGGACTGGTTCAGTATAGGAGGAGTTGGGCCAAAGGGCCTGTTTCCATGCTGTATCTCTCAATGAGTCTGTGATATTTGTATTGAATCTGTATCTGAATCTGTACCATTGCCTCACGATCTTTCCTAAATGTGTAGAGTCTGCAGCAGCACACACACAAAGCTCTCCCAAAGGGATTGGTGTAACTTCAATTTTTATATCTAGTGATACATGGCTGTTGTGCCTCAGAAAGCTAAAAAAAGCCCTGGAATTTTCCTGTTCCATCTCCAGTTGATGTGTGATGCGGCAGGTCATTTACTGCCAGACAGTGCTCACTGGTGGCTTTAACAAGGGGATAATTGACCAGCTGGGTAAAATCAACCTCTTTCTCACACATCTACTCCCCACCCAATCTGTGGAGAATTGAACTGAAATGATTATCCTTTGTACTGTTAGGAACAGTTAGCACATTTCTCAAACATTCTCTCATGCAAAAAGTTTGCCTTTGTTTAATTACCCTGTGGTCCGCAGCAAAAACATTGTGGAAATCTTTCTATCGCCTGGTTTTTAATTCCTCCAGCCCTTTGTTTTGGCAGCAGGTTCATGAATGTTCACAGACGCATGGTCGAAGGGGGGAATGTCTGTAAGCTGGATTGTAAACGTTTTGAAGGAGATTTTTCATCAGGCTCTGGCTGGCGTTAACAAGGGGCTTTGTATTCCTGACAACAAGACCAGTGACATTTCACGTTTAATGATATCATGGAACCTTGAACAACTGGCACCAAACACAGACACGTTGTAAACCTGCTCCAATGCATGGAGATTTTCAAGTTCTGTGTAGTACTGTGTACGTGTGTTTGTGTGTGTGTTTGTATGTGTATATATGTATCTGCATGTATGTGTGTGTGAACATGTGTGTGTGTGAACATATGTGAATGTGTGTGTGTGTGTGAATGCGAGTGTGTGAGCGTGTGTTAGTGAGTGTATTAATGTGTGAGTGCGAGTGTGTGTTAGTAAGTGTGTGTGTCTGTGTTAGTGAGTTTGTAATGAGAGCTCCTCCCATTTAGTGCTTATGAATGAGCTGCTGTTCTGATTGGTGCTTTTCTTTGCCTGTTGAAAGCAGTCATTGGCTGTCTCTCAGTTTGAGGGAGATGTTTATTCAGGATTGGAGGTTGTGCTCTGAATCTCTGTGATGGGAGAGAGTCAGCACAGGAGAGTGAAGGTCAGGGTGGAGGGAAAGGATCAAGGACACATGGGATTTATAGCAATTCAGGAGGGGGGGTTCAGAGAGAGATTTAGCATGAGGCCTTACTTCAGGGTTAGAATTGGGGCATGCAGAAGGATTTGGGAGGGGGAGGTGACTCAGGGATTCCGGGCTGGGGAGTTTAGCGTTTAGGAGAGATTGGAGGTTGGAGTTAGGGGGCTTGGGTTTGGCAGGAGGGGTCATAGGGAGTCTTTGGGGAGAGGTGGTTAAGGAATTGGGGTAGGACCTTGGGGGATTCAGAGGGGCTTAGAGGGCTTTGGCAGTGGGTATCTGAGAGAGATTTTTGGAGAGGGGGGCTTAGAGTTGGATTGAAGGAGATTGGGCAGAGGACACAGGGAATCGGCAGGGAGAACAGAGAGCAATTCAGGATAGGGGAAGTCCTGGCTTTGAGGGATTTGATGGGAAGAGGGGGCTGAGGGAGCCACTGAGAGAGATTCGCAGGAGTGGGAAAAGAGGGACTGAGAGGAGGGAGATGTGTTTAGGGATTTAAGGGCAGAAAAGACAGCAGGGCAGAGGAAAAAAGAGCAGGGGAAAAAGAAATATAGGAAAAAAAAGAATCCAGAGGGAAAAAAAGTGTAAAAGAAAGATAAAGAGAGCAAAATAGATAGCTAGAGAGTGAGACACAGAGATCTTTGGACACTGTGTAAGTATCCCTTGAGGCAGTGGGATCTGGAAAGCAGGATTCTCTGTTGCCGCTCTGCATCACCATGGAGACCAACACGTCTGAAAGTGTGGAGCAGTCTGATGGGTAAGCTGTGGCCATTTTGAGTGATGGGTAAGCAGCTCCTCGAGGCTGGGCTTCAAGGAGAGGGTCAGAGCTAGTCCAAAGTGTTTGTTTGTCTTCGCTATCCGAGAGTTTAAGGATCTGGTGGGGGAGATTTCATTTGCTGTTTGGGCACAGTATTGAATCCATCAGGGTTGACTCTGCAGGAGTTTGGCCTGAGTGTTTGGAAGTGGCTTCAATCAATGTTTGCTCAATGGTCCTCCCACTGAGTTCTGGAGGATGTGATGGAGACATGGAATTTCTCCAGGATTCTGATAGGTCGCTGATCCACAGGAGTGCTGGACATTGAGAGTTTTGAAAGCAAACATGGCACGGACTGAGTTTATCCTTGTATGATTACAGTGTCGCTCGATCACACGGACAGTGCTTATCCGTGACTCCTGAGTCCCTGACTATCAGTGGGACCAGTTCAGTTGGGGCAGCATGGTCAGTGCAGGCTTGGAGGGGCTGAAGGGTCTGTTCCTGTGCTGTAATTTTCTTTGTTCTCTTGTTCCTGCTTGTTTCCCATCCCACCCCTACCCCGCTGCCCTGCCCGTGACCTTAGGTCAGAGGTCACCACATGGGGTGTGATCCTGGAGTGACTGGTGACTGTTGGTCACTTCACAGATTTAGATAAATGCGAGATGATGCATTTTGGTCGATGAAACCAGAGCAGGATTTACTCAGTTAATGGTAGAGCATTGGGGAGAGTTACAGAGCAAAGAGACCTAGGGGTACAGGTTCATAGCTCCTTGAAAGTGGAGTCACAGGTGGACAGAGTGGTGAAGAAGGCGTTCGGCATCATTGGTTTCATCAGTCAGAACATTGAATGTAGGAGTTGACACGCCTTGGTGAGTTGTACAAGACAATGGTAAGGTCACACTTGGAATACAGTTTTGGTCACCCTATTATAGAAAGGATATTATTAAACTAGAAAGAGTGCAGAAGAGATTTACTAGGATGCTACTGGGACTTGATGGATTGTGTTATAAGGAGAGGCTGGATAGACTGGGATTTTTTCTCTGGAACGTAGAAGGCTGAGGGGTGATCTTATAGAGGTCGATAAAATAATGAGGGCATAGACAAGGTACGTAGTCAATATCTTTTCCCAAAGGTAGGGGAATCTAAAACCAGAGGGCACAGATTTAAGGTGAGAGGGGAGAGATACAGAAGAGTAATTTTTTCACACAGAGGATGGTGAGTGTCTGGAACAAGCTGCCAGAGGTAGAGGCGGGTACAATTTTATCTTTTCGACATCACATGGGTAAGATGGGTATAGAGGATATGGGCCAAACACGAGTATTTGAGACTAGTTTAGGGTTTAAAAAAAGAGACAGCATGCACAAGTTGGGCCAAAGGGCCTGTTTCCATGCTGTAAACCTGTATGACTCTGTGAGGAAGGAGTAAGTTCAGTGTAAGGAAATTTCAGCTTGCTGGAATTGAGAATGTTGTAGTTGTAGCTACCTCTACCACCTCCTCTGGCAGCTCATTGCTTTAAACTCTTGAATGTGTGTGGACAGTTTCAGCATCACTCCCTCCACCACCGACGCTCAGTAGCAGCAGTGTATACCGTCTGGAGAATGCACTGCAGTAACTCACCTTAGACAGCACCTTCCAAACCCATGCTCAGCACCAGCTAAAGGACAAGTGCAGCAGATAAATGGGAACACCACTATGTTCCTCTCCATTTCATTCGTCATCCTGACTTAGGGTGGCCCGGTGGCACAGTGGTTATCACTGCTGCCTCACAGTGCCAGGAACCAGAGTTCGATTCCCACCTGGGGTCACTCACTGTGTGGAATTTGCACGTTCTCCCTGTGTCCGGGGATTTCCTCCAGGTGCTCCGGTTTCCTCCAAAGATGTGCAGGTTATGTTGATTGGCCATGCTAAATTGACCCTAGTTTCAAGAGGATTAGCAGGGTAGATATGTGGGGTTACAGGAATGTGTCCTGGGTGGCATTGTGGTCAGTGCAGGATCGATGGGCTGAATGGCCTCCTTCTGCACTGTAGGGATCCTATGATTCTATTCTATGAAATATATTGGCTGTTCCTTCACTGTTGCTGACTCAAAATCCTGGAACTCTCTCCCTAACAGCACTGTGGGTGTACCTACACCACAGGGACTGCAGCGATTCGAGAAGGCAGCTCACCACCACCTTCTCAAGGGCAATTAGGGATGGGCAATAAATGCTGGTCCAGCCAGCGATGCCTACATCTCAAGGCTGAACTCTAATGAAGTCTCTCTTTGTTGAAAGTTTTTAACATGTTCATCATCCTTCATCTATCACAATAACTGCAATCAGTAATGAGAAAGTCAAATGTCCCGCTGCTTTCTTGCTCTCAGTAACCTGAACTGATTGACCTGTTTGTTTCCTGATTATAAAATTCTAAAACTTATACAATTCTAACTGGATTAGACAGGGTAGATTCAGAAAGAATGTTCCCAATGGTGGGGGAGTCCAGAACTAGGAGTTTAAGGATAAGGAGTAAATCTTTTAGAGCTGAGGTGAGGAGAAATTTCTTCATCCAGAATGTGCAGAATTCACTCCCACAGAAAGTAGTTGAGACCAAAACGTTGTCTGATTTCAAGATGAAATTAAATATAGCTGTTGGGGCTAAAGGGAGCAAGGAGAATGAGGAGGCGGGGGAAAAGGAAATCAGGATATTAAATTCGATGATCAGCCATGATGGAAATGAATGGTGGAGCAGGCTCAAAGGGCCGAATGGCCTCTTCCTGTTTCTCATTTCAATGACTTTAATTAGTGAGATGTGCTTTCATTTCATTGTTGGATCTTAAGAAATGGCTGCTTTATGCATGTACATATGCATGTGGATGTGTACATGTATGTGTGCATATGTGTATGTGTATTCATATGTATGCATGCGTGTACATGTAAGTATTTATGTATGTGTCTGTACGTGTATCTATGTGTACGCGTGTGTATACTTGTGTGTGCATGTTGTGCATGAGTATCTGTCTATCTGCGTGTGTGCATGTATGGGGGTGTGTGTGTGTATATCTGTCTGTGAGTGGGTGTGTGTATGTACATCTGGTGTATTGTGTGTGTGTGTGTGCGCGCGCATGCGTGAGCGTGTGTGCGTGTATGTGTATCAGCACTTGTTTATCCCGTGCTCTCTCTGTCTCTGAGTACAGCTCTCTGTTGCTGGTACCTCCTCACCTGCTTTCACAGCCTCCCTCTATTCTTCACTTTGCTGATCTCTACATTGTTTCTCTCTGGTATTCCCTTTCCATTCCTCGTTTGGATCACTCTGTCAACGTTATTGAAGTGTCAGCTATGGTTCAGTGGATATCTCGATTGGGGGTTCAAGCCCCATTGCTGGAGTTTGGAAACCAACATCAATCATTAAACGTCAAAAGCGCCGCAGAGTTGTGAAGATGCTTTTAAGATGTCCCGGCGTTGTGAAAGGTGCTACAGAAATGCAACTTTTCCTCTTTCTGAGATTAATTTTTGTAACCCAAACGCTTTAAAGGATTTGGCGCAAATGAAGTTAGGTCACAGATTGGCCAAGATCCCATTGAGTGACAGAACATGTTGGAAGGGCTGAATGGCCTCCTCCTGATCCAATGTTCCTCTTCAATGTAAACTCCTATGACAGCGCTCCACACCATTACGCCATCTTACAGCATTGCAGCTTGACCCTGTCCCGAAACCTCTCTCAAAACATCTGTCAGTTCTAAATGCCCTGACAAACCCATGGCCATATGGTCTGAATTTAAATTCCACAAGTGCTGTGAGTATTGGGGTCTGTCAGCCCTGGAGCACCCACTAACACAAGACTAAGGAAAGGACGTTAGGAATTGTGCCTGGAATGTCTCATAGACAGAGCTATAATGCTGAGAAAATGGGAATATCTGCAGGAGCCTCACATTATTGAGCATGAAATTTTACAACCACTAAAAGCTGCCCAAGTGTGGCAGAAATTAAATCAAAGGTAGCTTCTGGCTCTGATTTTGATTGATGTTGTGTTTTGATGGTGTACCCAGCTGTGACATTGTTGGAGGCTGGAGATGCCGGTGTCAATGGGGAGGTTGATTTGAGTTTGCTCCATATCCAGAGGCTTCTGTCAATTTTTAATTTTGTTTAAATTTTTGTTGCCGTTTGTACGAGATTGTCGGACAAGTAAAGACATCTGGTCCAAACAAGCTGCCCACACTTAGGCCAGATTAAGCAGTCCCTGCTACCCAGCTACATAATCACAAAAATCCGGTACAGAATGCAGAAAATGCCTGAAAGGAAAGATTCGCAGAGTCATGGCAAAAGAGCTGAAAGTTCTGATACTTTGGCCTGAGATGTTGACCATTCGGCCCATCAAGTCTACACTGACTTTCCAACAGAGCATCTTATCCAAAGCCAACCTCCACCCTATCCCTGTAACCCCATTCATATAACCCGCTGTTCCACCTAATCTACACATTTTTGGACACTAAGGGGCAATTTAGCATGGCCAATCCACCTAAGCTACACATCTTTGGACACTAAGGGGTAAGTCAGTATGGCCAATCAACTTAACCAGCACATCTTTGGATACCATGGGGCAATTTAGCATGGCTAAACTACCTTGGCTAAACATCTTTGGACTGTGGGGAAAAAAAACAGAGCACCCCTGGAGGAAACCCATACAGACACTAGGGGAACGTGCAAGCTTCATACATTCACCTGAGACTGAAATCAAACCCGGGTCCCTGGAGCTATAAGGCAGCAGTGCTAACCATTGTGCATTGTGCTGCTCTTAAAAGGAAGGAAGTGAGGGAGAGGTCAGAGAGATTTAATTTAAGAATTAAAGAGCTTTGGGTCTAGTCAAATCATAGTCACCAATGTTGGCTTGATGGAATCATAGAAAGCTAACCATTTGGGATGTTCAAGTGATCAGAATCAAAGGTTGTGGCTCTTGAGGACATTACAGAGATAGGGAGGATGAGAGTAAGGAGGGATCTGAAAACAAGACTTTAAAAGGAAGACTTTTTTAGTGTCAGGGTTGGTAGGTGAAGGGGATTGGCATGGGTTAGGATATGGGCAGCAGAGATTTTAACAAGCCTAGGCTTTGGCTACAATACGCTCATTGGGAACATTACCAAGGCAAAGAGGTTCTCAGCGCAATATCTGATAATCCAGAGATCATAGAACAACAGAAGACCAGGAGGCCAACAAACAGAAAATGCTGGAAAATCTCAGTAGGTCTGACAGCATCTGAGGAGAGAGAATAGAGCCAATGTTTCAAGTCTGGATGACCCTTTGCCAGCACAGTGGGGAGGTGGGGAAAGGGTTATTGAAGCATCATGCCTGTGGCAGTGAGGGACAGTCTGCTGTACCTCCCCACTCCTTAGAGACCTTATCTGTCCCATCATTCCTTTCTCTTTTCACATCTCTATTAACTTGCCTCAAAAATTCCAATTTTATAAAAGCATAATGAACCTTACAGTTCATTTCATCTAATTTGGGAACCTGTGTAGGATGTGCTGATGCATTTCCAATGATATTCTATTGTTAGTTGCTTCAGTAAGCTCTTTGCAAGAATTTGTCTTTTAGCAGATGTGACAGGTTTTTTGATTTGATTTTGATTTATTATTGTCACATTGTATTAGAACAAGTATACCATTCATAGAGAAGGAAAGGAGAGAGTGCAGAATGTAGTGTTACGGTCATAGCTAGGGTGTAGAGAAAGATCAACTTCATGCGAGGTGGGTCCATTCAAAAGTCTGACAGCAGCAGGGAAGAAGTTGTTCTTGAGTCGGTTTGTACGTAACCTCAGACTTTTGTATCTTTTTCCCGGTGGAAAAAGGTGGAAGAGAGAATGTCTGGGGTGTGTGGAGTCTTTAATTATGGTGACTGCTTTTTCGAGGCAGTGGGAAGTGTAAACAGTGTCAATGTATGGGAGGCTGGTTTGTGAGATGGATTGGGCTACATTCACGATCTTTTGTGTGTCTTTGGTCTTGGGCAGAGCAGGAACTGCACAAAGCTATGATACAGAGCGGTCAGAAGAAAAGATGCGAATGGTATAAAACTCTGTCATATTAGCAGCAGTGAAACTGTACTCCAGCACAATCTATAATCTCACGGCCCACATATCCCCACTCCACCTTTACCACCAAGACAGGAGATTGACCTGGTTTAATGGAGACTGCTGGAGGACACGCCAGGAGCAGCACCTAAAAATCAGGTTTCAGCTGGTGAAGCTGCTTGCACGCCCAACGCCATAAACAGCAAGTGATAGAGCTAAGCGACTTCATAACTAACAGATCAGATCTAAGCTCTGTAGTCCTGCCACATTCAGTCGGGAATAGTGGTGGGCAATTAAACAGAGGAGGAGACTCCACAAATATCCCGATCCTCAATGGTGGAGGAGCCCAGCACATCAGTGCAAAGGATAAGGCTGAAGCATTCGCAGCAATCTTCAGCCAGAAGTGCCGAGTGGATGATCAGCTTCCTCCAGTGACCCCCAGCATCTCAGATAACAGTCTCCGACCAACCCGATTCACTTCACGTGATATCACGTATTTGATGAGATTAGAAAGAGTGTTTCATGAGTTGGAAACATAGAAAATAGGAGCAGGAGGAGGCCATTCGGCCCTTTAAGCATTCTCTGCTATTCGTTACGATCATAGCTGGTGATTACAAAGGGTATTTGATGAGTTGGCCATTTGATTGGATTTGTGTGACTGGTAGGCAAAGCAAGCTTGGGAAAATGTGACTTTGAATCCGTGGGTCCCAAAGTTCTCCTCCAGTGGGGGTTTTCCTTGCCTCGTGTCTGGCTCTGTTGTAGGTGCCTTGAGTCCTCCTCCAGCCGGGATCTTCCAGTCCCGCCAAAGTGGCTGGAGTTTTGAACAGCTTGCCTGGCCCCACCCACGTCATGATAGGGCTGTAAAGTTCCGCCCACTGATCAGTGTGATTGGTCAATGGCTCCATTATCACATGACAGCCAGGGAGGAGAGAATAAACTCACTGAACTTCAATCCTTTTTTTTCTATTTTTAAGTTCCAAAGTCTAAATTATGATGTTATCTTGTATCCTCACTGCAGATTTTTCACTGTGAGAAATCCCAGCCACAATAATTCTCTAACCCTATCTGTGAACACTTCATCAATCTGGGGGACAGAAGCTGGGGTCTTGCAGAGGAGGAGAGATAGTTGGAGAAGTTGAAAAGTGTTCCTGGACTGTTTCCCTCTGAACAGAGTCAGTGCGTCAGCTGCTTTGCTGTTTAATGCTCTTCCCAGCACCAGTGCGGTTGGACTGTAGCTGAATTCCGCAATGAGAAGTGTGCTTGTATCCAGCAGCGAGTCAATTTTTCAATTCTCATCCTTGTGTCTGAATTCCTCCAAGCCCCCTCCCCCAGTCGCTGGAAAATTGTCCATTCCCACATCTTTCCTTCACTCCTCCAATTCCCCCATTTTCCTTGGTCCATCGTTAGTGACTAGTTTCAGTATCATTGGAGCATCATTGAACATAATTTACTATCAATCCACAAAAACTGACATTAGGACAGATCAGTTTGAGAATCTTGGTCAAAGTAATCATTCAGCCCATTGTGTCTACAACTATCAATCTCCTATCTATTCTAGTCCAATTTCTCAGCCCCTGGTCCGTAACTTTATATGTTTGGGTGTTTTGAGTTCTTCTTAAATGTCGTGAGAGTTTCTGCCTCCCCAGATTCCCACCACTGTCTGAGTGAAAACATTTTTTCTCAAATTCCCTTCAAATCCCTTGTCCCTTACGTAAATCTCTGCTCCCCTGGTTACTGACACTTCTACAAAGGGGAAAACTTTCTTCCTGTCTGACCCATCTATATCCCTCATAATTTTGTACACCTCAATCAAGTGCCCCATCAGCCTTCTCTGCTCAAAGGAAAACAACCCCAGCCCGTGGGGGCAGCACTGCTGCTTCACAACTTCATGGACCTGGGTTCGATTCCCACCTGGGGTCACAGTCTGTGTGGAGTTTACACATTCTCCCCATGTCTGCGTGGGTTTCCTCCTGTTGCTCTGGTTTCCTCCCATCGTCCAAAGATGTACGATTTAGTTACATTGGTCATGCTAAAATGCCCCTTAGTGTTTCAGGATATGTAGGCTAGAGGGATTAGTGGGGTAAATATGTGGGGTTATGGGGATAAGGCCTAGCTGGGATATGTTGTTGGTGTAGATTTGATGGGTTGAATGGTTTCCTGCACTGTAGGGATTTTATAGTTCTATGATAACCTCATAGATGAAGCGAGAGACAGAGAGATGGAAACAAGGTTTAGGGAGTGAATTCTGGCAAAGCATGGCTGCCAGTTGTTGGTGATTCAAATTGGGAGGAGGCCAGAATTAGAAAGTGTTCTGCCAGGAGTGCTGTGCTTTGATTGAGATGTAACGCTGAGGTTCCATGTGGCCTTCAGGGTGGACATTAACGATCCTCTGTGACTGTTTACAGAACAGCAGAGCAATATTTATCCTTCCACAATTATCACCTAGAGTTTAATTATCTGCTCATGAGCACTGTGCTGTCTGGGGAAGTCTGGCTGAGCACAATTTGACATTTCTCATTTACATCAGCGTGTAAGAAAAATATTTCAATGCCCGGGGAGTGCTTTGAGATATCCGGAGGTGAAAGTCGCTACAATAATACAAGCTTCTTTCTTTCCAGTTGCTTTTTTGGGAGGATTCTTATTTTTTTGTAACGATTCTTGGGCAGCTCGATGGCACTGAATCCCTCGCAGCCCTAGGGACATGGGTTCAATTCCCGGCTTGCGTCACTGTGTGGAGTCTGCATATTCTCCCCATGTCTGCGTGGGTTTCCTCCGGGTGCTCCAGTTTCCTCCTGCACTCCAACGATATGTAGCTTTGGTGGAT
Source organism: Sphyrna mokarran (assembly GCA_024679065.1). Lineage (NCBI taxonomy): Eukaryota > Metazoa > Chordata > Chondrichthyes > Carcharhiniformes > Carcharhinidae > Sphyrna > Sphyrna mokarran. The sequence goes on along the minus strand of JAGIQG010000020.1, from coordinate 49,073,604 downwards.
TGGCCATGCTAAATTGCCCCTTGGTGTCAGGAGGGACTAGCTAGGGTAAATAAGTGGGGTTATAGGGATAGGGCCTGGATGGGGTTGTGTTTGGTGCAGACCCAATGAGCTGTCTGGCTTCTTTCTGCACTGTAGGGAATCTATGATTCTATGATGTGGCATTTCTAAGGAGTATCATGTCACGGGCAAGGACTGCAAAATGATGATATATTGTTTGAAGACTCTGTACTCATTGGAGTTTAGAAGCATGAGGAGGGATCTTATTGAAACTTACAGTAGACTGTGAGGCCTGGATAGAGTGGGCGTGGAGAGGATGTTTCCACTAGTAGGAAAAACTAGAACCAGAGAGCACAACCTCAGGCTAAAGGGACGATCCTTTAAAATAGAGATGAGAAGGAATTTCTTCAGCCAGAGAGTGGGGAATCTGTGGAACTCTTTGCTACAGAAGCCAGATCGTTGTGTGTCTTTAAAATAGAGATAGATAGGCCCTTGATTATAAGGGGATTTGGGGAACAGAGATGAGAAAAATATCAGCATGATTGAACGGTGGAGCAGACTTAATGGGCCGAGTGGCCTAATTCTGTTCCTATGTCTTATGGTCTAATGATTTAGCTTCAGTCAATTCAGTGCATGCTGACAGCCAGTTTTCCTGTGGCTCTGGAACATCACACCTCATCTCAAACTGCTCCTACACCCCTTCACTCTGCCCGCTGATCCAGAGAGATGGAAGCTAATGTTTCCTTTCAGTGAGGAGGGGGTTAACACCCAGGTCTGGAATGTGCACAGACTTGCAAAGATGAAGCATATCTTGCTTTGGTGGGGAGTGCTGCTAAAATTACCTCAGCGTATGTTATTAATTAAAATGCTAAATGAGGACTGGAACTGTTCAGCTTTGCTGTACTCTGCCAAATCCAAACCTCATGGACTGGGAGCACAAGTTTTTCCTGTAAATTATCAGCCTTGCTTGGGCTTACATTTAGTAAGTCTTTATAAACATCATTTTAATCACTTGATTGTTATTTTCAATAGTGTCTTATTTGCAGAAACCAGGCTGTTTTTTTAAGAAATATAAATGTTTGTAACTTTTGATATTTTTACCAAATCTCAGCGCTGTGTTTGTTAAATGATCTTCCTCAGAGTTCGACCTGATCAACATCAGAGTGTCTCAAACCCAGCTCGGTGACACAGTGATTAACACTGCTGTCTCACAGCGCCAGGGACCTGGGTTCGATTCCCGGCGTGGGTCATTGTCTGTGTGGAGTTTGCACGCTTTATGTGGGTTTCCTCCGTGTGCTCCAGTTTCCTTCCACAATCTGAAAGATACACTGGTTAGGTGAATTGGCTAAACTAAATTCTCCCTCAATGTAGCTGAACAGGAGCGTAGCGACTAGGGAATTTTCACCATAACTTCACTGCAGTGTTAATGAAAGCCTACTTGTGACACTAATAAATAAACTTTAAACTTAAAAAAAATCTCTGTTGCAATCTAGAAGAGGAAAGCTGGAAAAAAAATGTCTGTAGCATCTTCAACAGATTCCAGAGGAGAGAAGTGTTACTGGGGAGAAGTGTTGTGGGAATATTTGATGATAACTTGCAGACACTAAATCCTGAAATATGTACATTGGGCTGGAGAAGGAGGAGTCCAGCTCTGCCACCCTAATTCTGGTGGGATTTCATTTATCCAACTTTGTCCAACTCATTCTAAATTCTCGAAGCCAGGGACATTCCTGTAAGATTTGTGGTCAGGATAACATTGTTTGCCTTGGTGGAGAATTCTGCAAACAGGGAATATAGGTTGAAGATAAGTGGCAGTAGGGGTAGAGGGGACGTGAGGAAGAACATTTTTACGCAGAGGATGGTGGGTGTCTGGAACGCGATTCCTGAGTTGGTGATGGAGGCAGAGAGCCTAAATTCATTTGCAAAGTACCTGGATCTGCACCTTCCGGACTGTAAGTTACAGAGCGATGGGCCGGGTGCAGGAAGTTGGGGTTAGGTGTCATCAGGCAGTCATAGACAAGATGGGCTGAATGGTCTCCTGTGCTTAACTTGCTATATTTTCTATGAACGTGTGCCCAATATCTGGCTTCCACTTTGATTGTCCTTTTTCGATTGTCCCCTCCCTCTCTGTCAGTCCAACTCACCTGGATGTCTCTTACCTTTACTGATCACCCTGCCTCTCCATCCCTCCCTTCCCCCCACCAATCATTCCCCTTCTGCTCCCCATTCTCCGTCTGGGAAAAGGGCTTTTCCGGCAGTATGTTGCAGTTTAATTGGGCATGAACACTGTTCTGAGAAAGTCACCGTTCAGAGGGTCTGTGATCCCTGCTGTCGTCAGTAATGTCTGATTGCCTGGCCCAAGGTAGGAGGCTGCAGCTGGTTGGTGAGAATTTAGCAAGGAAAGAATTCCTCCCTCATGCAGCTATCCATTTAAACAGAGCTGGAATTGGCAGGAATTCCATTATCTCACTGTCTCTCTTCCCTCCCGGATGTCATTCAGAGTTAGATCGGGGTTTGACATTTTCAATCAGGAGGTAAAGTGTGAACCCAATCTTCACAGCCTCAGGTTGCCTCAGTAGAGAGCGAATCTCTTGTGTTTATTTAACTCCTTTCGCAACCTCGAGATGTCCCCTCTGGCAGCCAGTGAAATGTAATCACTGTTGTAATGCGGCAAACGCAACAGCCAATTTGTGTAAAGCAAGATCCCACTAACAGCATTATAAGATGATCTATTTTTGTGAAGTTGGGTGAGGGATTATTGTTGGCCAGGACACCAAGTGAGGGGGGTTGGAGGGGGGGTTATGTCGGGGGCAAAGGGGGGGGGGGGGGGGGGAATCTCCCCTGCTCATCTTCAAAATATTGTCATCAAATTTCAACCCTGAGACGGTGAACAAAGTCTTAGAACAAAGAACAGTACAGCACAGGAACAGGCCCTTTGGTCCACAATAAGCTAAAACCGTATGCACTTACAGAGTCTGTATTGTTCCCATTCTCACCGTATAAATGTATTTGTCTAGATGTCCTTTATTTCACCGCTACCATACCTTCTCCCACCACCTCCCCAAGCAGTGAGTTCCAGACATTCACCACCTTCTGTGTTTAAAAACCTGCCTCTTCTAAACTTTTCCCCATGCACCTTAAACCTGGGTTCCCCTAGAACTGGACTTTTCTACTGTAGGAAAGAGCATCTGTCCATGCCAGTCACAATCTTGTAAACCTCTATCAGGTCACCCCCTCAATCTCTGTCATTCCAGTGAGAACAAACCAAGTTTATCCAACCCCTTCTCATAGCTGAAACCCTCCAGACCAGGAAACATCCTGATAAACCTCTTCAGTACCCTCTCCAAAACATCCTCATCCTCCTGGTAGTGTGGAGACCAGAATTGTACGCAATGTAACTCAGGTTCTGTAAAGCTGCAGCATGACCTGCTGATTTTTATACTCAAACATTGAGTGGATGGTGAGATGTTTTCACTAATGGGAGAGTCTTGAACAAGGGAGACACACATATAAGATAAAAGGCCAATTGTTGAAAACTGAGGTGTGTGGAAATTTCTTCTCTCAGAGGGTGGTGAATCGCTGGAATTCTCTGCCCCAAAGGGTGTTGGAGGCTGGATCATTAGAAGTATTTAAAGTGGAGGTGGGTGAATATTGAGGAATAGAGCAGCTGTGGGGAAACGGCACAGAAAAGGAGCTGATCAGCCATGATTGTACTGAACGGCGATGCAGGCTTGAAGAGCCAAGTGGCCACTCCTGTTTCTATTTCTTGCATCCTTGTGGCAGTGTGGCACTCCCTCAGTACTGTGTCCGATCTCACTAGAGTGGGATTTGAACCCATATCCATTTGGTCCAGTTAGAGTGTTAGCTACTCAGCCCAGCTGCCAGAGTGAGGAGATATAACTAATGCAGTGAAATGAAGACCAACACCTGGTTGTCACGTAACAGAAACTAAAGATGATTGCTGGGATGTAAGATCGAGCAAGTTCTCATTGCAGTTTAGCCAAATGAGAGATTGAAGCATAGAAGATTCCGAAGGGGCTTGATAGACTAAATGCTGAGAGGATAATTCCCCTTGTGGGACAATCTAAAACTACAGGATCAACAACACCGAAACAGGCCATTCGGCCCATCTACTCTGTGTTTCTGCTCTGCATGAGCCCCCTTCCATCCCTTCACCATCTCACCCTGTCAGTATATCCTACTCCTTCCTCCCCTAGTTGCAGAATAAGGGGGTCTCTCATTTAAAATGGAGAGGAGGCAAAATGTCTTCCCTCAGAGAGTCATTAATCTTTAGCGTTCTTCTCCCCAGAGAGCAGTGGGGCCTGGGTGACAGGATATATTTAAGGCTGAATTAGACAGATTATTGATCTCTGAGGGAGTCGAGAGTTTTGGCGGACAGGTAGGAAAGTGAAGTCAGATCTTTATTGAGCGATGGAGCTGGTTGGGCCAAATGGGCTACTCCTGCTCCAATTTCTTGTGTTCTTACCCATGGGTTGCTTTTTTCCGTGTATTGATTTGATTGGATTTATTATTGTCACATGTATTAACATACAGCAAAAAGTATTGTTTCTTGTGCGCTATACAGACAAAGCATACCGTTTGTAGAGGAGGAAATGAGAGAGTGCAGAATGTAGTGTTACAGTCATAGCTAGGGTGTAGAGAAAGATCAACTTAATGCAGGGTAGGTCCATTCAAAAGTCTGACAGCAGCAGGGAAGAAGCTGTTCTTGAGTCGGTTGATACATGACCATCCTTTGGTGACCATTCTTTGCGTGGAAAACTGGTTGCTACGGTTACTCAGTCGCAATGAAACACAGGCCGTAACTCAGGAGTTAAAGAACTGTCACAGTTTCCCATTGTTGTCGGAGAAAATGGGAAGACAGAACTCCTTGAATCCAATTTCCCTGTTGTCCTGGCTTTTAGAGTTCTGTGTCCATTTGGAAAGTGTGTCAGGATTGGAATGTGGAGCCACCCGTACAAGGCCAGCTTTAAATCAGAGCGGTTACATTCTTGAAACTATGAGATCAACTTCCTGAGGGAGTGAAATCTGTAATGACGAAATCAGATGAAGGAATTAGTTTGTTGTTGATTAAAATGCGGTTCTGGCCAATTGAAGATACACCAGGTGGAAAAGTGCACTTGGGTGCAAAGTGCTGCTGATGTTCTTATTACATTGACAGTCTGCCCAGTGCAGATCACACTGACAGTCACAAGAGCTATTAAAGAGCTGTTAAAGCTCATGATCAATTAGTGGGGCCCTGGCTTGTCACCTTGTGACAGATTATTAACTAGCTTTATCACTGGTGTGTTTGTGTAGTTTCAAAACTAGTGCCACTTTCCCACAATTGAATGGAGTTTATCCACAGCCTTTATACACACTGGGAATCATAGAATTATAGCTTCCTGCAGCACAGGAGGAGGTCGTTCGCCCATTGATTCTGCACCAACCACAATCACACCCAAGCCCTATCCCCATGCATTTACCCTAGCTAGTCCCACTTATACTAAGGGGCAACTGAGCATAGCCAATTTTGGAGAGTGGGAGGAAACCAGAGCACCCAAAGGAAACCCCTGCAGACACGGGAAGAACATGCAGACTCTGCACAGACAGTGACCCAAGCTGGTAATCGAACCCCGGATCCCTGGCACTGCGAGGCAGCAGTGCCAACCACTGTGCCACCATGCTTTTTTACTGATCCTTCTGCAGGGAAAGATGATTAGGTAAACTAATCAAAATACATGGGGGGTCAACAGTACTGAAACAGGCCATTCAACCCATCCGCTTTGTGCTGGTGTTTCTGCTCTGCAGGAGGCTCCCCCCATTCCTTCAACATCTCAGCCTGTCAATCTATTCTTCTATTCCCCCCTCTTACAGTTTCCCATTAATTGTATCTTTCCTATTTACTTTCATTCCTCCTTGCGATGGTGAGTACCACATTATCCACCTACTCTCTGGATAAGAAGTTTCTCCTGAATTTCCCACTGGATTTATTAGTTACTATTCTGGAATAATGCTCAGGTTCTCCTCAACAAGTGGAAACATCTTCTCTATGTCTATCCTATCAAGACCTTTCATAATTAGACAGCACAGCGGTTAGCACTGCTGCCTGACAGCGCCAGGGACCCGGGTTCATAGAATCATAGAGGTTTACAGCATGGAAACAGGTCCTTTGGCCCAATTTATTTTTAAACCCCTAAGATAGTCACAAATGCCTGCATTTTATCTTATCTTATGTAACTATCTAAATGTTTTTTAAAAGACAAAATTGTACCTGTCTCTACTACCACCTCTGGCAGCTCATTCCAGACACTCACCGCCCTGTGTGTGGAATAATGGCTTCTCTGGACTCTTTTGTATCTCTCTCCTCTCACTTTAAACCTATATGGGCAGCCTTGGGTCACCGTCTATGAGGAGTTCTCCCCGTGTCTGCGTGGGTTTCCTCTGGGTGCTCCGGTTTCCTCCCATACTCCAAAGATGTGCGGGTTAGGTGGATTGCTCATGCTAAATTGATCTTTAGGAAGAGATTTCTGCATCCTGCCCCCAGGGGAATTGGAGCAGGCAGGGGGGTGTGGGGAGACCATGCAAAGGTGCGTGGCCTCAGCTGGGAATTTCCAGTCTCGGGGGTGGATGCAGCCAAAAAAATCCCACCTTTAGTGTCAGCGGGGATTAGCAGGGTAAATGTGTGAGGTTATGAACATAGAACATTACAACGCAGAACAGGCCCTTCGGCCTTCAATGTTGCGCTGAGCTGTGTGGCCTGGATGGGAATTGTTGGTGCAGGCTGGATGGGCTGAATGGCCTCTTTCTGCACTGTGGGGATTCTATAACTTGAATGATTGCTATCAGATGGGCGGCACGGTAGCACAGTGGTTACCACTGCTGCTTCATAGATCCAGGGACTTGGGTTTGATTCCCGGCTCGGGTCACTGTCTGTGCAGAGTTTGCACATTCTCCCCGTGTCTGTGTGGGTTTCCTCCGGGTGCTCTGGTTTCCTCCCACAGTCTAAAGATGTGCAGGTTAGGTTGATTGGCCATGTTAAAATTGCCGTTAGTGTCCTGAGATTCTAGGTTAGAGGGATTAGTGAGGCGATGTGGAGGTGGGATTGTGAACAAAGAACAAAACAGCATGGGAAACAGACCCTTCGGCCCAACGAGCCCGCACCGCCACCCCGATGTTCCCACTTCTACCTGAGATCCCTGCCTATGTTTATAGATCTATGGATTAAAAACCAAATTTGAGACAATTTAGGGAGAATTTGTTTTGCCAATTAGCCTAAGAGCACATCTTTGGGATGTGAGAGGAAACCGGAGCGCCCGGAGAAAACCCACGCAAGCACGGGGAGAATGTGCAAACTCCCACTGACACAGGCCCAAATCCATGTATCTGCACAGCACAGCGATAGTCACTGAGCTGTTGTGTTGCCCATCAAATGGTCCAGGTCAAGTGTACACTAACGATATGAAGCACTAGGATATTCTCAAAAAAAAAATCCAAGAGCAGCCCTCTCGACCCATCGCGCGTATGCCCCTTGTTAGACAACAAGGTGGACCAAAGCACCTGTAGGATAAAAACAAGTACATCAATATCATCAACTATTTACACACTTCCCAGGGACTTGTGGTTAGTACAGACTTGATAGGCCAAATGGAGTATTGATTCACAGAATCCCATAGGGGTTCAATGATTCTATTCTAGGTCACGCCTCTCTTCTGTTCTCTTTCCTGCTGATGAAGCAATGTACTTTGGCCAGTTGATCTGATTGGCTGTTCCTTAGCCTCCCTGACACGCTATGCGGGAACATCATTCTCTGTCAGGTTGCCAGTGTCTGGCTGAGCTGCTGACTCCAATACCCTCAACACTTGGGCAATGTCCAGCTCGAAGGCCAAGTGTGACCTCAAAATCCCAGGCCTATTTGTGTCGGCCCACCCAGAGAGGGGGGTGGGGATGGGGGGAGGGGGGCAATGTGTTGTATTTCTCAAACACAGACATTGAATCAGTCAGGCGAGTGAGTTATCCAACTCTCTGAGGAGATGGTTTAAGGCTACGCTCATGTAATCTAAACAAAGTCATTCTCGCAGCAAACTTGAACTATAGTTTGTCAAGGTTCTAGATTTGATCTTGATCAATTTGTACGCTAATTCCAAAAAGGATATCTGTTTCATATATTTATATATTATGAGGAATATGATAACAGGACACTTGAAAAATATCAACAAGATTAGACGAACTCAGCGTGGATTTATAAAGGGGGAAATCACGTTTGACAAATATACTGGAGTTTTCTGAGGATGTAACTTATGGAATCGATAGGGGAGAGCCAATAAATGTGGTGTATTGGGACTTTCACAAAGCTTTTGATAAAACCCAAAGAAAGAAGTTTGTGTGCAAAATTAAAGCGCGTGGTATTGGGGGTGATTTATCGGCAGGGATCGAGGATTGGCTAGGATAATAAGCCCGTCACCACTCAGCCAGCCCCCCCCTCCCCTCCCTCCCCTTTCCCCTGCTGGCCCCAATCAGTTTCCCACTCACAGTGGGCGGGAACCCAGTAGTTAGACCTGTTTTATCCAGCAGGCTTTGCTGATTACCCTGACAATTGTGGGCTGCATCTAACAGGCTTAAAGTGCGTTTTGCAAAAATGTTGCAGAAATATCTGGCTGGCGATGCATAGATTTGCACCGATTAGCTGGGTGAATCCCAGGGGACGGTGCCACTGACACCAACAGGAAACACTCTGGTTTACCCATCTGGCTGGGTATTTTGGGAGAAAGAGAGTCAGGATAAATGGGCCTTTTTCAAAGTGGCGGGCAGAGATTAGTGGGGTTCTTCAGAAATCACAGTGCTGGGGCCCAGCTATATACAGGAACAAGAATAGGCCACTCAGCCCATCAAGACTTCAATACTTTATAAGATCATGGACATTTCAATGCCTTCATACCAACTATCCTCACAACCCTTTACATTGTTGTTAATGAGAAATCTCTGCTGTAAACATACACAATGACTGAGCTTCCACAGCTCTCTGGGGTAGAGAATTCCATACATTCACAAATCTTTGTGTAAAGACATTTCTCCTCACCCCAATGCTAAATGATTCCTCCGTTATTTTGAAATTGTCCTAAGTCTCCTCGATGATTTGGACGAGGGAGCTAAATTTCCAAGATTGCCAATGAAACAAAACTTGTGGGAATGAGAGTGGTGATGAGGTTGATTGAGGCAGGTTGAGTGAGTGGGCAGCGTAGTATGGATTAGTACGAAGTTATCCATTCCAGAAGGATAAAAAATAGAGTATTGTTTAAATACTGATAGAATGGGAAATCATGATATACAAGGGGACCTGGATATCCTGGTACACCAATCACTGAAAGCAAGTCCACAGGAGCAGTAAGCAGTTAGGAAAGTGAATGGTATGCTAATTTTAGTGCAGCTGTACAGGGCCTTGGTGAGACCATACCTGGAGTATTGTCTGTTATCTTGGTCTCCTTACGTAAGAAAGCACCTGAAGAAGGTGTGACACTCTGAAAGCTCGTGCTAACAGATAAATCTATTGGACTTTAACGTGGTGTTGTGAGACTTCTTACTGTGTCTACCTAAGAAAAGACATCCTTGTCACAGAGAGAGTACAACAAAGGTTCACAAGACTGATTCATGGGATGGCAGGATTGTCATATGAGGAGAAATTGGATCAGTTGGGCCTGTGTTCACTGGAGTTTAGAGGAATGAGAGGGAATCCCATTGAAGGGTGTAAAACGTGATGTGGGCTGGATAGGATGGGCGCAGTGTTGTTGTTACCTCTGGCTGGGGGTCTAGAACAAATGGTCACAATCTCAGGATAGGGGTTGGGCCATTTAGGACAGAGCTGAATAGAAACCTCTTCACTCAGAGCAAGGTAGACCCTTGGAATTGTCTAACACAGAAGGGTGTGGAGGCCTGAGTCATACACTGTTCCGGACATTCCCAGGAGTTTGACCCAGTCACACTGAAGGTATGGCAAAATCAGGATAATGAGTGGGTTTGAGGAACCTTTAGGTGGTGGTGTTCCCATGTGGATGACACAATGTTGGAGGTGTTGCGTGGGAAAATGATGGAATTGGGAATGGATAGTGAGTGGGAGAAAGAGACCTGGAATCGTGGAGGAGCCAGTCCCATGCTGTGTTGGGGAATCCGAGCTTTCTATGGAAGGGACTGATTGGTGCTGGAGGGGTTGAGAGACCTCCTTGAGTGACTCAACTTTCTGACCATGTGGCCAGATTTGTATGTTCAGAAGTAGAGGCCCTTTTGGGATCTCATTCTGGCAGCGTTAATCTCAAATTAATTCATTCTGTGCACAAACCACTGTTTAACTATAATCCAGATTGTGGTGGGGAATTCTTTTGGGACTGTGGTTTCTAAGTTTGGGCTGGATTGCCTGAACTACCAATTACAGTTTTTTGTTAGTCAGCCAGCAAACTGCAATCGAGAGGTAAAAGAGAACATCTGCTCTCAGTCCAGCCCAGCAAAGTAGACACTATTAGCAATCCCCTGGTTTTATTTTGAGTGATCTACGGGAAACACAGAACGAACCTCCTGACCCTGGCAGTGTGAGATTCCTGGGGAGGTAGTCAGTTTCCCAACTTTCCATATGATACCAGCCCGGAACTCAATCACAAATACCAGCGGCATCTGTGCCTTCCTCTATCTGGGTCCTAAGCTCTGGAATTCCCTATCACAATCTCTCGTCTCGCTGCCTCCCTCTCCCCCTTTCAGATACTCCTTAAGACTTAATCCTTTATCAACCTTTTGCTCATCTAATATCTTCAAATGTCAGTTTTCCCTGAGCTGTTGAGAAGTAGAAAGATAAGGAACACTCTGGTGAGAGCAACAGCATTCAATCATGAGGAGTCAATTCAAGTTTGAAACCTGTTAGGGATCAGATCAAAAACTCCAAGATATATCACCAAGTTAGAACCCCAAGATATATCACCAAGTTAGACTAGATCCCAACTATTTGCTATTTTGGCATTTATGTGAAGATAGGATGTTTCACTCCAGTGTGATTTTACTGACACACTGGGGAGCTTTTATCAAAACAAACTTTATTTAACAACACAGTTTAACTATAATAAACTGATTAAGTATTTTTGCCAACTGAAAGAGTTAAACATAGCAAGATACAATTCTTAACTGCTAATCTAACTCAATTAGTTCCAATTCAAGCAATATTCCTCTTGTAGAGTTAAACACTTCTTCAAAATTAGTTAGAAACACACAGGCTGATGTGTTTTTACTTGTTAGCAGTTCTAGAGTCCTTGAGCATTTTGGGGGGGGTGGGGGGAGAGAGACAGAAAGACAGACCTGTGTTTCTCAACAGGTCACCTACAGCAGCCTCGAGAGAGAGAGAGAGAGAGAAACATCTCTGTCTTCTTCCAGGATCAAACAGAAACCAAACTCTTTCTCCCTGTAAACTTAGCACTGCCCAGTCACATGACTGTTTCTTATCAGTTGAACCCGACACTGAAATCTCAGAGGAAAAACCAAAAATAAACAAAAATGCACCAGCTCAGATTAAAACAAACATCCCATTATCTGGGATCAATTATTCTCCTGCATTCTCAGCATGGAGCTCCCTGCTTTATTAGATAGATTGGCACCAGGTAAATCAGAGCTGAATTTTAGACATAAACCTCACAAGAAGTATGATAAAGATACATTCTTTAAAGGCACAGTATTGTCACAACCACCAGAATTGACCATTTCAGTGGTCTCCTACCTAGTCTCTCACGTTCCATTCTCTGTAAGCTTGAACTCATCTAAAACTGCACTGCCTGTGGTCCTAACTTGTACCTTACCCTCTTCACACATCACCCCTGTGTTCACCGACTTAAATTGCTGTAGGAACATCCCAATTTTAAAATTCCCCATGGCCGCTCAACCCTCCCTTTTTCCTACAGCCCCCCCACGATCCTCCAAGGTCATCATATGGCTCTAATAGTCTCTTTAGTGACTCCAATTTCTCTCGTTCCACCACAGGCCCTGAAGCTCTGGAATTCCCTCCTTAAAGCTCTTCACCTCTCTACCTCTCCCTCGCTTCCTTTAAGATGCTCCTTAAAACTCATCTCTTTGACTAAGCTTTTGGTTATCTGATCACGTTGCGTGAATTGGTGTCAAGTTCCGTTTGATAACGGTTCCTGTGAAGCAGGTTGGAATGTTTTACAATATTCTAGTTGTTGCTGTGAATGCAGCGACGGTGGGTTTTGGATTACTGTCTCCCACTTTCGCTCATGCAGGGGAAGTATTCGCTCTGCGACAGTTCACTTGGCTCAGTGACAGATCCGACCACAGCAGACTGCGGCTGGTAATTGCTAAAATATTATGCTGCTTTCTCTGGAGAGATATTCTTGTTGTTTTGTCGAGTGAGTCTGTGAATGTTCTAGAGGATTGCAGGGTGGATTCTGGAAAGTTCCAATCATGAAGTCATTGGAATCCGGGGTTTCACGTGGTGAAACTAATGGGTGGAAACAGTCAATGAGTTCAGACCAATCACATCATCACCACAGTGTCATTTCCTACTCTCTTCAACTCAGCCCCAGAGGACAATTCCCTCGGTGTCTGCCAACATTCACTCCAACTTCTGCTTTGAGTCAAAAGTTTTCACTTAATTTGAAGTACATCATGCATCTACCAATGGCTGTAAAATATTTAAGTGGGTTCAAAAGCCTCCAGTGTTCCTCTTATAAGTGTCACACCTGCTCCAGTTAAATCTTGGACTCTGAAACCAGGGTGTGCATTCAATCCTGTAGCAAGTAACTCGCCTCCTGACTCCCCAAAGCCTGTCCACCATCCGCAAGGACACAAGTCAGGAGTGTGATGGACTATTCTCCATTTACTTGGATGGGTGCAGCTCTGACAACACTCAGCAAAGCTCAACACCATCCAGGACAAAGCAACCCCGCTTGATTGGCACCCCATTCACCCCCTTCAACCGTCACTCCTTTCACCTTCTGTGCATGTTGGCAGGAGTGTGTACCAGCTAAAAGGTGCATTGCAGCACTTGCTGAACCTTCTTCATTGGCATCTTCCAAACCCACAACCATTGGAAGGACAAGGAGCAGCAGATACATGAGGGACACCACATTCTGCAAGGTCCCCTCAAACCTCTCGCCATCCTGACTTGGAAATATTTCTTGAAAATATATATATATATATATATGACTTGGCATACGGCACACTGGCCTTTATCAGTTGGGGATATAGATTACAAAAGCAGGGAAGTCGAGATGGAGTTCTATAGAACTTTGGTGAGGCATAGCTGGAGTACTCTGTGCAGTTCTAGTCATTACATTATGGAAAGGATGTGATTGCACCGGAGGGGGTGCAGAGGAGATTCACCAGGATGCTGCCTGGGATGGAACATTTCAGTTATGAAGAGAGGTTGGGTAGGCTTGGGTTGTTTTCTCTGCAGTAGAAAAGATTGAGGAGCGACCTGATTGAGATGCTCAAGGTTATGAGAGGCATGGACAGGGTGGATAGGGAGCAGCTGGTACCTTTAGTTGAAGGGTCAGTTGTGAGGGGACACAAAGTTGGGGGAGGGGGTGGGAGGTTTAGGGGGGATTTGAGAAAAAACGTTTTTACCCAGAGGGTGGTGAGGGTCTGGAATGCGCTGCCTGGGAGGGTGGTGGAGGCGGAATGTCTCACATTCTTTAAAAAGTACCTGGATGAGCACTTGGCACATCATAACATTCAGGGCAATGGACCAAGTGCTGGCAAATGGGATTAGGTGGACAGATCAGGCCTTTCATGTGTCAGCACAGACTCGATGGGCCGAAGGGCCTCTTCTGCACTGTAGGATTCTGTGACCAGCTATTCCTTTATTGTTGCTGATTTCTGATCCTGGAATTCCCTCCCTAACAGCACTGTGGGTGTACCTACATACAGACTGCAGAGGGTTCAAGAAGGCATCTCTCCATCACACTCTCAAGGACAATTCAGGATGGGCAATACATGTCGGCTGAGCCAGCGACATCCACTTTCTGACAATGAATATTTCAAAAACCTTAATGAGCTTTGTGTGTGGTACTCATGATTAAGCTTTGGCAATGGACAGGAGATTCCTGGCCACCGGCCAGCCAAGCTCGGGATGAGGTGACCTAGCTGAGACAGACAGTTTTACAATCGGTACATCAGCTGTGCTATAAAGGTTTTATGAGAAGCAGAGAATAATTGACAGGGAGAACAGTAAAACCCAATGAAAGAGAGTCACATCATTTGTCCTCCCTTCCTGTAAATGTGAACGGTAATCGCCAATAAATCATAGATCCCAGAAATGGTAAGCCCTAAATTAAGTGGATGTACTTTTAATCAGGTGGTGTTGAAGGAGAGGACTTCATCCTTTCCCTCATCTATTCCCAACTTGAGCAGAGAGAATATGAATCCAATCAGAGTTGGGGTGTGTGCCAGCTATTAAATCTGGCTCTGGTTTGAAGAGAATCGTAATATCCCCATTGTGGTCAACCACATTCCTGCAACCCCCGAAAGATCGAGCATCACAGCCTAATCTGCTTTGTCCACTAAATATTGCTCATGCCTCTCCACCTGGCCTCTCGCAGTATTTACACAGCACTCACACAACCTGCTACATCTGAAGACTGCTGGAGATGCTGCTTTCTGCCTGGCTACATCTGGTGATCACAAGATGTCTATTAATAGCCAACATATATATATATCTAGATCCAATCCAATTGTAGCTGGCTCTCTCAAAAGAAACTCTCTGTATGTTTTGGGTCTGGCTCTTACAGATGTAAAAGAAGGATTGATTTTATTGAAATAGAGTTACGGAGAATATGCAACACAAAAACAGGCCATTTGTTTTGGTATTTCTTTCTGGATAATCGCTTTAGGAAATTTGTTATGTCCACTACAACTGTCATCATTTTTTACAGCTGCACCATAGAAAGCATTCTTTCTGGTTGTATCACAGCTTGTTATGGGCTCCTGCTCTGCCCAAGACCGCAAGAAACTACAAAGAGTCATGTAGCCCAATCCATCAGGCAAACCAGCCTCCCCTCCTTTCACTCTGTCTACACTTCCCGCTGCCTTGGAAAAGCAGCCAGCATAATTAAGGGCCCTACGCACTCTGGACATTCTCTCTTCCACCTTCTTCCGTCAGGAAAAAGATATAAAAGTCTGAGGTCACGTACCAACAGACTCAAGAAGAGCTTCTTCCCTGCTGCTCTCAGACTTTTGAATGGCCCTACCTCGCATTAAGTTGATCTTTCCCTACACCCTAGCTGTGCCTGTAACACTACGTTCTCTCCTTTCCTTCTCTATGAATAGCATGAAGTGTAGACGGCGTCAATGGATGGGAGGTTGGCTTGAGTGATGGATTGGGCTTCATTCATCCATCATGAATGAAGGATGACCTTCATTACTTTACAGTCTTGGACGAAGCAGGAGAAACACCAAGCTCTGATACAACCAAAAAGAATGTTGTCAGTAGATTCTTAATTCCAGTTTTTTTTTATTGAATTCATCTGTCGTGGTGGGATTCAAACCTGGGTCTCCCAGAATATTAGCTGAGTTTTTGGATTAATAGTCTAGCGATAATACCACTGGGCCATTGCCTGCCCTAGTTATTAATAACTATCCACTATATACAGTCGTGGTTTTGGATTTGCCATCGATATGGTTTCTGCATCTACCTCATCCAACCCATCTATCCTTTTAAAGACCTCAATTGGATCACTTCAAAGCTTCCTCTTTCCTATGGCGAGAAGCCCCGGTCTGCTCAACCTTTATATAAATCTGTGGTCTCTCATTTCTGTTGTGCACCTCACTTTTATCACTTGTGTTCCATAGTGCAGCACAGTGGGTTAGGATAATGGATTAAAAATGTAGAAACTTGAATTCAAATGTTACTCTAGCCAGTTTGAGAGTTTGCCTGCAGTTCTACCAACCCCCCTCCTCCCCGAACTCCATTGGCCATGCTAAATTGCCCATTAGTGTCTCGAAATGCGTAGGTTAGAGGGATTAGTTGGATAAATATGGGGGTTATAGGGATAGGGCCTTGGTGGGATTGTTGTCAGTGCAGACTTGATGGGCTGAATGGCTCCTAATGCACTGTACGGATTCTATCGATTCTATGAAATCAGGATCGCGCCTGATTTCTTGCTTCTGGTGATCTAACTGGTGCAGGATTTCCGACGAGGTCATCCTCTTGCCCATTTCCAGCGAGAGGCTGAATAGTTTATTTGGATTTATTTATATGTGAATTTACAGCCTATTTGCCAGCCCAGTGCTCAATCTTCCCAGCTCACTTGGCTTTGTGGCTTTATCGGGAGACGTTCTTTCCGGCGAGGAAAACATCTGCTCCCCGTGAACGAGGAACAGTCCTGTTGACCTCACCTGATAGACCTGGAGGCCATTGAGGGCACTCAGGAAGTCAAAGGCAAGGGGAGGTGGTGCCCCTTGGGCAGTGTCAGCTTGATACCTTAGCAAATGCCAACTGGTCAGCGCCAGTGAACAGGGCTTGGAGGAGATGGGGCCTGGGGGGAACGGGGCAATAGCAGGGCAGGGGACCTCGATCATGGAGGGAGAGTGGGGAGGGCCTGCTGTGTACTCTGCATGCGATTGGTATGGGGAGGACAGGAGAGGGGTTTGATGCCACCCTGCCTGTGGTCAGTGAGGGGTCGGAAGGGCATAATTGGTCTGATCAGTGGGCGAGGCAGTGGGTGGTGATATTTCTGGGCTCGTGATTCGCTGCAGGCTCCCGTGAAAGTGGGGTGGGGGGGATGGGTTGATGCTGGCTGCAATAGCAGGGGCCTTACAGATCTCTCCCTCCCTGTCAGGCCTCTGCTGTTGCAGTTGTGCATGTACAGCTACACAGGTCTGCACATGCGCAATAGCTCTCTCTGCTGCTGGAGTAAGCTGGCTGGTGAGTCAAGTCCTGCCCACTGCCTCTAATGGCTAGAAATAGTATAGTCCATTTTCTCATGCACTCTGTGCATAAGATTGGGAGTGAAGCCTCTCCCAAAAAAATAGATTTGCAACTCTCCCATTTTCACATTAGCTGGACTTTGAATTCAGTTAATAAACAATCAGGAGTAAAAAAAACCGTTCTTTGTAAAAATACATGTGAAACTGTCAGATTTTCATAAAAATCTAACCGGTTCCCTGCTGGTCTTTGTCCAGACTGGTTGATGTAACTCCAGTCCTTATGTCACTGAGACTGACACTTAGCTGCTCCTTAAAGTGGCTTATCAACTTCGCAAACACACTCAGAGGCTCATATCTGTGAGAAGCTGTTATGAATTCCAAATTACAACAGTGATTACATTTCAAAAAGCTCCTGTTTGGCTGTAAAGCTCTTTGAGATGTTGGGTAGTCATGAAAAGCACAGTGCAGAGAGAGCATGGTGGTACAGTGGTTAGCACTGCTGCCTCACAGTGCCAGGGACCTGAGTTTGATTCCCAGCTTGGGGAAGTGCCTGTGGGGAGTCAGCACGTTCTCCCTGCCTCTACGTGGGTTTTCTCCGGGTGCTCCAACTTCCTCCTAAGGATGTGCTGGTTGGGTGCATTGGCCGTGCTAAATTGCCCCTTAATGTACAAAGATGTCCAGGTTAGATAGGTTAGTGGGGTAAATGCATGGGCTTACAGGGATAGGGTGAAAGGAGAGGCCAGGGTAAGTTGCTCTTTCAGAGAATCAGTACAGTTTTGATGGGCTGAATGGCCTTCTTCTGCAGAGTCTCTGTTGAACCAAAATTCTCATTTCCTCATCCTTGCCCTCACACCTCCTCTCCCAATACTCTGGGAAATCTCTCTCAACGCATTAACATTCTCCTTATTGTGCAACACCCAGAATTAAACACAGTTCTCCAGATAAGGTCTAATCTGTGGTTAGAAATGTTTAGCTTCACTCTGCTGGTTTTGTTCTTTACTCTGTTTATAAAACCCAGGAGACCAAATAAGTTTTTTAAGAGTTTGAACCTAAATATTTATATATCCTTGCAAAAAGGCAGTCGTCACAGTCTCGGGGGTGGGGGGAGGGGGTACGGTGAAGATGTGCAGCAGGTGCTGGCCGTGTAAACAAAGTGCAAAATCCCAAAATTCATCACATTTCAGAACAATTATTCCAGTTCAAAAATATGTACAGCGCTCAAGAAACAATATTCTTCACTCTATGTTAATACATGTGACAATACTAAATCAAATCGTGACAATTAGTGATACCTTTCTGCCTTGATCAGGACAGGTGGTATCATACTGTCAGTTGTCTGGGGCAGCACGGTGGCACAGTGGTTAGCGCTGCTGCCTCACAGCGCCATGGACCCGGGTTCGATTCCCGGCTTGGCTCACTCTCTGTGTGGAGTCTGCACATTCTCCCCGTGTCTGTGTGGGTTTCCTCCGGGTACTCCAGTTTCCTCCCTTAGTTTGAAAGATGTACTGCTTGGGTGGATTAGCCATACTAAATTCTTCTTCAGTGTACCAAGATGTGTAGGTTGGAAGAATTAGCCATGGGGAATGTGTGGAGTTATGGGAATAGGGTAAGGGGGCTTGAGGAAGATGCTCTGTCAGAGACTCAGTGCAGATGCAAAGGGCTGAATGGTCTCATCTTCACTGTAGGGATTCTGTGATATCTCCAGGTTTGCTGAAGGGCTCAAATGGTGAGATTGGGTCAAATAAATTAAAAGTGGAATTTCTTCCAGGAAATATACAGATAAGTGTGAGGTGATTCACTTTGGTAGGAATAACAGGCATATGAAATATAGGGCTAATGGAAGGACCCTTAATAGTGTTGTCGAGCAGAGGGATCTTGGGGTACAAGTACATAGCTCTTTGAAAGTTGGCACCCAGGTTGATAAAGTTGTTAAGAAGGCGTACGGTGTGTTAGCTTTTATTGGTAGAGGGATTGAATTTAGGAGCCGTGAGGTTATGTTACAACTGTACAAAACTCTGGTGCGGCCGCACTTGGAGTATTGCGTACAGTTCTGGTCGCCGCATTATAAGAAAGATGTGGAAGCATTGGAAAGGGTGCAGAGGAGGTTTACCAGGATGTTGCCTGGTATGGTGGGAAGGCCTTATGAGGAAAGGCTGAGGGACCTGAGGTTATTTTCATTAGAGAGAAGAAGGTTACGCGGTGACCTAATTGAGGCGTATAAGATGATCAAAGGACTGGATAGGGTGGATAGTGAGAGCCTTTTTCCTCAGATGGTGATGACCAATACGAGGGGACATAACTTTAAATTAAGAGGTGGTAGTTATAGGACGGATGTCAGAGGCAGGTTCTTTACACAGAGGGTGGTGAGGGCGTGGAATGCCCTGCCTGCAGCAGTTGTGGACTCGCCTACTTTGGGGGCATTCAAATGGTCGGTGGATAGGCATATGGATGATATTGGAATAGTTTAGGTTAGAGGGTCCACTGGCCGGTGCAACATCGAGGGCCGAAGGGCCTGTACTGTGCTGTAATGTTCTATGTTCTAAATACTAATTCCTCAGAGATAGTCAAAGCTTTCTGTAGCACGTAATGCTCAGGTTCAGAGGAGCTCTGTGTTGGATGGAGTGTCTTTCTGACAATGCTGTGGTAGAGCAGATGAAGGAACATCGGATCAGCTGGAGGCCATTCAGCCTGTCAAGTTTGTTCCGCCATTGGGTGAGATCATGGCTGATTCCTATCTCAGCTCCATCTCCTTGCCTTTGCTTCCTGACCCTGATCCAATAAAAGATTGTTTTTTACTGATACCTTGATTCTATTAAATGAGGTAAATGCTCCTAGCTACAATGCAACTGAATATTCCTGGCATCAGGAATCTCAAGATCTTAATTCCAGAGAATTTGAGGAGAGGTTGACAAATTTACCCAGAAGAGAGATGGTCGAAGAGTTGATGAATCAGAGGCTCTCAGGATGAAGAGAGGCTTTGATGGAGTAAGTGGAGAACGATGATTTTCTGTGATCAGTGGGTCACTATCCTGTAAAGCTCTGCAATTCTACAAAGTCTAATATTGCCTGGCTCTCTGTCTCTTTCAGACCCCAGCACAGTATCACTATGCCCTGAACAAAACCAACCAGGCCTACCTGTGGTGTGCCTTTCTCGATTTCAGGTGAGTGGTTGGGGCAGACGTTCCCTGTGAAATAAATCAGAGTCTAATCCCCATCATTTCCCAAGGGGCTTGTCTTTATAAATATTCATGAGCGGCAGATACCCAAGTTGGCTCACAGCCAATCGAGTGCGTGCTGGGGTTTCAAAGAACAAAGAAAATTACAGCACAGGAACAGACCCTTCGGCCCCTCCAAGCCTGCATCAACCATGCTGCCCAGCTGAACTAAAACCCCCTACCCTTCTGGGAATCACATCCCTCTATTCCCATCCTTTTGATACATTTCTCCAGAGACCCTTAAAAACTATTGTCGTTTCTGCTTCCACTATCTCTCCCGGCAGTGAGTTCCAGGCACCCACCATCCTCTGTGTAAAATATCTGCCTCATACATCTCCTTTAAACCTCGCACCTTAAACCTGTGCCCCCCTAGTAATTGACTCTTCCATCTTGGGAAAAAGCTTCTAACTATCCATTCTGTCCATGCCTCTCATAATCTCTTAGATTTCTATCAGGTCCCCCCTCAACCTCCACTGTTCCAGTGAGAACAAACTAAGTTTCTCCAACCTCTCTTCATAGCTAATGCTCTCCATACCAGGGCAACATCCTGGTAAATCTCTTCTGTATCCTCTCCAAAGCCCCCACATCCTTCTGGTAGTGTGGCTACTGGAATTGAACACTATATTCCAATTGCGGCCTAACTACAATTCTATAAAGCTGCAACATGACTTGCTAATTTTTAAACTCGATGTCCCGGCCAATGAAGCGAGCATGCTGTAAGCCTTCTTGACTATCTTCTCCACCTGCATTGCCACTTTCAGTGACCTGTGTATCTGTATGCCCAGATCCCTATCAATACACTTAAGGGTTTTGCCATTTCCTGTATATTTTCTATCTGTATTAGACCTTCCAAAATGCATTATCTCACATTTGTCCGGATTAAACTCTATCTGCCATCTCTCTGCTCAAGTCTCCAACTGATCTATATCCTGCTGTATCCTCTGATGATCCTCATTGCTATCAGCAAATCCATCAACCTTTGTGTCATCCACAAACTTACGAATCAAGCCAGTTACATTTTCCTCCAAATCATTTATATATTACAAACAGCAAAGATCCCAGCACTGATCCCTGAGGAACACCACTTGTCACGGCCCTCCATTCAGAAACACACCCTTCCACTGCTACCCTCTGTCTTCTTTGACCGAGCCAGTTTTGTATCCACCTTACCAGCTGCCCCCTGATCCCATGCGACTTCACCTTCTGCACCGGTCTGCCATGAGGGACCTTGTCAAAGGCCTTACTGAAGTCTTGCCAGCATTTGCCAGGAGTGATAATTGTGATGCTCTTGTGTGGAATAATCTACTGACAGGAATACTCCCCTATCCTTTCGTGACCTTCCGAATCTCTGCCCAAACTATTTTAATGTAAATAAGATCAAACTTGAGTCTATGAGTCACTGATGATGTCTAATCTTGGGATCATCCATATAAAGAAGTCTCACAGCATGAGTTTAAAGTCGAACAGGTTTATTTGATAGTAAACACCACTAGTTGTTGGAACACTATTCCTTCATCAGGTGAGTGGTGAGTTCTGATCAGAAACAGGGCATATAAAAGCCCTTTATATGTGTGGCCTTACTAATGTCTTGTACAACTTCAACAAGACATCCCAACTCCTGTTTTCAATGTTCTGACCAATGAAACCAAGCATGCCGAATGCTTTCTTCACCACTCTATCCACCTGTAACTCTACTTTCAAGGAGTTATGAACCCAAACCCCGAGATCTATTTGTTCTGTAACTCTCCCCAATGCCCTATCTTTAACTATCTGCCCTGGTTCAATCTACCAAAATGCATCACCTCGCGTTTATCTAAGTTTATCTAAATTAAAGTAATGAATCTAATTTATCTAACTCTCCCCTGAATCATTCCTGAATGCACTGTATCACCACACAGTGTGTGGTCCCCAATGCTATAGATACAATCCATCCACTGATTTATAAGAATACTGTCCTTTGAATGTATACTGAATGGTTTGATTAATTCCGCAGCAAGTGCTTTGTTAACTGGCTCTCCATCTTTCGCTGGTTATGAATCTTTGCTGATCTTTAATCTCTCTCGATCTCTGAACAGCTCAGGCTCTGCTGTTTGGTCCAATGAAGGCTGCATTCGGATTGGTGGGAACATTTCATACTCGGTCTGTCGTTGCAATCACCTCACCAACTTTGCTATCCTCATGCAAGTGGTTCCTTTGGAGGTGAGTGGGTTAAACACTCGATCAGAAATCAATAAACATCTTCCAGCCAGAACTCAAATAACAAGTTAATTCATCTCGGAGTCTCTACTTGAAATTCAGTGACAGTTGTGGGTGAAGCTGACAGCCATCCTGTGCACAGTAAGATCCCACAAGTCAAATTGGGTAAATTATCAGTTACGCTAGTGTTGTTGGTGTTGGTTGATTCAAGTCACTGGGGGAGGAGTTTAAGGAAGACATATTTGCATTGGAGGCAGTTTAATAAAGCCTTGCCACGTTGGTTTCTGGGATCACTGAGGTGGTAGGGAATGTGGGTGTTGGAGGGGGTGTGTCGTTGGACGGGGGGAGTTGGCCTATTAAGAGAGGCTGAGGACACTAGGCTCATGTTCTCTGGAGTTTAGAAGAATGAACGTTGATATCATTGAAACATTCAAGATTGTGGAGGTACTTGATAGGGTGGACACTGACAGATTATTGGCCGGGGGATCTCAAACATGGGGGCACAGTCTTAGGAGAAGGGAACCGGCCTTTTGGGACTGAGATGAGGAGAAATCTCTTCGCCCAAAAAATTGTGGACTTTTGGAATTTTTACCCCAGAGTCATAGAGCAATGCAGCATGGAAACAGGCCCTTCGGCCCAGCCAATCCATGCTGATCACGGTGGTCTCCCAGCTATGATTAATTGCCCACGTTTAGCTGATATACCTCTAATCCTTCCCCATCCATGTACTTATCCAAACTGCTTAATAAACGTGGGATTGGAATTGTATTGTAATGCTCTGTTACATTAAAGAGCAGTACGGTGACACAGTAGTTAGCGCTGCTGTTTCACAGCATCAGGAACCTGGGTTTGATTTGAGGCTTGGAGTTTGCATGTTCTCCTCATGACTGCATGGGTTTCCTCTGGATGCTCCGGTTTCCTCCCACAGTCCTGGAATCATCATGGGATCTGACAGCTCAAGGAGACTGTTTGGCCCATCAAGCCTGCACTGAGAACAGACCCACCCAGGCCTATCCCTGTAACCCCACATATTTTACCTTGTAAATCCCCCCACCTCAGTAAAGGACAATTTAACATGGCTAATCACACCTTTGGAGTGTGGGAGGAAACCAGAGCACCTGGAGGAAAGCCATGCACTTATAGGGAGAACGTGCAGACTCCACACAGCCAGTTATCCGAGGCAGGAATTGAACCCAGCTCCCTGGAGCCGTGAGGCAGCCGTGCTAACCATGCTAACCAGGATGTGCAGGTTAGGGGGATTGCCCATGGTAAAATGTCCCTTAGTATCCAAAGATGTTAATGGGATTAGTGGGGTAAATGTGTGGGATTACAAAGACAGGGCAGCGGAGAAGTCATGGGTAAGGTACACTGTTAGAGGGTTGGTGCAGACTCGATGGGCTGAATGTCCCATTCTGCACTGTTCTTTGATTCGAAGATGTTGTTGAGGTTGGGGGGGGACGGTGGTCAATAGATTTTTGATTGGCAGCGGTAGTAAAGATTAGAAAATGGATTTAAAACAATGAGCCATGATCTAATGAGCAAAAGAACTGGCTTGCGGGACTGAGTTACTTAATACTGTCACTAAGGAGGAACTGTAGTTACGTGCAGAGACGCTGCTTTAGAACAGGGAATGTTACATGAAGATTTAATGAAAACTCCAAATTATGAAATGCTTTGATACAGGGAATAAGGAAAACCAGGAGCCGGGGAGATTACCCAATGGGAAGCAGAGGGGGAGATGAGAATGTTTTTACACGGCGAGTTTTGTGATCTGGAAGGCGTCGCCTGAAAGGGCGGTGAAAGCAGATTTAACAGGAACTTTCAAAGGGGGAATGAGGAACTGGGTTAAAAGGACCAATTTGCTGCACTCTGGGGGAAGAGGATGGGGCATGGGACACTTTCAAAGGGCTGACACAGACACAATGGGCTGAACGGTCACTTTCAAAGGGCTGCATAAATCTCCAATTCTAGAATAACAGTGGAAAATCAAAGCTCTGACCTGGAGGGATTGCAACCAGGCACATTAAAGGAGGAACCAGAGGAAAATTAATTAGAGAAAGGAAGATTATCCAAACATACTGAGTAACATTGAGAATGAGATTGGACACGAAGAAAAATCAGCACGAGTTTACATAGAAACTAGAAACAGAGGCCATTCAGCCCTTCAAGCCTGCTCCCCCATTCATTCTGATCATTGCTGATCATTTAAATTCAATATCCTGATCCCCCCCCCCCTGCACTTCTTCCCCATATCCCTTGATCCCTTCAGCCCCATGAGCTATAGTAGTTCCTTCTTAAAATTACACAACACTTTGGCCTCAACTACATTCCGTGGAATTCCACACATTCACCACCCTCTGGGTGAAGAAATTTCTCCTGACCTCAGTTCTAAGAGGAAGTGTCTCAAAAGGATAAAATATAAAGCAGATCCATTCAACAGTCTGACAGCAGTAGGGAAGAAGCTGTTCTTGAATCAGTTGGTATGCAAGCTCAGATTTCTGTATCTTTTTCCTGATGGAAGAAGATGGAAGAGAGAATGTCCGGGCTGTGTGGGGCCCTTGATTATACCGGCTGCTTTTCTCGAGACAGCGGGAAGTGTAGACAGAGTCAATGGATGGGAGGCTGGTTTGCCTGATGGACTGGGCTACATTCATGACCTTTTGTAGTTTCTTGCAGTCTTGAGGAGCAAATATGAAAGGAACTGAGTGAAGCCAGTGTTGAAACACAGAAGCCATTAGACCATCAGTGACTGGTTGAGTTTTATATTGCGCATTGTGAAGGTGAGAGACAGAAACCTCTCTTTATCTTGTGACCATCACTGACCCCTGGTTCCTTCCTCAGTAACTCATTGCTGAAAGAGTTAATCCCCGTTCCCCACATTCTGGGAGTTTGATGATGTCAGCAAGACCCTGTTGTTAACCTGTCAATGTTCAACATTAAGACTACCTCCAGTCACCCAGGGTCTTCTCTGAGTTTCAGTGGCCAGGAGCTGGAGGGTTCAATGATCTCACTCGAGAAAGAACAGGGCCAGTGGAGAAGGAAGGGTTTGAATTCACAGAGCACCTTTCACATCCTGAGGGTATCCCAAAGCCTCTCGGAGAGAGTGAAATAGTTTTGAAGCGAGGACAGTGCTGTGACGTGGAAAACCTGGCCTTTTATTTGTGCACAGCAAGATCCCACAGACAGCACTGAGATAAATGGCCATCTGTTTCTTTAAGTGAGTGATAAATATTAGCCCCAGGAAACCATATCTGGCTAGATTCAGATCCCACTTCTTGGCAGAGAGATCGTTCAGCATGTGTCACTCGAGCTGTTTCATTTCTGAGTATCTGATAGCGCAGAACAAACTCTGCAAGGTTTGTTGGAAGATTCACTTCTTAAAATAGATTGGATTTCACTGATTTGTGATGTTGCCATTTATCAAAGGAGCACTACCCTTTTTAAATTGTTCTGCTCCCAATGTTTTGATAGATTTATTAATGAAAAATAACTTATTTTTATAATCTTATTAAAGGGCACTGTATTCTCCTGTCTCCTACACTGCCTCCCTATTTCTGTAACCTCCTCCTGTCCCCTACACCCCCTCCCTATCTCTGTAACATCCTCGAGTACCTACACTCCCTCCCTATCTCTGTAACATCCTCGAGTACCTACACTCCCTCCCTATCTCTGTAACATCCTCGAGCACCTACACCCCCTCCCTATCTCTGCAACCTCCTCCACCAGAGTAGAATATAAAATGTTTAAAGGTCAGAGAGATTTTACTTCACACACAGTTGTTGTTAGCAGAATCCTGAATCAGTTCCTTGACAAGAGAATCAGAACATTGTTTGGAAAAGAGAAATATTAAAAAGGCACAGGGAACGCAGAGCGAGGTGGAGTTTGTTGTGGCTCAATGGTAGCACCTTGAGTCAGAAGGTTTGTGGGTTCATTTCCCCTCCAGAGACTTGAATACTTAGTCTAGAGTTGAGACTGGTATTAAAGAGTGTGGGGGAGAGTGGGATTAGATGGGTGGGGTATTAATGGTATTAGTGGAATTCTCATCCCTAGGAATCAGTGTAAGCTCATTGAGTGTATTTGTGTGTTTTGTGAGGGCAGATGGCAAATTGGAGATGAGACCACAAACAGATCAGGGGGTGACACTGTGGGTTAGCACTGCTGCCTCATAGCACCAGGAGACGGGTTCAATTTCCAGTTGAGTCACTGTCTGTGTGGAGTCTGAATATTTCCCTCACTATATCTGCCTGGGTTTCCTCCGGGTGCTCCAGTTTCCTCCCACAGCGCGAAAGACGTGCTGGTTAGAATGCATTGGCCATGCTAAATTCTCCCTCAGTGTACCTAAACAGGCACTGGAGTGTGGCGACTAGGGCATTTTCACAGTAACTTCATTGCAGTGTTAATGTAAGTCCAGCTTTGACAAAGGGTCATCTGGACTGGAAACATCAGCTCTTTTTTCTCCTTACAGATGCTGTCAGACCTGCTGAGATTTTCCAGCATTTTCACTGTTGGTTAATCTAAGCCTACTTGTGACTAATAAATAAACTTTAACTTTTAAACTTTAACTTCAGCTTAACTTCAAGCCGTGATTTTACTGAGTGGCAGAGCAGGTTAGAGGGGCCGAGTGACCAACTCCTGCTGCTAAGTCCCAAATTCATATTTATGGTTCATTGAATCACAAAGAGCAGAATGTCATATTTAACTCTCTCAAAATAAATGAAAATTCACAGAGACCTTTTATAGAAGAGCAGCATGAGGGAGAGTGAGGGAGAAATAAAAAGGAAGAATTGTGTGAAAAAGAAAAGGAAGGAAATTGAAGGAATCAGTGTGGGGGAGATCTCTACAGGACATAAAATATACTGTGGCAGCATCTGGAGTTCAAAATACCTGACTGAACAACTAGTTTATTCCAGTTTGACTATATATACACACACTTACACACACATATACATAAATAGCTGCATGGGGGTGCTACACTCTTCCCTCCTCAATGAAAATGTCACACAATGTTCAAATTCAACACAATTTATATTCATTTCTTGTTTTCATTTATTTACAAACCGAACTCAATCTCTGGTTCCTAAACCTAAGAGAATACCCAAACTTCCAGAACCAGGGGAAGGATCCCCTAGATCTGAGTCTCAGGAAGAGTTTCTACAACGAACACTGAACATTTCTGTTTTCTCAGATGAATTTTCCACTTCTTCAAACATTTCTATCTGACTCTTGGATGTGAATGAGGTTCAGGCACAACTTGTGTTGGGGTAACTATTGGTGTAATGATAACTCATAACCCACCTCTCCAATTCATCACACTTGACTGATTCTTCCCTATTTCCTTCTTTTCTGTGAACCTCTGAAGGTAAAACAGGATCTATATGTACAAACCTAACCTTTGCACTACCCAAACATCTTGATCAGATTGCTGATACTTTGGGTAGAGTGTGTATGGGGCACCTGAGAATGGGTCTATTTTACCATTTTGATTCTGAGTGCTGGGGGGACTTGAAACTGGGAGTGTTTTAGATCCGGTTTTTAGACTGATCATGGGGGCCTCTCCCCCCCCCCCCCCCCCCCCACTGATCTCAGGCAGAGGGCAGCGGACCCCTTCTACCCCACTCATTTCAGGCAACAGACCCCCCCGTTCCCCCCATCCTCTCCCAAAACCCTCCCTGTTCTCAGGCAGAGTGGCAACGGATCCCCCTCCCCACCCCCCCCACCCTCCCCCACAAACTCCTCCCCCACCCTATTCTCAGGCAGAGCGGCAGCTGACTATCTCCTCCTCCTCCCCCACCCTCCCGACCACCTCCTCACTGATCTCAAGCAGAGAGCCATCGGACGTTCAGCACTTACCTCCTCTCTGACTGGTACATCTGGATCACAATTTTTTGGAGCGTGTCTGTTTTGTGGTGAATCTGGATGTGTGAATGTGTTGGTAAAGGAGGAAGTGCCGGTAAAGTTGGGTGTGCATCCCAATTAGTCCATTTAAATTAAAGCAACTGCATTTAAATAGCCGCTGCACTCCTTTCAGATGTGGTCCCAATCGCGGCTTTGGTAAATGGGAAAATGGCGTGACACGGACACAGATCACCCTACTTGTTCCATGCCCGACTTTACCAAGTTTTTGCGCCTGAAAACGGACACAAAGCAATGGTAAAAATTGGATCTGAAACATTCCCAGTTTCAAGTTCACCCAGCACCAAGAATCAACATCTTAAAATAGGCCCCAATGTCTGCGCCTTGATGATTTTCCTTTTAAGGGTGAAACATGTGTCAAAGGCTTTTAGAACATCGTCATTTGTTTGTGTCTTTTCACTCGTGCTTCACTTGACCATTTGCACTACAGCCTGTGGTGTGGAGAAGGATTCTGACCAGTTCCTTGCTAATCTTCACCAAAGTGACTCTGTACCTGGTGCACCTAAAATGCCAATTCTGCCTTCTCAGCTTGACCTGGGTTTTCTGGCCGAAGCACTCTGCTAAGGGGAAGATTTTCTCCAAGGCTTTTCCTCATACTGTCTTTTCTTTAAGTTGTGTTGGCATTCTTCCCAAGCTGCCTTTGTCCTGCACTCATTTCTCTCGCAGCCTTTTCCAGTTGCTGGGCTCTTGCAGTTTATTTTTTGCATTTTCCACTATCACCATCCGTTATCATCATTGTCGAACATTCTAATAATTATTTTAAAATGAGAAATAATAAAGTCAAGAAGTCCCTGGTGGGACTGGTGTACATGCTCCCTAATTGTAACTAAATTAGGAGAGAGTAGATAAGAAGTGATAATGGGGGCTTGTCAGTGATAATCACTGGGAATTTTAATCTACTCATAGGCTAGAAAAATCAAATAAAAGCAAATTACTGTGGATGCTGGAATCTGAAACCAAAAGAAAAAAACGCTGGAAAACCTCAACAGGTCTGGCAGCATCTGTAAGGACACGAAAGAGCTGACGTTTCGAATCCAGGTGAACCTTTGCCAAAGCCTTTCCAGACCTGCTGATATTTTCCAGCATTCTCTCTTTTGACTCGAAAAATCAGGATGGCAAAAGCAGCAAAGTTCATGGAATGTTTCAGAGTAGTTGTTCGGAACAGCACATTCCGGAGACAACCGAGAGAAGGCTGTACTAGACTTGGCATTGTGCAGTGCGATGAGATTATCAATTAATTAATCCTGTAAGTGGCAGTGATCATAATGTGGTTGAATTTTGCATTCAGTTTGAAGGAGAGAAGAGTGGACCCCAGACAAGTATTTTAAATTTAAATAAGGGCAATTATGAGGTCTTGAAAGTGGAGCTAGCTAATATAAACTGATAAATGTGCTTAAGAGACAAATCAGTGGAGGTTTTGTGACAGATACTTAAATATATAGGTCAAGATACACAGAATAGACAAATTACAATGAGGTGGAGATGCTGGCGTTGGACTGGGGTGGGCACAGTAAGAAGTCTCACAACACCAGGTTAAAGTCCAAGCAGTGCTTTTGGAACTCTGTTCTTTCATCATCTGAGAAAGGAGCAGCACTACGAAAGCTTGTGATTCTAAATAATCCTGTTGGACTTTAACTTGGTGTTGTGAGACTTCTTATATTACAATGAAAAAGAAAATCTCTGAGGGGAAGTCCCATCATCCTCGGTGAACTAAAAATATTAAAGATACTATTAAGTTTAAAGAGAAAGTAGAAGGGTGATTCTCCCAGCCTGCAGCTCTGTGCTGGGTATCAGTGTGGAGCTTATTTAAATATTTAAATTTGTATTCCCATCCTATTAGTGGGCCCGGGTCTGATGTCTCTGGGCTTGAGAGCATCTCCCTATCCCACCAGGAGTTATTCACTCCACTGGGGTTTACAACAGTTTCCTACTAATAGGGAGCTGGCAGTCTGACCCCACAGGAGGGAACATTGAGGCTCCCTCACACTCCCCAGGATGTTGGGGTAAAGGGGAGGGAGTGCCTCCTGGGCAGCAGCAGCCTGGTCCCCGGCACTGCCTCAGGGGCAAAGTGGCATTGCCCAGGGTGCATCTTGGGCACTGCCCTCCTGGTCACAGGCAGTGCCAAGGGGAACAAGGCCAGATGAGTGGGGTTACTGGGACATAGGATATAGGGAGCGATTGGTGGGGGTGGTGGATCCTGCTGATAATCTGCTGAAAGATCGCTGCGAGTGGGAGGGAAGGGGTGATTAGGGCTGGCCATCTGAGGTGGGGGGAGGGGGGCAGTGCTTGGGACAGCTAAAGAGAGGGTTGGGAAGATCGGAGCTGCCTGGGTGGGGATATTGGGTCTTGTCCGGAGATTTCTGAGAAGGCCAGTGATTGAGGGGGTTTGGAGGGAGATGTTTGAAGGGACAGCGATGCAGGATTGTGGGGCTAGCTTGCAACTGGGAGGCCGGGAGTGCGGGGTCACTGCGCACACACCAATCTCAGCTCTGACAGGTCAGTGTACATGTAATGGTGCCGGTCTCTCCAGTGGGAATAGATCCCGTCCCCTGATTTTCAGGAGGAATTCTGCTCGGGCACTCTGCGGTGCTCAGAGTGAGGGAGATTCAATCTGAAAATCAGCCGGAGTTACTCCAGTTCTCATGAATTCAGCATTTAGAATTTTTTTGGGAAGATCACCCTGGATATATTTGAGCAAAGACATGTGGCAGACCAGAGGATTGGAAAGAATGTAAAGAGTAGCAAAGAATGACAAAAAGATTGATAAGGAGGAAAATATTACAGAGAAAAGTAGCTAATATTATAAAGATGGATACTGAGAGTTTCTGTAGATATTTGTACGTTACAAAGTGAATATTGATCTGATGGAAAGTGCGTTTGGGAATCGACAATGGAAAATAAGGCAATGGTGGATGCATTAAACACATATTTTACATCTGCCTTCACTTAGGAATTCATTTCCAAGGACATCTATCCTTTTGGAATGATTGGCAGATGGGTAAAGGGAGCGGGGTTATTGTTAGTAAAGAATGAAGTTCAACCAATAGCAAGTAGTAATATAGGATCAGAATGTTTAGAATCTGTGGGTAGAGTTAAGGAATCGCAGAGATAAAAATAAAAAGATCCTGATGGGAATTATATACAGGCTCCGTAGCAGTAAGCAGGATGTAAAGCAGAAAATAAATCAGGAGATAGAACATAGAACAATACAGCACAAACAGGCCCTTCGGCCCACGAGTTGCTCCGATCACATCTACCAATCCACAGACCTATCTATAACCCCCTATCCTATTCTTTTCCATATACTCATCCAGAAGGCTTTTAAAAGACCCCAGTGAGTTTGCCTCAACAACCTCCAACGGCAGTCGGTTCCATTCACTCACCACCCTCTGAGTGAAAAACCTACCCCTGACATCTCCTTTGTATTTGCTTTCCTGCACCTTAAATCTGTGTCCTCTCGTAGTGACCATTTCAGCTCGGGAAATAGTCTCTGAGAGTCCACCCTATCTATTCCTCTCAACATTTTATAAACCTCTATCAGGTCGCCTCTCAACCTACGTCTCTTCAGTGAGAACAGTCCCAGCTCCCTCAACCTATCTTCATAAGGCCTGCCTCCCACTCCAGGCAGCATCCTTGTAAATCTCCTCTGCACTCTCTCAATAGCCTCTACATCCTTCCTATAATGAGGCGACCAGAACTGCACACAATACTCCAAGTGGGGTCTGACAAGAGTCTTATAGAGCTGCATCATTACCTCCTGACTCCTAAACTCTATTCCTCGAGAAAAGGCATATAAATAAAGCAATATTACAATAATCATGGGGGACTTCAAAATAAGAACATAAGAAATAGGAGCAGGAGTCGGCCATCCAGCCCCTCAAGCCTGCCCCGCCATTCAATAAGATCACGGCTCATCTGAAAATAGATCAGTTCCACTTACTCACCTGCTCCCCATATACCTTACTTCCCTTATTGATCAGAAATCTATCTATCCGTGACTTAAACATTTTCAGTGAGGTAGCCTCCACCGCTTCAACAGGCAGAGAATTCCAGAGATTCGGTACCCTCTGAGAGCAGAAGTTCCTCCTCAACTCTGTTCTAAACTGCACCCCCCCCCCCACCATTTTAAGGCTGTATCCTCTAGTTCTTGTTTCCTCTCTAAGTGGAAAGAACCTCTCTGCCTCTACCCTGTCTAGCCCCTTCATTATCTTATATCTCTTTATAAGATCACCATTCAGCCTTCAAAACTCCAACGAGTACAGACTCAGTCCATTCAATCTCTCCTCATAATCTAACCCCCTCATCCCTGGTATCAGCCTAATGAACCTTCTCTGTACTCCCTCCAAGGCCAATATATCCTTTCACAAATAAGGGGACCAAAATTGCACGTAATATGCAGGTGGACTAGGAAGATCAGATAAGTAATGGATTCCAAGAAAAAGAATTTGTGGAATGTCTGAGTATTTTAGCTTGTGACAGTGTCAAGTAGAGAACAGGCAATTCTGGATTTGGTGATGTGTAATGAGGCTGACTTGATTAGGGAACTTAGGAAACCTTAGGGAGCAGTGACCACAATATGATAGAATTTACCCTGCAGTTTGAGGGAGAGAAGCTGGAATCAGATATAACGATATTACAGTTAAATAAAGGTGACCCAGAATGACATGAGGAAGGAACTGGCCAGAGTTGATTGGAGAGGGAGCCTAGCAGAGAAGATAGTGGAACAGCAATGGCAGGAGTTCTTGAGTTAGACTCTGAAGACACAACAGAAATTCATCCCAAGGAAGAGGAAACACTGAGGGGAGAATGAGGCATCCGTGGCTGATGAGGGAAAACATCTTGAATTCATGCAACTGCCCTGTAAAACATCTTTAACAATACCTCCTAATAGTTTCCCTGTGACAGATGTTAGGTTAACTGGGCCTGCAGTTTCCAGCTTTCTGTTTTCCTCCCTTTTTGAATAAAGGAGTTACATTCACAATCTTCCAAGCTAACAAAACCTTCTCTGAATCTAGAGAATTTTGGAAAATTAAATCTAATGCATCAACTATCTCACAAAGCACTCCTTTCAAAACCTCAGAGTGAAGTTCATCTGGACCTGGATATTTGTCAGCCATTGAACTAACAATTTGCTCAGTTGCTAGTGCAAAAAAAGATTGACTAGGATGCTACCGGGACTTAATGGATTGAGTTATAAGGAGAGGCTGAATAGACTGGGACTTTTTTCTCTGGAGTGTAGGAAACTGAGGGGTGATCTTATAGAGATCTATAAAATAACGAGAGGCATAGACAAGGTAGATAGTTAATAATTGGGATTGTTATTCTGTACAGCAAAAGAAAAAACGTACAAAATGGAGAGGGACTGGTGGGAAGCCAAAGGATTGGGAAGCCTTTAAAAACGAGCAGAGAACAACTGAAAAAGCAATATGAGGGGGAATATGGAATATGAGTGTAAGCTAGCTAGTAATATAAGAAGTGAGGAAGAGCTTTTCTCAATATAAACAAATAATGTAGCAATCTTTGTGTCATCCACAAACATACTGATCACACCAACTACATCCTCTACCAAATCATTTATATCTATCACAAACAGCAGAGGTCCCAGAACAGAGCCGTGCGGAACACCACTACTCACAGACCTCCAACAGAAAAAGATCCTTCTACCCTCTCTCTTCTATGGCCAAGCCAGTTTTCCACCCATCTAGCTAGCTGATCTTTTATCCTGTGAGATTTAACCTTTTGCACCAGCCTGCCATGAGGGACCTTGTCAAATGTTTTACTAAAATCCATATAGACTGAATCCACAGCCCTTCCCTCATCAATTGTTTTTGTCACCTCCTCAAAGTTTGTGAGGCATGACCTCCCTCGTACAAAACCATGTTGTCTATCGCTAATGAGATTATTCCGTTCTAAATGTGCATACATCCTATCTCTAATAGGATATAATAATCTTATTGAAACTTGCAGGATACTGCAAAGCCTGGATAGAGTGGACGTGGAGAGAATATTTCCAGTAGTAAGAAAAATTAAAATCAGAGAGCACAACCTCAGGCTAAAGGGATGATCCTTTAAAAACAGAGATGAGGAGGAATTTCTTCAGCCAGCGAGTGGGGAATCTGTGGAACTCTGCCACAGAAGGCTGTGGAGGCCAGGTCACTGTGTGCCTTTGAAACAGAAATAGATAGATTCTTCATTAATAAGCAGATCAGGGGTTGCGGGGAAAAAGTAGAAGAATGGAGATGAGAAAAGTATCAGCCATGATTGAATGGTGGAGCAGACTTGATGGGTTGAGTGGCCTAATTCTGCTCTGATGTCTTATAGTCTTAAGATACAAGTAACACATTCCAGAAATTGCTACAAATCAGGAAGTGGAAGAGAGGAAGGATCCCAGGAAAATTGCTGTCACAGGGGAAGTGGTCATTGAGTCATAGAGGTTTACAGCATGGAAACAGGCCCTTCAGCCCAAATTGTCCATGCTGCCTTTTTTTAAAAAAACCCTAAGCTAATCCCAACTGCCTGCATTTGGCCTATATTCCCCCTAAAATCACCATAACTATGTAAATGCTTTTTGAAAGATAAAATTGTACTCACCTCTACTATTACCTCTGGCAGCTTGTTCCAGACACTCACCACCCTCTGTGTGAAAGAAATTGCCCCTCAGGGAACTTTTGTATTTCTCCCCTTGCACCTTAAATCTATGCCCTCTAGTTTTAGACTCTCCTATCTTTGGGAAAAGATATTAGAACATAGAACACTACAGCACAAACAGGCCCTTTGGCCCACAAGTTGTGCCGAACACATCAAAACCTACCCAGCTATAGACCTATCTATAACCCCCAATCCCAATTATTAACTATCTACCTTGTCTATGCCTCTCGTTATTTTATAGATCTCTATAAGATCACTCCTCAGTTTCCTACACTCCAGAGAAAAAAGTCCCAGTCTATTCAGCCTCTCCTTATAACTCAATCCATTAAGTCCCGGTAGCATCCTAGTCAATCTTTTTTTGCACTAGCAACTGAGCAAATTGTTAGTTCAATGGCTGACAAATATCCAGGTCCAGATGAACTTCACTCTGAGGTTTTGAAAGGAGTGCTTTGTGAGATAGTTGATGCATTAGATTTAATTTTCCAAAATTCTCTAGATTCAGAGAAGGTTTTGTTAGCTTGGAAGATTGTGAATGTAACTCCTTTATTCAAAAAGGGAGGAAAACAGAAAGCTGGAAACTGCAGGCCCAGTTAACCTAACATCTGTCACAGGGAAACTATTAGGAGGTATTGTTAAAGATGTTTTACGGGGCAGTTGCATGAATTCAAGGCTATGTTCATAGAACACAGAACAAATACAGCACAAACAGGCCCTTCGGCCCACGAGTTGCGCCGATCACATCTACCAATCCACAGACCTATCTATAACCCCCTATCCTATTCTTTTTCATATACTCATCCAGAAGTCTCTTAAAAGACCCCAGTGAGTTTGCCTCAACAACCTCCGACGGCAGTCGGTTCCATTCCCTCACCACCCTCTGAGTGAAAAACCTACCCCTGACATCTCCTTTGTATTTGCTTCCCTGCACCTTAAATCTGTGTCCTCTCGTAGTGACCATTTCAGCTCGGGAAATAGTCTCTGAGAGTCCACCCTATCTATTCCTCTCAACATTTTATAAACCTCTATCAGGTCGCCTCTCAACCTACGTCTCTTCAGTGAGAAGAGTCCCAGCTCCCTCAACCTATCTTCATAAGACCTGCCTCCCAATCCAGGCAGCATCCTTGTAAATCTCCTCTGAACTCTCTCAATAGCCTCTACATCCTTCCTATAATGAGGCGACCAGAACTGCGCACAATACTCCAACTGGGGTCTGACAAGAGTCTTATAGAGCTGCATCATTACCTCCTGACTCCTAACCTCTATTCCTCGATTAATGAAGGCCAGTACACCGTACGCCTTCTTGACCACTTCCTCCACCTGCGAGGCTGATTTAAGAGTTCTATGGACCCGGACCCCGAGATCCTTCTGCTCTACAACACAGCTAAGGCTCCTACCCCTTATATTGTACATTGTATATTGTATTATATCAGGCAAAGTCAACATGGTTTTGTGAAAGAGAAATCACGTTTTACCAAATTATTGGATTTCTTTAAAGGAATCACGTGCTGTGAATAAAGAGGAACCGGTGGATGTACTGATTTTTAGAAGGCATTTGATAAAGCGCCACATCAAAGGCTATTGTGGAAAATAAAAGCTCTTGGTGCAAGAGGTAGCATACTGGCATGGATAGAAGATTGGCTGGCTATCAGGAAACAGAGAGAGGAATGTTCCCATCCTGGTCTCCTTGGGAACCCTCCCTGTTCTGGGAATATCCAAAGGCCTTTGGATATTCCCACACGTTGGGTGGGATTTTCTGGTCTTGGGAGGAGTGCGACTGGAAAATCCTGCCCAGAGAGTTGGCATAAATAGTTTTATTTTCCAGAGGCAGAATGTGACGGGTAATGTGGGACGGGGATCAGTGCTGGCACCTCAATGTTTCACAACTTATATAAATGAGATGGATGAAGGGCCTGGTTGCTAAAATTGCTGGTGTCACAAAGATAGACAGGAGAGGAAATTGTGAAGAGGATGTGTGGAGGTTACAAGGGGACAGGGATAGGTTAAGTGAGTGAGCAAAGGTCTGGTGAATGGAACATAATGTGGGCAAATGTGAAATTGTCCATCTTGACAGGAAGAATAAAGAAGAATATTATCTAAATGGTGAGAGATTGCAGAATTCTGAGGTGCAGAGGGATTGTAGAAATCATAAAAACCTTACAGTGCAGAAAGAGGCCATTCAGCCCATCAAGTCTGTACTGACCACAATCCTACCTATGCCCTACCCCCATATCCCTACACATTTACCCACTAACCTCTCTCACCTTTGCATCTCAGGACACTAAGGGGCAATTTTTTTAACATAGCAAGTTTCCCTAACCCGCACAACTTTGCACTGTAGGAGGAAACCGGAGCACCGGAGGAAACCCATGCAGACACGAAGAGAATGTGCAAACTCCAGTGACCCAAGCCGGGAATCGAACCCAGGTCCCTGGAGCTGTGAAGCAGCAGTGCTAACCACTGTGCCACCGTGTTGCCCTGGCATGGTAGCACAGTGGGTGAATCTGGGTGTCCCAGTGCATGAATCACAAAAGGCTAGCACTCAGGTACAGCAAGTAATTCGGAAAGTTAATAGGATGTTACTGGTTATTGCGAGGGGAATTAATTACAAAAGTAAGGAGGCTATGCCTCAGTTACACAGAGCACATCTCTAATATTGTGGACAGTATGAGTCTCCTTATTTGAGGAAGGATGTAAGTTAGAAGCAGCTCAGAGTGGGTTTACCAGACTAAAAACAGAAATGGGAGGGTTGTCTTATGAGGAAAGGTTGGAGAGATTAGGTTTGTATTTTCTAGAGTTTAGAAGTGTAAGAGGCAACTTGATTGAAATCTTTTGGATCCTAAGGGGTGTTGACAGGGGGGGGGTGCGGAGAGAATGCTTCCTCTTGTGGGAAAATCTAGAACTAGGGGTCATTGCTTAAAAGTAAGAGGTCACTCATTTAAGACGGAGATGGGTATGTTTTTTGTGAGAAGGTTGAGTCTCTGGAACTCCTTTCCTCAAAAGACAGTCATTAAATATTAGATTCTTGATTGATAGGTGGGGGAAGGTTACATAAGAACATAAGAAATAGGAGCAGGAGTCAGCCATCCCGCCCCTCAAGCCTGCCCCGCCATTCAATAAGATCATGGCTGATCTGAAGTGAATCAGTTCCACTCATCCGCCTGCTCCCCATAACCCTTAATTCCCTTGTCTATCAGAAATCTATCTACCCGTGACTTAAATATATTCAGTGAGGTAGCCTCCACCACTTCAATGGGCAGAGAATTCCAGAGACTCACCACCCTTTGAGTGAAAAAGTTCCTCCTCAACTCTGTTCTAAACTAACCCCCCCCCCCTTTATTTTGAGGCTGTGCACTCTTGTTCTGCTATCCTTTCTAAGCAGGAAGAATCTCTCTATCTCTACCCTATCTATCCCCTTCATTATCTTGTATGCCTCTATAAGATTCTCCCCTTAGCCTTCTAAACTCCAACGAGCACAGACCTAGTCTATTCAATCCCTCTTTGTAGGCTAACCCCTCATCTCCGGTATCAGCCTGGTGAATCTTCTCTGCACTCCCTCCAAGGCTAATATATCCTTCCACAAATGCGGAGACCAAAACTGCACACAGTACTCCAGCTGCGGCCTCACCAGCACCCTGTACAGTTGCAGCAAGACCTCCCTGTTTTTATATTCTATCCCCTCGCCAACATTCCATTCACCTTCTTGATCACCTCCTGCACCTGCAGACTGGGTTTTCGCCTTTTAAATAATAATCCCTCCTATTATTATTTCTACCAACGTTATTGGGGAGTTGGCAGAAATGTGGGGTTGAGGTTACAATCAGATCAACCATGATCTTATAGAATGGTGGAGCAGACTCGAGGGGCTGAGTGGCCTCCTCCTGTTCCTAATTTGTCTGTTTGTGCGTACGGTGCAAAGCTTAGCACGAAGCTCCACGTATCATGATCAGTGTGGAATTGAGAGTCAGTTTCCATCTCTTTGATAAAGTATCA
The DNA here is from genome assembly GCA_024679065.1 of Sphyrna mokarran. Lineage (NCBI taxonomy): Eukaryota > Metazoa > Chordata > Chondrichthyes > Carcharhiniformes > Carcharhinidae > Sphyrna > Sphyrna mokarran. The sequence continues at coordinate 49,034,737 of JAGIQG010000020.1, read as the reverse complement.
GTAATCTGAGATCACAAATATACTTCAAAACCTGGATTCGCAAAGGCAACACATTTAACATGTACTTGATACATTTATCCATGGTCCGCTAATGAAAAGCAGATTGGGAAGACACAGCCTGACTTCACGCAGTGTTGTTGCTGGCACTGGTCTGAGCTGATGGTAGATTTTTATGTGATGTTGAAATGATAACAATTATTTCCTTCAGCTTTGCTTCAATGTTCAAATTTTTCTAAAATCTGGAGGTGCGGGGAAGGGGGTGTGATTCTGAGGTACAGCACCCAAACTGCACTGAAAATTCCACTGGTTAAGTCAGAGTTCAAACCTTTTGCCCAAATGCATTGGCTTAACTCCAAATACAAACTCCTGCCTGCCCGCCCTGGGGCAGTCAAACATACACCAGCTGTGTTTAATTATCTTCGAGAGGCGGGCACTCACTGGGGTTTCATTTGACTAGATATAAGAGACACTTATTAAAACCGGGGAGTGCTTGAGTTAGAAGGCAAATACCTGTGATGTTTCTCTCTGTAAATAAAAATCAGACTGAGAGCAGGATTTTCTGGGCGGTGAGGTGACACAGTGATTGGCACTGTGGCCTCACAGCGCCAAGGACCCGGGTTCAATTCCCGGCTTGGGTCACTGCCTGTGTGAAGTTTGCACATTCTCCTCGTGTCTGCGTGGGTTTCCTCCGGGTGCTCCAGTTTCCTCCCACAATCCAAAAATATGCAGGTTAGGTGGATTGACCATGCTAAATTGCCCTTTAGTATCAATTATGTAGATTATGGGGATTGGTCGTGGTGAATGTGTGGGGCTATTGGGATGGGGCCTAGGTGGGATGCTCTGTCTGAGAGACAGTGCAGACTCCATGGGCTGAATGGCCTCCTTCTGCACTGTAGGGATTCTATGATTCCTGCCACCAGGATTTTTTGCGCCCACTGAAACTGACCTCACCACCATCCACCCCCATGGCAGGTCCGCTGGTGATGGGAGGGTGAACCACGCAACACTCTGTAGAAATCATTAGGAAAGGAAGATCCCATCACCAACCAATGGCAAACTGCCCCCAGGAGAAAACACACCACAGGGGGAGGGGGCAGGAAAATACGGCCAGTGTAAAGGTTACTTTTGGTTTCACCCTTCACCAAGCGGCTTTGTGCATCAGTACGGGCAGTGTGACAAAACACAGCCATTTCTCTCTGTTTCTGGGTATTTCAGAGCTGAGGTATTTGATTACTACAATGGAAAAAGCATTTCTCACCAAATATAATTTCTTATTAGTCAGGGAGGCCGGGCCGCCATCCATCAGGAACCTGATTTAAAATCACCACAAATCACATTCTGAACCATTTAATATTTTAATTGGTGTACACAGTCGCTGAACTATTTTTAAAACATTAACCACCTTTTACAGTACCTCCATCTCTGGCTGCGTGCTTCTGAAACAGGCTGATTCTGAATCAATTAATTCTCTCCATGCAGCAATGGCAGGTTTTGTATGCAGGGTTTAATCCAGGCACAGTCTGAACAAAGATCGAAACAGCACGGGAAACAGGCCTTTCGGCCCAACGAGCCCGTGCTGCCACCCCGATGTTCCCACCTCTACCCATGATCCCTGTCTATGTTTATAGATCTATGGATTAAAAACCAAATTTGAGACAATTTAAGGAGAATTTGTTTTGCCAATTAGCCTAAGAGCACACCTTTGGGATGTGGGAGGAAACCGGAGCACCCGGAGAAAACCCACGCAAGCACGGGGAGGATGCGCAAACTCCCACAGACACAGCTCCAAATCCATATATCTGCACAGCACAGCGATAGTCACTGAGTGTCGTGTTGCCCGTCAAATGGTCCAGGTCAAGCGTACACTAACGATGTGAAGCACTAGGATACTCCCGAAAAAATCCAAGAGCAGCCCTCTCATGACCCATCGCGTGTGTGTCCCTCGTTAGACAACAAGGTGGACCAAAGCACTTGTAGGATAAAAACAAGTACATCAATATCATTTGATGAACCAGCAAAGCACGCGGTTTTAGATATGATGCACTAATCTTTAAAATTCCCGATCTTCTGCACTGATTTGCCAGTCCAGCCGGGGTTGATGTCATGAACAGGAGCACTGAAAGTTGTCTAAATTTTGTAACTGACCTCTTCCGTTGATTTTGAAGAAATTGCAGAGTGGGTTGGCATCACAGCGGCACAGTGGTTAGCACTGCTGCTTCACAGCGCCAGGGACCTGGGTTCGATTCCCGGCTTGGGTCACTGTCTGTGTGGAGTTTGCACGTTCTTCCCATGTCTGTGTGGGTTTCCTCCTGGTGCTACAGTTTTTTCCCACAGTCTGAAAGATGTGTAGGTTGGGTGGATTGGCCAAGCCAAATTGCTCCTTAGCGTGAAGAGGATTAGCAGGGGATATACCTGGAGGGATAGGCCCCGGGTGGGTTTGTTGTCAATGCAGACTCGATGGGCTGAACGGTCATCTTCTGCGCTGTTGATTCTATGAATGTTTGATATACTTGTCTCCAGAATGTTTTGTGGACCATCTAGCACACTAATGTGTTTACATCCCATAATTTTCCATCCATAACACATTTTGGGGTGTATGAAATGGGCTGTTTTGTTCTGGAAGCTGTCGAGCTGGAGTGTGTGTGACGACCACTTTTTGGAAGTTCTGGTTAGCCCAGCATTTGTTGCCGTCCCTAATTGCCCTTGAGAAGGAGGTGGTTTTGAGGAATGGTTTAACAGACCTTCTAATCAAGACCTAATTTGATGTCAATTATCCAGGAGGACTCACCGATATATATAGGGGCTACAGGTGGCACTGTGTAGTGGGGAAAATTGTATGTGAAGTTGCTTCAAAGAAATAGAGTTCGTTTTGAGGAAGCAGAATTAGCGTCTCCTTCACTGGAGAGGTTGAAACAGTGGGGAGCTGCTTCTTGAAAGCTGCATTCCATGTATTCTAGATACACCCACAGATCTGATCTGATCTGATTTGATTTATTATTGTCACATTTATTAACATACAGTGAAAAGAGTCGTTTCTTGCATGCTATACAGACAAAACATACTGTTCAGAAAGAAGGAAATGAGAGATATCAGAATGTGGTGTTACAGTCATAGCTAGGGACAGTGCTGTTAGGAGGGAGTTCCAGGATTTTGACCCAGTGACAGTGAAGCAAAGGCGAAATGTTTCCAATTTGAGCAGGGTAGTGAGCAATTTGGAGGGGAAACTTGTGGTGTTCCTGAACACTGACTGCTCTTGCCTTTCTAGGTGATAGAGGTTGCAGGTTTGAAAGTTCTTGCTGAAGGAGCCTTGGTGAGTTGCTGCAGCGCGTCTTGTAGATGGTGCACACAGCTGCTTCTGTATCAGTGGTGGAGGGAGTGACGCTGATTAAGCGGGTTGTTTTGTCCTGGGTGGTGTCGAACTTCTTGAGTGTTGTTGGAGCTGCGCCCATCCAAGCAAGTGGGGAATATTTCATCACACTCCTGCCTTGTGCCTTGTAGATGGTGGACAGGCTTTGGAGAGTTAGGAGTTGAGTTACTCACTGCAGGATTCCTCGCTTTTGATCTGCTCTTGTAGCCACAATATTTATATGGCTAATTTAGTTTAGTTTCTGGTCAACGGTAACCGTCAGGATGTGGTTAGTGGGGGATTCAGTGATGGTGATGCTATTGTCAAGGGGAGATGAAGAGATTCTTGTTAGAGATGGTCATTACCTAGCACTTGCGTAGTGTAAATGTTACAATTATACACTTCGAGATCAGTGCAATTCAAGAAATTCTCCCAACAAAACCTGATTGATCTCTTTGGGTGTTCTGCTCCAGCCCGAATCCTGGGTGAGAATCTTCCAGGTTTCCGTGATATTTCACGTGAAACAGTGCTTCCCGATTTCACATTTGAATGTTCTGTTACACTGCAGCTAAAAAGCAGTGGGATTGATGTGAATGAATACTTATTGGATTCGTATAATTTCAACAAATGAAATGATCATGTATTGGGTAAAACCTGAGAGAAGATTTAAATCCACCCATCAATTTGCAGTTTTTAAATTCTCCAAACCAATTGGCATATCCCTGGATAAACTGTGGAATTCAGTGATTGAAATCACTGCGGGAATTTACGCTCCTGAGTGACTCTTTCTAAAACCCTCCAAAAACAGATCAGGTAAAGTCTCAAAATAGTAGCACAACCTGAGAGTCATAGAACCATAGCATCCCTACAGTGCAGGACTAGGCCATTTGGCCTATCGAATCTGTGCTGACTCCCTGACAGAGCATCTTCCCCAGGTTCTATCTTCGTAACCCCATGTATTTACCTCACTCTTCCCCCTCACATCTTGGGACACTAAGGGGCAATTTAGCATGGCCAGTCCACTTAATGTGCACATCTTTGGACAGTACACTGCCCATGGCAGAGCAGGAGGGTGCCAAGTTAGCACTGCTAGAGGATGGGGTCAAAGGCAAGGCAACAATGGGGGAAGGGAGAATTCTGGCAAACTTTAATGAGGGGGACGGTGTTCCTTTCTGTTAATGTTACGCCTCTTTCCCCCTTGTTTTTTTGACCAAGTGTCTGATGATCTTGAGAGAAAGTCTGGCGAGGAAGAAACACATCAGTTTTCAGTCAGAAGCTGACCCAATGAGCTGGGATTCTCCAGTCCTATGTCACCGCCGTGCCACAGCGAGAATGGAGAATTTGGCGCTCAGCCAAATCTCCGTTCACTGCAGCGGGACTGGAGAATCCCAGCCAAGGGTGAGGTTAGAGAATCCTGCCGTTTGCCATTTTTCGGGACGATTTCTTGCACAGCCTCAGGATAAGGCCATTTACGGCTCAGATGAGAGAAATATCTTCATTCAGGGGATTGTGAATCTTTGTTACTCTGTACTCCAGAGAGATGTCCAACTATCGAGCACAATTGAGAGCAATGAACTGTTGGACACCAATGAAATTCAGGGACTGGGGAGGAAGGTGGAGTTAATGCGGAAGATTAACTGCGATTGTTTTGAATGACAAAGTAGGTTTGAGGGGCCGAATGGTCTACTCCTGCTCCTTTTGTTCCCATTACAAGTTGAGCCACATTAGAACCAGACAAAACAAAATCACAATACAACAGTCGAGGCCAATGGTTACGAAAGAGAACTTGTCACTGAGCCACGGAAAGAGATGTTAGAGCAGATAACCAAACAACTGTTCAAAGAAGTTGGTTTTAATTAGCGTCTAAGAGAAGCAGAGGGAGAGAGAAAAGTAGGGAGACTGGGAGGATTCCAGAGCTGAAGGGTTGGCCGTCGATGATGCAGAGATTAAAATCAGGTTTCATCAGGGATTTGAATCAGCGCAGCGCAAGGATCCTGGACAATATTAAAGATGGTGAGGCCAGGGAGGGATTGGAAATAAAGATGAGAATTTTAATGTTGAGACGTTGCTGGATCAGGTGAGTCAGTGAGTGCAGCAGACGAAGGATGAGTGGGACTTACTGCAATTTAGATAGAGACTTCAGCTTGGGTGAGGTCAGGTGTATAGACGGTGCAAGGTCGGAGGTCAACCAGGACAGCACTGGAATTGTCAATAATTACAACACCCCATCCATCCTTAAAACATTCTAAACTGCTTGCGAGGTGACACAGGGGCACAGCGGTTAACACTGCTGCCTCACAGCGCCAGAGACCCGGGTTCGATTCCCGACTTGGGTCGTTGTCTGTGTAGAGTTTGCACATTCTCCCCGTGTCTGCGTGGGTTTCCTCCGGGCACTGCTATTCCCTCCCACAGTCCAAAAGAAGTGGTGGTTAAGGTGTATTGACCCAAACAAACATTGGAGTGTGGTGACGAAGGGATTTTCACAGTAACTTCATTACAGTGCTAATACAAGCCTACTTGTGACACTAAGAATTAAACTAAACTGGAGCACTGTGTGCAGTTCTGGTCCCCACGCTATTGGAAGGGTGTGATTGTAATGGACAGGACGCAGAGGAGATTCACTAGGATGCTTCCTGGGCTGGAGTGTTTTAGTTATGATGTGAGGCTGGTTAGGCTGGGGTTGCTTTTCTTCGAGCAGAGAAGGCTGAGGGTGGAACCTGAGTGAGGTGTATAAAATTAGGAGGGACATAGGTTAGGTAGGTAGGAAGTAATGCTTTCCCTTGGTAAACAAGGGGCACAGATTTAAGGTAAGGGATCAGGATTTGGAGGAGATTTGAGGAAAAATGTTTTCATCCAGAGAGTGGTGGGAATCTGGAACTCACTGCTTGAAAGGGTTGTAGAGGCAGGACCCTCAAATGGTGCAGAAGGAGGCCATTTGGTCCACTAAGTTTGTACCAACTCTCCAAAAGAATGTCTTACCCAGTCCCTCTCCTCCATTCTGTCTCTATAACAGCACACATTTAACATGGCCAATCAAACTAACCTGCACATCTTTCAGACTATGGAAGGAAACCAGAGCACCTGGAGGAAACCCACGCTGACACGGGGAGAATGTGCAGACTCCACACCCAAGCCAGGGGTTGAACCCAGCTCCCTGGTGCTGTGAAGCTGCTATGCTAACAACTAATAATCTGTTTGATTCAATGGCATTAATTGAGGAGTCACTACCCGCCCAGAATATCGGCATGGGATCCAAGGGGACGATGTTTTGTGGATCCAGAACTGGTTTGCCCGCAGAAGGCAGTGAGTGGTTGTGGATGGGTCATATTCTGCATGGAGGTCGGTCACCAGTGGAGTGCTCCAGAGATCTGTTCTAGGACCCTTGCTGTTGGTGATTTTTATAAATGACCTGGATGTGGAAATGGAGGATGGGTTGGTAAGTTTGCTGATGACAAAGGTTGGTGGTGTTGTGGATAGTCTGGAGGGATGTCAGAAGTTGCAGCGAAACATAGATAGGATGCAAGACTGGGCGGAGAAGTGGCAGATGGACTTCAACGCGGATAAATGTGTGGTGGTCCATTTTGGGAGGTCAAATGGGATGAAGGATTATAATATCAAGGGTAAGACTCTGAGCAGTGTGGAAGATCGGAAGGACCTTGGGGTCTGGGTTCATAGGACTCTCAAATCAGCTTCTCAGGTAGAGGATGTGGTTAAAAGGCACATGGTGTACTGGCCTTCATCAATTGAGGAATTGAGTTTAGGAGTCGGGAGATAATGCTGCAGCTTTATAAGACCCTTGTCAGATCCCACTTGGAGTACTGTGCTCAGTTCTGGTCACCTCATTACAGGAGGGATGTGGAAGCTATTGAAAGGGTGCAGAGGAGATTTACAAAGATGTTGCCTGGATTGGGGAGCGTGCCTTATGAGGATAGGTTGAGAGAGCTTGGTCTTTTCTCCTTAGAGAGACGAAGGATGAGAGATGACTTGATCGAAGTGTATAAGATGTTGAGAAGTATTGTTCGAGTGGATTCTCAGAGGCTTTTTCCCAGGGCTAAAATAGAACATAGAACATAGAACATTACAGCACAGAACAGGCCCTTCGGCCTTCGATGTTGCGCCGACCAATATAAAAAGCAATGACCCTCCAAACTAAACCATTCCCTTCTCTTCCATATACTTATCAACTAACCTCTTAAACGCCACCAAAATTGGCGCATCTACAACTGCCGCAGGCAGGGCATTCCACTCCCTAACCACCCTCTGGGTAAAGAACCTACCTCTGATATCCGTCCTATAACTATCACCCTTTAATTTAAAGCTGTGTCCCCTTGTGCTAGCTTTCTCCATCCTAGGAAAAAGGCTATCACTGTCCACCCTATCTAAACCTCTAATCATCTTATATGTTTCGATAAGGTCCCCTCTTAGCCGGCTCCTTTCTAACGAAAACAACCGCAAATCCCTCAGCCTCTCTGGTTGCTACAAGAGGACACAGGTTTAAGGTGCTGGGGAGTAGGTACAGAGGAGATGTCAGGGGTAAGTTTTTCACTCAGAGGGTGGTGGGTGAGTGGAATCTGCTGTGGTGGTGGAGGCGGATTCGATAGGGTGTTTTAAGAGACTTAACAAAGAACAAAAAACAACACAGCACAGGAAACAGGCCCTTCGGCCCTACAAGCCTGTCCTAGGATGGAGAAAGCTAGCACGAGGGGACACAGCTTTAAATTAAGGGGTGATAGTTATAGGACGGATATCAGAGGTAGGTTTTTACATTCCTCATTCCAATCCTCCTCCTATCTATGATTTTTGCCTACGCCTCCTGGACGCCACAGTAAAGGGGTCAAATTTAGAGAATTACATGTGCCCCAGATTAAGGGAGGTGTAATTTAGGGACAATTTGTTAACACCAATCAGCGAAAAGCATGTTTTTGAGATGTGGGACTTTTGGATGAGTAGATGGGACTTGATAGGATTGAGGGTTACAGGTAATCCTCGTAGATAGGGATCTGTTCGGCGTGACTTGTGAGCCGAAGAGCCTGTTTGTGGTGTAATTTTTCTATGTTCTAACTCTTTTGCCCTTTCTGGAATAATAGAAAAGATGGTGTTTTTACAAAGCTCTCACGAATGAGAAGGAAATGCAGAGGTTTGTGTTTCTCTGAATTAAATTTTGTTCCATTTCTGTCTCCCTGAACAGCTGGAGCCGGTACACCAGGTGGCGCTCTCTGCTATCACATACATTGGCTGCTCGCTGTCCACTGTGTGTCTGGCCGTCACTCTCATCATATTCGCTGTCCTCTCGTGAGTACCTCGCTCCCCGCTGACCCACTGACTCGCTGACCCACTGACCGTCATTAACCCAGTGCACCACACCTCGCTCTTCACTGACCCTTGCTGACTCACTGACCCCCACACTGACCTTCTCACTGACCTCTACTGACCCATTGACCCACGCTGATCCCCTCTGACCCCCCCATTGACCCTCACTGACCCACTGACTTTCACTGACCCTTGTTGACCATCACTGACCCCCTCCCATTGACCCTCACTGACCCAAGATCCTCTCTGACCCTCACTGATGCTCATTGATCCATACCTTGCCCCCCACTGACCCTCGCTGACCACCCACTGACTCTCGCTGACCCTTGCTGACCTGCTACACCATACCTCACTCCCCACTGACTCTGAGTGACCTCCCACTAACCCTCACTGATTTGTTATGTGACTCCAGCTGTATTTTACGGCTGGAAATCTCCGCGGGCGCGACAGGCTGGTGGAATATTGGCAAAGTTTTTATCATTTTAGAAAAAGCTAAATTCAGTTAAATTATTAAACAAAGCACTCACTAAATCACACCTACCCCTCACTCACTCGCTCACTGAGTCACACCTAACCCTCACTCACCCACTCACACTCGCTCACTCTCATGCTCTCACTCGCATACTCACTCACTCACACTCACTCACACTCACTCACACTCACTATCACTCACTCATTCACTCACTCACTCACTCTTACTCACATACACTCCCTCTCACACTTTTTCGCTCACTCACTCTCACTCACTCTCACTCACTCTCACTCACTCTCACTCACTCACTCACTCACTCACTCACTCACTCTCACTCTCACTCTCACTCTCTCACTCACTCACTCACTCACTCACTCACTCACTCACTCACTCTCTCACTCTCTCACTCTCTCACTCTCTCACTCTCTCACTCTCTCACTCTCTCACTCTCTCACTCTCTCCCCACCTCTCACTCTCTCACTCTCTCACTCTCTCACTCTCTCACTCTCTCACTCTCTCACTCTCTCACTCTCTCACTCTCTCACTCTCTCACTCTCTCACTCTCTCACTCTCTCACTCTCTCACTCTCTCTCACCCTCTCACCCTCTCTCACATTTACTCTCATTCATTCTTTCACCCTCACACTCTCACTCACTCTCTCTCTGGGGTGAAGTCAGTATGTGGATGTGAACAAGCTATCCTGTAACCCCCCTGTTATTGGTTAGTATTATCACCAGTTGGAGTAAGTGTCCAGTCAGGAATCCCCGTCATTGAGCTAACCCCAACAATGAATGATTTTGTTGGCGTTAGTCAGGAAGTTATTAATGATAATTGGTCAGTGTTAATAGAAATCATCTCCCAGAGCCAAGATTGATTTATAAAACCCCACACTCATGAATCACCCTCTTCCCTAATGCATGGTCCAGTCTGTGTTGAGGAAACTGCTCCCTTTCTCAATCATGTTTGTGGAGTCAGTGTGATATTTAATCAATTTATTAATCCTTACTCACTTGTTTCTGTCAGACTCCTTTCCCAGTGCAATATCACCTGTCTCTCTTCCCAGCAGGGAATGTGGAGATTTAATTATCCTGCTTTCTTCTGTTCATTTCTATTTGTGTTGTCTCTTGACTAGTTTATTAAGCTACTCTATCTTATTTTATTTGTGTTTATGTCTGTTGTTTTATAGCTTTGGGATGATCCCTGTCTAGTTTCCAATCCTCCTGGGTTTGATAACCTTGTGCTAACCTGTGTTCTATTCTGCATTGTCCAGAATCCATCATTAGACCTTCTGCAAACTGTCGCAGACTTTCTCCACACCCTCTGGGGCCTGACTGTCCCTACACTCTGATGTTGGATCAAAGATAATGCTTCCACTCTCATTTCCTCCTTTATAAATCTCACAATCTTTCTCTGTTAACTGAGGTCTCTCAGCACAGTTCCAGCCATTTTGTCCACAAACTTTTCTTGCAATAGCAGCACAGAACCAGTTAAACTAAAGAGCAAGGTTTACAGTGTGTCTCTGTCAGTCTGTGCAGAGTAAAAGGTTAACATCAGGGGCACCAGATACTTATTTCTTATCCTTTCACTAGTGTCGCTGGGTGGGTCAGCATTCATTGTTCATCCCGAGTAACCAAGGCGGTGGTGAGCTGCCTTTTTCAACTACTGCTGTCCCTGTGGTGTGGATATACCCACAGTGCTACTAGGGAGGGAACTCCAGTATTTTGACCCAGCTACAGTGAAGGAACAGTGATATATTTCCAAGTCAGGATGGTGAGTGGCTTGAAGGGTTCTCAGCTATCTGCTGTCCTTATCCTTCTAGATGGAAGTGGTCGAGGGTTTGGAAGGTACTGTTGAAGGAACCTTGGTGAGATACCAATGTAACTATGGTACAATGTCACATTATGAAGTAACTGTGATCGTGTAGACAACAGAAGTATGATGTGTGTGAGATTAATATAAATCTGTAAATAAACAAACATGTCTTTTAAGAAGTAAGGATTGAAGTTGCTTTCTTAGAGAATGAGACAAATCCCAAAGAAATTCCATCCCAGACGGAAGAGCAGAGGAAAAGGTTACTGGATTAATTAGTGACCTCAGGATATGTGAATTTAGTTAAATAAACCTGGAATAAGAATTCAGGTTTGCTAATTGTAACCGTGGAGCTGTGGGATTGTGATAAAAAACCCATCTGGTTCCCTAATGTCCCTCAGGGAAGGAAATCGGCCGTCCTTACCTGGTCTGGCCTACATGTGAATCCAGACTCACAGCAATATGGTTGACTCCCAACTGTCCTTTGAAAGGGTCTTGGAGAGGGTCGAGAGGAGCTTCACAAGAATGACCCCAGGAATGAAAGGCTTCTTGTGTTGAGGAATTGGTGGAATTTAGAAGGATGAGGAGGGAATCACGTTGAAAGTTACAGAATGCTGGCACGGAAAAGAAGTTTCCATTAGTCAGAGAGACTAGGATCTGAGGGCACAGTCACAGAGTAAAGGGACAATCCCTTTGAACCGAGATGAGGAGAAATTTGTTCAACTAGAGAGTGGTGAATCTGTGTAACTCTTTACCGCAGAAGGCTGTGGAGAGGCTGGGTCATTGAGTGTCTTTAAAACAGCGATAGAGAGATTCTTGATTGGAAAGGGGATCAAAGGTGGGGGAATGGGATTGAGAATCGTATCAGCTATGATTGAATGGTGAAGCAAGTTCGATGGGCTGAATGGCCTAATTCTGCTCATGGTCTCATGAAACAGTGAGTGAGACACCAAAACAATTCATCGTCTCAAAGATTATTAGAGACGAGGACTAAATATTAACCTGGTTAGCAATGCCAACACTCCACCAATCAGTGTATTAAGTAAAAGAAGAATTTCTCCTCTGTCATGCTGGTGAGATAATTGAGGTGTTTAAACTGATTAAAGGATATCATTGTACGATGGAGACTATTGGTAAGAGCAGGCTGGGTAAGAGAAGCTCTCTCAAAGAGAGTGTGATGGGTTGAATAGCCTCCTTCAGTGCTGTTGGATTCTGTGCCTGAAAGGTTGTCCATTGGCCACCGGAGGATTGTCAAACAGCCTTTATTTTTCCATCTCTGACGTTTTTCTCACAAATAAGCAAACGCTCGCAGCATTATCCTGGGGATTAATCTGTAGTTGTACAAAGAGTTCAGGACATTCTGGGGCAGTAACATTGCTTCCTGTGATAAAAGCTTTGAGCATCGGCATTAGGTTAATGAGGTTGGCAGAGGTTTAATTCCTGGATTTATTCAAACAAGGCTCGAACTGAAATATCGACAAAAAATACTAGAAAACTCACAGCTGGTAGGTCAAAATCTGTAAAGAAAAAGACACTTTACCTACGTCAGATGGAAGACTTTTTTAAACTCAGGGGATATGGCCAAGATTTATTACCCATCCCTAATTGCCCCTTGAGAAAGGGTTGGTGAGCTGCCGCCTTGAACCAATGCAGTCCATGTGGTGTAGGTACACCCGTAGTGCTGTTAGGGAGGAAGTTCCAGGATTTTGACCCAGTGACAGTGAAGAAACAGCCGATAGGTTTCCAAGTCGGGATAGTGAGTGGACCTTGCAACTGGTGGCGTGTCTGCTGCTCTTGTCTTTCTAGATGGTAGCCATGAGGTGGAGATGCCGGTGTTGGACTGAGGTAAACGCAGTGAAAAGTCTCACAACGCCAAGTTAAAATCCAACAGGTTTATTTGGAATCATGAGGTTTCAGAGTTCTACTCCTTCATCAGGGGAGTGGAGAGTTGGGTTCACAAACACAGCAAATATAGACAGAGAAACAATTGCAAGGTAATGTTTGGAATGTGAGTCTTTACAGGTACAGACAAAGCTAGCTGAGAGAGGGATAATCACATGTTTAACAGATTATAGAAGTGCCTATAAATAGGTAAAGACTGTAAAGAATTGATTACATGTTAACACTCGCAATTATTGTGCAATTGTATATATGCCCTGTTTATGAAACCAACTCTCTACTCACCTGAAGAAGGGGCAGTGCTCCGAAAGCTCGTGATTCCAAATAAACCTGTTGGACTTTCACCTGGTGTTGTGAGACTTCTTATTGTTTTTCTAGATGATAGCGGTCTTGGATTTGGAAGGTGCTGCCTAGTGAGCCTTGCTGGATCACTGCAGTGTATCATGTAGATATACACTTGCTATTGTGTGTCGGTGGTGGAGGGAGAGAATATTTAGGGCAGTGGTTGGGGTACCAATGATATTTGAAATATCAGTTGTCTTTTCTCTTCCTGGCTGTGGTGCGATTGACTATTCACATCACAGACTTGTAATGTTTTCTTTGCTTCTTTTATCCCAATACTTTCCTGACACTTTCTCATCCACTATTTACTGTAAGTTTGAACTCCTCCCAGGCTGTTACACACGTGTCCTAACTTGCAGCAATTCCGTTCAACCATTACTCTTGTGCTCGTTGATATATATTGGTTTTCCCTTCAGCAACCTCTGAATTTCAAGTTCTCAATCTTGCCTTCAAATGGCTCCGTGGTCTCACACACCCTTTGCGTGATTTTGCACACACTCTCCGTGGTCTCACACACCCTCTGCGTCTCTGTAACCTCTGCTAGTCCCACAATCCCTGTCAGATCGCTGCATTTCTCCAACCCCTGCTGAGTCCGTATCCCTGATTTTGATCACGTTGGGGCAGTGACTTTGAACGGCTCTAAGCTCTGAAAGTCCTTCCCAACACCTCCCCAACTTGCTTTAGATAAAAGCAAAATACTGCAGATGCTGGAATCTGAAACAGAAAAATGCTGGAAAATGCCAGCAGATCTGAAGTATCTGTGCAGAGAGAATAGAGATGCAGAAGGGATCTGTGTTCCCTCCCCACAGATAGAGCCAGATCTATTGAGATTTTCCAGCATTTTCTGTTTTCTGTCTCTCTCTCTATTTCTATCTGTGAGATGCTTTTTGAAATTCATCTCCTGCGCTCGGCTTTTAGTGGAATGTTCTAATATCTCTGTGTGTGGATCAGTGTTAAATAGAGTTTGATAATCTCTCCCGGGAAGCGTATTGGGAAATATATCTTGTCACAATGGCTTTGGTCATGAAATATGGCGCTTGTCACAGCTGCAATCTCAGCGGCCAGCTGTGTCTGCTCTCTGTCTACAGTATTGAGGGGGGATTATAGAGTCAGTGTTGATATGGATTGAGTTTATTATTGAATCAGTGTGTTTATTCCTGTGATATCTCTTGCCAAGGTCGGTGAGTACGATCCGTAACCAGCGCTACCACATTCACGCCAACCTCTCCTTCGCCATTCTGGTGGCTCAGATTCTTCTCCTGATAAGCTTCCGCTTTTTACCAAATACGGTAAGTGAGAGGGGGCATTGTGGGCCGGGGAGGATCTAAACCCATTTCCCGTTTGCCAACTTTGTTCCTTCTGGTTTTCTTATTTTCCCATTTTACGGGTTTTTTTTTTGCCCCTCTGGGTCCTAAGCTGAGTTTCTAATTCCCTCTTTTCTCTCTGTTAACGCTTGCCTCAGTCACATTATCTGATTCTGCCACTCCCTCAGCCCCTTTGCTGCTGAAACCTTCACCTGTGACCTTGTTACCTGTGCATTCAACCAAACAAATATACTCCAGAACCCTGGCCTTGTAAATATCCTTCATTTTAATTCCTCCACACTGCTGGGTCATGCTTGCAACTGCCTGTAGCCTAAGTTCTGGAAAGCTATCTGCCTCTGAATTTCTCTCTCTTCCTCTAAAACACTCCTTGAAACCCATCTCCTCGATTGAGCTTTTGATCATCTGGTTTAATAGCTCCTGAGGTGACCTGTCGCATAATTTTGTTTACTCACACTCCTGTTCAGCTGCTTGGGTCATTTTATTCTGCTAAAGGTGCTACATAAATGCAAAGTGTTGTCATAATTTTTAGTCATGCTTTTTGTGTTAACGTTCACCATTATAAATTGCTATGTCAACATTTCCCAGTCAGTTTGGTCGTCACAATGTAGTTGCAGTTTCTAGCCAGTGGATGGCTCCACAGAGCAGGTTTCTCCTGCCATCTTGGGACAGCTGACCTTTGACTGATCTCCGTTCAAATGACTGCACAAGTCATTGGTTCATTTGTGGAAATGTAATTGAATAAATGGTCAACACACAGAATTCAATTAAAACACAAGAAAGACAAATATTTCATGTACAATAATCCCTGGAAAGGTTTATCACACTGAATGAATTGCTTTAGGAGACTGGAATGTTTGACACTTTCAATGTTTAAAGCATTGTTTTGCTACTAAAGTTGATTTTTTGTATTTTCAATACTGCTGCTAAGTCTCCATAAGTTGGCAGCAAATCTGTAAACCTCTCCCTTCTGCTCAACTTGCAACATTGGAACAAAATAATTAGCCTTTTTCTCTCTCGAGTTTTGACATCTGCAAGTTCCCCTTTGTGCCTGACTAGGAAATATATTGGCTGTTCCTTCACTGTCGCTGAGTCAAAACTCATAGAACAACATTGAACGTAGAACAGTGCAGCACAGGAACAGGCCCTTCTGCCCATGATGTTGTGCTGAGCTTGACACTAAACTAATCCCTTTTGCCTGTCCTTTGTCCATATCCCTCTATTCCTTGTATATTCACGTGCTTATCTAAAAGCACCTAAAATGTCCCTATCACACCTGCCTGCTCCATCACCCCAGTAATGCATTCCAGACACCCACCACTCTCTGTGTTTAAAAAAAAACCTGCCCCTCACATCTCCTTTGAACTTTCCCCCTCTCACCATAAGTGCATGACCCCTATGGTGGCACAGTGGTTAGCACCGATGACTCACGGCACCAGGGATCCGGCTTCGATTTCCAGCTTGGGTCTTGGCAGAGTCTCACTGTCTTCCCGTGTCTGGGTGAGTTTCCTTCCACAGTCCAAAAGAGTTAGGTGCATTGTCTGTGCTAAATTCTCCCTCAGTGTACCCAAACAGGCGCTGGAGGGTGGCGACAAGGGCATTTTCATAGTAACTTCATTGCAGTGTTAGTGTAAGCCTTCTTGTGACACTAATGAATAAACTTTAAACTTTATTAGACATTTCAATTCTAGGAATAAGATTCTGATTGTCAACCCTATCTAGAATCATTGAATCCTACAGTGCAGAAGGAGGCCCTTTGGCCCATCGAGTCTGCACTGAATACAATCCCACCAAGGCCCTACCCCCATATCCCTATACATTATACCCACTAATCCCTCTAACCTACACATTAATGGACACTAAGGGGCAATTTCTTAGCATGGCTAATCAACCTAACCCGCACATCTTTGGACTATGGGAGGAAACCAGAGTACCAGGAGGAAACCCGTGCAGACACGAACAGAGGGATCTTGGTGTATTTGTGCATAGATCCCTGAAAGTAGGCAGTCAAGTCGATAAGGTTGTTAAGAAGGCATATGGAGTCTTAGCTTTTATTGGTAGGGGGATTGAATTTTGGAGCCGCAACGTCATGTTGCAACTGTACAAAATTCTAGTGCGGCCGCACTTGGAGTATTGTGTGCAGTTCTGGTCCCCACATTATAATAAAGATGTGGAGGCATTGGAGAGGGTACAGAGGAGGTTTACCAGGATGTTGCCTGGTATGGAGGGCAGGTCTTATGAGGAGAGGCTGAGGGATTTGAGGTTGTTTTCATTAAAAAGAAGGCAACTAAGAAGAGACCTTATTGAAACATATAAGATGATTAGAGGTTTAGATAGGGTGGACAGTGATAGCCTTTTTCCTAGGATGGAGAAAGCTAGCACGAGGGGACATAGCTTTAAATTAAGGGGTGGTGGTTATAGGACGGATATCAGAGGTAGGTTCTTTACCCAGAGGATGGTAAGGGTATGGAATGCCCTGCCTGCTGCAGTTGTAGATGCGTCAAGTTTGGGGGCGTTGAAGAGGTTAGTAGATAAGTTTATGGATGAAAAGGGAATGGTTTAGGTTAGAGGGTCATTGCTTTTTCTTAATTGGTTGGCGCAACATCGAGGGCCGAAGGACCTGTTCTGCGCTGTAATGTTCTATGTTCTATGACATGAAGAGAATGTGCAAACTCCACACAGACAGTGACCCAAGCCGGGAATCTGTGGGCAGAATTTTACCGGCATGCCTGGCCCAAAATTGGAGTGGGTGAGGCTCACAGAACAGCGTCTTCTTTTGGCCTCGGGCAGGATCTTACGAACCTTGGGCAGGCAAGGAAGTAAAATACTGGACGTGCCTCTCCCTTTCTAACAGCACTGTGGGTGTACCTACACCTGCAGGACCTCAGCATTTCGAGAAGGCAGCTCATCACCACCTCCTTCTCAAGGGGCAATTACGGATGGGCAATAAACACTGGACTAGCCAGCAATACTCTCATCTCAAGAAGGAACAAGGAAAGGACGTGTGATTTTAAAGTATGTCACTTGAAATATGTCATCAGTATATTGATTTTCTAATTCATTCTCAGAGGTTTTTACCCTTTTCAGTTCAGTTCACCATATCTGTGTGTTGACAAGCGGAACCTCTTGGTCTGAAGGCTAGTGCCAGGAATGTAGAGTCAGCTATTGGAGTGTACGTGCTGGCAGTGTGTGTTGTATTGCCCTGATTCAGGGTGTTAAGTGGGGTATCCGGGGGTCTCGGAGCTGGCTGAGTGAAGTTGATCCAGATCTCAGAAGAGACAGCGAAGCTGATCCTGGGAAAGGAGATTGAAAAGGCGCTCGGAACCTTTCCTCAGTTCATCGGATTTATTTGGACAAATTTCCAGCAACCCGGTCATTCCTTTACTCAGCCTTAAGCTGCAGAAATTAGAGACATTAACAACAGCATTATTCTGTGCGGGATTTACCATTTATTAGCTCCAGAAATTGAAGTTCAATTTATTTTTTATTAAAGTCCTATCAAAACTTACAAAAACTGATCAAGAAAATGCCATCAGAAAATTATGTTTCACATTATAAATCTGCACAGCTCTCTGGCGTGCTGGGAAGTGTGGTTAAATGGAACGCTTTATAATTGCCAGATGTGTTTATATGCCACATGGAAATTATCGCGCGTTCCTCAGCCCACCCTCTCACAGGGCAGTGCCACGTTAACACCCCAATGAGTCTGTACTTCCACCTCCAGTTCATTGACCCCGGTATCTCCGGTTAGGATGGTTTCACTGGATTGAAATGCAGACAGGGGTAAGGAGTTACGAGCAACATTAGCAATAACATTTCTGCAAAATTATAGCTGATAATGTGCTCCCAATATTCAGCTGACAGAGGGGTTGGTATCGCAGCGGCACAGGGGTTAGCACTGCTGCCTCACAGAGCCAGTGACCCGGGTTCGATTCCCCACTTGGGTCACTGTCTGCGTGGAATCTGCATGTTCTCCCTGTGTCTGCTTGGGCTTCCTCCAGGTGCTCTGGTTTCCTCCTACCGTCCAAGGATATGTGGGTTATGTGGGTTGGTCATGCTAAGTTGTCCCTTAGTGCCCTTGAGTTAGAGGGATTAATAGGGTAAATGTGTGGGGTAATGGCGATAGGACCTGGATGGGATTGTTGTCGATGCAGACTCGATGGAATGGTCTCCTTCTGCACTGTAGGGTTTTTATGATTCTATGAGATGTGAGATCTATGAGATGAGATGTGAAGATGAATATTCACCTGAAACTCAAATATTACCATTCCCCCCCCCCCCCCGTACGCCTCAACCAGATGCCCTTCATAATAAAATTATTAATAAAATAATCTGATTTCTATTAAAAATAACTCAGTGATTATCAGTCAAATATTAATCACATTTTGACTAAAAAGCTAAATATTTAAGATAAACATCATTTCATTTACAAGTAATTAAACATAACCTTCTGGTGTTCCCTTCTCAGCAGCTCTCTGGTACTTGTCAAATATTGTAATGAAGTGTGGATGTTTTTCCCTCGGAAATATCCCAGGAGTGTGTGTTTGGAACATGGATGCTGTCACACTAACCGAGAAGTTTAATAAACTGGTGAAGCTTGTTCTGACTGGTTTAGTGCAGCCAGTGAAGGCTGGGTCCAGCAACAGCAGCACACGGTCACACAGTCTGGACCACGTAACCCAGGCTGCTGCTTGCAGGACAGCGCTGAGGGAGTGCCACACAGACCCCTTTCGCATGTGATAACTAACCAAGGTCATTCTGCCTTCTCAGTGTTGCCAGAGATGAACAGGAGGGCTTTGCCCCAGGATATTGGTTAAATTTTACCCCTCGGTCAGCACTGGTGAAAGGCTATTTCACAGCCTCAGGACAGCCCAATTTAAAGCCAATAACGCACGATGGAATTGTAATCCCTATTTGTAATATTGGAAACACAGAATCGGCACAATCCTTCCAGTGTAGAAGAGGCCACTTAGCCCATTGAGCCAATTTGTGCACAGCAAGCTCCCACACTTAAGGCCTACTTGAGTAATGTTGGTTGATCTGATTTGATTTATTATTGTCACATGTATTAACATAAAGTGAAAAGTATTGTTTCCTTCACACTATACAGACAAGAGAAGGAAATGAGAGTGTGTAGAATGTAATGTTACAGTAATAGTTAGGGTGCAGAGAAAGATCAACTTAATGCAAAGTAAGTCCATTCAAAAGTCTGACAACAGCAGGAAAGGAGTTATCCTTGAGTTGGTTGGTACGTGACCTCAGGCTTTTGTATCTTTTTCCCAACAGGAGAAGGTGGAAGAGAGAATGCCCAGGGTGCACGGGGTCCTTAATTGTGCTGGCTGCTTTCCCAAGGCAGCAGCAAGTGTAGACAGAGTCAATGGATTAGAGGCTGGTTTGTGTGATGGATTGGGCTACATTCACAACCTTTTTTAGAGCAGGAGCCATACCAAGCTGTGATACAACCAGAAAGAATGATTTCTATGGTGCATCTGTAAAAGTTGATGAGAGTCATAGCAGACATGTCAAATTTCAAGAACAAAGAGCAAAGAAAATTATAGCACAGGTTCCTCCAAGCCTGCACTGACCATGCTGCCCAACTTAATTAAAACCCCTACCTTTCTGGGGATCATATCCCTCTATTCCCGTCTCATTCATATACTTGTCAAGACACCCCTTAAAAGTCACTACTGTAACCGCTTCCACTACCTCCCCCCGGCAATGAGTTTCAGGCAACCACCACCGTCTATATAAAAAATCTGCCTTGTATATCTCCTTTGAACCTTGCCCCTCACACATTAAACCTGTGCCCCCTAGTAATTGACTTTTCCACCCTGGGATAAAGCTTCTGACTATCCACTCTGACCATGCCTCTCATAATCTTGTAGACTTCTATAATTTACTTTTGCTTATCAGTACTCTTAAGGATTCTGTCATTTCCTGTATATTTTCTATCTGTATTAGGCCTTCCAAAATGCATTATCTCACATTTGTCTGGATTAACCTCCATCTGCCATCTCTCTGCCCAAGTCTCCAACCGATCTATATCCTCTGATGGTCCTCGTTGCTATCAGCAAATCCACCAACCTTTGTGTCGTCCGCAAACTTACTAACCAACCCAGTTACATTTTCCTCCAGATCATTTATATATATTACAAACAGCGAAGATCCCAGCACTGATCCCTGAGAAACACCACTTGTCACAGCCCTCCATTCAGAAACTCACCCTTCCACTAATACCCTCTGTCTTCTTTGACCAAGTCAGTTTTCATCTTCTGCACTAGTCTGCCACGAGGGACCTTGTCAAAGGCCTTACTGAAGTTCATGTAGACAACATCCACTGCCCTACCCTCTTCAATCATTTTTGTCACTTCCTTGAAAAACTCAATCAAGTTTGTCTCAATCACATATCTGCATGGGTTTCCTCTGGGTGCTCCAGTTTCCTCTCACACTCCAAAGATGTGCAGGTTAGGTGAATTGGCCATGCTAAATTGTCCCTTAGTGTCAGGGGGACTAGCTAGAGTTAATGCATGGTGTTATGGGGATAAGGCCTAGGTAGGATCGTGATCGGTGCAGACTTGATGGGCTGAATGACCTCCTTCTGCACCGTAATATTTTATGATTATATGCTCTACCATTGGAGAATATCAGCTCCATTTAGTCATTTCCTTATCTTCTGAGAAAGTAGAGGACTAAATGTTGGTCTGGACACCAACTCTTCAAAA
Source organism: Sphyrna mokarran (assembly GCA_024679065.1). Lineage (NCBI taxonomy): Eukaryota > Metazoa > Chordata > Chondrichthyes > Carcharhiniformes > Carcharhinidae > Sphyrna > Sphyrna mokarran. The sequence goes on along the minus strand of JAGIQG010000020.1, from coordinate 49,013,515 downwards.
TAGCGCCATGAGATATTTTATTTGCCCCTGAGAGGGCAGACAGAACTGTGGATTAACATCTTACTCGAAGGATGGCACCTCTAACAGGGCAGCACTCCCTCAGTACTGCAATGGGAGTGTTGGCCTGGATGCTCAAGTTTCTGGAGTTGGATGTGAACCCTTAGACCCCCTAGCTAATAGTCTCTGACCCACTGAGTCACACCTCACTCTTTACCTGTGGAGGAGACAATGAACACTTCAAACTGAACAATAATTTCACTAAAGATTCACCTTTTCCCCGGCTTACGGCCCACTTGCCAATGGGGTGTGGCTGCTGTGAAAGGGCTGAGATATTCTCACACCCAGAGCTGCAGGGTGCCTACTGAGTGCAGCTTATGGAATTCGTGAGCAACTGGAATGTTTTCCCCAGAACTTGTATATTTCTGGCAGAGAAACAAATGGATTCTCATTTGCTGGATCATTTACTTGGAGCCATCACTTCAGAGAAATGCAGGAAGGAGATAGAGTCTTTAGAACACAGTGAAAGAAGAAGCTTTCTAATGGTCTCCTCCTGGGGAATGGCGTGTTGGATGATTGACTTTTAGCAGTTGTTTCATTGCTTTAATTATTACCTGTGTTGTGAGAAATGCTGAATGAGTCATAACGAACCTGTCATTATTATTTCCCCGTGTATTAGCCAGCTGACTGGCTTTGTCTGAACAAGAGGAGTTCATTCAGCCCCTTAGACCTCGATGGTACAGTGGGTTAGCACTGCTGCCTCACAGTGCCAGGGAGCCAGTTTTGATTCCTGGCTTGGATCACGGTCTGTGTGGAGTCTGCACATTCTCCCTGTATCTGTGTGGATTTCCTCCAGGTGCTCCGGTTTTCTCCCACACTCCAAAGATGGGGGGGTTAGTTGGATTGGCTGGGCTAAATTGCCCCTTAGTGTCAGAGGAATTAGTTAGTGTAAATACGTGGGGTCATGGGGATAGGGCCTGGGTGGGATTGTGGTCAGTGCAGACTCGATGGGCTGAATGTCCTCTTCTGCACTGTAGGATATTATTGTCTTCCATTGGAGTATCTCAACTCCATTTTGCTATCTTGGTAGCCTAACAGGAATCTATCTTTCAGTCGATCCCCGATCTCAGCAATATTTTGCTTTGGGTTGGGGGGGTGGTGGTGGTGGGGAGTTCCGGATTTACATTCCCCTTTTGTGTGAGGAAATACTTCCTGACATTCCCCTGAAAAGCTCAGCTCCAAAGTGAAGGCTCCCTTTTCTGGACTCTCCCCTCGCCCTCACCCCCACCAGAAGAAATACTTCTCCCTATTGACCCTATAAAATTCTTTAATCATTTTAAACATTTCACTTAGATCCCCCCTTGTTTTTCTCAAACCAAAGGAATATGAACTTGTCTATCAAACTTGCTCTTGTAACTTAACACAATTAATTCTTGAGTCATTGTGGAGAACTAGCATTAAATCTCCACTCTCAGAATTGTAGATACAAACCCTACAGAGCAGGAGTCTGCACCGACTTTCCAATAGGTCATCCTACCAGGTCTTATCCTTGTACCCTACATATTTGTTCCACTCATCCCACTAACCTACACATCCCAGGACACTAAGGGGCAATTTACCATGGCCAATCCACCTAACCCGCACATCTTTGGAGTGTGGGAGGAAACCGGAGCACCCGGAGAGACCCATGCAGATATGGGGAGAACATGCAGTCTTCACACACACAGTGACCCGAGACTGGAATTGAACCTGAGTCCCTGGTGCTGTGAGGCAGTGGTGCTGAGCCTTGCCACTAAGTGTCAAGGTCATTGACAGCTTTTGCACTAAGGGGGAATGGAAGGGGGAGCAGGCGTTGAACAGAATACGTGTTCATTTTTCAGAGTCAAACTGGTAAGATCTCAAACCTCACCTTTAAGAATGGGGGATGAAGTGCAGCTTCATAATTCTAGATGAATACGTTATTACCGAGAATATCTTTCCTGTTGGTATTACGATTCGTTGAAGAAAATTAATTGAACAGATTTGAAAGGCAGCTTTGGATTCAGACAGCTTATGAATATAATTTCACGTTCAGCTTGATTGAACTCCCTTTACTCTCTGTCTGGGTTGGCAGGAGGGGGATTTGAATTGAGTATCTTCTTACCCAGAGGTGAAAGTGCCACTCACTGAGTGGCTGCTAACACATGAAAACCAAAACATTAAATTAGACTCGAGAAGGTATATGATCAACTTAATGGGAGACAAGTTAGGGGAATATTTGGAGAGGTTGGAGGAAAGTATGTGTGTGTCGTTTAATGGGAGTGATTGTAATGTCAATCATTGGGAGACTGTAGGCAGGTTGATAGCAGGTAGAGAGGGTTTGTTAAAGGAAGAGAGACCTGAAGGTAATAATCATCATTTATTCAGGTTACACGAGCGGTGCAGAGTGGGAAGTTTTAGCCTAGGAGCTGCATTACTTGAGAAAGCAGCTGTGTCCGCTGGTAATGAAGCATTTTATTCTCAGCGTGTTTACTGCATCCAGGGCCTCGTTACCTGGTGAAGGAAGGCAACTTCTTGGAGGATAGCAGTTGGAATGATGCCAGCTGAAGGATTAAGAGGGCAGAGTTTGAACTTTTTGGTCACGCCTTGTAGCAAAGAAATGGATGTTTAGCAGAGCGTGGTCACCTGAGCTCTTTGATAAAGCAATCAAAAATTTATTCCATTTCCCCGACTCTCAGGGCATAACCCTGAATATATCCCTCTGCTTCAGAAGTTTGTTCATTTTGTCATATATTTATGTGGTTGTACTGAAGAGACACAAGGTTGGTTATTGAACCAGTTGGTGCAGTTTTATTGGATAAGGTGTCGCTTATTCATAATCCAAGATGGAGGAGAGGGAAGGGTCCAGGGGATGTCACTGCTGATATCCTTACACGTTATTTGACTAATCAGATAGTCTATCTTTTGGATATCAGAGGTAGGTTCTTTACCCAAAGGGTGGTTCGGGAGTGGAATGCCCTGCCTGCAGCAGTTGTAGATGCACCAGGTTTGGTGGCGTTTAAGAGGTTAGTTGATAAGTATATGGAAGAGAAGGGAATGGTTTAGTTTGGAGAGTCATTGCTTTTTATATTGGTCGGCGCAACATCGAAGGCCGAAGGGCCTGTTCTGTGCTGTAATGTTCTATGTTCTATCTTAGGGTATATAGTCTCCACACCACTCGCAGCTATTACAATCTCCAACAATGCTCCGTGTAAAGACATTTTCCTCCTCTTTCTCTGTGACAATTTTCAATTGTCCTTTACTACCAACTCCCCAACCAGAACATTTCACGATTCACTGCAACAAAACCCTTTTGAATTTCAAACAAATCTATTCAATTTGCTTTGTTTTTTTCTGTTCGGGTGGAAATGATTCCAGCATTTTCCATCTCTCCTCGTAACTATTGTTGTCTTTCATGCGGATCATCCTGGCAAATTGACACTGAGCACCCTTTGTCTTTAATCACAGTATCAGAGAATCCCTACAGTGTAGAAGAGGCCATTTGACCCATTGAATCAGCATCAACTGCCTGACAGGGTACCTTACACAGACCTTGTCCTATCCCTGTAACCCCACACATTTACCATTGGCCAATCCATCTAACTGACACATCTTTGGACACTAAGGGACAATTTAGCATGGCCAATTCACCTAACCTTTGGGAATGTGGGAGGAAACTGGAGCACCCGGAGGAAACCTTTGTAGTCGGGGGAGAACGTGTAGCCTCCAAACAGACAGTGACCCAAGACCAGAATTGAACACAGGTCCCTGGCGCTGTGACACAGTGGTGCTAATCACTGTGCTACTGTGCCAAACTTATAAACCAGTTGTTGGCCGTCTAACTAAATAATGTCTTGAACACATTCCTAATTGCTCTATTTGTAAAACTCAGACATTTTTGGCCTCTTTGTGGCTTTTTGTTATGAATCGACTGGGAGTATGAAAAGTAATGAGGTGCCATGTTAACGGGTTGTAGTGAAGCACGATGCAGGTATTGTGTCTGCCCCAGTCTATTTTAACCCTTACACGATGGACTAAAGATTGTGAGTAGACTTCTTGTTAGCATAATCAATATTTATTTAAAACACACAATCAATGATTATCACCAAACCAACCATAAGTTATCTTACAGAAAATACTAAACTTTAAGTCCAATACAAGACCTTAATTTAACTTTGCATAACTGGCAAGTACCCAAGCAGATATTGGCCTTTATCTGTGCATTGTTCTCTGTAATCCTCTGCATGGTCCGATCCTTTGGTCTGGCCTGGAACTCTGGTTTTGGTCTTCCTTCCTTCCTTCTCGGGTATGGTGGCTCTCCTCGTGCTGGTTGTTGCTGGCAGTGGTCACTGTTATTGTAGCTTGTTTGTGGGGTCAGAGAGAGACAGAGCTTCTGCTGTTGTGCAGCACCTTTTATCTTTCCTTGATTTTGTGTCCTTTTTGGGCGGTCTCCTGATTCTTATCAATCAATCGATTAGAGCTTGATCACCCTGATCAATGAAATCCAATCGAGTGCTGCCACACTGATCTGTGGGCCTGTAACCAATGGCCATGCCTGCAGGATGCTGGGAGCACGTAGGACGCACACCTCTCTTCCAAATAATGTGTTACAGCGCTCCTATATCTGGTAAACAACTATGTTTGACCAGAGAGTGTCTATTGTCTTTAGGATGACCTATTTCCTGTGTATTCTGAACTGTGGCCTACTGTTTCATTGCTTGTCCAATTATCCTAGAGTGCTCTGTAAATCGCCATTTTAGGTAGTCCATTTGGCCACGCAGGTTTAGTAAAAAGGTGTTCTTTATTCCATATCTAAAGTGGAAGAGCCCCAGAAATCAGTGAATCTCTTTGCTTACATCACTTCAGATCAATGAGGGTCACGCAGGAGAGGCGCAATCACTTTTAGCATATTACAATCTCTCTGCACAAAACTCCATTTTCTGGGAGTTGTCTGTCAGAATGTCGGAATTTCTCTCTATTCTCTGCACTCATCAGGATCTTGCTACGGTGGCGCAGCACTTAGCACTGCTGCTTCACAGTGCCAGGGACCTGGGTTCAATTCCTGGCTTGGGTCATTGTCTGTGTGGAGTTTGTATGTGCTCCCCGTGTCTGCTTGGGTTTCCTCCAGGCACTCTGGTTTCCTCCCACAGTCCAAAAACGTGCGGGATTAGGTGGAATGGCCATGGCAAATAGTCCCTCAGTGTCAGGGGAACTAGCTAGGGTAAATGCATGGGGTCACGGAGATAGGGCCTGGCTAGGATTGTGGTCAGTGCAGACTTGATGGGCCAAATGGCCTCCTTCTGCACTGTAGGATTCTATGATTCTAACTCTACCTTTCCATGCAAAATGAAAATTGTGCAGATGTCGGGAATCTGGAATACAGAGAGAAGATTCTGCAAGCACTCAGCAAGTCTGACAGAATCTGTGGAGAGACAAAGAGTTAACAGTTCAGGTCAATGTGATCTTTCAACACAACCAACTGGAAAAGAAACACAGAAACCCACTGAGGAATTCAGGGAAAACTTCTTTATCTAAAGAGTGGTGAAAATGTAGAACACAGTTAGAGTTCAACAGGTTTATTTGGTAGCAAATGCTAGTGGTGTTTGCTATCAAATAAACCTGTTGGACTTTAACATGGTGTTGTGAGACTTCTTACTGTGTTTACTCTAGTCCAAAGTTGGCATCTCCACATCATGAGAATGTGGAAACCAGATGGAGTGGCTGAAGTGAACAGATCCAATAGAGTCATAGAGGATTACAGCATGGAAACAGGCCCTTCGGCCCAACTTGTACATGCCACTAGAGAAAGCTAACCAAGGGAGAAAGGAAGAGAAGGGTATGTGTGACAGGGTGAGATGGAGAGGAGAGAGAAGGTTCCTGTGATGTATAAATCAAATGTTTCACTGATGACCAGATTCTGTACCATACATTTTATATAGTTCTACAATATTAGAGAGTTATTGGCAAATATAAGTTGCTAAATGAATGCATCCGTTATTCACAGGTTAGACATCAAGCTGGAATATGTGACCCATTGACTCATAATTTATCTGTCCTGCTTGCCCACAATAGATAAAAGATGAAAGGTATTGCAGGATCATTACTAGCAATAAATTTGCTCTTAGTTTTACAGAAACTCAATTAGTTTTTGTGCACAACTCTCTCATCGGCCCAAACAAAGTGAAAAAGGCTAATTGCAAAAGGACAAGTGCAGCTGAACAAGGACCTACTCACTTTGAGCTGGACTGAAAAGATACAACATTCTAATCACCTTAAAAGGAGATGGCTTAATGAAGAGTTAGATAATTAGTGAATTAGTTCTATAATTGGTCTAGAAAGTAGTGATTCATGCTGCACAAACCCATTCTAAACCACTTGTCATTGACAGGAACTCAAGTCAATGGGGATGATGATGGCCGAGGGTATCATCACTAGAATATTAATCCAGAAACTCAGCTAATACCCTGGGGACCTGGGTTCAAATCCCGCCATGGTAGATTGGTGGAATTTGAATTGAATTTAAAAGAAGATTTGGGATTAAGGATCTACTGATGACCATGAAACCATTGTCGATTGTTGGAAAAACCCATCTGGTTTACTAGTGTCCTTTAGGGAAGGAAATCTGCCATTGTTACCTGGTCTGTCCTACATGTTACTTTGGAGCCACAGCAATGTGATTGACTCTCAACTGCCCTTGGGCAACTAGGGATGGACAATAAATGCTCACCAATCAGTGATGCCCATGTTCCATGAATGAATAAAAGAAGTCAGAATATTTTGAGCTGAGGTTATTGTAAAGGATGGAAGAAGGCTGTGGAGTGAAGGATTGTGGATATCGGAAATGGACAGGTCTACGGTCAAACTGATTGCAGAATTTCTAGGGAGTGGGATGACTTGATCTTGGATTTGGACATAGCTCGGCACAACGTCAAGGGCCAAAGGACCTGTACTGTATTGCGCTGTTCTATATTCTAGAATTTCCTGTGTGCACGGAAAATTTAATCGTGTAGGGCTAACAACAATTATTGTTCAAGGTCTTTGTAATTTCAAATGATTAACTATCATTAAGTACTTGACATTTAATCGAATCCTTACATCACAGAAGGAGGCCATTCAGCCCATTGAACTTCCACCAACATCAATCCTACATTATCTCCCATAACCCCACGTGTTTACTGTGCTAAACTTTTGGACACTAAGGGACAAGTTAGCATAGCTAATCCGCTTAACCTGCACATTTTTGGACTGTGGGAAGAAACCGGAGCACCTGGAGGAAACCCATGCAGACATGGGGAGATCTTGCAAACTCCAGGCAGACAGTGATTTGAGGCCAGGATCGAACCCAAGTCCCTGGCGCTGTGAGGCAATGGTGCTAACTGTTGTGCCATGTGCTGTTTATTTACGATGGGCACAGTTTAATCTGATCAGTGCAACATGTCCACCCTTCAAAGATGTGTGGGTTAGGTTGGCCATGCTAAATTGACTCTCGTTTCGGGAGTATTAGCAGGGTAAATATGTGGGGTTATGGGAATAGGGCCTGGCTGGGATTGTGGTTGGTGCAGGCTTGATGGGCTGAATGGTGTCCTTCTGCATGATAGGATTCAGTGGATTTCATTTTGTGAAATCGGGAAGATTTATAAGTTGATCTGTACTCGATGATTATTTATCAGTGACTGAAATTGATTTTCTACCTTTTAAATTTTTTTTTACGACAAACAAAATTAATCCTTCCAATTATATAGCACCTTACATAATCTGAGACTGACCCAGACACATCACCTTTTGAAGTGTACTCAGTGTTGTATTACAGCCAATTTGTGCTCAGCATCTCTCCTCCAGCAGCAACTGGAAAATGGCCATCCCAGCTGCTCCGTTCAGTTTGAACACCACGTAACGATCCCAGTGTTTTACACGGAGGACAGAAATGTGGGACTAACAGGGTCCATTCTCTCACCTCCAGCTCCCGTGCAAGGTACTGGCTATTCTCCTTCACTTCTTCTTCCTGGGGGTTTTCTCCTGGATGTTGGTGGAAGGTTTGCACCTGTACAGCATGGTCATCAAAGTCTTCGGTTCCGAGGAGAGCAAGCACTTCTACTATTACGGGATAGGCTGGGGTGAGTATGATTGGATGAGTTATCTCGACAGTTAGAGGAAGATTAGGGGCATCAAAAATAGACAAGTGGAAGGAAGTAGGGATAATGGCGCCCGCTCAGTGACATATTTGGATTAATTTTTGAAAACTTCAGTGAGGTGACAATTTAATTAGCAGTGTCAAAAATGCTTGCTGAATATCGTGATCAAAGCCTGCAGTGATTGCACAGGGTGATGGTGTTTCTGGGACTGGAGTTAACAGTTGGTTGGCAGTATACAGCATAATAATGATTAATAGCAAATTTATCAAAGAGATTATTGTGGTAATAAGCAGATGATTTTTTTTTTGAAGTAATAGATAAAGAGAATAAATATCAGACAAGATACCCGAGAGAACACCCCTGACCTTCTGCAGAATCTTCTACATCCAGCTGAGAGGAGAGATGGGGTCTTTGTTTAATATCTCACTGTGGCACAGCGGGTTAGCACTGCTGCCTCAATGCCAGGGACCAGTGCCAGCCTTGGGTCACTGTCTGTGTGGACTCTGCACATTCTTCCCGTGCCTGTGTGGGTTTCCTCCAGGTGCTCCGGTTTCCTCCCACAGTCCGAAGGTGTGCAGGTTAGGTGGATTGGCCATGTTAAAATTGTCTCTTAGTGTCAGAGGGCTTGTAGGGGAAATGCATGGGATTACAGGGATAGGATGGGCTTATTGTCAATGAAGATTTGATGGTCCAAATGACCTCTTCCTGCACTGTGGGGATACTATGATTCAATGACAGTTGGTTCCTCTGACAATGCAGCACTCCCTCAGTGCTGTGCTGGAGTGTCGGCTCAAGTTTCTGGAGTGGGACTTGAACCCATGACACTCTGATTCAGAGGGCAGATCGCTGCCCACTCAGCCACAGTGACAGCTTAGGCACACATCGATGATAGGTGCCAGGGGATTGCTTGTCACATTGTTAGTTTGGGGAGGGATTTGTTGCTGGGGTAGTCGGAATTTTAAACAAACCTGTGACAAAGAGGTCAGTCTGCCAGTGTTGCTATTTTAATTAATTTGATTTGAACGAGCGCTGCTATTAATGCGTTCTTGTTTTTTAGGCTCGCCCCTGGTGATTTGCATTGTTTCTGTCACCTCAGCTTTTGACAGTTACGGAAACGCAGACAAGTGAGTATTACTGGAGTCAGTCCGTCATTGCTTCGTTCACCGATCCATCCCATTGAAGCCATGAATATTGGACCAGGAGGAAGCCAGTCCCTCCATCCCATCCTGCTATTCAGTGGAATCATGGCTAACTATACCTTCAATCCATTAATCCGCCTGTGTTCTATAAACCCATTGTAGCCTGAGCTAATAAAAAGCTAGCAATCTGAGCTTTGAAAATTCCAATTGAACACACCTCAACACCATCCCCCAAACTCAGCAGCTGACTGGGAGAGAGCTTTCCAAACTTCCACTACCCACTCTGTGAAGAAATGCTACTGAGGTCACCTCCAACATCAGGTCACGATCCCTTCCTCTGGACTCCACCACCTCCCCCCTCCCACAAACCCCCCACCCCCACAAACCCCCCACCCCACCCCTCAGCCTCCAGAAGAAATGGTTCAGTTTCCAAAGAGTGGCACAGTGAATTAGCACTGCTGCCTCACAGCACCAGGAACCCGGGTTCGATTCCCGGCTTGGGTCACTGTCTGTGTGGAGTTTGCATATTCTCCCCGTGTGTGTGTGGGTTTACTCCTGGTGCTCCAGTTTCCTCCCACAGTCCAAAAGACGTGTGGGTCAGGATGCCTTGGCCATACTAAATTCTCCCTCAATGTACCCAAACAGGTGCCGGAGTATGGAGATGAGGGGATTTTCACAGTAACTTCTCTGCAGTGTTAATGAAAGCCTACTTGTGACATCAAAAAAAATTAAACTTTATAAATACGCAATCATTTAACTTGTCAGTTTTCTGTATTCATCACTACCCCTGCAAAATACGTTACAGTTCAGATGTCGATTTGTGAAAACTTTACTTCAGTCATCATTCTTTAGATAAAAGGAATAGAAAATGCCTCATGGATTTTGCTGTTTCTGTTTTATCTTTCCTTGATATTAGTATTAAATCTAATTCCATCAATTTTTGATTTTTTTAGTGTGTTTTTGGTAAGTTTCCTTGATTTTTCTCGACATCGAAGGGCCAGGAATTTGAGTTGAGGCTGATCAGCCATGATCTTATAGAATGGTGGAACAGGCTTGATGGGCTGAATGGTCTTTTGCTCTGAGGTTAATGGCCATTCCTGTGGATTTGAATTGTGATTTATATTGTGAACAGATTCCCCTCTGACTGGCTGCACTGCTTCTCTGGAATTCACAGCACTTAATTCTCATTTGCTCCAATTAATTCACTGCAAGTTAAAGCAGCAAAACTACTCTCTCCTTCTGACTAATTACTGCATTTTCCCGTGTTTAGGTTTTTTTTTTCTGTTTAAGGTTATCTCCAGAGTACGATATGAGATTTTTATTCCTCTGACATAAGGGGGAGATGTTATTTCTTTCTGTAAAGAAAGCTGAATAAATAAATAAAAATGATTGTATTTTGGGACAGGTGAAAAACAAATATTAAAGTCCCAAAATGGCCAATTAACGTGCGGGTTAGCATTGCCTCTTTCAGGGAGCACAATAGATCTCTGTTATCAAGTACAGTACCGTCATAACCATAAGTAACATTACTAAAACTCTTTAGAGCAGTGCTCCAGCTGCTAAGAACAGACTCCAGCCAGCTGTGTTTAAGGATGGGAGAATCATACTCACTGGATTTGCATTAACTTCCCTTTGGTGGCCAGTTCAGATCTGGTTATTTTCCCTGAGCGATTACTTTCATAGAGATCCCAGCTTTGATAAGTTCATAAGAAATAGGAGCAGGAGTCGGCCATCCAGCCCCTCGAGCCTGCCCCACCATTCAATAAGATCATGGCTGATCTGTAGTGATTCAGTACCACTTTCCCACTTTCTTCCCGTAACCCTTAATTCCCTTGTCTATCAGAAATCTATCTACCCGTGACTTAAATATATTCAGTGAGGTAGCCTCCACCACTTCAATGGGCAGAGAATTCCAGAGATTCACGACCCTTTGGGTGAAGAAGTTCCTCCTCAACTCCGATCTAAACCATCCCCACCTCCCCTTATTTTGAGGCTGTGCCCTCTAGTTCTGGTTTCCTTTCTAAGCGGGAAGAATCTCTCTATCTCTATCTTATGTATCCCCTTCATTATCTTATATGTCTCTATAAGATCCCCCCTCAGCCTTCTAAACTCTAATGAGTACAAACCCAGTCTATTCAATCTTTCCTCATAGTCTAACCCCCTCATCTCCGGTATCAGCCTGGTGAACCTTCTCTGTACTCCCTCCAAGGCCAATATATCCTTCTGCCAATGTGGCGACCAAAACTGCTCACAGTACTCCAGCTGCGTCTCAGGGACAAGTTGACTGATCTCAATCTGAGGGACTGTGGGAGATCCACATGTGAAGGTTCCACAGGTTAAGGATCTATATGTAAAAGATCTACACATGGTGGCTCTAGGTGTGGACAATCTAAAGTTTCATCCACTGGAGAAGGAGGAATATTGTGTTGAATTTCCTGCCCAGTGGTTCTGTGCTGGAAGTGGATGAGTTCAGATTGAGTTGGGCAGTGATGGCTCTCATTGCTCAAATCCCCACATGATGGACAGATTGATGGTTAAAGAAGGGAAAGAGGGGGCTGAGTGTATGGCTGGCTAAGTCACAAACCTCACAACTTCAACTCACATGAAGACTGTGGCACAAAAACTGGCTATCTGACATGGCTGTTGCTCTTTGTGCTCCACCTGAGTCTCCTCTTGCTCCCTGTTCCTTTCACCCTATCAGTATTTCCTTTGATTCCTCTCTCCCTTGTGTCTTTATCCAGCTTCACCTTTACTGTATCTTGGATAAATCTGTGATAGAATGAGTTCCCCAATCCCCATCCTCACTGCTTGAAGAAATTTCCCCTGAGTTCCTGATTGGACTGATTGGTAACTTTTACAAATAATGCCTTCTTTGTAAGTGGAAACATCTTCTCTACATCTACCTTATCAAACTCTTTTCCATTTCCAAAGACTTCTATCTTCAGGGCGACACAGCAGCACAATGGGTAGCACCGCTGCCTCACAGCACCAGGAACCCAGGTTTGATTCCTGGCTTGGATCATTGCGGAGTTTGCACATTCTCCCCATGTCTGTGTGGGTTTCCTCCAGGTGCTCCGATTTTCTCCCACAGCCCAGAGATGTGTGGGTTAGATGGATTGGCCATGCTAATTGCTCCTTAGTATCAGGGGGAGTAGCTCAGGTAAATGTGTGGGACTATGGGGATGGGGCATGAGTGGGATTGTGGTCAGTGCAGACTCGATGGGCTGAATGGCCTCTTTCTGTACTGTAGGGATTCAATGATTCTAATGCAAGGGCTCAGCCTGTTCATTTGACATGGAGATGGGAGAGGAGGGATTCTATAAAGTGTTAGAGTTATTGAGAATGTGTGAGACCCAGCCTCTGAATATAATATTAGGTCAGTGAGATTAAACACATCAGTTAGCAGTGAGCTGTCTCTCTCTCTCTCTCTCCCCTCCCGGCCTGAGACTCCAGCCTCGCTGCTCAATGTGGTACAATCACTGGTTATAGTTTGTTCTGTAGAAACATCTCAAATCTGAACATTGGATTCACAGAGAGTGATTGAGGGGTTTACAATCCTGGATAATATGTTTGGTGCAGTGGGAGCGGAGTGTCGGAGAGGCAGACAAGGTTGAAGATTTATCAGATTTGAATTTACCAGGTAGCATCAAAGTGCCCCCTGTGTGACTGAGTCATTTAAATGTTCATGAAATCTGGAAATAATTGGAGTGAGGCAGCGCAGAAGGCAGAAGAGTACAAGGAGTTAGCGGAATCACAAAGCACAGAAGGAGGCCACTCGGTCCATTGAGTCGTTGCTGGTTTTTTGAAGCACTCCGCTTACACACTCTTTTTCCATAGCCTTGCAAAGTTTATTTCTGTTTGCGCATTTGTCGTAGAATCCCTACAGTGCAGAAAGAGGCCATTCAGCTCTTCAAGCCTGCACTGACTGTAATAAATTGTTCACCAAAATCCTTTTATTTACAATCCCACCAGCAGTCCACAGAGTGCTTGCAACCAGCAGTCTACCTTCCAGAGTGCCAAAGGAACTGACAGTCCTGGTTAAATACAGGGAAAAAAACTCCCCGATTGGCTCATCAGTTGATTCCTTAATGAGACAGTTCATATTCCAATAGGCCAATTTCAGAGGCTTGACTGAAGTCACTACACTCACAACAATCAATCCCACCCAGGTCCTATTCCCATGTATTTACCTGCTAATCCCTCTGACTCGAAGGGGCCATTTAGCATGGCCAATCCACCTAACCCACACATCTTTGGACTGTGGGAGGAAACGGGAATACCAGGAAGAAACTCACACAGATACCGGGAGAATGTGCAAACTCTGCACAGTGAACCAAACCGGGAATCGAACCTGGGTTCCTGGCACTGTGAGGCAGCGGTACTAACCACTACGCCACCATGCCACCCAGACATTTGTGTTCTAACTTACAGGAAGCCATTCCCCTGTCCCTGCTGTTGACAGCCTCTCCTTCAGAAGCCTATTCTAGCCCACTTTGCCCTCCTCCATGGGCCCGTTGCCAATCCTCCAGTCAGACCCTTGTGTAATAACGGCTATAGTTGCAATTCCTGGTGGCACAGTCTGTACACAGCGTTGCTGATGTCTAGTTGGTTCTTGGCTCTGTCGGGACTTTGCCCAGTGGGACCTTATTCAGTGGGAGGGCTGTCCAAATAACTGCCTGATTATCTCAGAATAGGGCCGGGCCCCTGATGGGAAGATGAGGTGGAGTTCCCACTATTTCCCTAAGCGGGAGGCAAGACCATCCCTCCCAATTCCAACACTAAATTCCATTCTTTGGCAAGCCATAAAATGAAGGAGGAGAATTAAGCTATTTGCCCATCGAGTCAGTTCTGCCATTCAATCATGGCTGATAAGTTTCTCAACCCCATTCTCCTGTCAATTCCCCGTAAACCTTTACTAATTAAGAACTTATTTATCTCTGTTTTAATACATACAAAGTAGTAATAGAATAACTGGCGTTATTGCAGTTAAATGCCATTAGAACTTTTCAATCTCTTCTGATATGTTGTTACCCTGATTATGTTGTCCTCTTGAATTAAGCCCCATTTCCCATATACACCAGTGATCAGACTGGTACATTCTGGGTACTCACAGCCATTCCTGAGTGACTTAACACATTCCACCATCCTTGGAGGAAACCATGGGGAGAACCTGCAAACCCCACATGGACAGTGACCCAAGCTGGGAATTGAACCTGCGCCTCTGGTGCTGTGAGGCAGCAGTGCTGACCACTGTGCCACCCAGTTGGTGTAAGAGAATAGTTTTAAGGAGTGTCTAAGAGGAGGAGAGAATGGTAAAGGGGTTTCAAGGAATCCATTTCAGAGCTTGGGGTTGCAGATTGTGGTATGGTTAAAATCAAACTCAAGGAGCCAACATTGTAGAAGTATAGAGACCCCGCGGGTTCTCCTGTGACTTTGCCAGAATAATGCCAACACTGAGAGGATTAAATTATGAAGATAGGTTGGCTTTTAATGCCATGGGTTTAGCAGATTGAAGGGTGATTGGGTGGAGGAATTCTGGATGCTAAAAGGATTTGAATGATCTGAGAGAGAGGAATGAATTACTCTGGGAACATTAGAGCTCCCTGTTCAGGCGGGAAATCAGGAAACATTTTCACACAAAGGATAATGGAAGTGTGGAACTCTGTCTCTCCCAAAAGAGCTTTGGATTAATCAGATCGACTGGAGCTTTCAGGAGAGAGATTGAGAGCTTTGTGATTGTGTGGGGGATTGGGGGATATGAAAAGACAATAACCTAGAAGGATAAATCGCCCACCCTCCAATGTCATAGTTACCTTCACCAACACTAGCGTAATTAGTAAAACATTTGTGATGAAGTTTGACAACTTTGCAAGTTCTTTAATAAGTGCAAAGTAGTGTGAATGCTGGGAATTTGAGCTAAAAACTGTAAAATTTCAGCCAGGTTGGAGCAGCTCCCATACACTGTCTACTCAGCAAAGCAGCCAGCATAATTAAGGACCCCACACACCCCAGACATTTTCTCTTCCAGCTTCTTCCATCGGAGACAAGATATAAAATTCAGGATTAAGTCACTCAGATCCTTCAAGTGTCACTGGGATAGATTAATGATTGATCCCATGATCTTATTGAATGGCTCGAAGGGTCAGATGTTCCCCCTCCTGCTCCTAGTTCTATATTCTTATTCAGGATCCAGCCTCTCAGATCTGCGTTAATCACTCCAAAGTGGTCAGTTTATATCATGTGGGACAGTTGTAAAGCAGACAGAATAACCTTTCATCCTTATACCCAATTTATCTACCTTCTGTAGCCCCTCTAGCTTTTGTAGTTTACTGTTCTTACAGTGTAATAGTAAGGTAAATGCTGAATTATATATTAAAGTTTAACTACAGTTCCATTGAACAATCCTAAAATGGTAATGTGCAAGAGTTATGCGTATGATGTCAATCACTGAACAGTTCTCACCAGTGGGATCAATTATTACTGTCTCTTACTCATTACTACCAGGTCAAGGTGAAGTGCGTGTCTCTCTCCTTCTGCATCTTGGTTTGATTTATTGAGTTTGCAGCGAGTTGGGGGCGAACTGAGAATTTGAGATTTGTAAATGCGTTGCCGGTGTTTTCTCTTTGTTCATTTGCTATTCTGATTATGGAAAGAAAATAGAAAAGACTTTGAGTGGAATTTTCCTGTCCCGTCCGCCACGGGAATGGGAGCAGGTGGGACACTGGCTTTGTAGGGATCCGCTGACATCGGGCTGGATTTTCCGGCTTTGGGGCAAGGGCGGCTGAAAAATCCCACCCATTGAGTCAGGATAAAATATTCCAGAGGGTTGGATTGAGTCACAAAATCACACATAGAAACATTGAAATTAGGAGTAGGAAGAGACCATTCGGCCCTTTCAGCCTGCTCCACCATTCATTTTGAATGCTGTCAGGGAGGGATTTCCAGGGTTTTGACCCAGCAACAGCAAAGGAACAGCCAATATATTTCCTAGTTAGGCTCAGAGGGGAACTTGCAGATGTCAAAATGCAAAACCTGAGAGAGAAAAAGCTGATTATTTTGTCCTGATTGGTTGTTAGGCAGGAGGGAGAGGTTTACAGATTTGGTGCCAACCTGTGGAGACTTTGTACCAACATTGAAAAGGTAAAAAAAAATCAACTTTAGTAGCAAAACAATGCTTTAAACATTGAATGTATCGAAAATTCCAGTCTCAGAAAGCAATTCCTCATGCCACTCAGTGTGATAAACCTTTCCAGGGATTATTGTACATGAAATATTTGTCTTGTGTTTTAATTGAATTGTGCGTGTTCACAGTTTATTTGATACGTTTCCAAAGAATGATGGTGAGTGGTTTGGATGTGAAATTGTAGGTTTTAGTGTTCCCAGGTACCACTTCCATCTAGAAGGACAAGGGTAGCAGATACCTGGGAACACCTGTAAGTTTCCCTCCAAGCCACTCACCATCCTGACTTGGAAATATATCGGCTGCTCCTTCGCAATGACTGGATCAAAATCCTGGAATTCCCTTCCTAATGGCTTAACCCTCGGTACAGGCACTGCCGCAATTGAAGAAGGCAGCTCACCACCACCCTGTCAAGGGCAACTAGGGATGGGCAATAAATACTGGCCAGCCAGCGATGCCCACGTCCCACGAATAAATGGGGAAAAAAAAACTAGCTTGGTCTGTAATTTAATTGTGGGTGTAATTTTTATTCTTCAGTAAATTTTGCTTCATCCCTTTGTCCGTTTCCTTCTCTTCCTCCTGCAGTTGCTGGTTGTCGATCGAGAGAGGTGCCATCTGGGCATTTGTGGCTCCCGCACTGTTTGTGGTTCTGGTGAGTGAGCTTGTTACATTGCGCTGTGTCAGATTCTCACGTTTCAGCGTGCACACTGAATGTGGATGTTTTAGCAGTTCTGCTAGCAGAGGTGTCCAGGAGAATCTGCAGAGAAAGAACAAACTTTAATCGATTCACTCTGAAGATTTCTCTGCATCCTTCGCTGGCCGATAAATGTAGAACGGCCAGGGTGTTCGGAACCACGCGTTTGAACTCTTTCCAGTTCTATAAGTAATCTTTTTAGCCATTAATTTGCTCTGGATTTCTTTATGGAAACTTGCTGAAATCAGATAATCCAGCAATTAAAATAATTGGCGGAAGAGCCAGAGGGAAGGTGAAGACAAATGTTTACTTTTAATGATGAACAGGGTGTTAAGCTGGAATGTACTGCCTGTGATGGTGATAGAAGAAGATTCAATCATTACGCTAAAGGGGGTTTAGAGACTAGTTAGACTGTGGATGGCATGATGGCACAGTGGTGAGCACTGCTGCCTCACACACCAGGGACCCAGGTTCAATTCCTGGCTTGGGTCACTGTCTGTGTGGACTCTGCACATTCTCCCCATGCCTGCGTGAGTTCCCTCTGGGTGCTCAGATTTCCTCTCACAGTCCAAAAGACATGTTGGTTAGATGCATTAAATGTACTAAATTCTCTCGAACAGGTGCTGGAGTGAGACGACTAGGGGATTTTCACAGTAACTAATGTTAATGTAAGCCTACTTTTGATATTAATAAATAAACTTAACTCATTATTCTTTCAAAGAGCAGGCAGATGCACTGTGAGCCAATGGCCTTCTGCTGTAAGGCCACCTGGTTACTGGTTTACCTCTCTGCGGTGCTGTGGGCTGAGTGTACTTTAACTACTGAAGTTTGAATGTGATTCAGAATTTTTTTCCAGCTCTGTAAACAATCTCCTTTCCTTAATTAATTAAGTTCTGATTGCTTTTCTGCAAATGCAGTAATTTAAAATCTTTGGTCTAAGATGTAGCCAGCTGGCTGTTCTTTGTTGCCTATCGGGAAATAAGTTCCTTACAATTCCACTTTTCTGCTCAACTTTTCCCTAATAGAATTGTAAAATCCCTGCAGTGCAGAAAGAGACCATCAAGTTTGCATTGACAACAATCCACCCAGGCTCTTAACCTCACATCTCCCTGACACTAAGCGGCAATTTAGCATGGCCAATCCACCTAACTAGCACTTCTTTCAGACTGTGGGAGAAACTGAAACACCTGGAGGAAACCCAGGCAGACACAGGGAGAATGTGCAGGTACGGCTTATTCCAGATATGACACAGACAGAGACCTGGGTCCCCAGAGTTATGAGGCAGCCGTACTAACCACTGTGCCTCCGTGCCACCCCATTAAATTATTCAATGGCGTTCTTCAATGCAGTCGTTGGTTCAGCATCAAGCACCACTATTCACAACACAGTCTATATTCCAGTAACTCTGCAGCAAGAATTCTTTAAGTCTCCTCAGTAATGTCACTTAGACTTGACCGGTATCACATGACTCTTTCCCCAGGGCTCATTGGTCAGTGTGTCACATGAGACAGTGTTGAGTTCTACAGTCTGTCACGTTTCTGAGTTTCAGAATCCTGGGAGGTGATCAGCTGCTTGTGAAGTCAATCCCCTGACCAGAAAAGATCCTGACCAGTCCATCCTACCGGAGGGATAGAAATA
Source organism: Sphyrna mokarran (assembly GCA_024679065.1). Lineage (NCBI taxonomy): Eukaryota > Metazoa > Chordata > Chondrichthyes > Carcharhiniformes > Carcharhinidae > Sphyrna > Sphyrna mokarran. The sequence goes on along the minus strand of JAGIQG010000020.1, from coordinate 48,994,717 downwards.
TAGGGGATTGGGGCAGGGGGAGGCCACTCGGCCCATTGGGCCTGTTTTGCCACTCATCATGGCTGATCATCCAACTCAATAGCCTAATCTTGCTTCTTCTTCATAACCTTTGATCCCATTTGCCCAGGTGCCACATCCAGCCACCTCTTGAATACATTCAATGTTTTGGCATCAACTACTTCCTGTGGGAATGAATTCCACAGGCTTATCACTCATTGGGTGAAGAAATGTCTCCTCACCTCTGTCCTAAATGGTCTACCCTGAATCTTCAGACTCCTGGTGCTGGCCTCTCCACTATCAGGAACATCCTCCCTACATCTACCCTGTCTAATCCTGTTAGAATTTTCTGTGAGATACCCCCTCGTTCATCTGAACTCCAGCAAATATAATCCTAACCCTAGTCAATCTCTCCTCATACCTCAGTCCCACCATGCCCAGAATCAGCCTGGTAAATCTTGGCTCCACTTCTGAGAGAACAACCAAGGATCCAAGATCATTGGTGAACTCTCCCTGTGGCGTATGTCCCACTGGCAGAGAGTGTGGATTACGCAAAACCCCATTGACATTGGTGGGCCTCGAAGATCACATCACCAGCCCATGGTGGACCAACTCTGCTGCTGGTAAATGTAGGCAGGGTGCAGGGGTGGGGGGTGGGGTGGGGGGGGGGGTCGCGGCAGAGTGGGAGTTGTTGGTGGTGGGTGACCGGAAAATCGTTTTCCTGATTCCCATTTCGCTTCTCCCACACAATTGCTGTCTGTCGTGTATGACAATATTGACACTCCCTATCCCATGTCACCCCCTGGGAGCGGCACAAAGCCAGAAATCAATTCGGGGGAGAACAAACCCTGGGAAATTCCTCATTGAGTCTGTCAAATGATCCAGGCTCATCCCGGAGATCACTCACCATCCTGACTTGGAAATACATTGCCGTTCCTTCACTGTCGCTGGGTCCAAATCCTAGAACTTCTTCCCTAACAGCACTGTAGGGTGTGCCTACATCACACGGACTGCGGTGTTTCAAGAAGGCAGCTCACCACCACTTTTCCCGAGGGTAATTAGGGATGATAATAAATGTTGGTCTAGCAAGTGACACCCACGTCCCATAAAAGAATAAAGAATAATCTAATTGGAACGCACTGTCTACTGGAACACAATTTATATCCTCCATCATTTGAACTTCAATCAAATCATCCAGAACTCTACACTCAGTGAAAAGTGCCAAATCTTTTAGTCTATATTCCTAATTAAGTTGCTTGAAACTGGGAATTTATCTAGTGATCGCGTTCAGTCCTCTTTCCAAAGCTTCAAAGTCAATCACCATCATCGCTAGCTTTTTTTGTACAGAATAATCAGGATTGCAGGGTGAATGTTTGTAATCCCCGGATATTCCTGAGGAGCTGTCAACAAGATACTGGCACCAAAGAGAGCAAGATTTCTGTTATGGTTCAGGTCAGAAACTCCAAAGGGTTTTTTGGAGCCTGCCTAGATCATAGGTTTTGCACTTTGAATTTGACTAGGATAAACATGGAATGTTTCACTTCAGGGTATGATTTGATTGACCCGGAGGTGAGCCTTTATCAAACAAAATTTATTTCAGAATATATATGAAAAGAAAACTAGCAAGAACAAAAGAACCTTTAACAAATATATCTAAGATGTTCCAATCAAACAAAAATTCCCTTTAGACAAAACCCTTTAAATAAGTTCAGCACAGAAAAGTTTAATGCTCACATGAAACTAGAATTGAGTTCTTTGGTTGGAGAATTGAAAATTCTCTCTCTTGTAAGTTCTAGCAGTCCTATTGACACATCCAGAATAATTTGCAGTTAGAACAGCTTCTCAGGTAGACTTTGGTCAAACCACCAGTAGCAGGTTTTCTCCTTCAGAAAGGCAAGACCTTACTTTCAGATAACCAGCAGAATTCCCCCCAAAAAAGGAGTGAATCACTTCTTTCCAGCTTGCTGTCCCTTCTAAAAACTAACCTGCATCTCAGAACTGAAGACGAAAGTGCTCCTGTCCCCTGACTTGCCAACCAGATTTCCTCCTAACAATGCAGGGTCATAAAACTCATCCCAGAAGGTACCTGAGACCCCCATTTAAGTCACTTAAGGAGCAATGAAATGACACCTGGAAAACAGCCCAACAGCAGTGAGAAATACTGAAGATGTGAGAGCTCGAGAGATCAGGACTATAAAAAAATACTTTTCTTAAAGATGTACTAACTTCACAATTTGTTTACTGATGTTCAATTTTCACAAGTTCTTTCAGAAAAGGATGACACGGTGGCACAATGGTTAGCACTGCCAGGATTCAATTCCTGGCTTGGATCACTGTTGGTGCAGAGTCTGCACATTCTGCTTGTGTCTGCGTGGGTTTCCTCCAGGTGCTTTGGTTTCCTCCCACAGTCTGAATGATGTGCTGGTTAGGAGCATTGGCTGTGCTAAATTCTCCCTCAGTGTAGCTGAACAGGTGCCGGAGTGTGGCGACCTATGGATTTTCACAGTAACTTCATTGCAGTGTTAATGCAAGCCTACTTGTGATTCTAATTAACAAAATATATAAAAAAAACTTTTAAAGTTTTAATGTATATAATGTGTAGCTAATTAGAGAAATGTAATAAAGATAAAATACTGCAGCTGCTGCTGGAATTGTGGAATGAAAGCAAAATAGTGCTGGATAAACTCCACAGGTCTGGCAGCATCTATTGGGAGAGAACCAGAGAGGTTTCAAGTCTGGCTGACTTTCACTGATAGTAATTCCTTAGGGGAGGGGATAGTCTAGTGGTATCATCACTGTTAATGATCCAGAAACTCAGCTATTGTTCTGGGGACCTGGGTTCGAATCCCACCATGGAAGATCATTCAAATGGTGGCCAGCCAGTAATGCCCAGGAATGAATGAAAAAAACACAGGGAAGCACAACAGGGCAGAATTAGAGGAATGCCGGGATCTTGGAGAGTTTTCGCTAGGAGGAGATTGTAGAGATAGGAAGGAGTGGGGCCATAGAAGAATTTTTCTGTTCTTTGACAAGGTGTGAGAGCGGAGGCTGAACGTTCTCATTCAGAGATACTTCCAACAAAGCTGCACTCACTCAGGACTGCAGTGGGATTGCCAACTTCAGTTTTGAGATCAATTGCTTGGAATCCCTCATTGTCAAATGTCACATTGCTGGTTCTGAGAGCTTGTTGGGTGCAAATTGGTTGTCACATCCCTTCATCACAACATTCAAATAATTGCACCGGGACATCATAGAATCCCTACAGTGCAGAAGGAGGCCGTTCGGCCCATCAATTCTGCACCGACCACAATCCCACCCAGACACTATCCCCACAACCCCATGCATTTACCCTAGCTAGTTCTCCTAAGGGGCAATTTAGCATAGCCAATCCACCTAACCTGCACATCTTTGGATAGTGGGAGAAAACCGGAGTGTCTAGATGAAACCCATGCAGACACGGGGAGAATGTGCAGACTCTGCACAGGCAGTGACCCAAGCTGGGAATTGAACCCAGGCCCCTGGCGCTATGAGACAGCAGAGCTAACCACTGTGCCGTTGTGCCACCCTGAGGTTCGGAATGGTGTGAAAGAGGGTCAATTCTTTCCTTCTGTCCATTTCTACTTTCCGACACTTCATCTCCAGACTCATCCTGAGTTTTGCTTTGAAGTATATTTTCAGTTTGCTGTCAGTGCTAGCACAAACACATTTTCAACCTGGCAGCTTAGAGAGGTTTAGTAGGCGAGAGTGTGTTTCTGTTACAAATGTTTTGTTGCCAGGATTTAAAGTACAAAGCTGTGAGATCAGAAGAGCTTGAGGACAAGGTAAAGTCTGAAGGGTAAAGGCCATTAAGGAGTTTTAGCTTGACAGATACTTAGAGTTTGTGTGTGAATGTTTCCGACGTTAAGTGGGAATTGAGTGAAGCAGAGGTGATTGAAGAGTAGCTTTTTGCTGTTGAAGCCTTCATACCCACTCAGCTCTGGAGCAAGATTTTCTAAGATATAAAATTGTCAAAAGAAAATCATACAATGATTGTAGCACATAAAGAGGCCATTTGGCCCATCATTTCAGTGCTGGTTTTCCAATGAAATCGTTGACCTGATGCCATTCCCAGATTTAAGAACAAAGAAAATTACAGCACAGGAACAGGCCCTTCGACCCTCCAAGCCTGCATCTTGAGAATGCCCAGAGGTTGTGACAGGCACTATATAAATGTAAATTTTCACATCTGCAAATAACAACATACCTTTTGCCATCAATCTCTCCCACTGCAATACAGTTTATTTATTAATGTCACAAGCTGGCTTACATTACACTGCAGTGAATTTAATGTGAAAATCTGCTAATTGCCACACTCCAGCACCTGTTGGGATACACTGAGGGAGAATTTAGTAAGGCCAATACACCTAACCCTCACATCTTTGGACGGTGGGAGGAAATCGGAGCAGCCGCCAGAAACCCATGCAGACACGGGCAGAACATGCAAACTCCACACAGACAGTGACCCGGGGCTGGAATTGAACCCGGGTCCCTGGCAGCACGAGGCAGCAGTGTGAACCACTGTGTCACCGTACCACCCTGTGTCCTGCCACCTTGAGTGAAATTGAGAAGGAAGAAATGAGGAGGAGGACGGGGGAGGTGGCTGATGGGAGAGTGAGAAGTAGTGAGGGAGAGTGAAGATAGGGAAGACTATGATGGGGTAAGTGATGGAGTTGGGGATATGGAATCCAGGGAGTGAAGCAGTTATGGTAAAGAGAGAGTCAGAGGAAGGGGTAAGGAGGGGAATGGGAGGTGAGGAAAATGAGAAGTGTGGGTGACAGGGAGCTGGGGTGGTGAACGATGGGGAAACCACGGCTGCAATTTCCTCCAGACTCCGTGAAGGAATCCTAAGCCTGGCGTCCCTGGTTCTTCCACCCGGGAACCTCGCCGAACTCCTTTCCCCCGGTTCACCTGAGCTTTCTCTCCGTGCCTGCACCCTTTGACTGAGCAAAATCAAATTGATGATATCAATGTTTAACCTGTCCCAGTTTATTCCACCCCCATCCCACCCGTGCCCCCGCAGCCTCAGACTGTACCCAGTGACTGACAGCTATAGGGCCAGATGAATGGCAGATTGAAAAGTTGAGTTAAGGCAGAGATCAGGAAGCAATGTTCCACAGAGAGCCTGATGTGAGGCCGGGGTTCAATAACTCAGAGAATGATTGAAGACAAGAATAATGCAGTGACTTTCTTTACATTAAGTTTGTGACCAACACTCGCTCTGAATACTCTGAGACATGCTGAGGTTGTAGAAAGCACTAGAATTTAAATGGATTTTCTTCACTGTGTACAGAAATCTTTGAGATTTGATAAGGTACATGTCAGGGCAAAGCTCTCTGATGATGCTCGATAGACCTGTGTCTGCAAAAACAGACTTTTAGCAGAAACATAGAAAGACTTACATTTATATAGCACCGTCTGCAACCTCAGGACATCCCAGTCCAGGGTAAACCAATCAAGTATTTCCAATCATCGTCCTAATTTGGTAGCGACTGTCTCTGGGAGTGAGGAGTGCTCGGATCATGGAATCTAGAGACAGGGAGAGAGAGAAGAAGAAAGGGGAAGAGAAAGACAGAGTGGGTGAGAGGTCAGGGTGATGTCAGTGCAAGATAAAGGAGTGGAGATGAGAGTGACTGCCCTTGACATCAAGGCGACATTTGATTGAGTGTGGCATCAAGGAGCTTGAGTGAAACCAGAATCAACGGGAAACTCTCTGCTAATTGGAGTTATATGTAGCACAGAGGCTGTGGTTCTTCAAAGTCATTTAACCCAGTTACAGGATATCACTGCAGGAGTTCCTCACGGTAGTATCGTAAACCCAACCATCTTCAGCTACTTTATCAGTGACCTTTCTCCCTTCGGAAGCTCAGAAGCGGGGATGTTCTCTGATGAACATTTTGTGACATTCACGTACAGGCCAATGAGTATATCTATCTCTGTCATGACCAGCTTTTATAACAGCCCTTAAACTGAATGGTTTGTCACACCATTTCAGAGGCAGTTAAGAGTCAGTCATATTATAGTGACCCTGGTGTAGGCCAGACTGGGTGAGGATGGCAGATTTCCTTCCCTACAGGACATTAGTGAACCGGAGAGGCTTTTATGACAAGTTATCATAAAATTCCTGCAATGCAGAAGGAAGCCATCGATTCTGCACTGACCACAATTCCTCCCAGGTTCTATGCCTGCAACCCTCTGACACTCAGTCAATGTAGCCTGGCCAATCTATCTAAACCCGCACATTTTTGAAGTGTGGGAGGAAATCGGAGCACCTGAAGCAGACACGGGGAGAATGTGCAGACCTAGACACACAGATAGTGACCTGAGAGTGGAATTGAACCTGGGTCCCTGGTGCTGTGAGGATGCGGTGTTACACTGTGCCACCCTGAGACTAGATTCATTTCCAGATTTTATTAATTGAATATAAATCCCACCAGCTGTTGTATAAAGTGTTTACAACGTGTATGTATGAGCACTTGCACCAGTGAAATTTTTGAGTGTGTGTGTGTGAATGAGTGAGAAAGAGTGAGGAGGGTTAGTGTGTGTGACAGCATCTCTTGAACAGTGCTTCTGTTAGCTGGGAGGGTTTTTGATAGCAGTTGGAAGGGCAATGTCAAGGACAAGGTCATAATTTCATTTTCAAATGCAAATTGCCAAATGTTCCTCTTTAAAACTGAAAATCATTTCAGACAATGACCAGAGGAACAGTGTCAGAAAGATATAATACTCAAAGTGTGGCAATGTTTACCAAATAAGGTGTCTATAGTCCAAGAAATACTGCAGTTACGGATAACAGACTCTGAGATAATGAACCCTTTCGGTGTAACAGCAATGTGCGATTCAGGCTAGGTGGGGAGGGGGGCTAGTGACAGTGTAGTTAGACTGACCCATGGAATTTCCCCCACCGATCCCCTCAAGTTCTGAATTTGACCCATTTTTACTTTATTTCAAACTGGCGCGAGGGACGATGGATGAACACTGCAAAGATTCAGAGCTTCCCTGTAAGTATGAAATGAAGTACAAAGACCCTGATTTGATCAGATCAGGAGCACTCTGTATATTCCTGGCCACTGCACTTTTAAAAGGCTTTGGAAAGTCTCAGCCTTTTGGCAAAAATCAAATGTCAGATCAAGCCTAAGACTCTTAAAAAAAATTTATTCATTGGACATGGGCGTTGCTGGCTGGGCCAACGTTTATTGCCCATCCCTAATTGAGAGTCAGTCACATTGCTGTAGCTCTGGAGTCACAGGTAGGCCCGACCAGGCAGATTTCCTTCCCAAAAGGACATTAGTGAAGAAGGGGGTCAATGTTTTCTGTTATCAGCTTTGGATCTTGTTTGTCTCTCTTGTGAATTGGATTCAGTTGGAATTTGGTTTTTGAAGCGAGTGGAGAATGGGTTTGGGTTTGCCGGGTCTACCCACAGCATTGGCTTTGGAACTTTAAGGATAGAGTTTAAAAAAAAGTTTTAAGAAAAAGGAATGCAGTGCAAGTTCATGAGAATATTAGCAAGGTGCCAGGAATTAGATGACAATGTGAGATATATAAACTTTATCCTTCGGAATCTGGGAGATTAACAGAAGATTTGATTGAGGTTGTCAGGATTTGGAAAGGAACTGAGAGGGTCAAAGTGAGGAAAACGTTTTTTGGAGGTGGGAGAGAGTGGAGCAGGAGAGTAGGGTGGGGGAGATAGGGCAGTGCGGTAGTGGGATGGGGGTAAGGGGAGCGGTGCAGAAGGGAGGAGGTAGGGGCAGGACCAGGGGAGGGGAGAGCCGGAAAGGGGGTAAGGGGAGTGGTTGGAATGGGGGGCGGGGAGTTAGAGAGAGTAGTTGGGAATGGGGGAGGGGTGGGGGGTGTGATAGGAGTAAAGGAGGGCGGAGATGGGGTGGAAGTCAGAGGATTGAGGGGGATGGGGATGGGGAAGAGTGTTTAGGACAAGAACCTTAAAATCAGAGCCAAAACTTTCTTCAAACAAATCGCAATAATAATCATAGACTCCTAAAGTGCAGAAAGAGACCATTCAGCCCATCAAATCTGCACTGACTACAATCTTATCCAAGTCCTATCCCCATAACCCCATTCATTTACCCTAGCTAGTTCTCCCAAATCTAAGGAAGCACTTAGCATGGCCAATCCACCTAACCTGGAGCATGGGAGGAAACTGGAGTACCCAGAAGAAACCTACGCAGACACAGGGAGAATGTGCAAACTCCGAACTGACAGTGATCCAAGCCAGGAATTGAACCCGGGTCCCTGGTGCTGTGAAGCAGTAGTGTTAACCACTGTGCCATTCATGTAGAAGTGTGGAGCTGTGTCCCATAGGAAGCTGTAGACACTGGAGTTTAATTATTCTATATCTGAAATTGATGAGAAGTTTGGTGAATCAGGGGATAAGTGGAGCTGTGATGGAACAGGCTCGAGGGGCTAAATGACATCTTCCTGTCTCTCAATCAGGAAGAGGAGATGTGACTGCGAAACCTGAGCCAGAAGCACCCCACAGAACTAAGTGATTGGACATTTTGTACTGATTTATTGCTGAGGCCACAAGGGTCAGGAACGCTGACCAGGGATTTCACAATTAGCAGTTTATCCCTCCTCCTCCATCTTTCCTCCAGATCCAACTACCTACCTGAGTGATAGACCCAGTCTGTAGTATATCCAATACTCCTTAATATTGAGCCAGTGTAGAATCCAGAGAATCCAACAGTGCAGAAAGAGGCTGTTTGGCCCATCACATCTGCACCGATTCTCTGAACGATTGTCCCACACAGGCCCTCCCTTCTGCTTATTCCTCATATCCCCACATATTTACCATGGCTAATCCAGCTAACCTGCACATCTTTGGAGTGTGGGAGGAAACAAAGCACCTAGAGGAAACCCATGCAGACATTGGGAGGACATGCACACAGACAGTGACCCAAGTTAGGAATCGAACCTGGGTCCCCGATGATGTGAGGTAACAGCGCTAACCATTGTGCCACCTGTAATAACTCCAGAGAGGTGCAAGTCCCGTCACCGAGTTACTTTATTTACATCACACATCTGTTCACATCTGGATCTCCAGTTGCTTATTGCTAAATGCAGGCTGGGAGTCTGACACACCCGCTTTAAATAGGGAGCATGAGGCTCCCTGATTTAACCATCAATTAGGATTCATCAGGTAGCTCTTTTTAAAGCACCAAACAAGTAGAACAAACTCAAATTAACTTAGGGACAAATTAAAAGGAGCAGCTCACCAAAAAGGAAGGGTTGGGATGGTCCGAACAAAAAACAAAGTTGAAAGGAAACTTAAAACATTAAATCAAAAGGTAATTATTGGGGTCTATAAAACACTCCAGCTCCTGCGGTGCCCAGCGGGTGGGGAAGGTGTCGACCGCACCCATGGACTCCGCATGCTCCCTTTCCAGGGATGCCTGGCCACAAACATAACCACAATGGAGGGGCAGTCAGGATGGAAGAGCTCATCGATCGCTCGCTGCCTGGACCTGTTGGTGGCTCATCCCACCAGGCCAGGAACAGGTTCACAAAGAGGTCACCCTCCCGATCCACCCCTCTTTGCACCAGGATAAGACTCATCAAGTAGTTCATTCTCTAGCAAGCCCACCTCATTAGCTGGCTGAAGTTATCACATCACCGTTGACTGTTGTCTTAATGTGTTATCTACTAATGCATTTCATTTACTATCGATAAATCATTCATCTTAAACACCCAGTTAGATCAACGTTTATTAACCTGAGAATTAGGGTGCATGGAGTTTAGCGAGGAATTGTGAAGATAGCTTCTCTAAAGCCAGTACATGTCACCAGGTTTTGAAGACAGTGACACATTCTTGCCAACTTAATAAAGACACTTCAGTGCTGCTTCCTACCATTCCATGGATTTCTCTCTGTTGGATACAACCCACTCCAGCTTTTGATGGCCACCCAGTTACTCAAACCAATTGTGAAATGGATTCAGACACACCCTTTTCACATCTCCCCAGCTTTGCCTAACCACTGTCCCCGAGTCAAAACACTGTTTAAAATGACCGTGGATAGATATAGTGTAGAAACAAACTGCTCTTTACGTTGCTGTAATTGTCTATTAACACTAACTGCTGCCCTGATGAAAAGCATGTGCTTTCAAAGATTGTGTGTTTCAACTTTAATGATTCCTGAAGCTCAATATTTATATAAAATTGCCTTTACGATGCATGAATTGAAAGTCATCTGTCCTGTAATATTATCATTGAGGGGAAAAGGCAGAGAAAATGATTTAAATCAAATCTCTCCACATTTTAGTACTGCCTCTGAGAGCTATCGCAGTCACGTAAACATCCATACCTTTCCAGCCTCTGCCATTCCTCTGGGTCCCTGGCAGTGCTCCTCTGCAGTTTCTCGCCTGGAGGTTGATGAGGTCAATACATATGTGGCCTGTCAGCCCTGGAGTTTTCCCGGAGGACCCCTACTCCCTGAGCTAAAACAGAGATCACCTGGAGTCCTGATATCCCCGCGAGATTGTAGGAACTGTGGGCACAACGCTACACAAAGTCTAGAGGAGGATAGAAAATGCTGGGGTGAAATTAAGATGGGAATTAGCAAAACAATGGGAAAGGGCTTGAAGAAATAATAACAAGGAGGGGGAAAACCCAAAGATATTTGATAAATGCATCAAGAGCAAATGATAGGGTTTGTTAGACTCCAAAAGCTGTATAAAAGAGTAGAAGGCACGGGGATGCTTCATAATGAATATTTTATGTTGGCCTTCACAATGTTAAGGAGAAGGAATGTGAAATATTGGAAGGGAGAAACATAGTGAGATAGAACATAGATCATAGAACAATACAGCACAAACAGGCCCTTCGGCCCACGAGTTGCGCCGATCACATCTACCAATCCACAGACCTATCTATAACCCCCGATCCTATTCTTTTCCATATACTCATCCAGAAGTCTTTTAAAAGACCCCAGTGAGTTTGCCTCAACAACCTCCGACGGCAGTCGGTTCCATTCACTCACCACCCTCTGAGTGAAAAACCTACCCCTGACATCTCCTTTGTGTTTGCTTCCCTGCACCTTAAATCTGTGTCCTCTCGTATTGACCATTTCCGCTCGGGGAAATAGTCTCTGAGAGTCCACCCTTTCTATTCCTCTCAACATTTTATAAACCTCTATCAGGTTGCCTCTCAACCTACGCCTCTCCAGTGAGAAGAGTCCCAGCTCCCTCAACCTATCTTCATAAGGCCTGCCTCCCAATCCAGGCAGCATCCTTGTAAATCTTCTCTGAACCCTCTCAATAGCCCCTACATCCTTCCTATAATGAGGCGACCAGAACTGCGCACAATACTCCATGTGGGGTCTGACAAGAGTCTTACAGAGCTGCATCATTACCTCCTGACTCCTAAACTCTATTCCTCGATTAATGAAGGCCAGTACATCGTACGCCTTCTTGACCACTTCCTCCATCTGCGAGGCCGATTTAAGAGTCCTATGGACCCGGACCCCGAGATCCTTCTGCTCTACAACACAGCCAAGACTCCTACCCCTTATATTGTACTCCTTCATCCCATTATTCCTGCCAAAATGGACCACTACACATTTATCTGCATTGCAGTCCATCTGCCACTTCTCCGCCCAGTCTTGCATCCTGTCTATGTCCCGCTGCAACTTTTGGCATCCCTCCAGACCATCCACAACACCACCGATCTTTGTATCGTCGGCGAACTTGCTAACGCATCCCTCCACTTCCTCATCCAGGTCATTTATGAAAATGACAAACAGCAGGGGTCCCAGAACAGATCCCTGGGGCACTCCACTGGTTACCGACCTCCACGCAGAACAAGACCCATCCACAACCACTTTCTGCCTTCTGCCGGCAAGCTAGTTCTGGATCCACGAGGCCAAAGCTCCTTGGATCCCATGCCTTCTCACCTTCTCCAGAAGCCTTGCATGTGGGACCTTATCAAACGCCTTACTAAAGTCGATGTACACTACGTCCACCGCCCTTCCTTCGTCAATGTGTTCAGTCACATTTTCGAAGAACTCAACTAGGCTCGTAAGGCATGACCTGCCCTTGACAAAACCATGCTGACTATTTCTAATCAGTCCAAGCTTCTCCAAATGTTCATATATCTTATCCCTCAGAAGCCTCTCCATCAGCTTACCAACCATTGAAGTCAAACTCACCGGTCGGTAATTTCCTGGACTATCCCTGTTCCCTTTCTTAAAGATAGGAACCACATCCGCAATCCTCCAATCCTCCGGAACCTCTCCCGTTTCCATGGACGATGCAAAGATCATCGCCAGGGGCTCTGCAACCACTTCCCTCACTTCCCACAATAACCTGGGGTACATCCCATCCGGTCCCGGCGACTTGTCTATCTTGATAGAATTTAACAGGTCTAACATATCCTCTTTCCTGACATCCACATACTCAATCTTTTCCATATGCCTCAAACCTGCAGTGCAATCTCCCAGTTCACTTTCCACCGTGAATACCGAGGCAAAGTACTCGTTAAGCACCTCTGCCATTTCTTCTGGATTCACACAGACCTTTCCCCCTTCACCTTTTATAGGCCCTATCCCTTCTCTTCTCATTCTTTTACTTTTCACATATTTGTAGACGGCTTGGGATTCTCCTTAATCTTACCTGCCAAGGCCTTCTCATGACCCCTTCTGGCTCTCCTAATTTCCTTTTTAAGTTTCCTTCTACACACCTTATACTCCTCTAGATCCCTAACATCCCCTAGCTCTCTGAACCTTTTATATACCTTTTTTTTCTTCCTAACTAGGTTCACCACTACCTTCGTGGACCACGGTTCCTGCGTCCTACCTGAACCTCCTTGACTCCTCGGAACGTTGTCTTGCAGAGCCCCAGACAAACATTCCTTGAAAAACCGCCACTTCCCTTCTGTACTCTTCCCCAAGAACACCTCCTTCCAGTTTATGCGTCCAATTACCTGCCTAATGTTTTCATTTTTCCCCTTACTCCAGACATACACCTTCCTAGCCTGCCTGATCCTATCTCTTTCCATCGCTATCGTGAAAGAGATAGAATTATGATCTCCATCCCCAAGATGCTCACCTACCATGAGATCCGACACCTGCCCTGACTCATTAGCAAGCACCAGGTCAAGTACAGCCTCTCCTCTTGTAGGCTTTTCCATGTACTGTGTCAGGAAACCTTCCTGAACACACCTAATAAACTCCACACCATCCAAACCCCTTACCCTTGGGATATTCCAGTCGATGTTTGGGAAATTGAAATCTCCTATCACGACAACCCTGTTATTTCTAAATCTGTCTAGGATCTGTTTCCCTATCTGCACCTCAAGTTCCCTGCCACTGTTGGGTGGCCTATAGAATACACCCAGCAAAGTTATCGAGCCTTTGCTGTTCCTAACTTCCACCCACAGAGACTCCGTAGACAATCCCTCCCCGTCTTCCACCTTCTCTACAGCCATGACACTGTCCCTGATCAACAGTGCCACACCACCTCCTCTTTTGCCCCCAACTCTGTCCCTCCTGAAGCACCTGAATCCTGGCACCTGAAGTACCCAGTCCTGTCCCTGAGACAACCAAGTCTCTGTAATGGCCACCGCATCACACTCCCAAGCAGCAATCCACGCCCTAATCTCATCTACCTTATTTACTACACTCCTGGCATTAAAATAGACACACCTCAGCCCCTCAGTCAGGATATTTCCCTTTTCCACCACCTGCCTAACCCCCCTCTCAGAGTGCCTACAGTGCTTCCCTACCTTGGAACTAACCTCCTTATTCACCGTCCCATCGGTATTCCCACCCCCCAGCTTTTCTAGTTTAAAGACTCCCCAGTAGCCCTAGCAAGCCTACCTGCCAAGGTATTAGTCCCCCTAGGGTTCAAGTGCCACCCGTCCTTATTGTACAGGTCACACCTGCCCCTAAAGGGGTCCCAATGATCTATGAACCTGAATCCCTGCCCCCTGCTCCAGTCCCTCAGCCATGCATTCATCCTCCACCTCATTTGATTCCTGCTCTCATTCTCCTGAGGCGCAGGCAGCAATCCTGAAATTACTACCTTCGCTTTTCTCCTCCTCAGCTTCCTACCCAGTTCTCTATAATCCCTTTTGATGACTGCCTCCCTCTTCCTGCCTATGTCTGCAGTACCTATATGCACCACAGGTTCCTCACCTTCCCCTTTCAGGATGTCTGGGAGACGTCCAGAAACATCCCAGATCCCAGCTCCAGGAAAACAAACCACCATCCGCGACTCTCTCCTGTGTCCACAAAAACGCCTGTCTGAACCCCTCACAGTGGAGTCCCCTATTAGTATCGCCTTTCCTCTCTAAACTTGAAAGGTTTACCGTCTGTGAAGGTGGGTGAATGAAACATACCCCAGGCTGCTGAAAGAGTAACAATGGAACTTCAGGCCATCATTATAGTTGCTGAGTATTTTAAGACCGTAAGGTATAGAAGCAGAATGAGGCCACTTGGCACATCGAGTCTGCTCTGTCATTCAATCATGGCTGATATTTTTCTCATCCCCATTCTGCTGCCTTTTCCCCATAACCTCTGATCCCCTTATTAACCAAGAACCTATCTATCTCTACTCAATGACCTGGCCTCCACAGCCTTCTGTGGCAAAGAGTTCCACAGATTCACTGAAGAAATTCCTCCTTATCCATGTTCTAAAGGATCATCCCTTTAGCCGGAGGTTGTGTCCTCTGGTTCTAGTTTTCCCTGTTTGTGGAATTATCCTCTCATCCTCATTTTGATACTGGAAAGCTGTTTCCGTTGGGTCCACAACACATTTCAGAATTGGATGAATTTTCCAGCAGTGCTCGCTCCAAAATCTTGCCCAAGGCCAATGGTCTTTGCGTTGTTTCCCCCCCCCACCCCCTTCCTCCATCTGCCTTGATTCACATGGTCAGCTGGATGGGAAAATCCCATCCTTGGAGTGCTGCAACCCACAGGGATGAGGACCAAGAGTTGGGAAGTGGAATTAGGCTGGACAGCACTTTCTCAATGGACACCGATACAAGAAACCAAATGGCCTCTTCTTGTGCCCTCAACCCTTTATTCCTGAAGGAAGCACTTGTGTCTATGTTGTGCCTTTCACAAACACTTGATAGTGCTTTCCAGCCAATGTATGATGGCAAAGTATGATCATTGTTGTAATGTGAGGAAACGCAGCAACCAAACTGTACAGAGCAAGATCCCATAAACAACAGTAAGATAATTACCAGCTTATCTCTTCCAAAAAGTAGGTAAGGGTAAAGTAGTGTCCCAGGACGTGGGCAGGGGGTAGGGAGGCGGGGAGAGAGTGGGGAGGGAAGTGAACTCCCTATCATTTCTGCCAGGGGTGGTCTGCTGGTTGTGGGGATGGGAGGTCTGCTGGAGGGATTGTTACTGTTGGGAAGGGCTGGAGATTGCGGTGCTCCTGGAGTAGGGGCTGGTCTGTGAATGGATGGGGCGGTGGATGTTGCCACGATTGGGTGATGGAGAAATTGGGAGGGTCAGCACTGCGAAGACCCCCCCCAGGGTGGCCAGCAAACTCTAGGTTGATAGCTCGAGGCCACTGCACATGTACAGAGTTCTGAAACTGTCCGACTCTGGTGTGAATAGGCCCTGCCCTCCACCCCCCCCCCCCCCGAGCTTTTAATGATATTCATGATTGTAACCTGTGTACACAGTGTGGGGGGATTCAAATCTGAACTCCCCCTGATAAAACAATTGTGATTTATGTCAGCTTTCCCACATAGTAATTTTTTGGGTGAATTGCCTCCTTCATTATTCGAAATTTAAGTCCTCACCCGGGGCCATTCCAAACAATTTAACAATTCCGAACAGGTTCTTATTTATACTGAATCAGCTGGTCAGCTGATTGTCACATGATTCTATCATTGGTTACGTGGTTTACTGACCTTTACACCTTGTTACCATTGGTCACATTACAGCAATGATATTATCACTGGTTACATTCTAATAAGGGGCAGCTCATGGTCAAAATGGCCAGATTGAGGTGTGTAAGATGATGAGGGGTATAGGCAGGGTGAGTCAGGAGCAACAGTTCAGCTTGGTCATCATTAACAAGGGGGCAGAGCTTTAGGGGAAGGGGGAGGAGATTCAGAGGGAATTTGAGAAAAAGCTTTTTCAGTCAGAGGGAATCTGGAACATGCTGCCTGGGAAGGTAGTGGAGACAGGAAAGCTTACAATCTTTAAAAATTAGATATGCACCTGAGACATTCAAACATTCAAGGATATGGGACAAATGCAGGAAAATGGGACCTTTATTGGTTGTTATTGTCAGTGCAGATTTGATGGGCTTTTCCTGCACTGTGTGACTCTATTGCTCGATGGCAGAATGTTAGCAATCTTTGCTGTCTGAAGTCTGATTCAAAAGGCTGTCAATGAGGCAATGAAGTGATCAGAAATGTAGCCTGCAATTACTGCACACTCGTGGCGTTTCTCTATTGAGCGCTTTCTAGCCCACGTTACTTCGTAGTTTTCCCCACGCGCTCCGCTGGAGTAGACACGGGCAGGAGAAAATTACAGAGTAACCAGGCTTTGGGAGGTGGCCAGCAGCTTCTGCAATCGATGACAAACAAAATCAAGTAAAGATTAGCTGTGGAGCTGAGACATGCTGATTCTTCACTGTCCAATGACACACTGCGGTTAACAGATTCAGCTGAACTATCCTGTAAACTGTTAGCATTCATCTGCTGTGTGCTATCTGTGTGATTTCTGTCAGACCTACAGAAATGTTGCTGGGTAGTTTTTCTGAGATGCTGAGGGTATTTAAATACTCTCAGGGCGGCACAGTTGTTCACACTGCTTCCTCACAGCGCCAGGAACCTGGGTTTGATTCCTGGCTTGGGTCGCTGTCTGTGTGGAGTTTGCACATTCACTCCGTGTCTGCATGGGTTTTCTCCGGATGCACCGGTTTCCTTCCACAGTAGAAATGACGTGCTGGTTAGGGTGCTTTGGCCGTGCTAAATTTTCCCTCAGTGTACCTGAACAGGCGCCAGAGTGTGGCAACTAGGGGATTTTCACAGTAACTTCATTGCAGTGTTAATGTAAGCCTACTTGTGACACTAATAAATAAACTTAAACTTATAACTTAAATATTCGTTTGAGTGTGCTCTTCAGTTTGGTGAATGGGGGTTTTGAGTGATGATCTAGTCCGATTTCAGGCAAAACATAGAACTTGAGTTTCTGAAGTACTTGTCCCTTTCTCAGGGTATCCCCACGTGTTTCACAGACAATGACTTTAGAATTGTAATCTCAGGTGTTTTGGAGTTAGCTTCAGCAGTCAACACGCACACTCCCACAACTAGAGACAGAATGAATAGCTAGACAACCCGTTGATGTTGGTAGAAGGATAATTATTGGGAGAACTTCACTGCTCTTCTTTCAACTAATGTCTGCCTTTGCATCTACCTTCCTGGGCAGACAACATTGCAGATTAATATTGAGTATACAAGACCTCAGCTCAGACAGTGCAGCTCTCTCACTGGGGGTTCTCCCCACGGTATCCAGGACAATATTTATTCCTCCAAGCAGCATCAGATTATCATAGAATCATTGAATCCCGACAGCGCAGACAGAGACCATTTGGCCCATCGAATCTGCACTGACTGTCTGACAGAGCACCTTACCAAGACCCAACCCCTGCTCTATCCGCGTAATGCCACGTAATCCTTCTAACCTACACATCTTTGGACACCAAGTGGCAACTTAGCATGGCCAATCCACCTAACCTACACATCTTTGCATTATCTGGTCATTCCTCACATTGTCGTTTATGGGAGCTTGCTGTGTATTATTTGCAATGGTAAATGACCTCAAATGGTAGTTCACTGGCAGCAAAACATTTTTAGAAGTCTGGAGGTGAGGACAGGAGTTGGAGACATGTAAGCATTCTCCTTTTCACTAATTTTACAGTTTGAGTGTTATTGTGTTGTGAGATTTAAATGATTGCTTTAGCGACAGGATCGCTGAAGTAAGATTGTTTGGCAGCTAATGCAGGCACTCCACTCGAACGGAGATGTGATGGTGAGGTCTGCAGTGCTGGGGTTCGTGCCCCGCGAGAGCGTGACTTCCCTGCCATGTCTGTGAATGAGCAGTAACCCCTCACTGAGCACTTGTCTCAAACACACACGCAGGGATAACACTCAGATTGTCAAGCACTTCCTGTTTCAGATCAGTCCATGGGAATGTTTAAGGTTGATGATTTATAATTTGTGATTCTTATCCAGTATGACATAAAAATATTTGGACACTGATATGCATGGACACTATCACTGGCTGTATCGTGAGCAAGCTGACAGCCTGATATTCTGCATGATGGATTTTATAGAATAAACAGTGAGCTGCGACAGGGAATTGGCACAATTTGGGTTTAACAAATTCTTCATTGTGCTGTAGTCTCAGGTTTTGATGGGCTAATATTTACAGTTGTTAATGTGTTTATATCCCACACCCAGGCCCCATCACCTGGAAGCCTCATCGTTTTAACTTACACTATTCAGTTTATGTTTATTTATTAATGTCACAAGTAGGCTTACATTAACACTGCGATGAAATTACTGTGAAAATCCCCTAGATGCCACACTCCAGCATCTGTTTGGGCATGCTGAGGGAGAATTTAGCATGGCCGATCCACCTAATCAGTCTTTTGGACTACGGGAAAAAGCCAGAGCACTTGGAAGAAACCTATGCAGACATGGGGACAATGTGCAGACTCAAGCCAGGGTACCTATCACTGTGAGGCTGCAGCGCCAACCACTGTGCCACCCAATACAAAACTATAAACATGAATCTTGTATCTTTCCAATGATAGAAGATTGCAGGGCATAAATAAACCAAATTAAACCTGCCTCTGAAATCCTGAGGAAAAACCAAGACTAAACAGAAATGCAATCACTCGGATTAAAACAAGCACCCCATTATCTGGGATCAGTTATACTCCTGCATTCTCAACATGGAGCTGCCTTGTTTGTAGACAGATTGGCACCAGGTAAATCAGAGCTGAATTTTAAACAACCCCCTTCACAAGAAACATGATAGAAATACATTTCTTAAAGACATGTTATCATCACACGTTCTACAGTAATACATAGCCCTTCATAAAGGTCCTAAAACCCTCCCTATTTGTTGATGTCCTCCATCCCCTACACCCCTTCCTATCTCTGTAACCTCCTTTAACCCTACACCCCTTCCTCTCTCTGTAATCTCCCCTAGCCCCTATAACTCTCCTTGTCTCTGTAACCTCCTCAAACCCCTAAAGCCTTCCCTTTCTATAATATCGTACAGCCCGCACAACCCTCCCTATCTCTGTAACTTCCTCTAGCACCTACACCACTCCCTGTTATCGATTTGTCCCTTTTTGCTCACCAACTATAGTAGTGTATGCAGGGAAGTGATGCAATGTGATGTGGAGCACCAAGAAACAGAGAAGCAGCCGGCATAAGAGAGAGAACATGCACTACAGTAAAAGTTACATTTGCTTATCGAGTGTTCCTGAATGTCATTCTTGCCTGGTGATGAGGATAGCAGATGTGCGCTTACTAAACCATATGGAAGGAGAGATTTAAGCAAAGAAAAGTTAGGAAAAAGGAAACTTTTCCTACATTTGTGCTGCATTGTTGCCTGTGGGGAAAATCATTCGGCTGGTGTGGATGTGAGTCAAAAATATAGTGAAAATCAGATCCTGGAGCTGGCTGGAGTAAAGACAGATTGAAGCTCAAGTTAATGCCTTGTGTAAATAAGAAAACTGAAGCAGCTGCTGGAAATGGGATTGCAATATACCCACGCAGGAAACCTGCATTCGTAAAAACAGTCAAACTTTCAGCATCGTGGGAACTTTTGAGTGATGGAACTCTAATACTTGTTTTTATAGCAAACAAAATAGATGAAGACATCGCAGTACTCACATTCCTGAACAAGGCAGGGGAGAAAACTTTTAATCCCCTGCACAATCTTGTACAACTTGATAAGCCAGGCACTGAAACGTACTCAAAGATTGTGGACATTCTTCAAGCACATTTTACATTGAATTTACAGAGCACTTTAAATGCCATAAAAGAAACAAAGGACAGAGGGATTTAATATCACAACTTGTTGCAGAGCTTGAGATTTGCAGAATATTGTGCATTTGGAGATGTGCCTAATGACACCATTCAAGACAGATTTGTTTGTGGCCTACACAGTAAATGACAGAAAAACATCTGTTAACTAAAAGTAATTTTACTCTGCGGAAGACCATTAAAATTGTTGTTTCTATGGAACTGGCTGCAAAGAAAGTTTTTATACTCAAAGACACAAAATATCCACTGAATCAATACCTAGAGCCATTGAGACTCGTATTGTGAATAACTGAATTGGGGAATAATTGGAAGCAGTTGCCATTGAGAGCTTCCTTCATTCTGGAAATGTTACTGGTGTGCCAAGGCAGGGTTTTCTGCTGCTGGTGTAAAGAGCAGAATGTCGAAACTGTGGGAAGAAAAAGGACACACACAGCATGCTTGCAGGAAGAAAGAAGCAAGCTATGAATAAAATTAAAAAGCAGGAACAAACTAAAGGGTAAAATTTTTGATGGTGGCCTAATATCTTAGAAAAACTTGGGTATTGTTGAAATCAAATCTCACAAAGGCAAATTCTCAGCTTAAAGCATACTAAAAGTCTTACAGAACATACAAAAAGACAAGGACATTAATCTACAGCTGGAAGTTAATGTCCTTGTCACAGTGACCGCAGATTGCAAGCAGCACAGAGCCTTTCCAAAGATCTCAAACTGTGTGCCAAAATTCAATACAATGATACCTTCTTATTCAAAAGGCTGAATACAATTCCATTTCTTATTAATGTATCAATCCTTATTATGACAGATTACCTCAGCCAATTGTGAGTCAGGTGAATGTCACCTGACATAGTGACATTCTATTGGCCTATTCCAATTCTGGATCTATTTGGCATAACCCATTTCCAGATCCTTGTGTTTCTAAGGATGCCATTCCTTGCCTACCTTATCATTGCCAAAGCATTGATAGCACCAACCTTGGGCCCTAAGTTTGATACCATTTTACGATTGGACAATATAAGATCATCAGAACATAAGAACTAGGAGCAGGAGTCGGCCATCCGGCCCCTCGAGCCTGCTCCGCCATTCAATAAGATCATGGCTGATTTTTTTCATGAACTCAGCGCCACTTACCCGCCTGCTCACCATAACCCTTAATTCCTTTACTGTTCAAAAATTTATCCTTCCCTTAAAAACATTCAATGAGGCAGCTTCAACTGCTTCACTGGGCAGGGAATTCCACAGATTCACAATCCTTTGTGTGAAGAAGTTCCTCCTCAACTCAGTCCTAAATCTGCTCCACCTTATTTTGCAACCATTTCTCCTAGTTCTAGTTTCACCTGCTGGTGGAAACAAATTCCCTGTTTCTATCTTATCTGTTCCCTTCATAATCTTACGCGTTTTGGTAAGATCTCTCCTCATTCTTCTGAATTCCGATGAGTATAGCCCCACTCTATTCAGTCTCATAAGCCAACCCTCTCAACTCTGGAATCAATCTAGTGAATCTCCCTCTACACACCCCCACACACTTCTCAAGTACGGAGACCAAAACTGTACACAGTAACTCCAGGTGTGGCCTCACCAGCACCTTATACAGTTGCAACATAATCTTGCTGTTTTTAATCTCCATCCTTCTAGCAATGAAGGACAAAATTCCATTTGCCTTCTTAATTACCTGCTGCACCGGCAAACGAACTCCTTGTGATTCTTGCACAAAGACACCCAGATCCCTCTGCATAGCAACAAGGTGCAATTTTTTACTATTTAAATAATAGTCTATTTTGCTATTATTCCTACCAAAACAGATGAGCTCACATTTACCAACATTGTACTCCATCTGCGAGACCTTTGCCCACTCACTTAGGTTATCTATATCCCTTTGCAGACTTTCAGCATCCTCTGCACATTTTGCTCTGCCACTTATCCTAGTGTCATCTATGAATTTTGACACATTACACTTTGTCCCCAACTCCAAATCATTCGTGTAAATCATTAACAATTGGGTCCCACATTAGAGTTTTCCAATCATATTTGCTGTTTTCGAATCTATGGGAACAACCCCAGAGTCCAGAGAATTTTGATAAATGACATGAGTGCGTTTGCTATTTCCCCACCATCTCTTTTAGTACCCTGGGATGCACTCCATCGGGACCAGGAGATTTATCTACCTTCAGCCCCATTAGCTTGGTTAACACTACCTCTTTTGTGGCAATGATAGTTTCTAGGTTCTCACTTGCAATATTCATCGATGTTTTGGTATGTTATTTTTGTCTTCCACTGTGAAGACTGACATAAAATACTTGTTCAATGCCTCAGCCATTTTCTCATTTCCAGTTAATACATCATCCTTCCCATCCTCTAAAGGACCGATGCTTACTTCAGCCTCTCTTTTATTTTATATATTTGTGGAACAGTTTGCTGTCTGTTTTTATATTCTGAGCTAGTTTACTCTTGTAGTCCATTTTACTTTTCTTTATCACTTTCTTTGTGGCTTTCTGTTGACCTTTAAAGATTTCTAATCTTTTTGTTTCCCTCTAATCTTTACCACTTTGTATGCGTTTTCTTTCAATTTGATACCCTTCTTTATTTCTTTAGATATCCATGGCTGATTATCTCTTTCTCACTGGTATATACAGTTTCTCAATTGTCCCACCGTAAAGCTTTTGCTCCCAGTTTACCTTAGCCAATGCCTTCCCATCCCTTTGTAGTCTCCTTTTTTAAGCCCAAGACATTAGTATAGGATTTCATCTTTTCACGGTCCTTCTGTATTTTAAATTCAATTATACTGTAATCACTTCTTCCGAGAGGATCTTTAGCTGTAAGATCATTAATTATTCAAATACCAAAGAACAAAGAAAATTACAGCACAGAAACAGATCCTTCAGCTCTCTAAGCCTGCATAGTTTGTGCCTTTATATGCCCTTCTCTGATTAGAACCTTCCACACACTTGATGAAGGAACAGCGTTTCCGAAAGCTTGTGGGTTTACTATCAAATAAACTGGTTAGATTTTAACCTAGTGTTATGAGATTTAATGATGATCAAGAGTGGAATGCTTAGTGATTCTTTTTTGTACCCACCCCTCCTCTCCTGTGACCCCCCCACCCCACCTTTCACATTGTAACCTCAGGCCCAGTGTAACCCTTCTATTGGTCCATTCCCGGATCTCTGTAGCTCAGTGAGCTTGTTTACTTTCGAATAAAGGAAAGAAAAATCTTATCGCACATTTAATTCTGTTACAAACAGGCTCAGCTGCCCTCTAAGGATTGATGTTTCAGTTCTCTTTGTCCACCGTAACTCATTGCTATCCTTGGCTGAGCTGCAATTACTGGAGTATCAAACACCAAAGATGACAAAGGCCTTGACTCTAACCAGTGAAGACAGTCGCCCCTCGCAGTCACTATCATGAAATGTGAAAGATCGAGCTTTATGGGCTGCGAGCTCAGGGGATTCTTCAGCCCCTTGAGTTCGTTCACAGTTCACTGAAACCCTCATGGACGATCAGCCGTTCAATTCCAACCCACCCAGACCTTGCATCCTTTTATACCTCGTGTATTGCTCTCCAATCTAAAATGGCACATTGTGTTGGTCTCTTTGTGGGGCTTGCTTTGTGAGGGGAGACGGGTTATTCCCCAGCTCTGAGCAGAGCCAGGAACAGTCATACTGTGCAGCTAATCTCACTGCAGATGGATTTTACAG
The DNA here is from genome assembly GCA_024679065.1 of Sphyrna mokarran. NCBI lineage: Eukaryota > Metazoa > Chordata > Chondrichthyes > Carcharhiniformes > Carcharhinidae > Sphyrna > Sphyrna mokarran. Next base: position 48,970,949 of record JAGIQG010000020.1, on the reverse strand, counting down.
AGTCATTCAGCACAGAAACAGGCCCATCATGTCTGTGCCAGCCATCAAATACCAATCTGTACTAATCCCATTCACTAGCACTTGGCCCATATCCTTAGTGAATGAAATACTCAGCCAGATGCTTCTTCAATATTGTGAGAGTCCCTGCCTCCCCCACCCTCTCAGGCTGCGTGTTCCATATTCCCATCACTCTCTGGCTGAAAACATTCTTCTTTCGATCCCCTCTAATCCATTTACTTCTCACCCAAAAGCCCTGCTGTCTGATCTTAGACAGCAGGCAGATTTCTATCCCTCTGTCCCAGCGTTCTAAATCTGTTCATTCTTCTTTTCCAAAACCCAACATTTAATTCACTCCTGGATTTTCTCCTATTCTCAACTCTGCTTGATTCAGATTGAAAATGTTTATTGTAGGAACAGGAGGAAGTTATTCAGGCCCACAAAACCCCTGCGCTCCTCCAATTCTGGCCTCTTGTGTCTGCCTGATCTCTATTTCTTCACCATCGGTGGCCATTGTCTTATCCTAAATCTTGCCACCACACTCCCATCCTCCAAGGTGTTCCTTTAAACCTATCTCATTGATCATGATAAACCATTAGGCCATTGCTTCCTTATGTGGATTAGTATGAAATTTTGTCTGTTATTGCCCTGGGATGATTTACCACGTTAAAGGTGTTATGTAAAAGTAAAATGATGTCCATCAGGCCACCAAAGTCGGAGGAGTTGTAGACAGTGAGGATGGACGTTACAGTTTGCAGAGAGACATAGATAAGTTGCAGAGCTGGGCTGAGAAGTGGCAAATGGAGTTTAATGTGGAAAAGTGTGAGGTGATTCACTTTGGTAAGAGTATAGGGCTAATAGTAGGACTCTTAGTAGTGTAGATGAGCAGAGAGATCTCGGTGTACAGGTGCATAGATCCCTGAAAGTTGGTACTCAAGTTGATAAGGTTGTTAAGATGGTGTATAGTGTGTTAGCATTTATTGGTAGAGGGATTGAATGTCGGAGCCGAGATGTCATGTTGCAACTGTACAAAACTCTAGTGCAGCCGCACTTGGAGTATTGTGTACAGTTTTGGTTGCCACATTATAAGAAAGATGTGGAGGCATTGGAAAGGGTGCAGAGGAGGTTTACCAGGATGTTGCCTGGTATGATGGGTAGGTCTTATGAGGAAAGGCTAAGGGACTTGAAGTTATTTTCATTAGAGAGAAGAAGGTTAAGAGGTGATTTAATTGAGGTATATAAGATGATCAGAGGGTTAGATAGGGTGGACAGTGAGAACCTTTTTCCTCCGATGTAGATGGATAACATGAGGGGACACAGCTTTAAATTAAGGGGTGGTAGTTATAGGACAGATGCTAGAGGTGGGTTCTTTACTCAGTGGGTAGTAAGGGCGTGGAATGCCCTGTCTGCAGCAGTTGTGGACTCGTCAAGTTTAAGGGTGTTCAGATGGTCAGTGGATAGGCATATGGATAGCATTGGAATAGTTTAGGTTAGAGGGTCATAAAATTGGTTCCATTATAGGCCAGTGAGTCTTACTTCTGTTGTGGGTAAAGTATTGGAGAGAATTATTAGGGATAGGATTTATAGTTATTTAGAGAGAAATGAATTGATTGGGGATAGTCAGCATGGTTTTGTGAAGGGTAGTTCGTGTCTTACTAACCTTATTGAGTTTTTTGAAAAAGTGACCAAAGAGGTGGATGGGGGTAAGGCAGTTGATGTGGTATATATGGACTTTAGTAAGGCGTTCGATAAGGTGGCCCATGGAAGAGTTCTGCAGAAAATGCAGATGTATGGGATAGAGGGTGATTTAGCTAATTGGATTAGGAATTGGCTAGCGGATAGAAGACAGAGGGTGGTGCTTGATGGGAGATATTCATCGTGGAGTTCGGTTACAAGTGGTGTACCTCAGGGGTCTGTTTTGGGGCCCCTGCTGTTTGTAATTTTTATAAATGATCTGGATGAGGGTATTGAAGGATGGATTAGTAAATTTGCAGATGACACTAAAGTCGGTGGAGTGGTAGATAGTGAAGAGGGGTGTTATAGTTTGCAGAGAGACTTGGACAAGTTGCAGAGCTGGGCCGAGAGGTGGCAAATGGAGTTTAATGTGGAAAAGTGTGAGGTAATGCACTTTGGCAGGAATAATAAATGTGTAGAGTATAGGGCTAATGGTAGGATTCTTAATAGTGTTGATGAACAGAGGGATCTTGGTGTATTTGTGCATAGATCCCTGAAAGTAGGCAGTCAAGTCGATAAGGTTGTTAAGAAGGCATATGGAGTCTTAGCTTTTATTGGTAGGGGGATTGAATTTCGGAGCCGCAACGTCATGTTGCAACTGTACAAAACTCTAGTGTGGCTGCACTTGGAGTATTGTGTGCAGTTCTGGTCCCCACATTATAAGAAAGATGTGGAGGCATTGGAGAGGGTACAGAGGAGGTTTACCAGGATGTTGCCTGCTATGGAGGGCAGGTCTTATGAAGAGAGGCTGAGGGATTTGAGATTGTTTTCGTTAGAAAGGAGGTGGCTAAGAGGAGACCTTATCGAAACATATAAGATGATTAGAGGTTTAGATAGGGTGGACAGTGATAGCCTTTTTCCTAGGATGGAGAAAGCTAGCACGAGGGGACACAGCTTTAAATTAAGGGGTGATAGTTATAGGACGGATATCAGAGGTAGGTTCTTTACCCAGAGGGTGGTTAGGGAGTGGAATGCCCTGCCTGCGGCAGTTGTAGATGCGCCAAGTTTGGTGGCGTTTAAGAGGTTAGTTGATAAGTTTATGGAAGAGAAGGGAATGGTTGAGTTTGGAGGGTCATTGCTTTTTTCATAATTGGTCGGCGCAACATCGAAGGCTGAAGGGCCTGTTCTGCGCTATAATGTTCTATGTTCTATGTTCTATTGGTTGGCGCAACATTGAGGGCCGAAAAGCCTGTACTGCACTGTAATGTTCTATGTTCTATTGAGGTTGGCCTATTGGGTATGAACTCTCTCATTAAGGATCAACTGATGGGCCAATCAGGGAGCCTTTGTCTTGCATTTAACCGGGCATGTCAGTTCCTCCGACACCCCTGGAGATAGACTGCTGGCTGCGAGCTCTCTGTAGACTGCTGTTAGAGTTTGTAAATAAAGGGATTTTGGTGAAGGGATTTCTGCCTCCACAGACTTATTACACAATGTAAGGTGTTGTTGAGGCTGTTCCACCAGCCTGTTAGATTAGTTGTACTCAGGAGTTGTTCCCAACAGGGAGACTTAATAAAGGATAAATAAGGATAAAGGATAGAGAATAAATAAAGAGAAAGTGATTTTTGTGATAGGAGGGTCACGAACCAGAGGGACACGTATTGAAGAGAATTGTCCATGAACCAGAGGGAAGATGAGGAATTTTCTCACACGTAGAGAGTTGTTGTGATCTGGAATTCACTGCCTGAACAGGCGGGAGAAACAAATTTAATCACAACTTTCAAGTTAAGTTTTAAGTCAACAATTAGAGGGAATATGGGGTATCACGGTGGCACGGTAGTTAGCACTGCTGCCTCACAGTGCCGGTGACCTGGGTTCGATTCTAACCTCAGATAATTGTCTGTGCAGAGTTTGCATGTTCTCCCCATGTCTGCAAGGGTTTCCTCTGGGTGCCCTAGTTTCCTCCCACAGTTCTAAAGACGTACAGGTTAGGGTGCATTGGCCATGCTAAATTCTCCCTCAGTGTACCTGAACAGGCATTGGAGTGTGGCGATTAGGGGATCTTCACAGTAACTTCATTGCAGTGTGAATGTAAGCTGACTTGTGACACTAATAAATAAATTTTAAAACAAAAACTGCAGGGCAGTGAGGGAATACGAGGGGATAGAATTGGGACTATTTGGATTTCTCTTTCAGGGAGCCATCAGTGGAACAGAGAGTTGAATCTATTGTTATTCATCCGTGGGATGTGGGTATCACTGACCAAGTCTGCATTTATTGCCCATCCCTGAGGGGGCATTTAAGAGTCAACCACATTGCTGTGGCTTTGGAGTTACAATAAGGACAATAAGTTTCAACAGAACCAGATGGGTTTTTACAACAGTGGTTTCATGGTCATCATTAGACTTTTAATTCCAGACTTTTATTGGATTTGAACTTCACCAGCTGTTGTTGGTGTCTGGATTACTAGTCCAGTGACGATACCACCACACTATGGCCTGCCCTTTGAATGGTCTCCACTGTGCTGTAAATTTCTACAATTATAGCGATTTTCAGGATTGAATCATTGTAACTTATGGACCTTTAAAATGTGACAGTTTCCTCATCTCATTCAATGTCACAGAATCCTGTCCTACAAATACATTCGCTTGTCACGTTACAACTGTGGCAAAATCCTGTTCTGTAGAAATTCACAATATGTTGTGTGTTGGACCCACTCCTGCTCCTAATCCTTTAGGCTAAATAATCATATCTCCAACCTTTAGGCCCTAGTAATAAAGTCATTGTAAGCATTCAGATTATTTGAGATGATTATAGACCAGGACTTGTTTCAAACTTGTTTATCAGTGGACTGTTTAGGCAGATTAAAAGACCCCATGGTTCATCTGTTCTGTTCTATCTACTTTCACTTACCAACACAACAAAACTCACCAGAATTAATGCGAAGCGTAGCTATAGTGTATCTTCCTACGCAGTTCCTCATGAGTGAGAATGACTGGCTTTCACTACAGCTTGATATGTTCCGAGATTGCTGATAAATTCAATGCAAGATTTGTCAACTCTCATAGAATCTCACAGAAGGGGTCCCTTCAGCCCATCAAGTCTGCACTGACTCAGCGAGAAAGCATCTTACCTAGGCCCTCCATCCTATCCTTGTAAACCCATGCATTTATCTTGGCCAATCCTCCAAACCTACATATCTGTGGACAGTAAGGGGCAAGTTAGCATGGCCAATCCTCCTAACCCGCACACCTTTGGAGTATGAGAGGAAACCAGAGCACCCGGAGGAAACCGACACAGACGTGGGGAGAATGTGCACACTCCACACAGTCACCCAAGCTGGGAATCGAACCCAAGTTTCCGATGCAGTGCATCTTGTAGATAGTACACATAGCTGTCACTGAGCTTTGGTGGTGGAGAGAGTGGATGTTTGTAGATGTTGTGCCAATCAAACGGGCTGCTTTGTCTTGGATAGTATCAAACTTATTGGATGTTGTTGGAGCTGCACCCATTCAGACAAGTGAGGAGTATTCCATCAGACTCCTGCCTTATGCTTTGTAGACGGTAAATAGGTTTTGGGGAGTCAGGAGATGAGTTACTTGCTGCATTATTCCTAGACTCTGACTTGTTGTTGTAGCCATTGTGTTTATGTGGTGATTTCTGGTGACCCCAAGGATGTTGACAGTGGGGTCTTCAGTAATGATTACACCATTGAATGTCAAGAGACGGTGGTTAGAGTTTCTCTTATTGGTGTGGAATTGCGAATTAGTAATGTGCAATTTAGACCAGCTAAGAATAGCTGCAGGACATTGGCAGATCTTGAGGAGCCCCACATTGGGAATGATAGTTGTAGAGAAGGGGAAGGTGAGGTGCGGTCAGGCAAATGCATCGGTCACAGTGTATTGGGACACCAGTATGAACTGTATCTGTCTTCCTCAGCCCCAGTAAAACCAGGCTAAAGCAACATGTCTTTTCTGAAACAAAGCTACATCGATGTTGTGTTCATGATCTGGATGAGGGTATTGAAGGATGGATTAGTAAATTTGCAGATGACACTAAAGTCGGTGGAGTGGTAGATAGTGAAGGGGGGTGTTATAGTTTGCAGAGAGACTTGGACAAGTTGCAGAGCTGGGCCGAGAGGTGGCAAATGGAGTTTAATGTGGAAAAGTGTGAGGTAATGCACTATGGCAGGAATAATAAATGTGTAGAGTATAGGGCTAATGGTAGGATTCTTAGTAGTCTTGATGAACAGAGGGATCTTGGTGCGTATGTGCATAGATCCCTGAAAGTAGGCAGTCAAGTCGAGAAGGTTGTTAAGAAGGCATATGGAGTATTAGCTTTTATTGGTAGGGGGATTGAATTTCGGAGCCGCAACGTCATGTTGCAACTGTACAAAACTCTATTGCGGCTGCACTTGGAGTATTGTGTGCAGTTCTGGTCCCCACATTATAAGAAAGATGTGGAGGCATGGAGAGGGTACAGAGGAGGTTTACCAGGATGTTGCCTGGTATGGAGGGCAGGTCTTATGAGGAGAGGCTGAGGGATTTGAGATTGTTTTTGTTAGAAAGGAGGCGACTAAGAGGAGACCTTATCGAAACATACAAGATGATTAGAGGTTTAGATAGGGTGGACAGTGATAGCCTTTTTCCTAGGATGGAGAAAGCTAGCACGAGGGGACACAGCTTTAAATTAAGGGGTGAGAGTTATAGGACGGATATCAGAGGTAGGTTCTTTACTCAAAGAGTGATTAGGGAGTGGAATGCCCTGCCTGCAGCTGTTGTAGATGCGCAAGTTTGGTGGCGTTTAAGAGGTTAATTGATAAGTATATGGAAGAGAAGGGAATGGTTTAGTTTGGAGGGGCATTGCTTTTTATATTGGTCGGCACAACATCGAAGGCCGAAGGGCCTGTTCTGTGCTGTAATGTTCTATGTTCTATGATTCTGAAGATGTTGAGTTGACTCAAACTTCCTTTGCGAAGTTTGCCTCTCATTTTATTGTGTCTGTTCAAAATTTAGCCATGTTTGTCTGATTTTAACATTGCAAGAGAGCAAACCTGGGGGCAATGCCATCTTCTGGATTAGATGTTAAACTAGGCCCTACTTGTTTTGTGAAAAAAAGTCTGTCTGAGGGAAAGTAGAGGTGTCTGAACTGTAACAACTTTAATCAGGTGATTGTGGTGGGCCCGTTAGAATATGAATTCCCTGATTAAGGACCACATTGATGGACCAATCAGGAAGTCTGTTGCTTTGTATTTAATCAGGCGTGTCAGTTCCTCTGGGACTCCGAGTGTCGATGGTTAACTGAAAGCACTCTATACGCTGTTGTCAAACTTATAAACAAAGTGATTTTGGTGAAGGGACTTCTCTGAGAATATATCACACTAATCAATACATATCCCTCAGCATCATCGAGACACATTCACTACTTATCTATTTCAGTTCTGTTTCTGAGAACTGACTGTGTGCAGTTTGGCTACTACGTTCTTATTCATTCACGGGACATGGATGATTGATGGACCAATCAGGAAGTCTGTTGCTTTGTATTTAATCAGGCGTGTCAGTTCCTCTGGGACTCCGAGTGTAGATGGTTAACTGAAAGCACTCTATACGCTGTTGTCAAACTTATAAACAAAGTGATTTTGGTGAAGGGACTTCTCTGAGAATATATCACACTAATCAATACATATCCCTCAGCATCATCGAGACACATTCACTACTTATCTATTTCAGTTCTGTTTCTGAGAACTGACTGTGTGCAGTTTGGCTACTACGTTCTTATTCATTCACGGGACATGGATGTCGCTGGCTGGCCAGCATTTATTGTCCATCCCTAGTTGCCTGAGAGCAGTTGAGAGTCACCATATTGCTATGGCTCTGGAGTCACATGTAGGCCAGACCGTGTAAGGACAGCAGATTTCCTTCCCTAAAGAACATTAGTGAACCAGATGGGTTTTTCCGACAATTGACAATGGTTTCATGGTCATCGATAGATTCTTAATTCCAGACTTTTTATTGATTCCATCGATCTACCATAGTGGGATTTGAACCCAGGTCCCCAGAACATTTGCCGAGTTTCTGGATTAATAGTTTAGTAATAATACGCCAAAACCATCACATCCCCTAGAAAACAACAGTGACGACATTACAAAGGAACATTTTGGGTGGAAAATGATTTGTGATGTTTGAGGATGACAAAAAGTACTATATAAATGCTTTTATTTTTGCTTGAATGGTTTGCAAAAGTCAATTTTTTTTTTGTAAATTACCCGTGACTGTTAAAAATGATGATCCCAGTAAGTAGTCTCACAACACCAGGTTAAAATCCAACAGGTTTATTTGGGTAGCACGAGCTTTCCTTCATCAGGTGAGTGGACTTTAACCTGGTGTTGTGAGATTACTGTGCCCACCTCTGCCAACTCCACATCAAAATTGATGAGAAACTCCCATAAATATTTGAACATTTTATTTGTGCTGAAATTGTAAATTAAAGCACGTTTCCAAACATCGAAGATCTAAGTAAAGATTACATTTATATGGCGCCTTTCACAATCACAGGAAGTAGTAGTGTTTCACAGCCTGTAAGACACTGCCACCCTCACTGCTGTGTCAGAAATACTGTAATCAATTTGTGCTTAGCTAGTTCCCACAAGCAGCAACACAATCACCTGTTGTAGTGATGTTGGTTAAAAGATAAATATTAGCCTTTGACACTGGAGAGGATTCCCCTGCACTCCAACTGTGAGATCTTTAACCATGTTTCGGGAGATAATGCTGCAACTTTATAAGACCCTCGTCAGACCCCACTTGGAGTATTGTGCGCAGATCTTGTCGCCTCATTATAGAAAGGATGTGGAAGTCATTGAGAGGTTGCAGAGGAGATTTACAAGGATGTTGCCTGGTTTGGGGGGCATGCCTTATGAGGATGGGTTGAGGGAGCTCGGTCATTTCTCTCTGGAGAGACGAAGGATGAGAAGTCACCTGATAGAGGTTTATAAAATATTGAGAGGTATAGATAGAGTGGATGCTCAGAGGTTATTTCCCAGAGCTGAAATGGTTGCTACGAGAGGACACAGGTTTAAGGTGCCGGAGACTAAGTACAGAGGAGATGTCAGGGGTAAGTTTTTCATTCAGAGGGTGAGGGAGTGGAATCGGTTGCCGTCAGTGGTGGTAGAGGCGAATTTGTTGGGGTCTTTTAAGAGACTTCTGGATGAGTACATGGGATTTAATGGGATTGGGAGTTACAGATAGGCCTGGTTGGTATGGATATGATCAGCGCAACTTGTGGGCCGAAGGGCCTGTTTGTGCTGCAGTATTACATATTCTATGTTCATGTCTGAGAAGCCTCAATTTAAGATTTTGACTGATACTCCCTCAGTACTGACCCTCTGACAGTGAGGCACTCCCTCAGCACTGACCCTCTGACCGTGCAGCACTCCCTCAGCACTGACCCTCTGACAGTGAGGCACTCCCTCAGCACTGACGCTCTGACCGTGCGGCACTCCCTCAGCACTGACCCTCTGACAGTGCGGCACTCCCTCAGCACTGACCCTCTGACAGTGCGGCACTCCCTCAGCACTGACCCTCTGACAGTGCGGCACTCCCTCAGTACTGACCCTCTGACAGTGCGGCGCTTCCTCAGTACTGACCCTCTAACAGTGCGGCACTCCCTCAGCACTGACCCTCTGACAGTGCAGCACTCCCTCAGCACTGACCCTCTGACAGTGTGGCTCTCCCTCAGTACTGACCCTCTGAGAGTGCGGCACTCCCTCAGCACTGACCCTCTGACAGTGCAGCACTCCCTCAGTACTAACCCTCTGACAGTGCGGTACTCCCTCAGCACTGACCCTGTGACAGTGTGGCACTCCCTCAGTACTGATCCTCTGATAGTGTGGCTCTCCCTCAGTACTGACCCTCCGATAGTGCGGCACTCCCTCAGCACTGACCCTCTGACAGTGCGGCACTCCCTCAGCACTGACCCTCTGACAGTGCGGCACTCCCTCAGCACTGACCCTCTGACAGTGCGGCACTCCCTCAGCACTGACCCTCTGACAGTGCGGCACTCCCTCAGCACTGACCCTCTGACAGTGCGGCACTCCCTCAGCACTGACCCTCTGACAGTGCGGCACTCCCTCAGCACTGACCCTCTGACAGTGCGGCACTCCCTCAGCACTGACCCTCTGACAGTGCGGCACTCCCTCAGCACTGACCCTCTGACAGTGCGGCACTCCCTCAGCACTGACCCTCTGACAGTGCGGCACTCCCTCAGCACTGACCCTCTGACAGTGCGGCACTCCCTCAGCACTGACCCTCTGACAGTGCGGCACTCCCTCAGCACTGACCCTCTGACAGTGCGGCACTCCCTCAGCACTGACCCTCTGACAGTGCGGCACTCCCTCAGTACTGACCCTCTGACAGTGCGGCACTCCCTCAGCATAGGCATGGAGAGAGTCAGTCTATGTGCCCTGGAGTTGGGCTGGAAGTTACTACCTTTGACCACTGGTTGACAGTGTGACTGACTGAGGTGTAAGTACTAATTGTATTTGAATGGAGTGCGGGGCAGATACGATTAAAGTAATTATGTATTGATTTTCTTGGCTTTAGGTGAATATTGGCATTCTCATTGCTGTGACGAGGATCATTTCAAGAATAAGCACAGACAACTACAAGATACACGGAGATGCGAATGCTTTCAAGTAAGTTGCTACATCTTTCTCCAATTGTCAGGCCTCACTCAATATAAACCCGAGAAATCAGAAGTGCTTTAGCGAATATATTCCTTTCATTGTCCATTGAGTTGGAAAATCACCTATTTCACTGTTAATGATAAAGTCTTGTGCACATTTAAAACCAATGAGCTGTAAGGAATTAGGAAAAACTATCACTGATGCAGTAACTGTGATTACAATGCATCAGAGATGGTTCCAATCTGTCAATGTCGAGATTATTCTCTTTTGCCAGAAAGGCTCCCTAATCAACTTAATTCAGAGTGAACCACCTCAACTGCATTGCTTGGGTCAGGGGGACACCACCAGATTAATATTAAATGTCAGCATTGAAATCGTGATCCTGGTAAAAAAATATCATTTAACTATTGAGAATTGAAATGTGAACCAATTCCTTCTGGGATTATGAACCCAATCATTGAGCCAGTTTGTGCTTCATGCTCTGAGTTATTTAAGTAGAAAGTAAAATATTATTTATTTATTAGTCATAAGTACATTCACACTGCAATGAAGTTACTGTGAAAATCCCCTAATCAGGAACATTCTTCCCGCATCTAGCCTGTCCAATCCCATCAGGATTTTATATGTCTATTTGAGATCCTCTCTCGTTCTTCTGATTCCAGTGAGGAGAAGCCCAGTTGATCCAATCTCTCTTCCTGCCATTCCGGGATTCAGTCTGGTGAACCTTCGCTGGATTCCTTCAATAGTGAACCAAATGGGTTTTTATAATAATTGACAATGGTTCCACGGTTTTGGTGACACTGAGGGAGAATTGAGCATGACCAACGCACCTAACCAGCATGTCTTTTGGATTGTTATGACGGGGAGGCATTTTATTGCAATGTGTTTGGATTTCCTTTGAGTTTCTGTTGATGGTGTGAGCTGCTAACTGATTGGCTCATTTCCCTGGTTGTTCTGTCTGAGTGTAGCACGGTGTTAGGGGATGGGCCAGTCGGATGTTGTCGACGCTGCTGTGATGGTCACTTAGCTCCGACAGAGATGAGGAGAATTGTTTTCTCTCAGAGGGCAGTGAGTGTGTGGAATTCTCTTCCTCACAAGGGGCTGGAAGTGGAACCTTTGAGTGTTTATAAGGCAGAGCGAGATAGACTCTTGATTAACTAGTAGGCCAGACCAGGTAAAGACGGCAGATTTCCTTCCCTGAAGGACATTAGTAAAACAGTTGGATTGTTTGTGATTGTTATGTTTCATACGTGGTAACAGGTGACTTCCAAAGTATTTAATTGACTGGAAGCACCCCTGGGACATGTTGAGGTGCTGAAAGGCTCTATAGAAATGCTCATTCTTGATGATGTACAGACTGCTTAGTCACCAATTGGACACTGCGTTGACCACAGGTGATTGGTCGGAGGGATATGAGACACTGGATCTGGAATACCAAGGAAGAGACTTATAAAGATTTGCAAAATGAGGAAGTATTGGGGGGGGGAGGAGAGTAAGGAGTGTGGGTGGTGCCCATGACCAGGGTCATTGTCACTGAGAGAGAGAAACAGAGGGATGGAGCCACATTGAGAGGAAACTGTCACAGATTGAACAGTACCACTGAGATTAGAATTCAGTCATTGCAGGAATCCTCTTTGTAACGAGGACAGAAGGAGTTTTAATTGAATTGACTGATTAGATATCAGTAAACAAGCTGTGTTTAGGCCTGAGGCCTGAGGTAGCAGTGTGAGACGTTAATGACACCCAACAATTGGAAGTGCTTCTCTCCATTTACACTGCATTTAATGTGTCTGATTGTTTCTGATAGTGTTACCAGAATCAGGGGGAAAATTCAGTAACACAAGTCTGTATCTTATGTGATGCGCTCCCGAACTTCCTACAGAGCAGAGAGTTTAACAGTAACTCAGCTGTTGTTTTTAGCGCTTGTTACAGCAGAATTTGTCAGCCAGGCTGTCGCCTCTTGATTGAGATGGTTATGCACAGATGCTGCACCCTGAGAGTTAACTTGATAAGTTTAGATCTCTGGCACAGTGACTGGTTTAAAGTGCCCAGGAACTCCAGGCGCGAGGCAGAGATGAGTGCGGCGCTGACAGAATGATCCACTGCCTGAGTCATTCTGCTCATAGGCAGGAATTTTCTGGCCGTTCCCTCCAACGGGATCTTGCCACCTCTGCTGTCATGAAGTTGGGGGGGGGGGGGGGGGGGGGGTGATGTTGATGGTGGTGGTGGTGGTGGTGCATGGAAAGATCTGGCATCGGGTCCGAATTTACAATCTACCAGCTGCTGTGGTAGAAAAGCTATGTCCCAAGGCATCAATCTGGGCCTCTGCAATAACTTTTAACTGCAGTCAGAGCAGACACTGGCCAACAGTTTGGTAGGAATTGGTAGGAATAACGATTGGAAGGATGACTATTTAAATGGCAAAAAGCTGCAGCGTGCGACGGTGCAGAGGGACCTGGGGGTCCTTGTGCGTGAATCGCAAAAACCCAGTCTGCAGGTGCAGCAGGTGATCAAGAAGGTGAATGGAATGTTGGCCTTTATAGCGAGGGGGATAGAATATAAAAGTAGGGAGGTTCTGTTGAAGCTGTACAAGTGCAACAGAACTCCAGCTGGTGAGGCTGCAGCTGGAGTACTGTGTGCAGATTTGGTCGCCGCATTCGAGGAAGGATATATTGGCCTTGAAGGAGGTGTAGAGAAGGTTCACTAGGCTGATACTGGAGATGAGGATATTGGAATATAAGGAGAGACTGATTAGGCTAGGTTTGTACTTGTTGGAGTTTAGAAGGCTGAGAGGGAATCTTATAGAGACGTATAAGATAATGAAGGGGATGGTTAGAATAGAGGTTGAGAGACTCTTCCCGCTTAGCAAAGATAGCAGAACTAGAGGGCACAGCCTCAAGATTAGCAGGGGACAGTTCAGATCAGAGTTGAGGAGGAATTTCTTCACGCAAAGGGTGGTGAATCTTTGACATTCTCTGCCTGATGAGGTGGTGGAGGCTTCCTCACTGAATATGTTCAAGTCAAGAGTGGTTACGTTTTTGATTGACAAGGGAATTAAGGGTTCTGGGGAGAAAGCGGGAAAGTGGTACTGAACTACTACAGATCAGTCATGATCTTATTGAATGGTGGGGCAGGCTCGAGGGCTGGATGGCCCACTCCTGCTCCTATTTCTTATGTTCTTATGTTCTAATACAGAGATCAAACCCACAACTTTCCTGTAACATCAGACTCTGACCATTTGAGTTGAGAAATGTACACATTATTTTTATTCAATTATGAGTCATGGGCGTCACTGGTTGGGCTGGCATTTATTGCCCATCCCAAGTTGATCTTGTTCAAAGTCAACCACATTGCTGTGACTCTGGAGTCACATGTAGGCCAGGTAAGGACAGTGATTTCCTTCCCTAAAGGGCATCAGTGAACTAGATGGGTTTTTCTAACAATTTGTTCATGGTCATCAGTAGATTCTTAATTCATGATTTTTTTTTATTGAATTCGAATTCCACCATCTGCCATGGCGGGATTCGAACCCAGATCCCCAGAACATTGGCTGAGCTCTTGGATCTATATTCTCGTGATAATACCACTAGGCCATCACCTTTTGCAATAAGCATTTACAGACTGTAAATTCAAAGTGGAGATTTCAACGCAAAGCTGAGCTGAGAGGTCAGGTGACCTTTTATTTTGTTGTCAAAACCCATGGAACATCAGAAGGCCCCTTGAACTAATCTTCGTGTCTCCGCATATCATTAAAATGCTATTGAATGTTAGGGTAATATCCTTGAGGAGTTATTAAAATGGAACTGATCTTTCCTGTCGTTAACTCTAATTTCCCTCCTTCAGGCAGCGGCCCAGTTTCTTTCAAATGCAGTTGAATCTTGCTCTGCCACCCAGCACATTCCACTCCATGACAAGGCATATCAAAGAAGTTGTCCTTATCTTCCCAAGTTCTTTGGCCAATTGTTTTCAGTCTCTGATATTTGGTTTGGTTTGATTTGTTATTGTCACATGTATTAGCATACAGTGAAAAGTATTGTTTCTTGTGCGCTATACGGACAAAGCATACCTTTCATAGAGAAGAAAATGAGAGAGTGCAGAATGTAGTGTTACAGTCATAGCTAGGGTGTAGAGAAAGATCAACTTAATTGAGTATGTGGATGTTAGAAAAGAGGATGTGTTAGACCTGTTAAATTCTATCAAGATAGACAAGTCGCCGGGACCGGATGGGATGTACCCCAGGTTATTGTGGGAGGTGAGGGAAGTGGTTGCAGAGCCCCTGGCGATGATCTTTGTGTCGTCCATGGAAACGGGAGAGGTTCCGGAGGATTGGAGGATTGCGGATGTGGTTTCTATCTTTAAGAAAGGGAATGGGGATAGTCCAGGAAATTACCGACCGGTGAGTTTGACTTCAGTGGTTGGTAAGCTGATGGAGAGGCTTCTGAGGGACAAGATATATGAACATTTGGAGAAGTTTGGACTGATTAGAAATAGTCAGCATGATTTTGTCAAGGGCAGGTCATGCCTTACGAGCCTAGTTGAGTTCTTCAAAAATGTGACTGAACACATTGACGAAGGAAGGGCGGTGGACGTAGTGTACATGGACTTTAGTAAGGCGTTTGATAAGGTCCCACATGCAAGGCTTCTGGAGAAGGTGAGAGAGCATGGGATCCAAGGAGCTTTGGCCTTGTGGATCCAGAACTAGCTTGCCAGCAGAAGGCAGAGAGTGGTTGTGGATGGGTCTTGTTCTGCATGGAGGTCGGTAACCAGTGGAGTGCCCCAGGGATCTGTTCTGGGACCCCTGCTGTTTGTCATTTTCATAAATGACCTGGATGAGGAAGTGGAGGGATGGGTTAGCAAGTTCGCCGACGATACAAAGATCAGTGGTGTTGTGGATGGTCTGGAGGGATGCCAAAAGTTGCAGCGGGACATAGACAGGATGCAAGACTGGGCGGAGAAGTGGCAGATGGACTTCAACGCGGATAAATGCGTAGTGGTCCATTTTGGCAGGAATAATGGGATGAAGGAGTACAATATAAGGGGTAGGAGTCTTAGCTGTGTTGTAGAGCAGAAGGATCTCGGGGTCCGGGTCCATAGGACTCTTAAATCGGCCTCGCAGGTGGAGGAAGTGGTCAAGAAGGCGTACAGTGTACTGGCCTTCATTAATTGAGGAATAGAGTTTAGGAGTCAGGAGGTAATGATGCAGCTCTATAAGACTCTTGTCAGACCCCAGTTGGAGTATTGTGCGCAGTTCTGGTCGCCTCATTATAGGAAGGATGTAGAGGCAATTGAGAGAGTTCAGAGGAGATTTACAAGGATGCTGCCTGGATTGGGAGGCAGGCCTTATGAAGATAGGTTGAGGGAGCTGGGACTCTTCTCACTGGAGAAACGTAGGTTGAGAGGCGATCTGATAGAGCTTTATAAAATGTTGAGAGGGATAGATAGGGTGGACTCTCAGAGACTATTTCCCCGAGCTGAAATGGTCACTACGAGAGGACACAGATTTAAGGTGCAGGGAAGCAAATACAAAGGAGATGTCAGGGGTAGGTTTTTCACTCAGAGGGTGGTGAGTGAATGGAACCGACTGCCGTCGGAGGTTGTTGAGGCAAACTCACTGGGGTCTTTTAAGAGACTTCTGGATGAGTATATGGAAAAGAATAGGATAGGGGGTTATAGATAGGTCTGTGGATTGGTAGATGTGATCGGCGCAACTCGTGGGCCGAAGGGCCTGTTTGTGCTGTATTGTTCTATGTTGATATAAGATAGGTCCATTCAAAAGTCTGACAGCAGTAGGGAAGGAGCTGTTCTTGAGTCGGCTGGTACGTGGCCTCAGACTTTTGTCTCTTTTTCCCGATGGATGAAGATGGAAGAGAGAATGTCCGGGGTACGTGAGGTCTTTAATTATGCTGGCTGCTTTTCCCGAGGCAACAGGAAGTGTAGACAGAGTCAGTGGATGGGAGGCTGGTTTGCGTGATGGATTGGGCTACATTCATGACCTTTTGTAGTTTCTTGGGCAGAGCAGGGGCCCATACCAAGCTGTGATACAACCAAAATGAATGTTTTCTATGGTGCTTCTGTAAAAGTTGCTAGGAGTCATGGCTGACATGTCAAACTTCCTTAGTTTTCTGAGAAAGTAGAGGCGTTGGTGGGTTTTCTGAACTACTGTCTCAGCACAGGGGGACCTGGACAGATTGTTGGTGATCTGGATACCTAAAAACTTGAAGCTGTTGACCATTTAATAGCTTCTCATTTCTTACTTTACCAGAACCCTCTCACCATTTCCAACATATCTATTAAATCTTTACATGTGTGAGGAGCAGATTGCAGCTACATGTTTTATGTTGGGTGCTTTCCGGTTCAATGTATTCTAGGTTTAGCTCAGTTGCTGGGGTATCTGGTTAGTGATACAGAGTTGACAGCGAGAGCGCAGGTGCATTTCCCATTCTGGCTAAGGTTATTCATGTCCCATGTCTTTTCAACCTTTGCCTGAGGTGAGGTGATCCTCAGATTAAATCACCAGCACTCTATATTCCTCTGGAACCATGGTGATTTAACATTGTAGAGTAATCTTGCAAAGGGGATTGAATAACCTGAATGGACGATAATGAAGATGTTTTGCAGGTAAAACAACTCATGGCCACACTCTATCCACAATATATAATATGCTTATTCATTTGTTTCTTTAAAATTAATTCTGTGGAACTAATTATGAATTACAAAGTGATGATATGGAATACTTAGTGAAAACGAGTTGATTGCATAATAAAGAAAACTATTGCAGCTGCTGTGTTTATAGAGGAATAACAATTTGAATGCTTTGTTTTGATAATTATAACAATTTTGCAGTAGCCTTCTAATTATACCTTTAGTTCAGGTGAATTAATATTACGCTAAAACTACTAGCAAAGGTCTTCATTTTCCAAATTAAAAATAGAGAATAGAACTCATGTTCCAATGTGATTTTCCTCATTATCATCCACTTACCAAAGCTCTTTAACGTGGTGGGATTCAGGGACAGGAGGAGGCCATTCAGTCCCATGTTCATGTTCTACCATTCTCCTAGGCCATGGCTGATCTGTAAACCTGTCCTATTTCTTTGCCCTTGTTAAATGTCCCTACCTGACAAACATTTATCCATAAAATGGTGGCATGGTGGCAGAGTGATTAGTACTCCTGCCTCACAACTCCAGGGACCTGGGTTTGATTCCCAGCTTGTGTTACTGTTTGTGTGGAGATTGCACATTCTCCCCATGTCTGCGTAGGTTTCATCCAAATGCTCCGGTTTCCTCCCATACTCCAAAGGTGTGATGGTTAGGTGTATTGGCCATGCTAAATTGCCTCTTATTGTCCCGGGATGTGTAGGTTAGAGGGATTAGCAGGGTAAATATATAGGATTACAGGGATTATTGTCCATTCAGACTCGATGGGCCAAATGGCCTCCTTCTGCACTGAGAGGATTCTATGGAAAGCAAAATATTGCGGATGCTGGAATATGAAACAAAAAGGGAAAATACTGGAAAATCTCAGCATCTGTGGAGAGAGAAGAGAGCTAATGTTTCAGTTTAGAGAAAGGGTCATCCAGATTTGAAATGTTGGCTGTATTGTCTCTCAGACCTGCTGAGATTTTCCAAAAATCTCTCCATCTCAACTTTATTTCCCAATCATCTGTTAGAATGTAACCAGTAACAATTTCGTATTGGATGTAATGTGACCAATGGTAGGAAGTTGTAAGGGTCAGCTGATCCAGTAAAACCATGGAACCAATTACAGGATGATGTGATGACCAGCTGACTCACTATAAATAAGAACCTGCTGGGAATTGTAGAGAACTTGGAGTGGCCTAGGGCAAGGCTCAAGTTTGGAGTAATTAAGTTTCTTTATTAAACTCTTCCTTTGATTTATAAGTTGGAATAAGTTTTATTGTATTTTTATTGTCTGCATTTGAAGAGTTCCTTCTGAAGAAATATCATCCACAGTCCTTCTGTGCAGTGGGAGGTGGAGGGGGGGTTACAAAGTTCCAGATTCCTAGCACTTGTGATGTGTCAGAAATGCTTCCTGACCTCAGTGATCTAGACCACATCCTCTTGTCTCCCCTCCCAGAGGAAATAGTTTTTCATTCTCTACCCAATGAAATCCTTTCATCATTTTAAACAGCCCGGTCACACCAGCCCTCTGTTTCCCACACTGAGGGCAACACAAGCCTCGTTTGTGTGACATGTCCTTGTAATTTAACTCTTTAAACTCTGCTTCCATGCCGAGTGAAGCTGGGTCTATAGTTCAGCTTGGGCATCTTTATGAGGCCCAGCCTTGTAGGTAGGTTGGGGCCTCCCATAGAGGATGGACAACAACAACTATTTATATAGCACCATTAATGTAATGAAATATCCCAGGCAGCTTCACAGTGTCCTCTACCCATTTCTGCCGTTGGTCATGTTACAGACAGCCCTGAGCTCCCCTCTCACTTTCCACCCGTAGACAGAAAGATATTTCTGATTTCTCTCTTTCTCAGTGATGGTATATTTTAAACAACCCTTCGGTTGATGGGATGCTCTATTAATAACCTCACAGCCAATCTGAAATAGGATAAATTTAGAGGGTTAGTTTAATTTACACACACTCAAAAACCTATGGTCTGATTCCTGCTCTGCCCAAGACCGCAAGGAACTACAAAAGGTTGTAAATGTAGCCCAATCTATCACGCAGCCTCCCATCCATTGACTCTGTCTACATTTCCCGCTGCCTCGGCAAAGCAGCCAGCATAATTAAGGACCCCACACACCCCGGACATTCTCTTTTCCATCTTCTTCCATTGGGAAAAAGGTACAAAGGTCTGAGGTCAAATACAACTGACTCAAGAACAGCTTCTTCCCTGCTGTTGTCAGACTTTTGAATGGACTTACCTTGCATTAAGTTGATCTTTTTCTACACCCTAACTATGACTGTAACACTACATTCTGCACTCTGTCATTTTCTTCTCTATGAACAGTATGCTTTTCTGTATAGTGCACAAGAAACAATATTTTTCACTGTATGTTAATACAGGTGACAATAATAAATCAGAACAAATCAAAAATTAAATGTGGAAGCAGATTTCAACAACCCCTATTTTTGCATTTTTACAATAAAGGAGGGATAATGGGAAGGAAAGGATTCTGGGCAAAGACAACAAAATAAAACACTGCAGGATGAGATTCACTGGTCTCCCCACGGTGTGGTTGCTCCGCAGTGGGAGGTGGCGCACTGTTGGCTGGTGATGGGATCTCCTTGGCTTACTGCTCTCAGTGAGATTTCCCATTGAATCCACCCCACATTGCCAGCAGACCCGAGGCAGGATGCACCATCAGTGAGAGCAGATGTGAACAACCAGAAAGTTGTAGTGATAATTTCACATGAGTCCAGAATCCGGATTCAATGTTGCACTCCTTCAGAGGTCAGCAGGCTGAAACTGAAGAAGGGACGCAGAGATGAACTAGTCTTCTCAGCACCAGTACAGATGTTTCATAGAACACAGAACGTTACAGCACAGTACAGGTCCTTTGGCCCTCAATGTTGTGCTGAGCTATGTCCAAAACCAAGATCAAGCTATCCCACTCTCTACAATTCTGGTGTGCTCCATGTGCCTTTCCAATAACTGCTTGAAAGTTCCTAAAATGTCTGACTCTGCTATCACAGAAGGCAGTGCATTCCACACCCCAACCACACTCTGAACACCTCGGACAACCCTCCTATATTTCTCACCATGACCCTTATAGTTATGCCCCCTGGTAACAGCTACATCCACCCGAGGAAATAGTCTCTGCACGTCCACTCTATCTATCCCCCTCATCATCTTATAAACCTCTATTAAGTCGCCTCTCATCCTCCTCCGCTCTAAAGAGAAAAGCCCCAGCTCCCTCAACCTTTTCCCATAAAACCTACCCTCCAAACCAAACAGCATCTTGGTAAATCTGCTCTGCACTCTCTCCAATGCTTCCACATCCTTCTTATAGTGAGGTGATCAGAACTGAACACAATATTCTAAATGTGGTCTCACCAACGTCCTGCATATTTGCAGCATAACCCCACTCAAACCCTCTATTAATAAACACGATGTTTCAATGTTCCAGTAGATTGCAGGGTAAATGAGGGCCAGGACAGAATTCTCCCTGAGGTTACTTGTTGAATACCAAAAGCAAGCTGTTAACTTGTAGACCTGGTTCTTTTCTGAGATGAAATAGCGACTGAAGATGGAACCCAAAAGCCATACGATTAAAAATAATTTAAGTAGCTGATGCCTTGGTCGTGTGACAGGGTGGTTTTGATGCGAGCTATCCAGCTGATGCTGCTCCTTGTTAAAAACCCATTTTGTTTTGAGCAAGGAACTGTGGAACCATTTGTACAGTGATGGAGAGAGCACGGCTTGAATAGCCCAGCCTTTGGCCATAGCTGCCTGGGGCAGACAGCTTACCTGCTGGCCCTTCTGTGTTGGCTGGACCGGAAAGTGTATACAGTGCATGGACTGTTATATTTCAGCAGTTAGTCTCTGTAAGTGGCTCAGAAACTTCCAGAACTATCACCGTGAGGATGGCAGGGCCTGTTTTATAAGTCCAGCCATTTAATAAGTAATTTTATAAGGCAGCCAGGATGATATAGACATATAGGGGAGGACTTTACAGCCTCACTCACCGTGAAATTGTAAACTCCCACCAAGGTCAACGGATCTTTCCGTGGTCCATCCATCACCGGCACCAATTTCTGTAACGGGCAAGGCAGGAAAATTCCCGCCACATATTTTCCTTCATATCTTCTGACACACGTCCATTCTCACATTGCTCCATCTTCTTGTGGCCGGTTGGAAATGAGATTGGATGTTCTGGTCCAATCTTTATTTCCACCCTTAGTATTCCCAGGACTGTCCAAGGATAATTAGTGTTGTTAATAACTCCCATAACGGTTTTGTATATTGGAGTCTAAGCTCAGTCATTGGAAACTACAGGCCAGTCCTGGAAGGTTGCTGCTGAGCATCGCCCCCATGCAGCGATAGCACAAGATGGGAGAGTCTGTGCATTGATTGAGTCGCTGTATTTTAACTGGACCTTGTTTTTGAGGTTGTAGAGTGGGGTCAGATTCCAGATTCTGTGACTAGAAACTTGGGAATTTGAACAAGACAACTTCTGGTTTACAAAAATCAGTCGAACATTGTTTTGTTTTGCAAAAATATACTTTAAAGTATCTGAAACATTTCAAACTTTTTATTCAATTGTGGGACATAGGCATCACTGGCTGACCAGCATTTATTGCCCATCCCTGGTTGCTCAAGGAATCAACCACATTGCTGTGGCTCTGGAGTCACATGTAGGTCAGACCAGGTAAGGACGGCAGATTTCCTTCCCTAAAGGACATTAGTGAACCAGATGGGTTTTTCCAACAATGATTTCATGTTCAAAGGTAGATTCTTAATTCCAGATACTTTTTATTGAATTCAAATTCCACCATCTGCCATGGCGGGATTCGAACCCGAGTCCCCAGCACGTTAACTGAGTTTCTGGATGAATAGTTTAGCAATAATACCACTTGGCCATCGCCTCCACATTAAACGTAGCAGTAAAGTGCAATGATAGTCACAGGGACAATCTCCAGAGATTAAGATGCTCCCATTCAGTAATGAGAACAATTTTGTTCAAACTATATAAATGATATGTATCAGTCAGATGGCTCTCTGACCTGTTTTGATGCAGTTACACGCTATTAGGATTAAGCACACAGTCTGAGGGGCTTCTCCAATTACTAGCCCCTCAGTCACCATTGGCTGGAAGCTCTTACACAGTGATCCTTCCTTATTATGCTTTGGCCACATCTGCTCCATGTCCCTTGGCGCAAAGCCCTGGACCTTGAAATGTGCCAGTCTGCGACACTCAGAACACTGAGCAAATGAGAGGTCAGGAATTCCTAAGCTGCTTGAAGATCTGAAGATCAGTACCAGAGGGAGGCTTTCTGTTTATCAGGCTGTTTGTGTGTGTGTGCGCCAGACAAGTTGAATCATGAGCATCAAGTGCAGATATCAGAGGGACAGTTGGTAAGCACTGACTGTTACAGCAGTCAGAACCACAGGGACTGCCAAGGTCACAAGTAGATAAAGATTGGCCTCCGCATTCTTGAGAGGAACAGACTGTCACATAAGCGAGGAGGATGAACTTGTTGCAGTACCTCTAAAAACACCAAGCACAAAGTCAGCACTGCAAAGCACAGTCACAGAATGAGGCCAAGTGTGGTTCAAGATCACCAAATCACACAAAGGTTTATTTAGCTATCGAGCAACCAGAACAGACGTTGCAGAACAAAATAACACAGCATTACTCAGGCAAAGATTTTTTTGATTTGATTTATTATTGTCATACGTACTAACATACAGTGAAAAATATTGTTTCTTGCCTGGTATACAAAGCATACCGTTCATAGAGAAGGAAAGGAGAGAGTGCAGAATGTTGTGTTGCAGTCATAGCTAGGCTACAGAGAAAGATTAACTTAATACAAGAGATTGCATCAATTGCTTGTTTAATATCATCAGCTTCCTTTTCCAACAATATACTTGATTGATAACAATGGTAAAATTACGTTCCAGAGCAGTTCAGATTTGGACATTATCCAGAGGGTTCAGTTCCAGTTTTTCCATTCAGCAAATGGCATAAGGAGGTGTCTCAATAATTACACTCCATCTTTATAATAGAAATAGAAAAAACATGGAAAACATTCCTTCTGATCATATCACAGCTTGGTATGGCTCCTGCTCTGCCCAAGACCGCAAGGAACTGCAAAAGGGGTAAGTTTTTCACTCAGAGGGTGAGTGAGTGGAATTGGCTGCTGTCGGTGGTGGTAGAAGCAAACTCATTGGGGTCTTCTAAGAGATTCTGGATGAGTACATGGGATTTAATGGGATTGAGAGTTATAGATAGGCCTGGTAGGTATGGATA
Organism: Sphyrna mokarran; assembly: GCA_024679065.1. NCBI lineage: Eukaryota > Metazoa > Chordata > Chondrichthyes > Carcharhiniformes > Carcharhinidae > Sphyrna > Sphyrna mokarran. The sequence goes on along the minus strand of JAGIQG010000020.1, from coordinate 48,947,648 downwards.
TGATTGGTGTAACTTGTGGGCTGGAGGGCCTGTTTGTGCTGCAGTGTTCTATGTTTTATGTTAAAATGTTGTGAATGTAGCCTAATCCATCACGCAAACCAGCCTCCCATCCATTGACTCTGTCTACACTTCCCGCTGCCTCAGCAAAGCAACCGACATAATCAAGCACCCTGGACATTCTCTCTTTTACCTTCTTCCTTCAGCCTCGCAGGTGGAGGAAGTGGTCAAGAAGGCGTACGGTGTACTGGCCTTCATTAATCGAGGAATAGTGTTTAGGAGTCAGGAGGTAATGGTGCAGCTCTATAAGACTCTTGTCAGACCCCAGTTGGAGTATTGTGCGCAGTTCTGGTCGCCTCATTATAGGAAGGATGTAGAGGCTATTGAGAGGGTTCAGAGGAGATTTACAAGGATGCTGCCTGGATTTGGAGGCAGGCCTTATGAAGATAGGTTGAGGGAGCTGGGACTCTTCTCACTGGAGAGACATAGGTTGAGAGGCGATCTGATAGAGGTTTATAAAATGTTGAGAGGGATAGATAGGGTGGACTCTCAGAGACTATTTCCCCGAGCTGAAATGGTCACTACGAGAGGACACAGATTTAAGGTGCAGGGAAGCAAATACAAAGGAGATGTCATGGGTAGGTTTTTCACTCAGAGGGTGGTGAGTGAATGGAACCGACTGCCGTCGGAGGTTGTTGAGGCAAACTCACGGGGGTCTTTTAAAAGACTTCTGGATGAGTATATGGAAAAGAATAGGATAGGGGGTTATAGATAGGTCTGTGGATTGGTAGATGTGATCGGAGCAACTTGTGGGCCGAAGGGCCTGTTTGTGCTGTATTGTTCTATGTTCTATGTTCTTCCATTGGGATAAAGAGACAAAGGTCCGAGGCCACGTACAAACGAACTCAAGAACAGCTTCTTCCCGGCTGCCTTCAGATGTTTGAATGGACTTATCTCACATTACGTTTTTGTTTATCTACATCCTAGCTGTCACTGTATCACTACATTCTGCATTCTGTCCTTTCCTTCTCTATGGATGGAATGCTTTTTCTGTATAGTGCACAAGAAACAATACTTTTCACTGTATGTTAATACATGTGACAATAATAAATCAAATCAAATCAAATCAAAAAGGACAGAATCTCTGGCCTGTTGCAAAGTTGGATAAGGTAATTGTATACTGGGAGGTAGGAAGTTAGAATTTGTTGTTAGTAAAATTGTAAAATGTGACAGGAAAAAGTGTTGCATGGTTCTGTTAAAAGGTGTAGAGTTTTGTGCTTAGAGGTTAAAAATGCAAGTACACAGAGAGCCCAAACTGAAACATTTATATCAAAGGCCAAGCAGCAGTAATACCAAGGCAATAAGCTTACAGGCTTTTGAATTTAGCCAATTAGTTTGAATCAGGCACTTAGATACCAAGAACCCGTTAAATTTAGATTTGATGGTTTTGGCAACCCAGGACAAATACTATTGTGGGGGATATTGATATATCACCACAGGTATAAAAGGAAGGGAGCAGTGGGACAAAAAGTAGAGAGCACCTGCTATCTGCCATAGCTCACAGCACTGAGCTGACACTTTACCTAGATAGCAAAGAAGAAAGAAGAATCAACCGAGAAGGTCCAGAATATTCTGGAAGATGACAAACCTGGTTGTAATTTAGAGAGTGACTAAAATTCTATTCTTTGTTAGTAAGTGGGAATTGTATTTGTTGGAACAGCTGTTCATTGGAATTGTGTTTTATTCAGTTAGTTAATAGTTTAAGCTTGTCACTGTTGGTTAGGGAAATTAAAGTGTGAATTTTACAGAGAGTGTCAGGAAGTTATTTTGATTTACCCACTAGAAGTTGTTGAAGAGCCAATTGCACCACTTTACACACTCACTTTAACAGATTATGAGGCGGGGTGAGTGTTCGTTTTCAGAGAGGGGATTCACCTCTGCTTTATGACAGGCCCCTCAGCCGTGTATTTCCCGCCGGTGGGAGGTGGCGCATTGTTTGTTCGGGGTGGGATTCTCCTGTTCTGCTGCTATCAAGGGGAATTCCCAGTGATATCACCCCATGCCGGTGGAAACCCTCGGGTGGGAGTGCTTGGCCACCAGAACTGGAGAATCCCACCGTGTGAACGCTCAAGGAATGCTGGCCTACATATTCACTGACACAGGTACAGCCTGAGGGGGTTTCCCACAGTTTCTAATCACTCCATGTCCAGTGGCTGGAAGGCCTCAGTCTCTGCTCTTTCTCTATTCAACCTTTTCAATCCCCTGAAGAAAGATTTGCCTCTTTCTCACCCTGTCTCAAAGAAAGGCTGAAGTGAACCTGCATTTCTATAGCACGCCTCACCTCCCCAGGATGTCTCAGAGTGCTTTGCAGCCAATGAGGTACTTTATTGAAATACAGAAACTAGTGTGCAGAAAGCTCCCACAAACAAGATGATAATGATCAGATAATCAGTGGTTAGTGATGCTGTTTGAAAATTAGCCAGGACACTGGGGAGAACTTCCTTGCTTCACAATAGTGGAAATGGGAACTCTTCACCCATCTGGGAGAAGGTAAATGTCTTATTTGAAAGACAGCGCCGCTGACAGTGCCGCACTCCCTCGGGGTGCACACATCTGGAGTGGGATTTGAACCCTCAGCTGTCTGGTTCAAGAATATCGATTGAAGTCACAGCCTACAGTATGGATGGAATTTTCTCATCCCTCCCACAGCGAGATCCATGGCAGCCAGGAGGACAATGTAATGGGAGCTGAAAATTCAGGGAGCTGCTGGTGTGAAAGCAGTTTATAATTCACTCAGTGGCAGGCCGGTTATCCCTCTGACTCTTGGCGTGAACACCATTTGCATTTATCAACATCTCATGAATGCTCATTAAAGCTGCCAGAATCTCGTCCCCACTGGGTTCACACCATTGGGAAATCATGTCAGCCCCAAGCCTATTTGAAAATGAGCGGGACACCCACATCAGGATTTAGCTGCAGGACCTTGTTCAGCTTGTGGACATCCAATGAGAAGATGATGATGGAGGCCTACAGCTGCCCTACCCTGAGGAACATTATGGTATGGTGGACCCCTCTTGTTATCTCCACAAAGCACCTTACAGGGGGTGAGGGGCTTCCACACAGCGAGTTGGACTTCACTGAGGCTTTGAACTTTCTGCAATGATATGAGAGAATCTTTGAGGAATTTTGGACGGTGATGATGATGTGAAAGGGTCTGTTATTCTCTCAGTGTTGACATATGTGCCCTGCTATTAGTCGTGTGAGATCCCTGAAGAGAATCCCTGTCATGGCAAAATTGGAGGCGATTAAAGGATGATTCACCCTGGCAGGAGATCATTCAACCTCTTCTTGTCCTGGATCTTGTTATGGGCACCGTTGGCAGCCATGTTAACTTCCTTGGCGATGGCCTTCTTGGTTGGGGGTTGGGAGGGGAGGCACTTCCAGGAACCATCCCTGGGATCGAGCATATCCCTTAGCAGCCTCGGATGGAGACCTGGGGGGTGTCATTAGCTGAAGCCGAGTGCTGCTTCCTACTTGTATGTGGACAACATCTGTGAGAGGCTCCTGGAGACAGGGGGGCCAGAGAGAGGGAGATGTACATGCTCAATTAGCATTTAATTATGGTGTCACAACCTTTGACCCCCTCAGGTCAACAGTGGGGCAGTTGTATCAGCTGACGACCCACCAGATGATTTGGTCGATACTCGGTTGTGCATAATTAATGAGCTTCCAAGCGCTGACTTAACGTGAGCTCCCACCACCCTGAGCAACAGGAGTGATGGTGCTGCTGTCACACTTATAGTCCCATCATTGGAAAATTCTGCCCTGTAGCTTTAACTCTCCACTGCGCCATGCGCTATTGCGGGACTGTGAACGTGTTTATAAAGAATGTGTTTATAATTTAGCTGTGAACCATGCTGGGGAGATCAGTCCCTAAACAGCGAGAGTGCTGAATCACATTGTGTCGATTCATAATCTCATTGCATTTCACAATTTGTACACCTTACCTACCGGGCAGCTGCTTCATTATCTTATCATTGATCCCAGCTCCTCAATTATCTGGATTTACAGAAACATTCTAATTCCGTATGGATTCCAAAGCAATCCAGCAGAGGAAGGAGAGGTGAGGTACCCTGTGTAACAAACAAAGTGTGAAATGTAGTTTGCAAATGAATAAGGATTAGAAGATTAGTGTCAGATTCGAAACTAGTCTTTGTTTTCGGTTGGCAGAACTGGATGAATAAAGATATGAGTCAAATAAGGTTCAGGAAAACTCAGTAGCAATTATGGAACAGCAGATATAAAGAGCCCTGCTTATGATAAATAATAAAACCACTAACTTATAAGTGGTAGCTAATTAAATTGACAACTCCCACATTTTCCTCAGAGTCTCATATCTTTACAATATTCAGTCTTGGGTGATATCCAATTTCTTTCTGTTAATTGTTGGGAGACTTTCCCCAGCCACTGACTCTCCCTTTCCCTGCTACTGAAGCTGAGCCAGACTGCTCACTGTCCAACATCCCACTTCACCCTGAGTTTCTGACCTCACGTGCTGTCCATCACAAAGGTCAAAGGACAGCATGGTGATGGCACAGTGGTTAGCACGGCTGCCTCACAGCGCCAGGGACCTGGGTGCAATTCCTGGCCTGGATCAATGTCTCTGTGGTGTCTCCATGTTCTCCCCATTTCTGCCTGGGTTTTCTCCAGGTGCTCTGATTTCCTCCCACAGTCTAAAAGACATGCTGGTTAGGGTGCATTGGCTAAATTCTCCCTTAGTGTACCTGAACAGGTGCTGGAGTGTGGCGGCTAAGGGATTGTCACAGTAACTTCATTGCAGTGTTAATGTAAGCCTACTTGTGACACTAATAAAAAAATAAATTTTAAACTATGTAACACTTTTGCTCTCCATCTCTGCTTCAGTTGGTTTACTGATGAAACTCTCCCACTTTTTTGCTGACTCCAGACTTGGCAATTTTAATCCCACTTTTCATTCAGTCACAAAAAAATCTTTGCTCCCTGAATCTTAACTTTCATCAAAACATATTCATCCATCACCCACAGGACTCACCCTCACCTACACGGGTCACAGCATCAAACTGTAAGTTCTCCATCCCTTGGTCAAATTCCTCTCTTTCCTTGCCTCCTTCTATCATTACAACCTCTTTCTGTTCTATGACCCTCCGAGATCCCTACCTCCTCAACTCTGACCTCCTTGGCCTCCCCCATTTTAATTGGTTCACCGCTGGGGATCCATGCCTTCTGGTCATTAGCCTAAAATTCTCCCAAAATCCTCTCCACTGCCTTCATCAGTCAGGGCGTTGAGTATAGAAATTGGGAATTTATGTTGTACAGGACATTGGTGAGGTTGTACCTTGAGTATTGTGTTCAGTTCTTGTCACCTTGCTATAGAAAAGATGCTATTCAACTGGAAAAAAAGCAGAAAAGATTTACAAGGATGTTGTCAGATTCAGGGACTGAGTTATAGAGAGAGACTGGAGAGGTTAGGACATTTTTCTTTAGAGCATAGGAGACTGAAGGGTGATCTTATCGAGGTGTATAAGATCATGAGAGGCATGGATAGGATGAACTCAGCCTTTGTTCCCCAGGTTGGGGAATCGATAACTCAAGGGCATAGGTTTAGGTTAAGAGGGGAAAGAATTAATGAGAACCCGAGGAGTAACTTTTTTATACAGAGGGTGGTATGTGTGTGGAATGAATTGCTGGAGGGAATGGTTGAGGCAGGGACATTGACAACATTTAAAAGGCATTTGGACAGATACATGGATAGGAAAGGTTTAGAGGGATATGGGCCAAATGCAGGCAGGGTTAGTTTAGATGGGCTTTTTGGTCAACATGGACCAGTTTAGGTCAAAGGACCTGTCTCAAAGCTCTCCCTCTCTTTGCTCTTTTATAACATTCCTCAACATGCATATGTCAAACTACAAATTAAGAGCAGGAATAGGCTATTTGACTCCTTGATATCAACTATACTTTCCTGTTGACCTCCTCTTTGACCCCCACGGCAATCCAGATTCTATCTAACTCAGCCTGAGGAGTAGTCAGTGATTCAGCCTCAACTGGCCTGTGGGGTAGAGAGTTCCACAGATTAACGAGCCTCTCAAAGATAACTCTCTCCTAGTCTCTCTCTTTAATGGGAGTTCATTTATTTGTAAATTGTGTCCACTTGTTCCAGCAGGTCTGGCAGCATCTATGGAGTGAGAAACAAAGATGACGTTAAAATCCATCCTGAACTGACTCTAAATATTAAATTTCTCTACAGATGCTGAGGTTTTCTCGCGTTGTCTGTTTTTATTTCAGACTTCCAGCATCTGCAGTGTTCTACTTTAATTATTTCCTTGTTCTGGTCTCTCTCACAACGACAAAACAATCTTTTAGAATGCACCTTGTATGATGTTAGTTCCCCTTTAAGAAGGTTTTTTTTGTTCTGAGGCTCACACAGTGTGTTTCCTGTTCACAGCCTGAGGTAATGTCATTGTTGGGAGCAGAACAAAACTGTAGGCAGGTCAGATGATGGATTGTTTTTCAGTTTTATTTTGGCTGTGGTGTTAGAGGCTGTCTTAGAAGCAAACTGGAAAAAAGTCTCTTTGTCTCTTTGTTTTCCTTTGAAAACTTTACCAGTTAGCTGAAAGAAAGGCTTGTTGCCAAGCTGTAGTAATCAATCTGTGTTTTGGTATTTTGGGGAGTTGATACCATTGCAGGCTGCTCCGAGTTTTCAAGATCATTTGAAATCAGCATTCAACCCAAGGAACTGGATTCCAGTATTATGTGAACTTTAGTCTGTAGCATGATTAATCTGTTTGAGGTGTTTTGTTTATTAGATTTTGGTTTTAATCAGAACCCATTAGAGATATTCATTAAGAGTTTGTTTTGTTCCTTGTTTGTAATTGATAGACATTCTTGCTAATTTTCTTACTATACATGTTAACTATATTCTTAAATAAACTTTGTTTGATAAAAGCTCCCTAATGGGTCTTTTGAATCATACCCTGAAGTGGAGCATCTCATGCTTATCCTAGCCAAATTCAAGGTGCAAAACCTCTAATTCAGGCAGGTTTCATAAAACATTCTGGAGATTTTAATCTGAACCATAACAGCAGTCAAGTTCTGTCCGAATCTTACAAGTTTCAATAAGATCACATCTCAGTCTTCTAAACTCCAGTGAGTACTGGCCTTTACAAGATAACTCCTTCATTCCAGGTAATCAGATGAGTGAACTTTATCTGAATTGCTTCTAATGCATTGTTATCCTTTCCTAAGTAAAGAGATTAAAACTTGCACAATGAGCAAGGCTCTGTACAATTGGAGAATAACGTCCCGACCTATATATGCCATTCTCTTTAAGGTAAATACCAACATTCCATTTACTTTTTTTTTATTAAGCAACACAGCACGGGAAACAGGCCCTTCGGCCCAACGAGCCCGCGCCGCCGTCATACCAAATAGTAGCAAATACATTATCCTATTTTAATATTCCTATATAATAATATATATATTATTCCTAATATGGAAAATTTTCACCATAGGGACAATTTGTTACCCAATCAGCCTAAGAGCGAATTTTTGGGTTGTGGGAGGAAACCGGAGTGCCCGGAGAAAACCCACGCAACCACGGGGAGAACGCGCAAACTCCCGCAGACACCGGCCCAATTCCAAGTGTCTGCACAGCCACATCGATAGTCTCTGAGCTGTCATGGTGCCCTTCAGATGGTCCACATAAAGCACTCATTTACGACATGAGGTACCAGGCAACCCATGAATCAACATCCAAGAGCTGTACCCGCACCACCTGCCGAATGCGTGCTCAAATTATGGACCGAATTACCTGTGGAAAAAAGCCGTAGTTAAACAGTCCTAATATATCCCTCTATCTGCATACTGCTCATGTGGCTGTCCAAGAGACCCTTAAACAGCCCCAGCGTGCCTGCTCCCACCACCTTACTAGGCAGTGCATTCCACACCCCCACTACCCTTTGTGTGAAAAACTGCCCTCTAATATTCGTCCTATACATAGCCCCCCCCACCCTATGGCCATGACCTCTCGTCCTATCCATTTCTAAAGGTGGAAAAAGTTTACCTCCATTTACTCTATCTATACCCCTTATAATCTTATACACCTCTATGAGATCCCCTCTAAGCCGACGTCTTTCAAGGGAAAACAACCCCAGTCTATTTAATCGTTCCTCATAAGACAGTCCTTCCATACCAGGCAGCATCCTGGTAAACCTCCTCTGCACTCTCTCCAAGGACTCCACATCCTTCCGATAGTACGGCGACCAGAACTGGACGCAGTATTCCAAGTGAGGCCTAACCAACGTTCTATACAATTGCAACATCAAACTCCTACTCTTGTATTCTATACCCTTTTCTATGAAAGCTAACATACTATACGCCTTCTTTATCACCTTCTCCACCTGTGAGGACACCTTCAGAGACTTGTGAACCTGCACCCCAAGTCTCTCTGCGTCTCTATGCTCCGTATAGTTTTACCTTTTATCCTATAATTCTCTTCTACATTTTTCCGGCCAAAATGCATCACCTCGCATTTTTCCGGATTAAATTCCATTTGCCATCTATCTGCCCAGTCTACCAACCTGTCTATGTTACCTTCTGAATCACTGCCTGTTGATGCATATTAACCAGGACATGTACCAGGTTAATGTACCAGGACACCCAGATCCCTCTGCACCTTCGATCCTTGCAATCCCCCTCCAATTAATATCTGTCCCTGTGATCAAACACTCGCTCGCCTATTCCAACATCTCTGCACATGGCTTAGTGTCAGTGTTTGAAGGACTACCTTGTGAAGCACCTTGCAGCGTGTTATTGTGTGAAAAGGTGCCATATAAATGCAAGTTGTTGATGATCTCAGCGGAGTGTTGGCAAAGAAGGATGGATTAAATGAAAATTTAATAGTTTTCATTTGGCCTTTAACAAGAGGATGGAGCCATCGGGTGAAATCAGTTCTGCAGTTTCTTGGAGAAGTGTGTGTGCATGGACACTGGGTCCAGGGTTCTGTAGATAACAGGGATGTGTATTTTGTGAGCACACATTCTCTAGATGCACGATGGTTGTCTGATTGAACAACACTGTAGAACTGCACCCTGGTGAGATGCAGTGCCTCAAGGAGATGTGTGTAAAAACAACCCATTCCAATCTTCTCTTCATTTTAATTAACTTTTCTCAGTTGGGATCTCTGCGAATGTACCAGATGCTAAATTATCATGTTCAGCCTGACATCCTCCAAAACCACATCCATTTATCATTGCTAAATAGGCGAGTAATCCAGAGAAGATGTGTTCAAATCCCATCATGGGTTGCCTGGAAAATGGAATCCAGGCTGGGAAAAAAAACATGGAAATAAAACAGATTAGTAAAAATAACCATGGAGCTATTGGAATTATGGTAAAAGGTTAACGGGCACAATCTCAGGCTAAAGGGATGATGCTTTAAAGCAGAAGGAATTTCTTCAAACAGAGAGTGGTGAATTTGTGGAATTCTTTGCCACAGAAGGCTGTGGAGGCCAGGTCATTGAGTGTTTTTAAGACAGAAATAGATATGTTCTTAACTCATCAAGGGATCAGGGGTTATGGGAAAAAGGCAGGAGAATAGGGATGAGAAAAGTATCAGCCATGATTGAATGGCAGAGCAAACTCGATGGGCCGAATAGCCTAATTCTGCTCGTATGTCTTATGGTCTTACATGCTCACTAAACATACCCATTCATTCTCGATCTTGCTGAACCCAATCCCCATTACAATGTGATTGATTCTTAACTACCCTCTGAAGTTCTATTAGGGCAGCTAAGGGTGAGCAATAAATGGCAGCCACGCGCACATCCTGAAAATACCCTAAAAGATGTTAAACCGCACTTTTTGTGAAGTTTTAGGATTATATTTTCCATAGTTACAGTCCCTCCACTAACGGGAAATGGTAATTGCACTGTGACAGGCAGCATGGTGGTGTAGTGGTGAGCACTGGCGACTCACAGTGCCAGGTTCTCGGGCTTGATTCCTGGCTCAGGTCACTGTCTGTGTGGAGTCTGCACATTCTCCCCGTGTCTGCGTGGGTTTCCTCCAGGTGCTCTGAATTCCTCTTGCAGTCCAAAGATATGCAGATTAGGTGGATTGGCCGTGATAAATTCTCCCTCAGTGTACCTGAACAGGCGCTGGAGTGTGAGGACTAGGGAAATTTCACAGTAACTTCATTAATGTAAACCACTTGTGACTAATAAAGTTTAAGATTACAAGATCAGAGATGCAGTTCCCATTTTAAACGTGGATATAAGAATTTGTACAACAGGTGAATTGTTTGAATCTTTAAAATGGAATTGAACCAATCTCTGGTTTCCTTGTCTATCAGAAATCGATCTACCCATGACTTAAATACGAGGTGTCCTCCACCACTTCAACGGGCAGAGAATTCCAGAGATTCACCACCCTTTGAGTGAAGAAGTTCCTCCTCAACTCCGATCTAAACTGCTCCCCGCCTTATTTTGAGGCTGTGCCCTCTCGTTCTGGTTTCCTTTCTAAGCGGGAAGAATGTCTCTACCTCAGCTTCTTCTCCTGGAGCAAGGGAAAACCACAGAGAAAGTTAGAAAGCAAAATGGAAATGAGACCTCTTTCCTCCTGACGCACCAAATTTGTAGATGTATTCACTCAGTCTCAGTCTCTATCACAGTCAGGCCAAGTCTCCCTCACTGTCCGTGCATCTCTTACTGCTCATGAACTTTAACAAGTCCCTTTCTTATATAGAGGCATGATGACTCCTTCCCTAGTTTAGTGTCCTGCTACAGTAATCAACACCTATTCAAGCAAAGGGCTATCAGCCGATTGACAGTTAACAGGCAGCCTGTTTAACTTGAAAAATATTTACCCACTCTCACTTTAATCCAAATTTCCAAATACATTCACTCAGTCCCTGTCCAATTCAGGCCAAAGTCTGCCCTGACTGCCCACCTACCTCATGTGAGTGGGAACAGTATAGATTAAACAGTGGGGACTTGATGGCCTAGTGCTGTTACCATTCGACTATTAATCCTGAAACTCAGCTAATGTTCTGGGGACCTGGGTTCAAATCCTGCCACGGCTGATCGTGAAATCTGAATTCAACAAAAAACTTCAGGAATTAAGAATCTACTGATGACCGTGAAACCATTGTCCATTGTCAGAAAAACCCATCTGGTTCACTAATGTCCTTTGGCGAAAGGAAATCTGCCGTCCTTACCCAGTTTGGCCTACATGTGACTCCAGAGATACAGCAATGTGGTTGACTCTCAACTGCCCTCCAAGGGTAACTTGGGATGGGCAATAAATGCTGGCCGATCAGCGACTCCCATGTCCCAAGAATGAGCTTTTAAAAAATAGATTAAGCAGTGCAATGTGGGAGCAGTATAGATTAAATGATTATGTGATTAAACACTATTTAGCCTCTATTTAGCCTTTGAGCATTTATTCTCCTTCACTTCACTGTAAATGACTGAGTTTGGATTAATTTTGCCAGTGTCCTTCCTCTCTGCTATTTTAATTCCAGCTTGGTTTTGCCATCATTTCTGAATTACTCCATTCTCCTGCACGAAGACTCGATCCAAATAGTTTTCCAAATATGATGTTTATTTTTCTTTCCTATTGCTTTATTTGCTCTGCAGAAGTCCTTTCCTTAGATAATTTACTCACGTTGCTTTTTTCAGATTTTTCAACCTGATTTTTTTCAACCGCTGTTTCCCAATTTCCTGCCCCGTTGCTGGGCTCCAGCCGCCTCTTCCCATCGGTCTCCATTCATCCCGGGTCAAAGTGGATCCAAATTGGGAGTTGGTGCCATCGCAACACCAGCTGGCCTCCAAAAACAAATCAAATGGAACTCGTTGCTGCTCAAGAAACTCGATCATGCTGGAAATGAGCCCAATTATCATTGGCCTGGGGACTAACATTTGCAGACTCACATTCTCCGGAACCTGGACCCTGATAAATCTTACTCCAGCCGCCACAGGGAGATTCTCATCCATAAAACGGCGCACTTTACCTATCTAATATTCCTGTCACGCTGACTCTGAAATGAATGAGTAGATTGGAAGATGAGCATCTGTTAATGTTAGTCCTCAGGCCGTTGGAATGGTAGCTGAGTTCATTTCCAGCATGGCTGCACTTGTTAAGCAGGAGCAGGTTTTTGGAGACAGGCTGATGTCACAGAAGGTGCAGACTGCAGTGGAACAGGCTGCCGGGAATTTCTATTTTATTCATTCATCGGATATGGGCGTCGCTGGCTGGCCAGAATTTATTGCCCACCTCTCGTTGCCTGTGGACGGTTGAGAGTCAACCACATTGCTGAGGATCTGGAGTCACACGTAGGCCAGACCGGGTAAGAATGGCAGATTTCCTTCCCTGAAGGACAGGAGGGAGCCAGATGGGTTTTTCCAACAATTGACATTAGGTTCGTGGTCATCAGTAAACTCTTAATTCCAGATAAAAGCAAATTACTGCGGATGCTGGAATCTAAAACCAAAAGATAAAATGCTGGAAAATCTTAGTAGGTCTGGCAGCATCTGTAAGGAGAGAAAAGAGCTAACGATTTGAGTCCAGATGATCCTTTGTCAAAGCTTTGTCCAGTCTGCTTCTATCTTATCTATTCCTTCATAATCTTTTATGTTTCTATAAGATCCCTCCCTTATTCTCCTGAATTCCAATGAGTATAGCCCCAGTCTACTCAGTCTCTCCTCATAATCCAACCCTCTCAACTCCGGAATCAACCTCGTGAATCTCCTCTGCACCCCCTCCAGTGCCAGTAAATCCTTTCTCAAATAAGGAGACCAAAACTGTGCATAGAACTCCAAGTGTAGCTCACCAACACCTTATACAGCTGCAACATAATCTTGCTGTTTTTAAACTCCATCCCTCTAGCAATGAAAGACAAAATTCCATTTGCTTTCTTCATTACCTGCTGCACCTGCAAACCAACTCCTTGAGATTTCTGCACAAGGACACCCAGATCCCTCTGCACAGCAGCACGCTGCAATTTTTATTTTTATTCCACCATTTGGCGTGGCGGGATTTGAATCCGGGTCTCCAGAGCATTAGCTGAGTTTCTGGATTAATATTCTAGCATGAATATCACGAGACCATTGCCTGAAATTGACAGAGAGAGCTGCGGCCAAAGGTTAAATCTGATTGGATAGGGCAGCGCAGCACAATCTGCGTGCAGTAATTTAACTTCTTAACTCACGTAATTATCAGCCTCATTCTCCCCAAGAAAGCCAAGGACTGGAATTTAAAAAGCCCATTTGCAGAGACAGGTGTGAGGTGCTGGAGAAATTGAACTTTCTGATGCCCCCTCTTTACCACTCCTGCAGAGGTGGGCAAGGGGGAGACTGTGACATTGCAAAAGGGAATTCCCTCCGGGTTCCTGTCCACCTTGAACTGGTCATGGCTTTCCACTGGGGAGGGCAGGGGCTGTGGGGATACTCACTCTTGTCCCAGTTACACCCCTTCCATGGCTGTTTTAAGAAGACTTCCAGCCAGCCTCATTATTCAGGTGGGTAGGTGAATGACTAATCAGTGGACCAAGCTGGAAATGGGTAGAATTAGATCTTAGTTGGGGAAGTGGTGAGGGGTTTTTGTGGGAGGTGGGGTTACTCCATCCCTCTAGCAATAAAAAACAAAATTCCATTTGCCTTCTTAATTACCTGCCCTGTTGACTGGGGGCACCAGTGATCTTTGGAACACCTGCCCTGAGACTTGAATTGCACCCTTCCCCCCTCCTACCCCCAAGAACAGAGCAGAGGCTAGGAATTCTACGGCAAACAACTCACCTCCTATCTTCCCAAAACCTATTCACCATCTACAAGGCACAAGTCAGGAGAGTGATGGAATATTCTCCACTTGCCTGGATGGGTGCAGCTCCAACAACACTCAAGGAAGCTTGACACTGTCCAGAACAAAGCAACCCCTTTTGATTGGCACCCCATCCCTAACTTAACTGTTCATTCCCTCCATAGTTCATAGGCCGATGATCAGAGAGAGCCATGTGTACAATCTGCAAGATGCTCTGCAGATCTTACCATGGCTATTTTGACAGCACCTTCCAAACCCACAACCTCTACCTATCTACAAGGACAAGGACAACAGACACATGGGAACACCACCACTTGCAAGTTCCTCTCAAAGCCGCTTACCATTCTGATTTGGAAATATATCATCATTCCTTCACAGTCCCACTGGATCAAAGTCCTGGAACTCCCTCCCTATCAGCACTTTGGGAGTACCTACACCACAGGGATCGCAGCATTGCAAGAAGACAGCTCACTGCCACCTTCTCAAGGGCAATTAAGGATGGACAATAACTGCAGGCCAGCCATAGCTTGTGAAAGAATAGGAAAACAAAAAAATTCCAATTTCTCAGTGCCTCTGAATTCAATCTTTGCATTTCATTTCGTTCTAATTATAATTTTCAGCCATTATGTCTCACCAAGAGCGAGGTCACCATGGATACTGATGTCACATCCAATCAAAAGGCAGAGCTGGTGCTTGTAGAGAATTGTGCAGTATCATAATGAAGTGGATTGGAAAGGATTTAATCAGATTGACTTTAGACACCACGTTGTAGCAGGAGTTTGTTAACATGGTCCTCAGCCAACCCTCCCTTTGAGAAAGAAAGCACACACACTCAGTGGGGTCAACTAGTTTCAAGAACTCTCTCAGTCGAGGGGTCATTTGGGGGTTATTTGTCTCATTGGATGAGGGAGTAAGCATTTAGCTAGCGGGTGGGCGCACTGTGAGATGTGGAGATATTGGAGTCACGCTGAATGTGTGATATTGGATATGGTTACACTGCTATTTATGGAGTCAGATTGAGTTAATGGAATGACCTGGAGGCAGCTTTGGCGATGTTAATTGGGTGTGACATTGGGTGTAATTGCAGTTTTCTTGCAGACTGATTGCCAAGTGTGAATGAACGGACTGATGACAAGAGGATGATAAAGGAAAGAAACATTTCTATCGTCTTTTTTATAACCTCATCACACTCCAAAGCAGTGTGCAGCCAATCCAGTATTGTGAAAGTTTACCCAGAGTGGTAATGTGGCAAACACAGCAGCCAATTTTTCACACAGTAACAATCGGAAAATATGCTTTCTTCATGTTTATTTGAAGAATAAATATTGGCCTCGTTACCATGGAACTGTCCACTCCAATCCTTCGAAAGAATAATTCTAGGAATTTTACACGCAATCTTAAATGGTAGAAGGAGTCTTGGGTTAATCTCATTTCAACAGAACACTGACAGTGCGGCACTCCCTCAGTCCTGACCTCTGACAGTGCAGCACTCCCTCAGCACTGACCCTCTGACAGTGCAGCACTCCCTCAGCACTGACCCTCTGACAGTGCGGCACTCCCTCAGTACTGACCCTCTGACAGTGCGGCACTCCCTCAGTCCTGACCCTCTGACAGTGCGGCCACTCCCTCAGCACTGACCCTCTGAAGTGCGGCACTCCCTCAGCACTGACCCTCTGACAGTGCGGCACTCCCTCAGCACTGACCCTCTGACAGTGCGGCACTCCCTCAGCACTGACCTTTGACAGTGTGGCACTCCCTCAGTACTGACTGTTGGCAGTGCGGCACTCCCTCAGCACTGACCCTCTGACAGTGCGGCACTCCCTCAGCACTGACCCTCTGACAGTGTGGCACTCCCTCAGTACTGACCCTCTGACAGTGCAGCACTCCCTCAGTGCTGACCCTTTGATAGTGCGGCATTCCCTCAGCACAGACCCTCTGACAGTGCGACATTCCCTCAGTACTGATCCTCTAACAGTGTGGCACTCCCTCAGCACTGACCCTCTGACAGTTGATTGCTTGATCAGTTGGGGTGAAATTTGTTGACGGGTTAGTTTATAAATGTTTTTGTTTTTTTTTCCAGGCTAACGGTGAAAGCAGTGGCGGTTTTGCTCCCGATCCTGGGAATATCGTGGGTGTGTGGAGTGTTGGCGGTTAATAACTACGCCATAATATTTCAATATATCTTTGCTGTTCTCAATTCATTACAGGTTAGTTCTGTGAATGCTAATTGTCCTGATCTGGGCTGGAATGGCAAATATATTTAACAAGACAATCTGGGTGAAATATTGTCTTTTGCTTTTTCATGATTAAATTTTGAGCTTTATTTCTTGAAAGTACAATTCATAAAATCATACAATCCCTGCAGTGCAGAAGGAGGCCATTTGGCCCATCGAGTCTGCACCATCCATAATCCTACGCAGGCCCTATCCCTGTAACCTCTCATATTTACCCTGACACTAGGGTTAATTTATCATGGCCAGTCAATCTAACCTGCACATTTTTGGTGTGGGAGGAACCCAGCGATGAAGATGAGGATGTATTCAACAGGAAATTCCACTGCCAATAGAGGGATTCAGAAGAACCCATCACTAGCCAATAGCGGGCCACCTCCGCCACCGTGAACTTTGAATTTGGAAATTAATTCTAAATAGAGCCATTGCACCTTCAAACCAAGTATCATCCAATCAGGGTTTACACGCTTCACATATTTAAATCATTCTCATTGGTCAAACAGCAACTGGAACTGTTCCAACTGAGCCAGGGGAAGGGTGTTCCTATTGGGTGAGGCTGTTCTGCCCATCCCCTCCCTTCCTTTCCATAGCCAGGAAAAAACCTCATCCCCGTCACTTACTGAGTTCTGGCAGATAACTCAACAAACCTGGGGAGGGAGGGTGGGGGAGTGAGACTCTATCAATAACTCCACAGGCCGGAGAATAGGAGGAAAATATTGGGAAGAATGAGAAACGCAGTAATGGTTGGGAGGGAGAGGCATGATTGTGAGATAGACAGGAAAAGATAGGAGATGGAGCAGAAAGCTGGTGGAAGGGTGCAGTACTTGGGGCCAGGTTGGGGTGGAGGGGAAATGGGCAGTCAGATACCCAGGAGCTGACAAGAACACTTTCACTCCCTCTGGCCCCACATAATCCCCTCTCCAACCTTTTAGAATAGTTTGAGATCTTTTCCTGTGTGTCCATTAGAGATTGTTCACCAGCTTGTACAGGTCAGTGAAACATATTTAGGATATTTAGAGAGTTGGTGCAGACTTGATGGCCCCAATGGCCTCATTCTGTACTGAAGGGATTCTATACTTTGATGATGGTAATTTGCAGCTGCCTCACTCACTTTCTATCACCAATTCTCCATTATATCTGAGGCACTTTGAGAATTCTCTGACTTGTTGTAAACATTGCAATGTATCTTTTTATTGATAGCTCACAGTTTTTGATTAACTTCTTTCTCTTTCCTCTTTAGGGGTTTTTCATCTTTCTCTTTCATTGTCTCCTGAATTCAGAGGTGAGTGATTGCAGGAAATGATTTATCCACAAGTGTTATTATGTCTGGTGGTTCAGAGCCATTGACAAGATTCTCTCATTGTTGTTTGTGCCGAGCCATTTCCTGCTCTGAGCAATGTTTCTTCATTGAATAGCAATGGCTCATTTCCAGCACAAGAATTCGCAGGATGGTGAGAGCCAGCAATCCATCATTCCGAGAATCGACAGGGAACACACTTCCACCCAGGGAACACACCTCCATCCCGGGGAACACACCTCCACTCTGGGGAATGCATTCCCCAGTCCGGGGAAAATACCCCAATCCCAGGGAACACACCTCCATCCCGGGAACACACCTCCACCCCAGGGAACACACCTCCACTCTGGGGAATGCATTCCCTACCCCGGGGATCACACCCTCTTCCTGGGGAACACACCTCTGCTCTGGGGAATGCATTCCCCACTCCGGGGATCACACCCTCTCCCTGGGGAACACACCTCCACCCAGGGAACACACCTCCAGCCCGGGAACACACCTCCACCATGGCGATACACCTCCATCCCGGAGAACATATCCCCACTCTGGGAACACATCCTCACTCTGAGGAACACACCTCCAGCCCGGAGAAAAAAGCCCTACCCCAGGGAACATACCCCTATCCTGGGGAACACCCCCCCACCCCGGGGAACAACCTCACTCAGGGAACACACATCTACTCCAGGGAACATTCCTCCACCCTGGAGAACACACTCTCACCCAGGGAACACACTCTCACTCAGGGAACACACTCCCATCCAGGGACACTCCACCCCTCTGCAGGGAACACACCCCCACCCTAGTGACACACACCCACCCCAAGGTCACACCCCCACTCCAGGGACACACCCCCCACCCCAGGTTCACATCCCCCACCCTGGGGACACATCCTCACCCCAAGGAACAACCTCACTTAGGGAACACACCCCAGTCAGGGTACACACTCCCACCTAGGGGAACACACCCCCCAGCATGGAGACACATTCTCACACAGGAAACACACCCTTACTCAGGAATACACCCCCATCATGGGGACACACCTCCATCCTGGGGACACCCCCACCCTGTGGACACATCTTCATCCAGGGAACACATCTCCCCAGCACAGATACACATCTCCCCACTGTGGGGACACACTCCCCCACCCCATGGACACATCCCCACACTGGGGACACACCCCTACTGCAGGGTCACTGCCCCACCTTGGGGCATGCCCCACCTGGGGAATACTGGGGCTGGGGAATAACAGGTCCATAAGTGTCCAGTAAGAGGCCAGTTAACTGTTTTAATAGGGGCATGGGTGGATTCCCAACTGGGTGGCCTGTCCATCCATCGTCAAAGTGCAATTGCATCTAGTGGGATTAGTGCGATTGAATTGATGACAGCAGATGCATTTATATAGCACCTTCAATGATGTAAAAAGTCTCAGGACCACATGAGTAGCGTCATACAGATAAAGGACATCATAAAATCGTAAGCGGTAGGAATAGGAGGAGGCCGTTTGGCCCCTCGAGCCTGCTTCATCATTCAACAGGACCATGGCTGATCCAACATTCCCTACGTCCCCTTTCCTGCCCTTTCTCTATAACCCTCGATTCCCTTACTGATCAAAACTCTATCTCTCTCAGCCTTAAGTATAGACCAGGACTCTGTCCCCACAGCTCTCTGAGGTGAGAAGTTCCAAAGACTCACAAACCTCACAGAGAAGAAATCCTCCTTATCTCAGTATTAAATTGGTGTCCCTTCATTCTGAGACACTGCCCTCTGGTCCCAGACTCTCCCATGAGGAGAAACATTCCCTCAGCATTCACCCTGTCAAAGCCCCTTAAGGACCTTTTGGTGCAATAGATCACTTTTCATTCTCCTCGATTCCGATGAGTGGATTCCCAACCTGTTTAACCTCTTTTTCAAAAGATAATCCCTCCATCCCAGGGATCATCCTAGTGAATCTTGTCTGAACTGCCACCAGTTAAATATCTTTCCTTAATTAAGGGAACCAAAACTGCTCATAACACTCCAGATGTGGTCTCACCAGCATCTTGCACAGTTGCAGCAAGAATCCCCACTTTTATACTCCAACCCCCTGGAAATAGGGAACAATATTCCATTAGTCTCTCCGATTACATGTGTGTGTGAGCTTCCTGTGTTTCGTGCTCAAGCACTCCTGGAGAATTTTGGGGAGGGGTCTGGAGCTTAACTTTCACAAGTTAAGAGTGAGGGTTAGGAGGTTTAGGGAGGATTTGAAGAAAAACGTTTTTACTCAGAGGGTGGTAAGGATCTGGAATGCGCTGCCTGGGAGGGTGGTGGAGGTGGGATGCCTCACATCCTTTAAAAAGTGCCTGGATGAGCACTTGACACGCCATAATATTCAAGACTATCGGCCAAGTGCTGGCAAGTGGGATTAAGGGGGCAGGTCATGAGTCTATACAGACTCGATGGGCCGAAGGGCCTTTTCTGCACTCTAGAATTCTGTGACTCGATGACCAATGGCAATGATGGAGTGATGGAAATCTGGGGTCCTCCAGGATCTGGAACCTGGAGAAACAGAGAGATTTTGGGAGGTTTGCAGGGGCAGAAGGTCATGACAGAGATTGGGAGAGGTGAGGTTTGAAGATAAGGATGAGAATTTTAAAAAATCAAGATGAGGGCAGAGGGGAGCATTGGGAGTCCTTGCTCAAACAGAAGGGATAAAAACTGGCCCAGATTGTTTGAAAGAAATGGTCTGATGCTGTAACTCTGCAGAATCTCCGAGAACCCTTCATTGCTGAATGACAGTGGGTTAACCAGAATTCGGTTAGCAATTAATCACCCTGGAATCCTGATAGGAAAGGAGGCTTCAAACTCCGACCCTCTTGTAAAAATCCTAGAACAGCAGTCACCTTGAAAAGAACTTGGTCTCTGTGCTACACATCTTGTAAATTCATTCTCAGCTGTGATGGTTTCACGTCCCAAGATTGTCTTTGTAACCTGGCCCCAGACTCGATATCAAATGCATTAAAAGAGCCAAACTCATCCACTTTGGTCACAGTCCATTTAGTCCCGTTGTTTTATTACGATGAAAGTGCTGTGCTATCATTTGAGACTAGTTTAATTTAAAAGTAGGGCATTGTGTTATGAGGGAAGGAAAATATTGTAATTGGCTGATACAGCGCTGTGCGAATCAGCCTCTTTGCTCTGAGGCTTGCCTTCCAGTGGATGATACCGTCCCTAGCATCTGCTGCTGGCCTCTTCCTGTCGCTCCGATTGGAGCCAGGATTCCAGTTAATAGTAATTACTGAAGCGATGATCTGAGAGAGGGCTGACCACATTCCCCACCTGGCAGAGTGAAACCACTCTGATCATTTCACCATAACTGCCTGCCAATGCTTGGTTTTCAAATCCTCTCACTCACCAGATTCCGGGAGGGGAGGGGTAGTATTCTGATGCCTCCCCCCCAACACCCCCAAGTCAGCTTATACAAAGGTGAAGGGTGTGTAAAGTAAAATAGGATGAAAATCACTTTCCCAACCATCCCTGAACATTTCCCCGTATTATAGGGGAGGTGGGGGGTGGATGCGGGGCAGGTCACATGTTACCTCTCAGGCCTTCCATTGCCAATTAAAGGCCAATTAAAAATTATTTTCCATCTCTGTTTCCATAATACACTGGGTGAGGAAGGCAGTGACCTGTCTCACTACTGTCTCACCCGCTCGCTGTAATAGGTGGGAAGATATGGGAGTACCTCCCCTAGGGGTCCCTTGCCCCCATTAGGGAGCATGCCCCCTCTCAGCCCTGATACCCACCTCCGTTTGCTTGGTCCATGATCCCTCCCCGATCAAAAGCCCTGGGGTAATCCCTCGGTCTGGGGTAACTACGACCTTCTCTTTGGGGTTCCCAAAGAGTGTCCACAATTGCTTTCCAGCGCTGCTGGGGCAACTCAGCTACAGGCTAATCGGATTGGCTGACAGCTCTCGAGGGCGGGACTGAAGGGTGGAAATCCCACACTCGCCTTGTGAATGTGAGTCCCCTCCCGACCGATTAGCTAAAATCAGCAAGCTACAATTGTCCGTTTTACTGGGGGCTATGGGCATACAATGAATCACAGAAAGTCAGTATGCAGGTGCAGCACTTAATAAAAAAGGCCAATGGGATATTGGTATTTATTACAAGATGACTGGAGTATAAAAGTAGATGTGTGTTATTGGTGAGACCATATCTAGGGAACTGAGTCCAGTTTTGGTTTCCTTATTTGAGGAAGGATGTGGTGACATTGGAAGCAGTTCAGAGGAGATTCAGAGGGTTGACGTATGAGGAGAGATTAAACAGTTTGTGCTTGTACTCACTGGAGTTTAGGAGGATGAGAGGGGATCTCATCGAGGGCTATAAAATTTTAAAAGGGATCGATAAAATAAATGTAGACCAAATGTTTCCCCTCATGGGGCAATCTCAAGGTCACAGGTATGGGTAGATTTAACACTGAGATTAGGAGGAACTTCTTGTAGAGAAGGGGGTGAATTTGTGGAACTCACTTCCCCATAGTGCGATGGAGTCTGAATCGTTGGCTGGTTTCAAGAAGGAGATAGATAAATTTCTAATAAAATAAAGGATGAGGGGATCTGGGAAACAGGTGGGGAGGTGGATTTGAGACCAGGGTGAGATCAGCTATGATGTGACTGAATGGTGGAGCAGGCCCAAAGGGCAGAATTTGCCAACTTCTGCTCCTAATCCCACCTCACTCACCTCCGGCCCACCATCAAAAATTCATCCTCAGGCATCAACACGGTGAAATATTTCCCTCCTTGTTGATGATGTTGATTGGCAAGATCTTCAGGCTAAATATCCAGGGTGGCAACCTGGAATGGGAAGGTGACTGATTTAAATTGGGATCCATTCCTGGCTGTACCATCAACTCCCAGATCAGGTGTTATGTTCATTCTGGGTTCTGGGCTTTTACCTATAAACGATGCGCCGGAGAAAACCCTCGGAGAATCACAACAGTTGTGTTCTATCTCATTTTCTTTCCATGTTTCTATTTTTATTAATTACAAAAACACTTTGAACAATGGTTGGATTCAACAAGTCAAGAGTCATCCAATCCAATCCAGAACTAGGGGTCATAGTTTGAGGATAAGGAGTAAATCTTTTAAGACTGAGGTGCGGAGAAATGTCTTCACCCAGAGGGTGCTGGATGTGTGGAATTCACTACAACAGGAAGCGCATGCGACCAAAATGTTGTGTGATTTCAGGAAGAAATTAGATATAGCTCTTGGGGCTACAGTGATCAAGGGATATGAGACAAAGGAGGATCAGGATATTGAATTTAATGATCAGCCATTATCAAAATGAATGGTGGAGCAGGCTCAAAGGGCCGAATGGCCTCCTCCTGCTTCTAGTTTCTATATTTCTATGTTTGGAGGTGGGTGTTGTTAGTGAGGTCCATGACGAGGAGTGTTAAAAGGTGGCTATTGGCTTTATGTTTGGACTTGTTTAGTTCATGATTCAGTAAGCTGGGACCTCCTCCCCTCTCATTCCCATTCCCGATATTTACATTACTAAACCCTTATTCCAGTCACAATGTTGTAAAATCAGATTCTTGGGGGGGGGGAAGGGAGGGTGCTAGGGCAGGGTCGCGGGAGGGGTCGCCAGGGTGGGGGTATTGATACAGGAAGGCATTTATTCTGTTTATCAGTTCGGATGCCAGCAGAAGAACTTGAAGTTTTCCAGAAAAGACATTTCTGATTTAACTTCCCTCAAATCTGATCTGATTGTAATTTTATGATACTTGAGTTACAATAATGGGTGAATGAGACTGGGTGCGAGTTAGGGGTTGGATGGCAGAGTTTTGTATCAGTTCAGAAGATTAGAATATGGGAGACTAGCAGTGGTTTGTGTTGGAATAATTGAGTTTAAATATAAAGAAGTTGGGAATGAAGGTTTAAGTTACAGATAAACTGAGGAAAGGGGCTGGATTTTCACAGAGTTAGCCCAAATACATGGATCATTAAAATTGACCATGGTTCCTGGATGTGGAAATCCTATTCCATTTCCAGTGGATCCAATGTTTTCCATTGGTGTAAAAAGCGAATATGTGACTCACAAAGTAAGGAAATCCAAACTTAGCAGTGCCATTTGAACACAGTGTTGAGGTCAAATAGCCACTTTTAAGCTAATCCACAGGCCTTAACATAACAGTCACAAATTGATGGAGGAGATTCAAGAGTGGATAAGCTGTCTTTAAGTATCTTGTTTTGTTTTAAATCCACCACTTTTTAAACATGATAAAAACAGGTTGAATTTATTAGTGAGAATCAAAAAACTTTCTCTGGACTGACTGGATTGACAGGCCATCTGGTGTAGGTTAGAATGTTTCATTAGTGATCTTTATTGACATTTCCCAAGAGTGATTATTTGAATGCTTGTCTGGGTTTCAAAATGACAATTATCTCAGCACGGGGTTCTGAATTCACAAGTTTTATTTATAATTTTAAAAGTTCATTAAAGGAATATCTCTCTTTGATATGAATTCAGAATAGAAATTTGTTTGATAAAAAATTGACCACTTGAGATTGAAAGGGTTCCGTGAATGGGAGCTTTTCTTCCCACTATCAAATGTATATGAGTGAGAGTTGTGTGAGATTGTTTTGTTTTCACTTCTACATTGCCACCTGACATCTTCCCATGGTGAATTCTGGATGAGTGACTGGGTGGCGGAGCAGTATGGGGGATGGAATGGAGATGGGCAAGGGCTAAATTGTGCAACAATTTGTAAAACAATTGCCACAAAGTCCCAGACAGCCACCTTGGCACTTGCCCACTTGTGAAGCCACCTAGGAGAGGCTTCCAAGATTGGCAAGCCCACCCTTGTCCCTCCGGAGTGAAAATTGAGGTCGTGGGCAGTGTGATTGAGCCTGAGGCAGGGTCCAGGGAGAGCGATGGAGTTAGTAGCTCTGAAGCAGGGCTCTGGACTTCCCTGAAGCAGTTGAATTGCAGAGTGACCCACTAGTGACTACAGAGGACTTCAACATAGAACATAGAACATTATAGCGCAGAACAGGCCCTTCGGCCTTTGATGTTGCGCCGACCAATTATGAAAAAAGCAATGACCCTCCAAACTCAACCATTCCCTTCTCTTCCATAAACTTATCAACTAACCTCTTAAACGCCACCAAACTTGGCGCATCTACAACAGCCGCAGGCAGGGCATTCCACTCCCTAACCACCCTCTGGGTAAAGAACCTACCTCTGATATCCGTCCTATAACTATCACCCCTTAATTTAAAGCTGTGTCCCCTCGTGCTAGCTTTCTCCATCCTAGGAAAAAGGCTATCACTGTCCACCCTATCTAAACCTCTAATCATCTTATATGTTTCGATAAGGTCTCCTCTTAGCCGCCTCCTTTCTAACGAAAACAACCTCAAATCCCTCAGCCTCTCCTCATAGGACCTGCCCTCCATACCAGGCAACATCCTGGTAAACCTCCTCTGTACCCTCTCCAATGCCTCCACATCTTTCTTATAATGTGGGGACCAGAACTGCACACAATACTCCAAGTGCGGCCGCACTAGAGTTTTGTACAGTTGCAACATGACGTTGCGGCTCCGAAAATCAATCCCCCTACCAATAAAAGCTAAGACTCCATATGCCTTCTTAACAACCTTATCGACTTGACTGCTTACTTTCAGGGATCTATGCACAAATACACCAAGATCCCTCTGTTCATCAACAATATTAAGAATCCTACCATTAGCCCTATACTCTACACATTTATTATTCCTGCCAAAGTGCATTACCTCACACTTTCCACATTAAACTCCATTTGCCACCTCTCGGCCCAGCTCTGCAACTTGTCCAAGTCTCTCTGCAAACTATAACACCCCTCTTCACTATCTACCACTCCACGACTTTAGTGTCATCTGCAAATTTACTAATCCATCCTTCAATACCCTCATCCAGATCATTTATAAAAATTACAAACAGCAGGGGCCCCAAAAAAGACCCCTGAGGTACACCACTTGTCACCGAACTCCAAGATGAATATCTCCCATCAACCACCACCCTCTGTCTTCTATCTGCTAGCCAATTCCTAACCCAATTAGCTAAATCACCATCTATCCCATACATCTGCATTTTCTGCAGAAGTCTTCCATGGGCCACCTTATCAAACGCCTTACTAAAGTCCATATATACCACGTCAACCGCCTTACCCCCATCCACCTCTTTGGTCACTTTTTCAAAAAACTCAATCAGGTTAGTAAGGCACGACCTACCCTTCACAAAACCATGCTGACTATCCCCAATCAATTCATTTCTCTCTAAATAACTATAAATCCTATCCCGAATAATTCTCTCCAATACTTTACCCACAACAGAAGTAAGACTCACTGGCCTATAATTCCCTGGAAAGTCTCTCTTCCCCTTCTTGAACAATGGGACCACATTTGCTATCCTCCAGTCTTCCGGAACTATACCCGTAACCAACGACGACCTGAAGATCAGAGCTAGAGCCTCTGCAATCGCCTCTCTTGCCTCCCAGAGAATCCTAGGGTAAATCCCGTCCGGCCCAGGGGACTTATTCAACTTCAAACCCTCAAGAATATCTAGCACATCCTCCTTATCTACTTCAATACTTTCCAGTTTGCAACCCTGTACCTCAGTGTTCTCCACAACTACATTTACATCTCCCTGCGTGAATACCAAAGAGAAATATTTGTTCAGTGCCTCTCCAATCTCTTCAGGCTCCACGCACAACTTCTCACTGCTGTCTATGACTGGCCCTAATCTTGCCCTAACCAATCTTCTATTCTTAACATATCTAAAGAAAGCTTTAGGATTCTCCTTGATCCTATCAGCCAAAGTCTTCTCGTGTCCCCTTTTAGCTCTCCTCAACTCACTCTTTAGCTCCCTCCTGGCTAATCTATAGCTATCCATTGCACTAACTGAGCCTTCAAGCCTCATCCTGACATAAGCCTCCTTTTTCCTTTTAACCAGCAAATCAACTTTTTTTGTACACCAAGGTTCTCTTACTCGACCATTTCCTCCTTGCCTGACAGGGACATACTTATCAAGGACTCGCAGCAGCTGCTCCTTGAATAAGCTCCACATTCCAGATGTTCCCAGTCCCTGTAGTTTCCTAGTCCAATCTATGCACCCTAATTCTCTCCTGATGGCCTCATAATTACCCTTCCCCCAGCTATAACTACAGCCCCCAGCTTCATGCCTATCCCTGTCCATCACTAAGGTGAACGTAACCGAATTGTGGTCACTATCACCAAAATGTTCACTAACTTCCAAGCCTAACACCTGGTCTGGCTCATTGCCCAGCACCAAATCCAATGTAGCCTCACCTCTATTTGGCCTATCTACATACTGAGTCAAAAAACCTTCCTGCACACTTTGTACGAAAACTGACCCCTCTAACGAGCTAGAGCTATAGCTATTCCAATCAATATTAGTAAAGTTAAAGTCCCCCATAACAATTACCCTATTACTTTCACTCCTGTCCAGGATCGACTTTGCAATCCTTTCCTCTACCTCTCTAGAGCTTTTAGGAGGTCTATAAAAGACTCCCAACAGGGTGACCTCTCCTCTCCTGTTTCTAATCTCAGCCCATACTACCTCAACAAACAAGTCCTCATCAAACTTCTTTTCTGTCACTGTGATACAGTCTTTGACTATTAATGCCACTCCTCCCCCGCTTCTACCTCCTTCTCTTCTCCGACTAAAGCATTTGAACCCCGGAACCTGCAACATCCATTCCTGTCCCTGCTCTACCCAAGTCTCTGAAATGGCCACAACATCGAAGTTCCAGGTACTGGTCCAAGCTGCAAGTTCCTCCACCTTATTGCGAATACTTCTTGCATTAAAGTATACGCATTTCAAACCATGCCCTACTCCACCCGTACGCTGCTGTGTTTTGCAGTTCTCCTCTATGACCCCCCTATTCTCATCCCTCTTAGCACCCCAACTACTCAGGATCCCACCCCCCCTCTGAATCAGTTTAAAGCCCCCTGCATAGCCTTTGCAAATTTTCCCCCCAAGATGTTAGTTCCCCTCTGGTTCAGGTGTAGACCATCTCTCTTGTAGAGGTCCCACCTATCCCAGAATGAGTCCCAATTGTTCAGGAACCTGAACCCCTCCCTCCCGCACCATCCCCGCAGCCACGAGTTCAAACATTCCCTCTCTCTGTTCTTCTCTAAACTATCCCTTGGCACAGGCAAGAGTCCAGAGATAACCACTCTGCCAGTTTTGGCCCTAAGCTTCCACCCCAACTCCATAAATTTCTGTTTAATACCCCCTTCCCTCGTCCTTCCTATATCATGTGTCCCTACGTGAACTATGACTTGGGGCTGACTCCCCTCTCCCTTAAGGATCTTAAAAACCCGATCTGCGACATCCTGGACCCCGGCCCCTGGGAGGCAACACACCAGCCCTGAGTCACTTTTATTACTATTTATAACATCAAGGACATTAAAGGATCCTGAAGGTCACTGTCCGAGATGCTGAGATTAGAAGGTGTGATTTTTTATACAGGGGCATTTGATGCAGATCAAAGTGTTTTGTTTCATTCATTTGAGTTGAGGAAAACTGGTTTGTTCCTGCAGCTGGGTCTAAAATATAACAAAAATCAAAGGGTTCTCAGTTCCCCAAGTTTGGTCTGGAGACTTCAGGAATTGTAGATTAATCTGTAAACGATGCCCAGGAGAAAATCCTCAGAGCATCAGAAAAATTATGTGTTTTTTCATTTTTCTTCTGTTCTTATCAATATAAAAATAATTTGAATCAAGGTTGGAGTCAACAAGTCAAGAGTCATCCAAACTCAGTCCAGAACTAGGCATCATAGTTTGAGAATAAGGGAAAACCTTTTAACACTAAGGTGAGGAGGAATTTCTTCACCCATGGGGCGGTGAATGTGTGGAATTCACTCCCACGGAAAGTAGTTTAAGTTGTCTGATTTCAGGAAGAAATTAGGGGGTGCAGGTGCTGACATTGGATTAGGGTAGGTACAATAAGATGTCTCACAACACCAGGTTAAGGACCAACAGGTTTATTTGACAGAGTAACATTCCTTCAGGACTGACCCTCTGACAGTGCGGCACTCCCTCAGTACTGACCTCTGACAGTGCGGCACTCCCTCAGCACTGACCCTCTGACAGTGCGCACTCCCTCAGTACTGACCTCTGACAGTGCGGCACTCCCTCAGCTCTGACCCTCTGACAGTGCGGCACTCCCTCAGTACTGACCCTCTGACAGTGTGGCGCTCCCTCAGTACTGACCCTCTGACAGTGCGGCACTCCCTCAGCACTGACCCTCTGACAGTGCGGCACTCCCTCAGCACTGACCCTCTGACAGTGCGGCACTCCCTCAGCACTGACCCTCTGACAGTGCGGCACTCCCTCAGCACTGACCCTCTGACAGTGCGGCACTCCCTCAGCACTGACCCTCTGACAGTGCGGCACTCCCTCAGCACTGACCCTCTGACAGTGCGGCACTCCCTCAGTACTGACCCTCTGACAGTGCGGCACTCCCTCAGTACTGACCCTCTGACAGTGCGGCACTCCCTCAGCACTGACCCTCTGACAGTGCGGCACTCCCTCAGCACTGACCCTCTGACAGTGCGGCACTCCCTCAGCACTGACCCTCTGACAGTGCGGCACTCCCTCAGTACTGACCCTCTGACAGTGCGGCACTCCCTCAGTACTGACCCTCTGACAGTGCAGCACTCCCTCAGTACTGACCCTCTGACAGTGCGGCACTCCCTCAGCACTGACCCTCTGACAGTGCGGCGCTCCCTCAGCACTGACCCTCTGACAGTGCGACTCCCTCAGCAGACCCTTGACAGTGCAGCACTCCCTCAGTACTGACCCTCTGACAGTGCAGCGCTCCCTCAGCACTGACCCTCTGACAGTGCGGCGCTCCCTCAGTACTGACCCTCTGACAGTGCGGCACTCCCTCAGTACTGACCCTCTGACAGTGCGGCACTCCCTCAGCACTGACCCTCTGATAGTGGGCACTCCTCAGCACTGACCCTCTGACAGTGCGGCACTCCCTCAGCACTGACCCTCTGACAGTGCGGCACTCCCTCAGCACTGACCCTCTGACAGTGCGGCACTCCCTCAGCACTGACCCTCTGACAGTGCGGCACTCCCTCAGCACTGACCCTCTGACAGTGCAGCACTCCCTCAGCACTGACCCTCTGACAGTGCGGCACTCCCTCAGTACTGACCCTCTGACAGTGCGGCACTCCCTCAGTACTGACCCTCTGACAGTGCAGCACTCCCTCAGTACTGACCCTCTGACAGTGCAGCACTCCCTCAGTACTGACCCTCTGACAGTGCGGCACTCCCTCAGCACTGACCCTCTGACAGTGCGGCACTCCTTCAGTACTGACCCTCTGACAGTGCAGCACTCCCTCAGTACTGACCCTCTGACAGTGCAGCACTCCCTCAGCACTGACCCTCTGACAGTGCGGCACTCCCTCAGCACTGACCCTCTGACAGTGCGGTACTCCCTCAGCACTCTGTACCTCAGCCTCTGACAGTGCAGCGCTCCCTCAGCACTGACCCTCTGACAGTGCGGCACTCCCTCAGCACTGACCCTCTGACAGTGCGGTACTCCCTCAGCACTCTCAGTACTCCCTCAGCCTCTGACAGTGCGGCACTCCCTCAGCACTGACCCTCTGACAGTGCGGCACTCCCTCAGCACTGACCCTCTGACAGTGCGGCGCTCCCTCAGCACTGACCCTCTGACAGTGTGGCACTCCCTCAGCACTGACCCTCTGACAGTGTGGCACTCCCTCAGTACTGACCCTCTGACAGTGCGGCACTCCCTCAGTATGACCCTCTGACAGTGCGGCACTCCCTCAGTACTGACCTCTGAAGTGCGGCACTCCCTCAGTACTGACCCTCTGACAGTGCAGCACTCCCTCACTACTGACCCTCTGACAGTGCGGCACTCCCTCAGCATTGACCCTCTGACAGTGTGGCACTCCCTCAGCACTGACCCTCTGACAATGCGGCGCTCCCTCAGCATTGACCCTCTGACCGTGCGGCACTCCCTCAGCATTGACCCTCTGACAATGCGGCATTCCCTCGGTACTGCACTCTGCTTGTCAGCGTAGATTTTGTGCTCAGGTCCCTGTAGCAGATATGAAGGTGTAGCCTCCTGATTCAGAAGTAGGAGAGAGTGCTGTCCTTTAACATCTCAAACCTGCAAGTGCTGAGAACAAATCACAACGTGTGGAGAAATGGTTAGTGGGATATTTGCCAGATGGTAACCATGAGTTGAAAGAACTCATTTGAATTGACCTCCTGCAGTTGTGTTCTGAAAGTTGCTGGGGTCAGTTGGGGCTGGATTTGGATTTCACTGACTAATATCAAAGGAATTGGACTGGAATGACTTCATCTTTCTGTCAGAGATTCTGAGCCACTTCCAGGAATGTTCAAAAGAGCTGGATCTGGATTAACCAAGATCAGACTATTAAATCCATCCAAACCAGTTCTGGCTTCAGCTGTCAATCTCACTATCAGTGGTCCTGCTCTGTGTCCAACCCAAGCTTAAAAGAGGCAGCGTTTGCAAAACACAGTGTAATTATTTATGGCTGAGGTCTGAGTCCCAGATACATCCTTGAAATGGGGACTGTGGAAAAGAAAAATTTTGTGAGGTTTTGATTTGATTTATTATTGTCATATCAGCATACAGTGGAAAGTATTGTTTCTTGCGGCCTATACAGGGAAAGCATACTGTACATAGAAAAGGAAAGGAGAGAGGGCAGAATGGAGTGTAACAGTCATAGCGAGGGGTGTAGAGAAAGATCAACTTCATGCAAGGTAGGTCCATTCAAAAGTCTGACAGCAGCAGGGAAGGAGCTGTTCTTGAGTCGGTTGGTACGTGACCTCAGACTTTTGTATCTTTTTCCCGACGGAAGAAGGTGGAAGAGAGAACATCTGGGGTGCGTAGGATCTTTGATTATGCTGGCTGCTTTTCTGGAGCACCAGGAAGTGTAGACAAAGTTAATGGATGGGAGGCTGGTTTGACTGATGGACTGGGCTTCATTCATAATACCTTGTAGTTTCTTGCAGTCTTGGGCAGAGCAAGAGCCCATACCAAGCTGTGATACAACCAGAAAGGATGCTTTCTATGGTGCATCTGTAAAAGTTGGTGGAAGTTGTAGCTGATATGCTGAATTTCCTTTCTCAGAAGGAAAAAGTAGCGGTGTTGGTGGGCTTTCTTAATTATAGTGTCGAAATGGGAGGGACCAAGACAAGTTGTTGATGATTTGGACACCTAAAAACTTGAAGCTGTCGAACATATCTACTTCATCCCCATTAGTGTAGACATTGAAATATTCTCAGAAAGTAATGGACTTTTCCAGCAAGTAGCATTAAATATTTTATCATTTTGCTGCATATCACTGGTGCAGCAGACAATTAGTAGCTTTCTGTGTCTTCCATTCCACTTGTGCTAATGGCTTGCTTGTCCTTTTTAAATATCATTCTAGGTCAGAGCTGCTCTCAAACACAAAACTAAAGTCTGGTCCCTGAACAGTAGCTCCATGCGTAACATCAATGTGAAACCTTTCAATTCAGATATTGTAAGTACAATCCACTTTACTGCCACTGAACAATGCTGAGCAAACTGCGAGGTTGTACAAGCCTCATCAACTTCAGTCATGGAATAAAAATGCAAAAAAGGATTGGTTTACAAGAGTAACTTTATTTATTTGTTTTGAGCATAACATGAAAAAAAAAATCCATCACGCAATGCATAAATAAAGTAGGTGCCAAATAATATCCAGCGAAAAAGAATGGGAAAGAGTACAAGTTTGCAAATCACTACCCCATTCTACTTCAGAAACACAGGAGAATCATTTAAACTATTCCATCAACACCAAAGATGTGCAGGTTAGCTGCAAAAACAGAAAATGCTGCAGAATCTCAGCAGGTCTGACAGCATCTGTGGAGGTGGAATAGAGCCAATTTTTTGAGTCTGCATGATCCTTTGTCAGAACACAATCTTATTTCAGATTCCAGCATCTGCACTGTTCTGCAGGTTAGGTGAACTGGCCATGCTAAATTTCTCCTTTTTTTCCAAAAATGTGTAGATTAGGTGGATTGGCTGTGCTAAATTGTCTGTTAGTGTCCCACTATTTGTAGGCTAGGGGTATTAATGGGATAAATGCGTGGGGTTATGGGACTAGGGCCTGGATAGGGTATTCTGTCAAAGAGTTAGTGCAGACTGAATGGGCCGAATGGCCTTCTTCAGCACTGTAGGGATTCTATTTTATGATTCTCTAAATGGTCCCTTTCAATTGTACTGTAAAGAAACCAAAAAACATCTTAAAAAGTGATTTTCATCAGTATTACTTTCTGATTTCTCCCAATAACTCGAGCCTTTGTGTCCTGCATTGCCCCACACAGATGGTCTAAGAATCAATTCAAATAGATTGTGTGCTGCCAAAATGTGGGAAAGAGCTATCTGCTTGGCTCTCCAACCCACAGTGACTCAGTAAAGAGCTGGGAGACTTTGGCAAGGGATTGCTGGCTTGGAGATCAGCACTGTTTGCAAGGCCATATGCTGATTGAATGAAAGGTCCTTCACTGATCTCCTGGAAAGAAGGATGCTGTCAGTGCTGGTACTTTATCCTGTGCGTAGAAACAGCTGGAGGTCATTGTGTTTCTTGTACCTGCCGCACCATTCATTAATAAACTCAATAATGAGATGCTGCAAATAAGACAGTAGCTCAGGCACATCTGTGCGGAGAGAGAGGATGTTGTGGTTGGAATCTCACCATCGTTTATGCTGGTGGGATTTTCCCATCCCGACGCAGTGAAGGATGATTTGGCTGAACGCCAAATTCTCCAGTCTCGCCGCAGTGGGACCTTGGAGTGAATGACCAGTCAGATCATAGCCCCCTGTTTAAGGTCAATGACACTGAAATGTAACAGGTTTTCAGTAAGGTACAAGGGCAGGAGGTGAGGGGAGGTGGTTGGAGGGGAAGAAAGAACAGAAGAGGGATGATCTGTGCTAGGATGGAGGGAAGGAGAGATTAAGTAGCAAAAAGGATGTCAGTGCAACGTAAAGGGACAAGTTCAGAATTAACAGCTGAATCTAGAGGAGCTGTGAATTGTAATGGCGGAACCGTCAGCAATACTCACTGTCCAAAACACTGGGGGCAGTGCTTATGATATGAAATTGTTAATCTGAGTGTTGAATTGGGAAAACTGTGAAGTGTGTAATTAGAAGATGGTTCCTCTCTTCACTTAGATTCATGTGTCTGATTTGGAACTCGATCTTAAGTCCTCAATATTCCCCTCATATCTCTCAATTCTCTTATCTCATCTTGAAAGCTGAAATTGGCCTCAACTTCTACAGATTAGTGGGGAGAGAGTGCCTCAGTCCCCCCACCCCCCAGACCCCCCAGTAACACCTATCCCTTGACATGCCCCAACATTCTGTGAAGAGGTTCTTCCTGACATTACCCCTGAGCTGCCCATCCTACATTTTAAGGTTCTGATTCCTCATTCTGGATTCCTAATAGATAGGCTGAATCCAAAGTGTTTAATTCTGGATTGACTGGAGCAGACTGAAACTTTCCTGCTGTGATTGGACAGAAGCTTTGAATTGTATTAATACTGTGCTGACTAAAGCTGCTTTGTAAATTCCTCAGCAAATAACTCACTCCTGACTCCCCAAAGATTGTCCACCATTTACAAGGCAGAGTACAGGAGTGCAGTGGGACACTCTCCACTTGCCTGGAGGAATGTCAAAACCATCCTAATTTAGAAATATACTGTCTGTTCCTTCATTGTCGTTGGGTGAAAACCCTAACAGCACTGTGGGTGTACCTACACCTGATCTGCAGTGGTTTAAGAAGACACCATCACCTTCTCAAAGGGTGGACAAGAAATGCTGAACTTGTCTAAGATGCTTACATCCCATGAAGGAATAAAGAAAAGTATAATTATGGTTGAATGGGTAACTTACAGTGCACTGGGACACTTGAAATCGTTCCTAAAATATGATGCCAGAATTGGATACAACATTCCCATTGAGGGCTAGTGGCTATTTTGTATGAAAATAAGAAATAAAGCCGGGGTAAAACATTCGTTCCTACGATCCTATCCCACCACTTGATATGATTATGACTGATTTTCTATCTTAAGTCAACTTCCCCACCTGCTTGCCATATTCCTTAATTCCCTAGTTGTTCAATAATCTATCCATTTCAGCCTTCAGTACACTCAATTACTGAGCATTAACTGCTCCCTTGAGAAGAGCATTGAAAAGATTCACAACCATCTGAGTGCAGACATTTCTCTCTTACTGAAGATAAGCACGCAGGTGCAGCAGACGGTAATGGAGGCAAAAAGGTCTGTCAGCCTTCATAGTGAGAGGTTTCGAGTGCAGAAGCAGGAATTCTTGATACAATTATACAGGGCCTTGGTGAGGCTATACCTACAGTATTGTGAGCAGTTTCTCCTAATCTAACGAAGAATAGTTTTGCTTTAGAGGGATTGCAGTGAAGCTTTCTGGGACAGCTATGCTAAAGGAGAGATTGAGGCGCTTAGGATTATATTCACTGAAGTTTAGAAGAAACCTATAAAATTCTAAGACAAGTAAGCAGGGTAGGTTCAGGAAGGATGTTCCAGATGGTGGAGGTGTCCAGAAGCAGGGGTTGTTGTCCAAGGATACAGAGTAAACCTTTTGGACTGAGATGAGGTGAAGTTTCTTCATCTAGAGATTTCATTCAGCCTGTGGAATTCTTTACCCGCAGGGAGCAGTTGAGACCAAAACATTGTATGTTTTTAAGAGGCAGTTAGATATAGCACTTGGGGTGAAGGAGATTAAAAGGTGAGGAAATTTGATCTGATTTGATTTATTACTGTCACACGTATTAACATACAGTGAAATGTATTGTTTCTTCCGCTCTACGGAAACAAAGCACACTGTTCGTAGAGAAGGAAAGGAATGCAGAATGTAGAGTTACATTTATAGCTAGGGTGTAGAGAAAGATCAACTTAATGTGAGTTAGGTCCATTCAAAAGTCTGACAGCAAAGGGGGAGAAGATGTTCTTGAGTCAGTTGGTACGTGACGTCAGACTTTTGTATCTTTTTCTCAACGGAAAAAGGTGGAAGAGAGAATGTCCGGGTGTGCGGAGTCCTTAATTATGCCGGCTGCTTTTCCTGATGCAGCCGGAGTATAAGCAGTGTCAATGGATGGAAGGCTGGTTTGCGTATGGATTGGGTGGAGGACGGTGAGATTAGGCTATTGAATTGGATGATCAGCCAGGATCATGATGAATGACGGAGCAGGTTCAAAGGCCGCAGGACCTCCTCCTGCTTTCTATTTTTTTTATTTTAGTCCTGATAGAATGACCCTTTTTTAGTTTTGGATTTTCCAACCAGGGGAAACAACTTCTCACCATCTACCTTGTCAAATCATCAGAATTACATATTTTGACCCATACAAGAAGGATGATCACACCTGCCTTGTCCCTTCAACCTTTCTATTCTTCTCAAATGTTAATTCCCTTTATTATTATTAAAAAGGTTCTGACATCACTCACCTTTTTCTTTCCCAATGTAACTAAGGTGAATAATGATGGTTGAAGGATAAATGTTGGGGTAAATTATTCCTTGTTTTTCGTTTCTCTTTTTCAGTTTGGGATATCGAAATTAAAAGCCAGACTAGCACATCTGACATTGTCAGAGTAAATCTTTCTAATCCCCCGCACTCAGCGAGCAGCTTATGCTTCTCAAGGAAGACTTATAATTGAACAGCTAAGAGCCATAAGGGAGCATAAGCGATGGAGGGGAAATGTAGATATTATAATTTGTCATTTATCTATCTACAGATTAAAAAATTGATTCCCACTGGTAGAAAAATCCTGAAACAGATGGCAGCAGAGATACAACCTCCACTTTGACTGGCTGACACAGTGGCACAGTGATTAGCTTTGCTGCCTCACAGCGTCATCAGGATCCCAGGTTCAATTCCAACCTTGGTCACTGTGTCTGTGGAGTTTGCACATTCTCCCCATGTCTGCGTGGGTTTCCTCTGGGAGCTCTGGTTTCCTCCCACACTGCAAAGATGTATAGATTAGATGGATTGACCATGTTAAATTGCCCCGATAGAGTCGGGGGCATTAGCGGGTAAATGTCTGGGTTTACAGGGCTTGGGTGGGATTGTAGTGGGACTGACTCGATGGGTTGAATGGCTGGCCTCCTTCTGCACTGCAGGAATTCTATGAGCTCAAAATCGGAATCAAACCACTCAGTAACGGAATCAGGAAGTATTTGTGCACACAATAGGACTGTAGAAATCTGGAGTTTTCTCCGCAAAATGCTATGGATGCTCGGAGTCAATTGGATGTTTTAAGACTGTTGGGTTTGTAATTACATCAAGTCATCAAAGAATATGGTCATTGTTGTTGTCAATTCATCAAGATTAGATGGCATCTTTATGCAGGTAATTCAGCTGGGCTGATCCTGGAGTTCCAACTCAATGGGCAGAATTTCCTGGAGCAATGGGGGATTCTCAAGCTAGGGTACTTTGATTTGTTTACGGGATGTTGATGTTGCTGGCTGGACCAACATTTATTGCCCTTCCCTAACATTTCAGAGCCAACAGTACTATTTATTTATTATTTATTATTGTCACAAATAGGCTTACGTTAACACTGCAATGAAGTTAATGTGAAAATCCCCTAGTCGCCACACTCCGACACCCGCTTGGACACACTGAGGGAGAATTTAGCATGGCCAATGCACGTAACCAGCTGGTCTTTCACATTGTGGGAGGAAACTGGAACACCCGGAGGAAACCCACGCAGACACGGGGAGAATGTGCAAACTTCACACGGATAGTGACTTAAGCCAGATATTGAACCCTGTCCTTGGCGCTGTGAGGCAGCGGCACTAATCACTGTGCCACCCCACAAATGTGGATGTAGGCCAGACCGGATAAGGACAGCAGGTTAACGAATCAGATAGAACTATTGAATCGACAGTCGTTTCACAGTCACCATTAAATTCTTAATTCCAGATTTTTATTGAATTCAAATTTCACCCTTTGCTGTGGTGGGATTTGAAACTGGGACTCCAGATTTATCCCGGGCTCTCTTGATTACTGATTGATAATATCACTATGTCAAGCTTCCCTTTCATTCTCCTACTTTTGTCGCCTCTCCACAGTAGAATTGGGTGCCGCTGTGTTGTGATTAATTGCATTAGGTGCTGCCATGTGACAGGGTTGATGATAAGCTCCTCCCACACACCAATGTCCCTTTGCCCTCTTTTCAATGAGGTCTTCAGAGTGTGTGTAAAATGGTTCCTTTCTCCGTCTTGAGATTTGAGTGCCTCCCTCCAGTTGTAAGAAGAGGCTATGCTTTGGAAGCTGATTGGTTTGGTGGGGACAATATTCAGGCCAGCGGAGTTGACTTCATGTTGTGCTGGAGGACAAGGCTTCACAGAGGATGTTTGATTACCTCCTTTGAGCATCCGGCAGAGATATTGTGGGTAGTAATCCTCCAGCGTCTGCCAGTGCCTTTGGTAAATGATCCAAGTCACAGTGCCGTATCAAAGAGTAGTGACAATGAGAGTACCATAGCGTGTAGTCCTGCTCTGTCCTGTTTCAAAGATCTCTGTTGTCAAAGACCCATTTGTACTGTTATTGGAAGGCTGTGCTAGCACAGCTGACTCTGTGTTGGATGAAAGCTTTGGCAGTAACCTTTCGAGAAAGGTAGCTATCGAGATCTGGGAAATTTTCAATGAAGTCTTCTCAGCAATAACAACGGCTTGTCTAAGGGAGGGCTGATAGAATGTGGAGGTTGGGTTGATAGGTGGATCTGATAGAAATATGAAGGCTGCTTCCAGTTAGAATGGAACCACAGAACCTTCACAGTACAGAAGAAGGCCATTCAGCCTGTTGAACCTGCACTGACTATCCGAAAGAACACCTTATCCAGGCCCACCCATCCACCCAATCCTCATAACCCTGTTACAATGGCCAATCTCCCTAACTTACACATCTTTGGAGTGTGGGTGGAAACTGGAGCAGCTGGAGGAAAGTCACGCAGACACGGGAAGAACATGCAAACTCCACATAGGCCAGAATCGCACCCGAGCCCTGGTGCTGTGAGGTAGCAGTGCTCCTGTATTCCTGAGTGCCAGTC
This sequence comes from Sphyrna mokarran, assembly GCA_024679065.1. Classification (NCBI taxonomy): domain Eukaryota; kingdom Metazoa; phylum Chordata; class Chondrichthyes; order Carcharhiniformes; family Carcharhinidae; genus Sphyrna; species Sphyrna mokarran. The sequence goes on along the minus strand of JAGIQG010000020.1, from coordinate 48,909,124 downwards.
GGTATTCAAGCTTTTGTTTATTTTTTAATAGTGTTATTCCCATTGGATGACAAAATGTGAATTTATTGCAACAGATACAGAAAACCTCCAACAACTTTCATTTATATATCTCCTTTAACATAGTAAAACAAAGTTGTGTAATAGAAGCAATTATCAAACCAAATTTCCCAGTGATCCACATAAAGAGATGTTAAGACCAAAGGTTAGACAGGTGAAAAAGAGCATGATCAAACCAGGTAAATTTTAAGAGTCAAGAGACTGAGTTATAGGGAGAGATTGGAGAGGCTGGGACCTTTCTCTCTGGAGTGTAGGAGACTGAGGGATGATCCTATAGAGCCGTATAAGATCATAAAAGGCATGAATGCACTCAGTCTTTTTCCTGGGATTGGGGAATCGAAAACTAGAGGGTACAGGTTTAAGTTAAGAGGGGAGAGAATTAATAGGAATCTAAGGTTTTTACACAGAGGGTGGTATGTATTGGGAATGAGCTGCCAAAGGAAGTGGTTGAGACAGGGACATTGACAATATTTAAAAGGCATTTGGACAGATACCTGGATAGGAAAGGTTTAGAGGAATATGGGCCAAACACAGGCAAATGGGGTTAGCTTAGATGGGCGTTTTGGTCAGCGTTGTCTAGCTTGGGCCGAAGGACCTATCTGAATGCCTTTGATTCTATGAATGTCTTAAATAAAGAGAACGGTTTCGATCAGGAAGGAGAGCAGAGAGAAATTACAGCTGTCACTGGTGGAATGACATTATAGCGAGAAATAGAGGGGTGGAGATGACTGTTGAGTGGTAAGGCCAGAGAAGGTTCCAGTGGTCAGGAGGGATTTGAGTAAAGCACAGGAACTTTAAAATGGAAGTATTGCCAGAATGGGAGCTTTCACAGGTGTGTGAGCGCAGGAAGTGTCGGGGGAATGGGACGTGGCCTGAATTGAGTTTTGGACAGCAGAGTTTTTGGATGAACGAAGTGGGTATGGAGGGGATTTAGAGGAACTCACAGGGCTCGAGGAGGTCAGGGCGAGGGGAATAACAGGTGGAAGGCAAAACAGCTCATCCCTCGCTAATCAAATTTCTGCCCTCTCAATCCTGCAGATGAATGGAAATCGAGCCATCACCACCCCCACCAAGCTGAACACCTTGGAGAAGAGTACAGAGTTTGGGAATCGAATGGATCTGTCCGCAGTGTGACCTCTGAACTCCTGACTGACCAGAATCCGAGTCTCATCAGAACCTCCCTCTGAACAACGAACCACACCCGAGAAACCTGACGTGAGCGGGAAAGAAAGGAACTGTTTACTCATTTCTAATTTTTTTAAAACTCAAAAAGGAAAGAAACTGAGGTATTTATTACACGGAGATCAGTGTCTGTCTGTCTCCGAAGGTGAAACTCATTACAGGAAAAGTAGGATTAACTCTGCGGCAATCAGCAAATCTGAAGAATGCCGATGGGAAAGTGTTTAGTGCACCTGTCCCATCCCATGTTTAATGTGAGTGTAGTATTTACCCCTTTTGTGCAGGGGATTACATTGTGAGTTCTCAGACCATTAGTGACAAACACATGTAAATGTGTACTGTAATTTTAATCTAAATAGGATGAGTGTTAAATGATGATGGTTATTCCTTCAGACCATGCATTGTGGGAATTGATGTGTGTTCGGTGGGAATACCTATATAACATTTTATTGTGACACAGGTCAAAGACTGACGTTTTTTTGTATCTTTTTGACATTTGCGGTTTTTCTGTGTTGAGGTAAATTTATTTCAGCAGCAGATTTCCCTTTCCCTATCTTTTCCCACTCTCTCTCTTTTCGAAACCTCTCCTCAGACTAAGAGGTTAGGGTTAAGGGCTCCTTTTGCAGAATCAGTTTGATGCCCAGTTACTGGGAAATGTCTGGTGGTTTGGTGAGATTAACCGGGGCACCAACTGAGCCACACATTAAGGAGGAAGGTACCAGCTGGAGCAGACGGTGCAAAAAAAAAGAGCAACTCTTCATTAAGGAGTGGCACGGTGGCACTAGGGGTAGCACTGCTGCCTTACAGCGCTAGAGACCCGAGTTCAGTTCCAGCTTCAGGTCACTGTCTGCGATGAGTTTGCACATTCTTCCCGTGTCTGCGCGGGTTTCCTCCGATGCTCTGGTTTCCTCCCACACTCCAAAGACGTGCGGGTTAGGTGGATTGGCCATGCTAAATTATCCGCTTACTGCCAGGGGGACTAGCTGGGGTTAATGCATGGGATTATGGGTGGGATTGTGGTTAGTACAGACTGGATGGGCCAAATGACCTCTTCCTGCACCATAGGCATTCTGTGACCAATTGTTGGGATTCTCTGGTGGTTTGGTGAGTTTAACCGGGGTGGAATTGAACTATATTAAGGAGGAAGGTACCAGGTGGATGGGAGGGTGCAAGAAATTGGGCAACTCATTAACAGGAAAAGAATGAAGGGTCCCTGGGCCCTGGTGCTATCCAGTGATTCAAAAGGGGTGTCAGGTTTGCGAGAGTGTTTGGGTGGGGGCCAGTGGGAAGTTTCAGATTTTAATTCCTGTGAGATTCCTGCCACCCAATTATAATTAGTAGTTCTTAACATGCTGCTCATGGTAAACTCCTCCTTGGCACTCGGATTGACCAGGAAGATAGGGGAGGGGGGAGGCGTGGAGCTACTGTTGAGTGGAGGCTTTAGTTAGTGTGGGGTGGGGTAGATGGGGAGGGTGGGAGTAACTGTATTCATACAGTAAGAAGTCTCACAACACCAGGTTAAAGTCCAACCAATTTATTTGATAGTAAACCCACAAGCTTTCGGAAACACTGTTCCTTCGTCAAGTGTGTAGAAGATTCTTAGACCATAAACTGGTTGGACTTTAACCTGGTGTTGTGAGACTTCTTACTGTGTTCACCCCAGTCCAACGCCGGTATCTCCACATCATTCATACAGAAACCCAGGTACTTCCGGGCTGTATTCAGAAAGAATTGTACACAAATCTTAGAAAAATAGCACACAGATACCAGCCAATTATGAAGGGTGATTTGAGTAAACAATTATACAAGGCCTTGGTGAGACTGTCCCTGAGATATTGTACAGATTTGGTTTTGATTCAAACATCAAGGATATGGAGAGAAACAAGTGTTTATGCGACTGATTTTTGGAATGAGAGCTTACCCTATAAGGAGAGGTTGAGGAGAACGGGACGGTATTTTCTGGGGTTTAGAAGAATAAGAGGTGATCCCGAGAAAGATAGAGGCTGAAATTCTTCGGCTGGTGGGGTTCTCTCACTTTGCTGGCAGTGCACCCCCTCCTGCAAGGATCCCCCCAACATGGGGTGATGTCAATGGGAATTGCTGTTGACAGTAACAAGACCAGAGAATCCCACCGCAAGCAAACAATCCACTACCTCCCTTCAGCGGAAAGCGTGCGCCTGGGAGGCCGGGGTATCTCGCCCCCTAATATTCGTGGAGATGGATCCTCTGAGACTGTTTTCCCTGGCTGGGGATTACAGAGCCAGGAAAGGGTTATAGGTTCAGAACAATGGACCAGCTATTAGGGAAGGAGATAACGAGAAGGTCATTGAGTGGGAATCTCTGAAATTCTAAACCTCACAGCGGCATGGATGCTCAGCCAATGAGTTTATTCAAGAATGAAATCAATGTCTGAGGGATTCAAGGGATATGGGGATTGAGGGGGAATGTGCAGTCTATGTTGATTGCCCAGGATCTTATGAATTTGCTGAGTAGAATTCGTATCCAACTCTGTCTAATGTTTGTTGGTGTTATGGTAAGTACAGGAAGGAGGAGCTTTCATCAGTAAGACATGATGCTGAGTTTCCGGTGTTGGACTGGGGTGGGGACAGTAAGTATTCTCACAACACCAGCTTAAAGTCCAACTACTCCTTCCTCAGGTGAGAGCCACTGAAGGGGAAGTGCTTCGTAAGCTCGTGCTAGCAAATAAATCTGCTGCACTCTAACCTAGTGTTGTGAAATTTCTTACTTTATCAGTTAGGAAACTGGGTTAAATCCCTTTCCTCTACCTTGTTCAGACCCACTCATTAATAATGAGCACTTGCTCAGGGCCTCACAGAAGAAGCAACATGATAGAGCAGAAAAACTGAAGAGAAATCGATCTCTTCTTTAAACTCATTTTCCTGCTTCTGTTCAAAGTCAGTATTTGACTGCGCGATGATGCCACACTCCTGTTACAACCTGTTAACCTTGCCAGATGGGTAATGAATACAATAATCGCTCTCACAGAATTCAAACTGTTTTATGGTGAAGAAAGCTATTATGTTGGAGTGTACTTTGTGAACATTTCATACAGAATCTGTGGCTGATAAATAAATGACTGTCACACACGCGAATGAAGTACTTGTTGCTCTTTGTACTCTGCTATGATCTGGTCATTTTCTCTCTGTTTAAATTATAGGTTGGAGATTGACTGTGCCTCAGTGAGAGAGAGAGAGAGAGTGCCAACTTTAAAACCAGAGCAAAACCTTCTCATAAATATAGTCATCATGGTGCATTGTTGTAAATAACAACTGTATTTCTCAAATCTTTTGATAATGCGGCAAAATGTCTGTCCTCTGAGTGTTATCAAACAAAATTTCACACTAAGACACAGGAGGAGATATTTGGGCAAGTGAGCAAAAGCTTGGCATAAGAGGCAAGTCTTAAAAAGGGAGCCAGGAATGCAGAATAATAATCCTCAACTGGAGGAAGACTAATTTATATGAAATAAGAAGTGATCTGGCTTGGGTAAACTGGAGTCAAAGATTGACTACATCTGTCTCAGAGAAATTGCTAGAATTCATTATTAAGGAGGTTATTGTAGAAACCTAGACAAACATAATGGGATCAGCCAGCTTCAATGTGGCTTTGTGAAAAGAAAACAGAATTTAATTCATTTCTTGGAGTTCTTTGAAGAAATCACAAACAATATGGGTAAAGGGGAACCTGTAGATGTTGTGTGCTTGGATTTCCAAAAGGCAGTTGATAAGGTGTAACATCAAAGGTCACTACGCCAAATAAAATTGAGTCTAGGCCAGGACTTTTTTCACAGGCTAGGACTTTTTTTGGGGTTGTAAGGGGCTGAGGAGTGATCTTATAGAGGTCAGTGCAGCCTTGATGTGCCACACGGCCTTCTTCTGCACTGTAGGTTTCTATTGATTCTAGATGCGTATGATCATGAGAAGCATGGATAGGGTGAATGCACTCAGTCTTTTTCTCAGGGTTGGGGAATCGAGAATTCGAGGGCATAGGTTCAAGTTAAGAGGGGAAAGAATTAATGGGAACCTGAGGAGAAATTTTTTTACACAGAGGGTGGTACGTGTGTGGAATGTGCTGCTGGAAGAAGTGGTTGAGGCAGAAACATTGACAACATTTAAAGGGCATTTGGACAGATACATGGATAGGAAAGGTTTAGAGGGATATGGGCCAAATCCAGGCAAGTGGGATTAGTTTAGATGGGTGTTTTGGTCAGCATGAATCAGTTTGGGCCGAAGGGCCTGTATCTGTGTGCTGTTGGTGTTGTGATTCTATCGTTGGCAGTTGGAAATGGGCAGCCTTTAAGGATGAGATAGTTTATGTAGTGTCTAGATACATTCCTATTGGAGAGAAAGGGAGGATAACCAAAGTTACAGCTCCCCGTACGACAGTAATACTGAGGACAATAAAACAGAATAAGAAGCTGTTTCTCATACTAAGCTGAGGTTCTGAATGAATACATTGCATTTTTCCAAGGAAGAGGACTTTGCTCAAACTACACTAAACATTAAAAAGAAAGCTGAAATATTACTGAATATCAGTAAAAGTGGCAACGCAGGTGGAGAAGGTAGTTAAGAAGGCATACAACATCCTTGTCTTCATCGGCTGGGACATTGAGTTTAAAAATTGACAAGTCATATTGCAGCTTTATAGACCCTTAGTTAGGCCGCACTTGGAATATAGTGTTCACTACACTACCAGAAGGATGTGGAGGGTTTGGAGAGGGTACAGAAAAGATTTACCAGGATGTTGCCTGGTATGGAGGGTATTAGCTATGAGGAGAGGTTGGGAAACTTGGTTCCTTCTTACAAGAATGACGGAGGTTGAGGGGGAGACCTGAGAGAAGTCCATAAGATTCTGAGAGGCATGGACAGAGTGGATAGTCAGAAGCTTTTTCCCAGGATGGAAGAGTCAATTACTAGGGGGCACAGATTTAAGGTGCGAGGGGCAAGGTTTAAAGGACATGTATGAGGCAGATTTTTTATACAGAGAGTGGTGGGTGCCTGGAACTCGCTACCGGAGAAGATAGTGGAAGTAGATACAGTAGTGACTTTTAAAGGGTGTCTTGACAAATACATGAATAGGATGGGAATAGAGGGATACGGTCCCCAGAAAGAAGGGAGGTTTTAGTTCAGTTGGACAGCATAGTCGGTGCAGACTTGGAGGGGCGAAGGGCCTGTTCCTGTGCTGTAATTTTCTTTGTTTTTTTTGTTCTTCGTTATTAGAAAAGTTCAAATGCATACTATTGATTGATTGTCACAGATATTGGAATACAGTGAGAAGTATTGTTTCTTGCACGCTATACAGACAAAGCATACCATTTATGGAGCACTTAGAGGAGAAAGAAAGGAAAGGATGCAGAATATAATGTTGCAGTTACCGATAGGGTAAAGAGAAAGATCAGAACATTATTATAAAGTTTAAAAGAGTTAGAACGCAGTTTTAAGAGTAAAGGACAAGAGTAAAAGATAGAATTAGAGGATAGACCGCGATGGCCCACAATTTGTAGCCTTCCTCCGGCACCTTCTCGATGCTCCCTGATTGAAGTGAGAACAGAAACTTGGGAAGATGTGGCCACAATCTTTCAATTCTCCTCAGACACAGGAATGGTGACAGGGCACAGGAGGATCACAAATGTTACCCTAATTCAATAAAGGGAAAAAGGACATAGCGCAGGATTATGGGATAGTCAATTTACTGTCAGACAGCAGGAAGGGTTTGACAAACAATAATCTAGGAGAAACTTCACAGCCACTAGGACAAGGATGGTCAAATAAAGGAGAACCAAATGGATTTATTAGGACAAGTCGTGTGTGACTCAAGCTAATTGAGATTTTGGATGAAGTAACAGAGAGTGGTTGAGGGCGGTTGCAATTGCCCAACATCCGGGATCCTTGGATCTTTGGGCAGTGGAGAGAGGGAGGGGCATTCAAAGTGCACTGACTGTCGCTCAAGACGTAGAAAGTCATACAAGCAGGGGGAATGAATGGTAGGATAGGACTATGGTGAAAGGAATAGTCACGGCTCTCTGAGGCCAGAAGATCAATCTGCCCATTTCCAGGCTCTGGGCTGGAGAGGAACTTACAATGGGTGGGAAGAGTGGGGTTTGGGGGTGGGGGGGGGGTGGTGGTGAAGGATCCTTATGTTGTGGTCCATGTTTGTACCAATGACACAGAGAGGTTCTCCTTCAGGACTATGAGCAGCCAGGGGTTACATTAAAAAGCAGAACCTCAAAGGTGATAATTTCCATAGTAGTAAATTAGTATAAAATAAATACAGTAAGAAGTCTCACAACATCAGGTTAAAGACCAACTGGTTTATTTAGAATCATAAGCTTTTGGAGCACTGCTCCTTCATCAGGTGAGTGCTATCTGTGCTCCTTCTTGGATATTGTCTGCTTTCTGCATCTTTGTAGAAACTTGATGTCTCTGTCGATATGCATATTCTTCCTGGAGATTCTTTCCACTTTGAGCTGATTTGCAGTGCCAGTAGTAGCCATGATGTGGAGATGAAGGAGCAGCACTCCAAAAGCCCGTGATTCCAAATTGCTAGAATTCATTCTTAAGGAGGTTATTGTAGAAATGTGGAAAAACATATTGGGATCAGTCAGCATGAATGCGGTTTTGTAAAAAGGAGTTCTTCGAAGAAGTCACAAGTGATGTGGGTAAGGGGGAACCTGTAGATGTTACGTACTTGGATTCCCAAAAGGCACGTGATAAGGTGTGATATCAAAGATCACTAAACCAAATAAGAACTTGTGGTGTTGGGTGTAACACCTTAGCGTGGATAGAGGATTGGTTAGCTAACAAGAGAGTAGGAATAAATCATTTTTGGGTTTGGAGAGATGTGACCAATGGAGATCGATGCTGGGACCACACCTATTTTCAATCTATATCAATGGCTTGGGTAGAGGGACTGAATGTATAGCTGAAGAATCTTCCAATGTTACCATGATAGGTAGAAAACTAAGTTGCAAAGAAGAGGCTAAGAGTTTACAATGGGATATAGACAGGTCAAGTGAAAGGCAGAAACCCCACAGATGGAGTTTGATGCGGAAAATTATGATTTTGTCCATTTTACACTAGAAGTGCAGATACCTGTGTGAGTTATGGGACTGGAGGAGATTGCAGAGACCATGGAGGGATTTAAAAATGAGGATAAGAATTGGAAAACTGAGATGTTGACAGCACAGCAACAAGGATAAGCCACGGTGGGGTGCAGATATGGGCAGCAGAGTTTGGATATGAGCCAGTAGAAAGGGTCATGAATATAACCTAATCCATCACTCAAACCAGTCTCCCAATCATTGACTGTGTCTACACTTCCCGCTGCCTCGGAAAAGCAGAAGCAGCCGGCATAATTAAGGACCTCACGTACCCTAGACATTCTCTCTTCCACTTTTGTTGGGAAAGAGATACAAATGTCTGAGATCACGTACCAACCAACTCAAGAACAGTTTCTTCCCTGCTGCCAGCAGCACTGTGAGATTAAGAACAACCATCTGTGTTTGAAATGAAAATGTTGTGTTTAAACTTTTAACTAGTTGTAAATAACACAGAATGTCGTGAGTTGTAAGTTGGTGAAGATTATGGTATATTCCCTTCAAAAATACATTCAGAGTGAAATGCAGGAATTCTCCATGCTTGAGAAAAGTATTGGTTTATCATCCCAATTAATGTTTATTTACAGTTACAAAAGACTCTAATTTCACAGCTAAATATTTAACAGTACTCCTTTTTTAATCCCTAATGGGATGAATTAACATCCATTGACTCTGTCTACACTTCCAGCTGCCTTGCCAAAGCAACCAGCATGATTAAGGACCCCAGGCATCCTGACATTATTGTTCCACCAGGAAAAAGATACAAAAGCCTGAAGTCACATATCAACCGACTCAAGAGCAGCTTCTTCCCTGCTGCTGTCAGGCTTTTGAATGGACCTGTCTTGCATTAAGTGGATTTTTCTCTACACCCTAGCTATGTCCGTAACACTACATTCTGCACTCTCTCCCTTCCTTCTCTATGAACAGTATGCTTTGTCTGTGTAGTCCATAACAAACAATACTTTTCACTGTATGCTAATACATGTGACAATAATAAATCCAATCAAATCAAAGCTTGGGATGCCAACATCTCCAGGCCTGGAACCTGATTGGTACCTGTGTAAATGGGCACTGATGGGTCCGAAGTTACAATCTGTGGGAGAAAATGTGCTTGTGTGAAATCAGCCTGATGTCTTACTGAGGAAGGAACTGGATCAATCATACAGGAAAAATAATTTATTTCAATTTGGGGACAGTGTCTCAGAGGAGCTGGTTTCTGTTTTCAGACGTCCCTCCATTCCCCTCGCCCCTTATACCCTCATTTTTAAGTTTTGATGTTATTGATATCTTTCTGTTGTTGAACAAGCCTTGTTTAGCGACTCGTTTGTTTTTCAAGCCAAGCTCCTGATCCAGTTCTGGTACAGTCTGTCACCCTCACCCTCGTATCTGGGATTCTTTATAAATAGAAATGTGATAGAGTTCACACCTTCTGATATTGAGTTAGAAAGTAATTATAGCTGGCATCAAACTGTGTACTGGTCTCACTGCTGCTGCTACACCTCCTTTGCCTGCTATCGATCTGGTATTTTTATATCCACTCCTTGAGATGCCTGGGGATCAGCTTCAAGCAGACAACTCCTGAGGTAGGAAGCACTTTTGTTTGGATTTTTCTGTGGTTGCAACCTGGACCACACGGACCAATGGCAGTCTAAATACAAAGAGCAAAGAAAATTACAGCACAGGAACAGGCCATGCTGCCCATCTGAAACCTCCTATCCTTCCGGAGGCCATATCCCTCTATCCCCATCCTATTTGTGTATTTGTCAAAGTGCCCCTTAAAAGTCTTTATCGTATCTGCTTCCACTACCTCCCCCGGCAGCAGGAATACCCCTACCTGCAAATTCCCATTCAAACCACTCACCATCCTGACTTGGAAATATATCGCCATTCCTTCACAGTTGTTGGTTCAAAATCCTGGCATTCCCTCCCTAATGACATTGTGGGTCAACCCACAGCAGGTAGACTGCAGCAATTCAAGAAGGCAGCTCACCACCAACTTGTCAAGGAGGGCAATAAATGCTGGCCAGTCAGCAACGCCCATGTCCAACATCCACGTCCATGAATAGAAAAAACCCCACCACCCTCTGTATGAAAAAATCTGCCTCGTACATCTCCTTTAAACCTTGCCCCTCACACCTTAAACCTGAGACCCCCTAGTAATTGACTCTTCCGCCCCGGGAAAAAGCTTCTGACTATCCAATCTGTCCATGCCTCTCATAATCTTATAGACTTCTATCAGGTCTCCCCTTGATCTCCACGAGATGTAAACAAAAGTCGTAGGTAGAAGATGGATTGGAATGAGGCACTCACCAAGTGTTAAAACGGGCGGCACGGGCTTTTAGGGCCGAAGGGCCTGTTAACAGGCGCTTGGAGGGGTTCCGGTTAGTGAAGGAAACCCAACACAGATTCCCAAAGGCAGATCACACCTGACCAATCAAACTGTAACTGATGGTGAAGTAACAGATTTTAGTGGAGGAAATGTGAAACTGTTGCTCAGTTGGTTTTAAGGACAGATTTGATCAAGTGTCACATAAAAGGTTGATTAACAAAATTGAGCTCCACACAACAGGAGGGTCACAGTTAACTCGGATAGAAAATTGGCTCCAGGGCAGGAAAGAGGGATTCATGACCATTGTTATCTGTCAGGCTGGAGGATGGTAGAGAGTGCTATTCCCCACGGGTCAGTGCTAAGAACACTGTTTTCTTGGTATATATAAATAACTTAAACACTGGAATACAGAATCAAATTTCAATAGGTGTTGATGGTACCAAACATGGAGGAATGGCAGACAGTGAAGATGATTCCAACTGACAGGACAGTGACAGGCTGGGAGGATGAGCAGGGGAGTGGCGGGTGCAATCTCATGCAGAGAAACGTGAGCTGAGGCACTTGAGCAGAAACAATAGAGAGAGGCAAATATAATGGCCCAATCCCGAAGAGTGTGTGGGCACACAGATACCTGGGGTTCATGTGTATTAATCATTGAAGGTGGCAGGACATACTGAGAGAAACTTCCTCACACAGAGGGTGGTACGTGTGTGGAATGAGCTGTCGGAGGGAGTGGTTGAGGCAGGGACATTGACAACATTTAAAAGGCATTTGGACAGATACATGGATAGGAAAGGCTTAGAGGGATATGGGCCAAATGCAGGCAAATGGAGTTGAGTTAGATGGGCTTTTGGTCAACATGGACCAGGGTTAGGCTGAAAGTCCTGTCTCCATGCTGTAGATTCTATGAAAGAATTGTTCGTAAAGCATTTGGGATCTTAGACTTTACAAATAAAGATGTTGGATGGGATTTTCCAGCTGCGCTCGCCCCAAGACTGGAAAATCCCGTTCGAGGCCAATGGACATTTGCATGGTTCATGTCCTACTAGCTACAAATCCCGTTTTCACCCAGAGGGTTGTGAATCTGTGGAACTCCCTGCTCAGTGATACAGTTGAGGCTATCTTATTGAATGTTTTTAATGCAAGGATAAATACATTTTTGAACAGTAAAGGAATTAAGGGTTATGGTGAGTGGGCGGGTAAGTGGAGCTGAGTCCACAAAAAGATCAGCCATGATCTTATTGAATAACGGAGCAGGCTCGAGGGGTCAGATGGCCGACTCCTGCTCCTATGCTGGGTTTGTGGTGGGGTTGTCCTTCTCAGAGCGAAGGAGAGGAGATTTGATTGGGGTGCCCAAAATTATGGCGCGTTTATATAAGATAGGTTAGGAAAATCTGTTCCTATTGGTTAATGGTACCATACTAGGGGATACGGATTTGTGGTTTGGACAGAGATTCGGGAAGGATGTGTGGAAGAGTTTTAACGCAGTGAATACTAATGATCGTGAACTCGTTAAATAAGGCTGGTGGAAACTGAAATTGTTAATCATCACAAAAGGAAGTTGGATGAGGATTTGTCGGAAAATAAATTTACCTGGATTTCAGAAATAGAATGGATTTTCAGCAAGCATACTTAGACTCGAATGTATGAATAGCTTCTTTCTGCGTTGTGAGACTGATTGTAGTCACACACCATCCTGACTTGGAAATAAATCACCATCCTATCACTGTAGCTGGGTTAAAATCCAGGAACTCCCTCCCTGACAGCACTGTGGGTGTACCTACACCACATGGACTGCTGCGGTTCAGGGAGGCAGATCACCAGCAACTTCCTGTTGGATAATAAATATTGACCTAGCCAATGATGCCTACGTTCCATAAATATATTTTTTATAAATTGCTTTGCTCTTCCATTTTTCTAACTAAATATTCCTGCCTCGATCTGCTCACTATGTTCCAATTCTTCAGGCGAGTCAATGCACATGAAAGGCTCAATAGACAGGAATTCAATTTATTTTGAGATGAAAGACATTAAACCATTAATGACAAAAGAAACATGTAGAAAACACATCAAGAAATGAGACAAGAACCTCAAAAGCAGCCGAATCTTCTCTCATTCTGTAGATGTTGAAGCAGTCTAAACAGATTGGCAGAGCCAGCAACTCATGTTCAATTAGTTCAGAGTGATAAGTGTAAATAAATCATTAGAGAGAATCAAGAAAGAGATCCCTTTCAAAGTAGCTGGGCTCTGATTGGGGTTGCTACACAATGTGGTGAACAGAACTGAGGCAAACCCTCTATAATTAACTCAGCTTTGATTTCCTGTGATGGAGCTGGTTTAAACTTGCAGCCGAGCTCTGCAAACAAGGCTTGAGTTAATCTTCTTCTGCTGTTTGCCTATGCAGATTCCCATAGAATCTCTACAGTGCAGAGGAGCCCATTCGGTCCATCGAACCTGCACCGACACTCCGAAAAGGCATGTTACCCAGCCCTTCCCCTCCGACTATCCCATAACCCAATGCATTCATCATGGCTAATCCACCTAACCTGCACATCTTTCGGATGGTGGGAGGAAAGTGAAGCACCCAGAGGAAACCCATGCAGACACAGGGAGAATGTGCAGACTCCACATGGATAGTGCCTCGGCATCCTTTTCTTTATTCACTCATGCGATATGGGTGTCACTGGCTGGGCCAGTATTTATTGCTCATCCATAATTACCCTTGAACTGAATGTCTCATTCAGCCATTTTAGAGAGTTATTGAGAGTCACCCACATTGCTGTGGCTCTGGAGCCACACGTAAGCCAGACCAGGTAATGACAGCAGATTTCCTTCCCTAAAGAACATGAAGAATCGAATGTGTTTTTCCAACAATTGACAATGGTTTCATGGTAATCAGTAGATTCTTAATTCCAGACTTCTATTGAATTCAAATTCTATCATCTGCTTTGGTGGGATTCGAACCTGGAATTCTAGAGCATTACCTCGGCTTTCTGGATCACTAGGCCAGTGACAATATCACTGTGTCACTGCCTCCCCACTGTAATCTGGGGGAGTGAATCCCCCCTTGACCACTGACTCCCACTGACCCTCCCCCACTCACCCCCTTCCACTGACCTCCACGCTGACCCCGCCCACTGAATCTATACTGACCCTCCCCCACTGATTCCATTGACCCCACACTGACCCTTACCCCCGAAACCCCCATTGATGCCCCACTGACCCCCCCCTACTGATCTCCCACTGACCCGCGCGTTGATCCTCCCCCACAACCCCACACTGACCTCTCCACTGACCTTCTTCCACTGATCCCCGACTGACCCATCATTGACCCTCCCCCACTGCCCCCCACTGACCTCCCCACCACTGACTCTCCCTCACTGATCCTCCCCAACTGACTGTCCACTGACCCTCCCCCCACTGTTCCCTCCACTGACCCGCTGTAGCAAGGTCAGAGAGTTTGGTGGTCAGTGAAATTTCCATTCCCTACCTGACTGCAGCAGGATGGGAAAATCTTATTGGTGTAAACAGCCTGAATATTCTGGTTAGTATCTGATTAGTCACATTGGGGTTTTTTGGGATCTTGCTATGCACAAATTGGCTGCCATATTTCTCACGTGACAATAACATCTATGGCCAGAATTACCCATTCTCATTTGTGGCTGGGATTCCCCAGTGCCGTGGAGAGTGAATGGAGTTTTGCGTGAAGCACCAAATTTTCCATTCTCGCTCGCAATGGGCGGCTCGGTAGCACAGTGGTTAGCACTGCTGCTTCACAGCTCCAGGGACCTGGGTTTGATTCCTGGCTTGGGTCACTGTCCTTGTGGAGTTTGCAAATTCTCCTTGTGTCTGCATGGGTTTCCTCCAGGTGCTCCAGTTTCCTCCTACAATCCAAAAATGTGCATGTTAGGTTGATTGGCCGTGCTAAAATTGCCCCTTAGTGTACTAGGATGCCTAGGGCAGAGGGATTAGTGGGTAAAATATGTAAGGATATGGGGATAGGGCCTACGTGGGATTGTGGTCAGTGCAGACTCAATGGGCCGAAGGGCCTCTTTCTGCACTGTAAGGTCCTACGATCCTATGATTCAATGGTCTCGGCCCAGGACGAGACTGGAAAATCCTGCCCTGTATCACGAGAACTATTTCATTGACTGTAAAACATCCTGGAACCTTGTCAAAGTGACAAATTAAATACAAGTTCTCTTTTTTAAAAGTTAATTGGATAAATACTTAGAAAGGAATAAAAATTGTAGGGTGATAAGGGAAAGGCGGCAGGAGTGGAATTAACTGGAAAGCTCATTCAAAGGGTTGATACAGGCCGGAATGACCTCCCTGTGTACCACAGGATTCTATGATAATAATTACCTCGTAAATACAAGAGGAAAGTTCTATTGCTTGAACACCCAGTGCATTGGGTCAGAGAGTTGCGGTTTTGATTATGTAACTCAGTTGCTGAGTCACAGCAAAGACTGTTCACTGAAAATATGAGATTGTAGAGATTACCTAACCTCTTTGTCAAAGATCCTTTGTCACCGTGGCCCTGACTGAGTAGTCATAGTTACTGATGGAGATGAGCTCAATGCGAAGAATCCTGCATTGGTTGTCAGTTGAAAATGTATTTGCTTACCCCTTCCCTCAAACTCCTTACACCTGTCGTGAAAGTGTGTGATTCTGTAACCTCTGGCATTCGGGACCCAATCTGACCCACCTTCCTTCTGCATCCAGAGGCATGAGGGCATGGAGGGATATAAAAACAATGATGAGGATTTTAAAATGGAGGCATTGCCAGACTGTCAGCAAGGGGCGAATGTGACTTGGGAAACAGGCAGGAGAATTTTGGATAATGTGAAGAGCTTGTTGTATGAAGAACGGCTGAGGACTCTGGGTCTGTACTCATTGGAGTTTAGAAGGATGAGGGGGGATCTTATTGAAACTTACAGGATACTGCGAGGCCCTGGATAGAGTGGATGTGGAGAGGATGTTTCCACCAGTAGGAAAAACTAGAACCAGAGAGGGCACAACCTTAGGCTAAAGGGACGATCCTTTAAAACAGATGAGGAGGAATTTCTTCAGTCAGAGAGTGGGGAATCTGTGGAATTCTTTGCCGCAGAAGGCTGTGGAGGCCGAGTCATTGAGTGTCTTTAAGACAGAGATAGATAGGTTCGTGATTAATAAGGGGATCAGGTGTTATGGGGGAAAGGCAGGAGAATGGGGATGAGAAAAATATCAGCCATGATTGAATGGTGGAGCAGACTCGATGGGCTGAGTGGCCTAATTCTGCTCCTATATCTTATGGTCTTTAAAAATGAAGTTGTAGTTATCCGTGTTGAGAGATTTTTCCTCCATGTGTGGACCAAAGGTGCTTTGGTCCACCTTGTTGTCTAACGAGGGGCATACACGCGATGGGTCGTGAGAGGGCTGCTCTTGGATTTTTTTCGAGAGTATCCTAGTGCTTCACGTCGTTAGTGTACGCTTGACCTGGACCATTTGATGGGGCAACACGACAGCTCAGTGACTATCGCTGTGCTGTGCAGATACATGGATTTGGGCCTGTGCCTGTGGGAGTTTGCGCATTCTCCCCGTGCTTGCGTGGGTTTTCTCCGGGTGCTCCGGTTTCCTCCCACATCCCAAAGATGTGCTCTTAGGCTAATTGGCAGAACAAATTCTCCCTAAATGGTCTCAAATTTGGTTTTTAATCCATAGATCTATAAACATGGGCAAGGATCATGCATAGAGGTGGGAACGGGCTCGTTGGGCCGAAGGGCCTGTTTCCCATGCTGTTTTGTTCTTTGTATACTCTAGACCAATCCTGAAGGGCTGTGATAATCTCTGTCCCATTTCCTGTATCATCGACATTGGAGAGGACACTAAAACCGAGATTGGTTCCAGCGACGAGGAACTAAGTAACGAGGGTAGTTTGGAGAAGTTGAGCCTTTTTTTCTTGGAGAAGAGGAGAAGGTTGAGGTGAGATCTGATGGAGGTGTTCAAAAATCATGAAGGGTCTGGACAGAGTCAATGCAGAGAAACTGCTCTCATTGGCAGAAATGTTCAGAACCAAAGGCCATTAACTGACGGTGATTGGCAAAAGAACCAAAGATGAGATTGAATCATAGAATCCCCACAGTGCAGAACGAGGCCATTCAGCCCATCGTGTCTGTACTGATCACAATCCCACCCATCCTTGTAACCCCATGGAATCCTCCTGACGCTAAGTGACAACCTACCCAGATCTGTTCCCTGTAATCCCAAGTGATTACTCCACTAACCTATACATCTTGAGATACTAAGGGGCAATTTAGCATGGCGAATCCACCTAACCTGTACATCCACTTCAGAGCAGCCATGATCTTATTGAGTGGCAGGGCAGACTCGAAGGGCTAGATGGCCTACTCCTGCTCCTATTTCTTATGTTCTTATGTTCTTTGGAGTGTGGGAGGAAATCGGAGCACCTGGCGGAAACCCACGTGGACATGGGGAGAACGTGCAAACTCCACACAGCAAGTGACTCAAGCCAGGAATCAAACCTAGGTCTGTGGTGCTGAGAGGCAGCAGTTCTAACCACTGTACCACCGTGCCACACTAGGAATTTTTTTTACAAGGCAATTGGTTATTATCTGGATTGCACTTTCTGGCAGTGTGATGGAGGTAAACTCTTGAAGGAACAAAAATTTACAGACTATGGGTAGAGGGCTGGAAAGTAGGACAAGCTAAACTGCCCTTCACTGAACTAGCATACCTATGATGGAATGAATGGTCTCCTTTTGTGCTCTAACCATTACCTGATAATGGGAAGGTGGTAGCGTAGTGGCATTGTCACTGGAGCAGAGAGTCAGAGTAATAATGGTGAAACTTACATTAAATAAATTATTAAATTTATATTAAATAAAAATCTGGAATTAAAAGCTACTGATAGCAATGAAACCATTGCTGATTGTTGTAGAAAGCCATTGAATGATTAGATTTGATTATTTCTAGCACCTTTCACAACCTCAGATCCCCAAAGCACCTTTTTGGATGGATGGACACTATTATAATGCACTGCAGTCATAGATATCATAGAACATAGAACATAGAACAATACAGCACAAACAGGCCCTTCGGCCCACGAGTTGCTCCGATCACATCTACCAATCCACAGACCTATCTATAACCCCCTATCCTATTCTTTTCCATATACTCAGCCAGAAGTCTCTTAAAAGACCCCAGTGAGTTTGCCTCAACAACCTCCGACAGCAGTCGGTTCCATTCACTCACCACCCTCTGAGTGAAAAACCTACCCCTGACATCTCCTTTGTATTTGCTTCCCTGCATCTTAAATCTGTGTCCTCTCGTAGTGACCATTTCAGCTCGGGGAAATAGTCTCTGAGAGTCCACCCTATCTATTCCCTCTCAACATTTTATAAACCTCTATCAGGTCGCCTCTCAACCTACGTCTCTCCAGTGAGAAGAGTCCCAGCTCCCTCAACCTATCTTCATACGGCCTGCCTCCCAATCCAGGCAGCATCCTTGTAAATCTCCTCTGAACTCTCTCAATAGTCTCTACATCCTTCCTATAATGAGGCGACCAGAACTGTGCACAATACTCCAACTGGGGTCTGACAAGAGTCTTATAGAGCTGCATCATTACCTCCTGACTCCTAAACTCTATTCTCGATTAATGAAGGCCAGTACACCGTACGCCTTCTTGACCACTTCCTCCACCTGCGAGGCCGATTTAAGAGTCCTATGGACCCGGACCCCGAGATCCTTCTGCTCTACAACACAGCTAAAACTCCTACCCCTTATATTGTACTCCTTCATCCCATTATTCCTGCCAAAATGGACCACTACGCATTTATCTGCTTTGAAGTCCATCTGCTACTTCTCCGCCCAGTCTTGCATCCCGTCTATGTACCGCTGTCTATGTTATGACTCTTACCAACTTTGACGGATGCACCATGGAAAGCATTCTTTCTAGTTATATCACAGCTTGGTATGGGCTCCTGCTCTGCCCAAGACTGCAAAAAAACTACAAAATGTCGTGAATGTAGCCTGATCCATCACGCAAACCCATTGATTCTGTCTACATTTCCCGCTGCCTCGGCAAAGCAGCCAGCATAATTAAGGACCCCACCTACCCCGGGCATTCTCTCTTCCACTTTCTTCCATCGGGAAAAAGATACAAAAGTCTGAGGTCATGTACTAACCGACTCTTCTTCCCTGCTGCTGTGCTGTCAGACTTTTGAATAGACTTACCTTGCATTAAGTTAATCTTTCTCTCCATCTTAGCTATGACTGTAACACTACATTCTACACTCTCTTGTTTCCTTCTCGATGAACGGTCTGTTTTGTCTGAATAGTGCAAAGAAAAGAAAATTGTTTCTTTTTTAATTTACGGTGAAAATTAACGTTTCACCGTACATTAATACATGTGACAATAATAAAGTAAATCAAAAATCCCTACAGTGCAGGAGGTGGCCATTTGGCCCATCGAGTCTGCATTAACTCTGCTCTGACAGAGCATCTTACCCGGACCCTATCTCCCATATATTTACCCTGCTAATGCCCCTAACCTACACATCTTGGGGCACTAAAAGGCAATTTAGCATGGCCAATCTACCTATCCTGCACACCTTTGGAGTGTGGGAGGAAACTGAAGCATGCGGACATGGGGAGAATATGCAAACTCAACATAGACTGTGACCCTGCGCCAAAATTGAATCCAGATCCTTGGCACTGTGAGGCAACATGGTAACCAGAAAATAATCCATTATTTAACAATGGCAATTAGGGAAATTTCATTCCAGGTCTCGGGAATCCCACAAGATGAACATTTATTGATTTCACAAGGTGCTTTTTTTCACCATAAATATCGCTTTGCCTTGTGTTCAGATTCTAATCTTGTTTCTGGCTACAAAACACTGAATTTCATTAAAATCACACACTGGCCTGCAAGTGTCTTTGTTCATTAGAGCTCAGCTGTGTCTTTGTGGCTGAAGTTATCTGAAATAAACCACAATGTGCACACAATAAAATCCAGCTGAGAGCATTGAAAACCACATATCAAATTCCCTCTAGCCCGCATTGCACTGACCTTCCTCCTGGCACGTGACTTCATACAATCACTTCTCTCTTTCTCCCCAAACAAATCTTCCTTTCCCACTTCCATCCTCAACAGCAGGAAGAGAAAAGAATGACTTATATTTAAACAGCACTATTAGCATTACAAAATGCATTGAGATGCTTCACAGGAGTAAGTGACAGCAAGGACAAATGACCAATCATTTGAACAAGAAGCGCTTTGGAAAACTGACTTCAATGTGAGAGAGTATGATAGAGACTTTTAAGTAGAGAATTCCAGAGTTTTGGGTCAAGGCAGCTGAAGGCAATGGTGGAGTGATTAAAATCAGGAATATAGAACAGGCCAAAATTTGAGAAACACAGAGATCTCAGAGGGTTATAGGGCTGGAGGATGTTATAGAAATAGTGAAAGGTGTCAGAATTGGAGGAGGTTACAGCGATAGAGAGGGTTGTGGGAGCTGGAAGAAGTTGGGGAGTTGGGAGGGGAAGGTTTTAAAACAATTTTAGTGTGCTATTGTCACTGTCATAATCTCAGGACATGTCCATCAGGAAAATGACAGGGAGCGATAAAATACATTCCACATCACTATAATATCCTGAGCATCTCAACATAGAGAGACAACTTATAATTCTCTTTATTCCCAAAAACATAAGTCACATCATCTCCTTGGAGAGGCAAGAAACAGATTGAGAATAATAAGGACGGTATGTATGATATTAAAAAAGATTTAATCACATTCCTCTCTCTGATCATCTCTCCCTTGTTCTTCTGCTTCAGCTGAAGAGTGGACTTCTTTTTAACCATTCATGGGACATGGGCATCGCTGGCTGGACTAACATTTATTGCAGGAAGTCTCATAACATCAGGTTAAAGTCCAACAGGTTTATTTGGTAACAAAAGCCACTAGCTTTCGGAGCATTGCTCCTTTGTCAGGTAAGTGGGAATTCTATTCACAAACAGGGCATATAAAGACACAAAGTCAACTTAGAAAATAATGGTTGGAATGCGAGTCTTTACAGGTAATTAAGTCTTAAAGGTACAGACAATGTGAGTGGAGAGAGGGTTAAGCACAGGTTAAAGAGATGTGTATTGTCTCCAGACAGAACAGTAAGTGAGATTTTGCAAGCCCAGGCAACTCATGGGCATTCGGCCTCTGATCTTTGTGTAAGCATTCTCCAAGGCGGCCTTCACGACACACGGCAACGCAGAGTCACTGAGCAGAGACTGATAGCCAAGTTCTGCACACATGATGGCGGTCTCAACTGGGATCTTGGATTCATGTCACACTATCTGTAACCCCCATGATTTGCCTGGGCTTGTAAAATCTCACTAACTGTCCTGTCTGGAGACAATACACATTTCTTTAACCTGGGCTTAACCCTCTCTCCACTCACACTGTTTGTACCTTTAAAACTTGATTACCTGTAAAGACTCACGTTCCAACCATTATTATGTAAATTGAATTTGTGTCTTTATAGGTCCTGTTTGTGAACACAACTCCCACTTACCTGATGAAGGGACAGTGCTCTGAAAGTTAGTGGATTTTGCTACCAAACAATCCTGTTAGACTTTAAGCTGATGCTGTGAAACTTCTTACTGTGTTTACCCCAGTTCAACACTGGCATCTCCACACCAGCATTTATTACTCATCCCTTGTTGCCCTTGGTGGGCAGTTGAGAGTCAACCACATTGCTCTGGCTCTGAGTTTTTCTGACAATCAACAATGGTTTCATGGTCATCAGTCGATTCTTAATTCCAAAAATTTCTTTTATTGAATTCACATTCCACCATCTGCCATGTTGGGATTTGAACGATGGCCCCCAGAGCATTAGATGAGTTTCTGGAATTATAGTCAAGTGATAATATCACTAGGCCATTGCCTTCCCATTTCCCTTGAAACTCTCTGTCCTACAAAGTGTTTACATGGAAATATAGAAGATAGGAGCAGGAGGAGGCCACTCAGCCCTTTGAGCTGCTCCACCACTCATTACAATCATGGCTGATCATCCAACTCAATAGCCTAATCCTTCCTTTTCCCCCATAACCTTTGATCCCATTCACCCCAAGTGCTATATCCAGCCACATCTTGAATGTATTTAATGTTTTGGCATCAACTACTTCCTGTGGTAATGAATTCCACTGGTTCAGCACTCTTTAGATGAAGAAATGTCTCCTCATCTTCGTCCTAAATGGTCGACCCTGAATCCTCAGACTATGACCCTTGCTTTTGGACTCCCCCACCATCAGGGACATCCTCCCTGCATCTATCTTGTTTAGTCCTGTTAGAATTTTTATAAATCTCCATGAGATCCCCCACATTTGTCTTAAGTCCAGTGAAAACAATCCTAACCTTCTCAATCTCTCTGGCATTGGACTGAAGTAGGCACAGTTAGTAGTCCCACAACACTAGGTTAAAATCCAACAGGTTTATTTGGAATCATGAACTTTCGGAGTGCTGTCCCTTCATCA
Organism: Sphyrna mokarran; assembly: GCA_024679065.1. Lineage (NCBI taxonomy): Eukaryota > Metazoa > Chordata > Chondrichthyes > Carcharhiniformes > Carcharhinidae > Sphyrna > Sphyrna mokarran. The sequence continues at coordinate 48,886,912 of JAGIQG010000020.1, read as the reverse complement.
GGTGAGCAGAGAGTTAGGTTCACAAACACGACATATATAGACACAGACTCAATTACAAGATAATAGTTGGAATGCAAATCTTTACAGATAATCAAGTCTTTACAGGAGCAGAAAATGCAAATGGAGAGAGGGTTAAGCTCAGGTTAAAGAAATGTCCTAGCTGGAGACAATTAAGTGGATTGTTCAGTTAGTGAGATTTTACAAGCCCAGGCCAAATGGTTACAAGTGGTGTGACATAACCCAAGATCTCGGTGAGGTTATCCTTATATGTGCAGAACTTGGCTATCAGTTTTCTGCTTGGCAATTCTGTACTGTCGTGTGTCCTGAAGGCTGCCTTGGAGAACGCTTTGCCAAAGATCAGAGAGCGAATGCCCTTGACTGCCGAAGTGTTCCCCAACAGGAAGGGAACACTCTTGCTAGTGATTGTCGAGCAGTGTTTGTTCATCTGTTGTTGCAGTGTCTGGGTGGCCCCCCCTAGTGTACCATGCCTCGGGACATCCTTTCCTGCAATGTTTCAGGTAGACAACATTTGCCAAGTTGCAAGAGTACGTGCCGTGTACCTGATAGATGGTGTTCTCACGTAAAATGATGGCATCCATGTTGATGATCCAGCATGTCTTGTAGAGGTTGCTGTGCCAGGGTTGTGTGGTGTTGTGGTCACTGTTCTCCTGAAGGCTGGGTAGTTTGCTGTGGACAATGATCTGTTTGAGGTTGTGCGGTTGTTTGAAGGCAAGAAATGGGGGTGTGAGGACGGTGCTGACGAGATGTTCATCATCATCAATGATATATTGAAGCCTTCAGAGAAGATGTCATAGCTTCTCCGCTCCAGGGCAGTACTGGACCACGAAGGTACTTCATTCATCATGTCCCGTGTTTTTCTCCTGAGGAGGTCAGTGCGTTTTTTCGCTTTGGTGCGTCAGAACTGTTGTTCTTATGAGGGCATCTTTCAGTGTCTGGAGGTGTCGTTGCGATCCTCCTCATCTGAGCAAATCCTGTGTATACAGAAGGCTTGTCCATAGGGGATGGCTTCTTTAATATCTTTAGGGTGGCAGCTGGAGAAATGGAGCATCCTGAGGTTATCCATGGGCTTGCATTTCAGTGAGGTGCTGAGGTGAGTGTCTGTGATGGAGATGTGTAGTCCATGGTGAGTCTGATGGTGGGATGGAACTTGTTGATGTCATCATATAGTTGTTTCAGTGAGTCCAAAGGAAGAAAATGCTATCGGCATATCTAGTGTATAGCATCGGTTGAAAGTCTTGCGCAGTGAAGAGGGCTTATTCAAACCTGATCCCTCCTCGTACATCAGTCCTGCCATCCCCAGAATCAGTCTGGGATTTACTGCACTCCCTTGAGCGAAGAACATTTTTCCTCAGAAAAGGAGACCAAAACTGCACACAATACTCTAAGTGTGGCCTCAGCAAGGCCTGGTGTAATTGCAACAACACATCCCCACTCCTGTCTTGCTAGAGTTTCACTGATTCCTATTTGACATTCTTTTTCAGCCACTCCACAGTCATTCCAGTCACACTGAATAATAAGCTGATGGCCAGTTAATATTCCTGTCCCAGTGTTTTGATGCTGAAATGAGTCACAGGACTTCGAGATGGACTCTGATGAACATGAAGAGAGACAATCATAGCATTCTCACACAGTCAGCGTCAAACAAAATCACCTTTCCAGCAATCCCCGTCAGGAAAGAAAAAATGAAGAAGTGGAAATTGGCAGGGTGGTGGTACAAAGCAGGAGGAGTGAGATTAATTAGGCAGCTCGTTCCAAAAGCAAACATGAACACAATGGCAGAATGGGCTCCTCCTGTGTTGTAAGGTGCTGTCATGCACTAAATTGTTCACTGTGCAATTTAATGATGCCAAAATCTGTCCATTTATAATTGCAAATAGGTGTGAACATTCCATGAAATTATAATCTACAAGTTAATGACTTCTCAATATTTAATACTCATTAATATTTATATTAATGTCACATTTCACCTAAAGTCAACCCACATGACCGTGTCATTTTGCAAATTAACCCTGATTTCAGGCTGCCTGTCTGTTAGCAAACCTTGTGTGTGTCTCACCGCTTCTTCTTCTGTGTTTACATTACAGCCTGTGAGTTTCACTGGGAATGGGACTCTGTCCGTTTCACGCACCCAGAATCTTCATTCAGCATTTCCCAGTTCTAGTTAACTAATTGAAAAGTACACCACCCTTTAACTTATTCATACAGACTGTGAGACTGTGGTTGGACCACAGCAAAAGTGTGTTTTTCTGTCTTTGCCTCTGATCCTGAGACTATACAAAATCAACAACTACTGTGGTGATTTCACCCATTTACCCGTCCAGGTTCTCTTGCTCTTTGGAGGAGATTGGGGTTTGAGTCATGTGAGTGGTCTCTCAGACTTAGCTGGGCACGAAGAAGATAAGTTACAGAAGCATTGGGTGGCACAGTGGGGCACAGTGGGTTAGCACTACTGCCTCATAGCACCAGGATACGATTCCTGGCTTGGGTCACTGTCTGTGCAGAGTCTGCACATTCTCCCCGTGTCTGCATGGGTTTCCTCTGGGTGCTCCAGTTTCTTCTCACAGTAGGAAAGACATGCTGGTTAAGTGTATTGGACATGCTAAATTCTCCCTCAGTATAACCTGAACAGGTGCCAGAGTGTGGCGACTAGGGGATTTCCACAGTAACTTCATCACAGTTATATATTAATATACACTTTACTAATAAATAAACTTTAAAATTTAGAATCATAGAATCTACAGTGCAGAAAGGGACCATTCAGCCCCACTGAGTCTGCAAAAACACCAGGCTCTATCCCCATAACCCAATATATTTATCCTGCCGATCTCCCTGACACTAAGGGAAAATCCAGCCCGAGGTCAACAAAATTTTTCATGGTCCATTCCTCGCCCACCACGATTCTAGTGGTGGGTGGAACAGGAAAACTTGCCCCAGTGAGTCTGTAGAGATAAATAGGAGTTTATTGGAACACATCTTCCCGCTCTGGCTTGCATCTTCCGCAAAGCCAGAGATCAAATCATCTCACGTTGCATTACTTACTGTGATGGGGAACACAGGGTATGAATAGTTTACTAAACAATTCAAGTTGACCCAGTAACAACCCAGTATCCATAATAACACATTACACTGCATTAGACTCCCCTCACAACAGATGGAATAAATTCTCTACCCTTTCTTTAATCACACCGAACACCTCAATTTTACCCCTCAATCATCTTTATTTGAGCCCAGTATATGCAAGCTTTCCTGATCCTTTTTTGCCCTTTTAATATCCAGTCAAATTGTGCTACAGCCTCTCTGAGACTCTCTAATAGAAGGAATTTTAGCAGCAGAATTGCACACAGCATCACAGGACAACAGAAGCATCCAAGTTTTCATTTATTCTTCTTCGCTGGCTAAGCCAGCATTTACTACCCACCCCCTAATTGTCTTTGGGAAGGTGGTGGTGAGCTGCCTTCTTGAACCCCTGCAAGTCCATGTGGTGTAGGTACACCCACAGTGCTGTTAGGGAGGGAATTCCAGGATTTTGACCCAGTGACAGTGCAGGAGCCAAAAGAGAAAACTCTGGAAAATCTCAACAAGTCTGGGAGCAGTTATAAGGAGAGAAAAGAACTGACATTTTGAGTCCAGACAACCCTTTGTCAAAGCTAAAAGTCATAGAAAGTGGGAGACATTTTTACGGTAGGGGAAGGAATGAAAGATGAGTTATAGCTACAGAAACCAGGGGAAAGGCTGCTAATGGCAACCCATAGAGACAATGAAGGATGTGAATGGCCAAACAGCAGAGACGCTTTAAGCTGTGACAGATGAAGATGTGGGAGAGGGGAGGAATAGGTGGGAGAGGGGTAAAATTGAGAAAAGGGGGGAAGGGAATAAAAGAGGGGGAAAGTGTGTGGGGAAGGAAAATAAAGGAAGACAATAAAGAAATAAAAGGCAGATAACAGTTAAAATTTAATAGAATGAAAACAAAAGCATTGAGATACAATCACAGAGTCTCTACAGTGCAGAAAGAGTCCATTTGGCCCATCACTTCTGCACCAATCACAATCTCACACAGGCCCTATTCCCGTAACCCCCTATATTTGCCCTGTTAACCCCCTGACACAATTTACCGTGGCCAATGCACCTAACCCACACATTTTTGGATTGTGGCGGGAAACTGGAGCATCCAGAGAAACCCACGCAGACACGGGGAGAATGTGCAAACTCCGCATAGACAGTGACCAGAGGATGGAGTTGAACCTGGGTCCCTGGCGCTGTGAAGCAGCAGTGCTAACCACAGTGCTGCCGTGTTGCCACAAAGGTGGGGACCTGACAGTGAAGGAATGGCCGATACATGCCCAGGTCAGGTTGGTGTGAGACTTGGAGGGGAATATCCAGCTGGTGGTGCTCCCAGGTATCTGCTGCCCCTTGATCATGGGTTTGGGAGGCACTGTTTAAACATCGTGGGTGAAATTCTGCAGTGTGTCTTGCCGATGGTACACACAGCTGCCACTGCTGCTACTGTGTGATGTTTGCTCAACTCCGATACATCTTTTACTATTCTGTACAGGAGTCTGGTTTGAGATAAGGCACAGGATAAGGACTAGGATTGTACCAACTAACATGTCAAAGGCAGCAAAGTGATTTAACATTAATCAAATTCATTAGAATGCTGAGTCCAGTTGACATTTTGACATAATGATCTAACATTGCAGATATAATAAAACAGACTTTGGCACTACACTAGCTGTAGGTACAAGACAGTCTGTTAGAGTAAGAATATTTACATTGCTCACACAGGAAAGCAACAGGAAATGTGATCAATATTAGTCCACAGTGCAAATATCAACCCCACTATTGTGTTCAGCCCTGGAGCCTGCCAGTTCTAATCTCATGCATGAGCTGCGTGTGAGACGGAGAGCAGTAGAGGCAGTTTCCAATTGCTGCCCTCACATTAAATATCTTCTCCTGGATGAGATGATCCAAGGCGACAGTGCCACTATCCTGTATAAACGGTGAGGGAGGGCAGTTTGGGGGGGCTTGGGAAGGGTGGGTATGCAGGGCGGGGATGGGGGGGGATCGCCTATAGAATCACCTCACTGGGGCAAGGCTTGTTATGTAACTGGGCTAATGACCCAGTTTAAATCCACCACCGCAGCTGGGCAAATTTAAATCCCGCTAATTAAATAAATCGGCCATACGAAGCACAGGCCGAGGAATGCTGACCGTGACACAATCAGATTGTTGTAAATGTCCATTCGATTTACTTGTGTCCTTTTAGGAGGGAACTGTGTCAATCTTCTCCAGTCTGGCCGTTGTGTGAGTCAGAAATATGGTTAACTCCTAACTGCTCTTTGCAAAAACCAAACGGGAAGGATGGCTAATAAATCACACTGTATGAAAGTTATGTACAAATATAAAAAATAAAAGGCGGAATTGCCATTTGGCCCATTCAATAAGATCATGGTCGATCCATTTCTGTTGAGGTTCACATTCCCCATCCATCCCAACAACCTTCAGTTCCCAAAATCTATCCACCTCCGCCTTAAAAGCATTCAATGACCCCACTTTCAAACATCTTCAGAGGCAGAGAGTTCCAAACTCGCACAAACCTCTGAGAGAGAAAATCTCTTCCCATCTCTTCCCATCATAAAGGTGACCCTAATTTTAAAACAATGCTCCCTGACCCACAAGAGGAAACGTCTTTCCCACAACCACTTTGTTAATACCATTCAGCATCTTATATACTGCAATCAAGTCACCTCACACCCTCCTAAACTCCAGTGGCACAGCACCACAGGGGTTGGCACTGCTGCCCCTCAGCACCAGGAACCTGGGGTCAATCCCTGGCTTGGTCGCTGTCTGTGTAGAGTTTGCATGCTCTCTCCATGTCTGCATGGGTTTCCTCCAGGTGCTCCGGTTTCCTCCCATATTCCAAAGATGTGTGAGTTAGGAGGATTGGCCGTGCTAAATTGGTGTCAGTGGGGCTAGCCAGAATAAATGCATGCACTTATGGGGATAAGACCTGGGCGGGATTGTGGTTGGTGCAGACTTGATGAACCAAATAGCCTCATTCTGCACTGTAAGAATCTATGATTGTCATAAGGCAACCCACTCATTCCAAGTATCAACCTCGTGGACCTCTTCTGAACTGCTAGCAGTGCATTTACATCCTTCCTTAAATAAGGAGATCAAAGCTGTACATGGTATTTGAGATGTTGTCTAAACAATGCCCTACATAACTGAAACATAACAGTCTTACTTTTATGCATAACTCCTTTCGTAATAAAGATAGGCCCCATTAGTTTTCCTGACTGCTTGCTGTAACTTCAAAGTAACTTTTTGTGATTCATGCACTAGCACGCCCAGATCCCTCTACACCTTGGAATTCTGCAGACATTCTTCAATACTGGATTTATCGCTCTTTCTCCATTGTCACCCACCCAACTGGACGATTATAGAGGCTTATAAAATAATGAGGGGCGCAGATCAGCTAGATAATCAATAGGTTTTCACAAAGATAGGAGAACATAAAACTAGAGGGCAAAGGTTTAAGATGAGAGGGGAGAGATACAGAAGTGCCCAGACAGGCAATTTTTTCATACAGGAGGTGTCTGGAACAAGCTGCCAGAGGTAATAGTAGAGGCGGGTACAATTTTATTTTTTGAAAAGCATTTAGATAGTTACGTGGGTAAGATGGGTATTGAGGGATATCGATTAGCTTAGGAGTTTTAAAGAAAGGGCAGCATGGACAAGTTGGGCCAAAAGCCCTGTTTCCAAGCAGTAAAGCTCTATGACTCTATAACAATTCATTATTCATGACCCTAAATTATCTTTATTATCATCTGGATTTATCTGGATAACCTTTATTATCACCTGGGTTAGCTGGATTCGAAACGTCAGCTCTTTTCTCTCCTCACAGATGCTGCCAGATCTGCTGAGATTTTCCAGCATTTTCTCTTTTGGTTTCAGATTTCAGCATCTGCAGTAATTTGCTTCGATTGACTAGTTGTAGCCATTCTCTAGTTGCTGCTCACCAGGGCCCTGACTCAAGACCACATGAGCCAGAGGCAGGAATAGTATCCTCTGAGCTTCTGTTCTTCAGATATAAGGATACAAGAACTCCACAGCTTCAATTGACTGTGTTTTCAGGCTGAACTCACCAGGTTTGTCAAGAAGGAGATTTGAAGTCTACACCTGCTGACCAAGAGCCTGGAATGTCTCAGTATTGGCATTTGAAAAGCCAATCAGATGCTGCATCAAATTAAGCACAAGTTCAATATAAATGTATAAAGTTTTAGCACAGTGCTGTCTGCTCTCTCATCTGAGTGATAAATTAACCATTGTGGATGGAAATCCACCCACATTAACTCTGCCAATCACTCACATTTAAAGAACCAATCTTTGCAAGCCCCAATAGCTAAACAATGTTAATTCAATACTCTCCCACACTGCTAGATTTCATATTAATATTAATCATATGTCAAAGGAACAGGAAGACAATTAATTTGTGGCAGCAGATTTCTCAGAACGTGTAGCTTGAATCATTGCAGATTTGAGCAGAGATGGACTTGTCATTAGTGCAACAGATGCTAGAGCTCAACAATGAGAATCAACTACCTCCTGGTGTTTCAACATAAACTCTTATGCTTCAGGAGCTTTTAAAGAGGTCACTCATTTCATATAGAAGAATTTGAAGTATACAGAAGCACGAGGGGGATGGGTACCTGACACAGGGTGTCAGAGGACATGAAAACTGGAATTTAGAAACAAAAGACTGAAGAAGTGGAAGCAAAAGAGTAATTTGTCAGAATAAAACTCAAACTGTGGGCAGGATTTTAGTGCTCCACTCGGGCGAGGCTGGAAATCCATACTTGAGGTCAATGGAGATTTCTGTTGTTGGACCTGCCCAGAATCCCGGACATTCTCCTTTCCACCTTCTTCCATTAGGAAACAGATACAAACGTCTGAGGTCATGTACCAACTGACTCAAGGACAACTTCTTCCCTGCTGCTATCAGACTTTTGAATGGATCTACCTTGCACTAAGTTGATCTTTCCCTACATCTTAGCTATGAACATAACACTACATTCTGCACTCTCTTTTCTCTATGAACAGTATGTTTTGTCTGTATAACGCACAAGAAACAATACTTTTTGCCGTATGTCAATACATGTGACAATAATAAATCAAATCAAATCAATTGGGGAGGGGAAGATAGTAGGATTCCAGCCAGTGGCTCTATTGTCCCAAGAGATGGGTTTGAGAGCAAGGAAAAGCGGTAGAAGAGCAAAACTAAGAGCCTGCATCCTAACACACAAAGCTTAAACAATGAGATAAATGAACTGGCGGCACAGATTGAGTTAAATGGGTTTGATCTGATAGTCATTACTGAGAGATGATTGCCAGGAGATCCAGGTTGGGAAATCAATATTTGGGGTTATTTGACCTTAAGGAAACACTGGTGGGAAGGACAGGGAGGTGGGGTAGCTCTGCTAATAAGAGCGGAAGTAAACACAGTTCTGAGGTTGATCTAAGCTCAGAGGATGTGGAGTTGATTTGGGTGGAAGTGACGAATACCCAAAGGAAGGGAGAGATCAATAGGAGTGTTGTATGGACTCATAAAAAGTAGTTACATTGTAGGAAAGAGTTAAAATCCAACAATTCCAAATGCATGCAAAAAGAGCTGTGTTGGTCCTGGGCGACTTTAATTTGCATTTAGATTGGGCTAATCAAATTTGAAATGGCAGCCAAGAGAATGTATTCATAAGAGTGCATTTGGGGTGGTTTTTTGGAGCAATGTGTTATAGAATCAACGAGGAATCAGGCTATTTTTGATCTACCGATGTGTAATGATGTAGGTTTAACAAATGAACTCAAGGTTAAGGATCCCCTAGGAAGTAGTGATTACAGTATGATAGAATATAACATTCAGCATGAGTGCGAGGAAATTGAGACTGAAATATCAATGTTCAACTTAAAGGGGAAATAGGGAGGGTTTGAGGACGGATTAGGTCAAAGGGGATTGGTCATTTAAATTAATGAGTAACATGGTTGATGAGTAGTGGCTGACACTCAAGGTGATAATTCATAATTTCCAGCAGAAATACATCCCAATGAGGGGGAGAGACTCAGACCCGAGAAAGAACTCATCATGAGAACCAAGGAAGTTAAGGAAAGGATTAAGTTGAAAGTGGAAACATATCAGATGGCAAAGGTTAGATGATTTGGAGTTGGGGACCAAGTGCAGTGTGTCAAAATTCACTGATGACACTAAGATGGGTGGAAGAGCAAAGTGTGCAGAGAATGCTGAAAGTCTGCAAAGACTATAGATAGTCGATATGAGTGGGTGAGGGTCTGGCTGATGGAATATTAAATTGGTAAATGTGAGGTCATTCATTTTGGTTGGAGTAACAGCAAAATAGACTATTATTTAAATGATAAAAAATTGCAGCAAGCTGCTGTGCAGAGGGACCTGGGTGCCCTTGTGCGTGAGTCTCAATGGAATTTTATCCTTCATTGCTAGAGGGATGGAGTTTAAAAACAGCTGTATAAGGTGCTGTTGAGGCCACACCTAGAGTATTGTGTACAGTTTTGGTCTCCTTACTTGAGAAAGGATTTACTGGCACTGGAGGGGGTGCAGAGGAGATTCACTAGGTTGATTCTGGAGTTGAGAGGGTTGGTTTATGAGGAGAGACTGAGTAGACTGGAGCTATACTCATTGGAATTCAGAAGAATGAGGGGGGATCTTGTAGAAACATATAAAATTATGAAGGGAAATATATGATTATGATTATAAGATAGAAGCAGGGAAATTATTTCCACTGGTGGGTGAAACTAGAACTAGGGGACATAGCTGCAAAATAAGAGGGAGCAGATTTAAAACTGAGTTGAGGAGAATTTCTTCACACAACGGGTTGTGAATCTGTGGAATTCCCTGTCCAGTGAAGCAGTTGAAGCCACCTCATTGAATGTTTTTAATTTAAGGATAGATACATTTTTGAACAATAAAGAAATTAAGGGTTATGGTGAGCAGGCGGGTAAATGGAGCTGAATCCACAAAAAGATCAGCTGTGATTTTATTGAATGGTGGAGCAGGCTCGAGGAGCCAGATGGCCGACTCCTGCCCCTAGTTCTTATGTTAGTGTTTGGTCAGAGGATGGGATAGATTCAGAATGCAGAAAAGTTGGACTAAAAACAAATACTGGGAAGAAAATAAACTGAGGCTAAATAAGTGAGAAGCATAAAAACAGAGAATAAGAGCTTTTTTAAGTACATTGAAAGGAAGAAGGAAATAAACAAAAGCATTGTCCCTTTAGAGAATAAAACTGGGGAAGTAATTATTGGGAACAAGGAAATGGCAGAGGAGTTAAATAGATATTTTGCACTGGACTTTACTGTAGAAGTTGTACAACAAACATCCCAAAGATATATAGAAGAATGAAATAGAATTGGCATTACTAGAGAATTAGTTTGAGGCAAATTATTAGGGTTAAAGACCAACAAGTCCCTGGAGCTGATGGTTTGCACTCCAGGATCTTAAAGGAGATAGCTACAGAGATAAATAGTCATTGTCCAAAAGCCCTTGGACTCTGGAATTGAACAAAGATTTGGAAAACTGACAGTGTAGTTTCCTCGTTCAAAACGGGAAGCAGGCAAAATGCAGAAAGCTACACGCCGGATTGTCTAACTTCAGTTATTGGAAAAATATTAGAATTGATAATTACGGAGAGAATTTCAGAGCATTTGGAAAATCATCAGCTGATCAAGAGTCAGCATGGTTTCATGATGGGAAAATCATCCCTGACAAATTTACTCGAGTTCTCTGAGGAGGTATATCTACTGAGGAGGTTTTATCTACTCAGCCAGAGTAGTTAAAAGACAAACAGCTGATGTTGTATATTTGGTTGACAAGAATGATCCCTGGAATGAAGAGCTTGTTGTATGAGGAACGGTTGAGGATTCTGGGTCTGTACTTGTTGGAGTTTAGAAGGATGAGGCGGGGGGATCTTATTAAAACTTACAGGAGACTGTGAGGCCCTGGATAGAGTGAATGTGGAGAGGATGTTTCCACTAGTAGGAAAAACTAGAACCAGGGACACAACCTCAGGGTAAAGGGACAATCCTTTAAAACAGAGATGAGAAGGCATTTCTTCAGCCAGAGAATGGTAAATCTGTGGAAATCTTTGCCATAGAAAGCTGTGAAGGCAGGTCATTGAGTGTCTTTAAGACAGAGATTGATGGGATCTTGATTAATAGGGAGATCAGTGGTTATGGGGAAAAGGCAGGAGAATGGGGATGAGAAAAAAAAAGCCATGATTGAATGATGCAGCCTAATTCTGCTCCAATGTCTTATGGTCTGATACTCTGATGGCTTATATTTAGATTTCAAAAGACATTTGAGAAAGTGCCACACAAAAGATTACTACACAAGATAGGAGCTCATGGTATTGTTAATATTCTGGCATGGATAGAGAATTGGCTAATGTATAAGAAGCAGTGAGTAATGATAGGGGGTCTTTCTCAGGTTGGAGGGCAGTAACCAGTGGAGTGCCGAAGGGATCAGTGCTGGGACCACACCTCCTCACAATATTAATGATTTGGAGGAAGGAACAGAGCGGATGATACAAAGGTGGAAGGGAAGGCAAAGAGAATATTAGCAATTTACAGAAAGATATTGACAGATATTTACGAGAGTGGACAGAAAATTGGCAAATGGAATTCAATGCAGGAAAATGTGAGATTGTTCATTTTAGAAGGAAGAATGAGAAGGTGGATTATTATTTAAATGGAGAGAGACTGCAGAAAGCTGGAGCAGAGCGCAAAGAGACTAGAGAGGGAGGGGTTCTTGTGAAATGCAGAAAGTAAATATACAGCTGCAGAAGGTAAGAGGAAAAGCAAATGAAATGCTGGCTCTTATTTCAAGAAGGTTGCCGTATCTCAGTAAAGAGATGTTGCTGCAACTGTACAGGGTATTAGTGAGGCCATGTTTAGAACAGGTTCGGTCCCCTTATTTAAGGAAAGATATATTATCAGGGGAGGCAGCATAGGGGAGGTTTACTCAGGTGACCCCAGGTATGGTGGAAAGATTGAACAGGTTGGGTCTGCACTCCTGTGGATGGTGGACAGACTCTGGGGAGTCAGGAGATGAGTTACTCCTGCAGGATTCCTAGCCTCTGACCTGCTCTGGTAGCCACAGTATATATATGGCTGGGTCCAATTCAATTTCTGGTCAATGGTAATCCACAGGATGTTGATAGTGGGGGATTCAGCAATGGCAATGCCATTGAATGTCAAGGGGCAATGGACATTGTGTGGAACTTGTGTGGTATGATTGTTACTTGCTGCTTGCCAGCTCAAGCCTGGATATTGTCCAGGTCTTGCTGCATTTGGAAATGGACTGCTTCAGTATCTGAGGAGTGGTGAATGGTGATGAACATTGTGCAGTGAACATCCCCACTTCTGATCCCATGACAGAAGATGAAACAGCTGAAGACGGCTGAGTGATTTGTTATAACTTGTTGGTAAAATGAAGAAATAAATGTTATCAGCAGTCTTTCTCAGCTTATTAATTATTCATTTAGATCCATTTCCTGATGATTTTCAGGAATTAATTAACTTGCATTACTACAGCATCTTTCATAACTTCAGGATGACCCCAGTATGAAACACTTTCAAAATGTAGCCACTGTTGTGATGAAGGAAACTTAGTTGTACAAAGCAAGATCCCACACACAGCAATAAGATAAATGATTGGGCAATTTAGTGATGTTGGTTGAAGGATAAATACTGGCCTGGACATTGCACTGCCCTTTAGGCAATGCTCCAAAAGCTCGTGCTACCATATGTTGGACTTTAACCTGGTGTTGTGAGATTTCTTACTGTGCCCTCCCCAGTCCAACGCCAGCAACTCTACATCGTCGCTAAGCAGGGCAGTGGGAGCGTTGGACCGGATTAGACACTGGAGCATTTGGAGAGGGATTTGAGTCTTTACCTTTCATTGAGAGATAGGATTGTGTCTTAGAGCCACAGCTGAGAGATCAGTTCATTAAATGTCAACTTTAAGACACTGCAAATAATATCTGCTGATGACGGGAATGCATTAGGGATTCTCAGAGTTTTGGACCAGCTGGTTTAATGCACAGCTGCACAGATGTTCTGTTGCGGCTGATGAGTGTTTTATTCCTAACTTTTTCGTAAATCATTCTGCTCTTTTGGACTCAAATCGGGAAATTTTCCTTCCTGAAGATCCAGGGTAACTGGGAGGAAAGCAGGGAGAAAGACAATGAGGAGGACAGAGAGAGAAGCATAGAGGGAGAAGGGAGTGAACGGGAGAAGACAGAGGCCAATAAGAGAAACACAAGGAGAGACTCGAATAGCATGAGGGGTCACGGGCTTAGGGTGAGGGGGGTAAGGTATAATTTGGATGCTAGAGGGAATTTTTTCACACAGAGGGTGGTGGGGGTATGGAATGCACTGCTAAGTAAAGTGGTGGAGGCAGGCACTCTGGAGTTATTTAAGAAATACTTAGATGGGCACATGAACAGAATGGGAATGGAGGGGTATAGAAAACTGATTTAAAATAGGGATCATGAGCCTTGGAAGTGTGTAAATAGATGATGATATCAATGTACTTGTTTTTATCCTACAGGTGCTTTGGTCCACATTGTTGTCTAACAAGGGGCATACACGCGATGGGTCGTGAGAGGATTTTTTTTTGAGAGTATCCTAGTGCTTCACGTCATTAGTGTACACTTGACCTGGACCATTTGACGGGCAACATGACAGCTCAGTGACTATCGCTGTGCTGTGCAGATACATGGATTTGGGCCTGTGTCTGTGGGAGTTTGCGCATTCTCCCCGTGCTTGCGTGGGTTTTCTCCGGGTGCTCCGGTTTCCTCCCACATCCCAAAGATGTGCTCTTAGGCTAATTGGCAAAACAAATTCTCCCTAAATTGTCTCAAATTTGGTTTTTAATCCATAGATCTATAAACATGGACAGGGATCGCGGGTAGAGGTGGGAACATCGGGGTGGCGGCGCGGGCTTGTTGGGCTGAAGGGCCTGTTTCCTGTGCTGTTTTGTTCTTTGTTCTTTGAGAGCCAGAGAGAGGGCTGGGAAGTGGTGAGAAGTAGCCTTTCAAGATTGAAGTGGGAGGTAGCCTGTGTAATTTTAGCCTTATACAGGCTGCTGTGTTCCTGTATGTGGAATAAGTCTGTGGAGGCAGAAGACCCTGCACCAAAATTCCTTTATTTAGAGCTCTAACAGAAGTACATAGAGTGCTTACAATCAGCAGTCTATCTGCCAGAGGAACTAACACTCCTGGTTAAATACAAGGAAAAGACTCCTTGATTAGCCTTAATCAGGGAGTTTATATTCCAACAAGCCAATCCCAATGGTCTGATTGAAGTCATTAATTGTCCTTTAATCCTTTGCCAAAGTATGTCATTAACACAGAAGCAAGATGTGATGGATGCTGAAAATCTGAAGTAAAAACTGAAAAGAGCTGGAAGCTCAGCAGGTCAGAGAGCACCTGTGGAGAGAGAAATGTTTCAGGTCAAGGATCTTTTGCTCTGGGTTACGGCCAGCTAAATGTTAACGAGGTGACCCACACATTCTCTTTGGTTCCCCTTTGTCTAGCTTTAACATTTAACAAGGTTGGCCTGATAGGTGTTTCCTGCGAGCAAGTGTAGAGCAGTTTATTCTGCATCCTGTCCCTGACTGAGACAGAACAGAGTCTCAGAGAAAGAAGCAGGAGTTGTGACAGGAGCTGGTGAGAAGTTCACAGGTTATGTTCTTGGTCCCCACTTCAAGATTGAGAGAGACTGTAAACTCTCAGTGACACTCTTCAATTCTAGACAGTTGGCAAAAATATCTCTGTGAGTGAGCGATTCACACTGAGGTTTGATGCAAAGACAGAGCATGCACTGGGAAAATAGCAGGCTATAAACTTTGAAGTTTATTTATAAATCACAAGTAGGCTTACATTCACACTGCAATGAAGTTACTGTGAAAATCCCCTAGTCGCCACACTCTGGCATCTATTCAGATACATTGAGGGAGAATTTAGCCTTGCCAATGCACCTAACCAGCATGTCTTTTGGACTGTGGAGACAAACCAGGGCACCTGGAGGAAACCCACAGAGACATGGGGAGATCATGCCGATTCTGCACAGTGACCCGTGCCGGGAATCGAACCCAATCTTCTGGCTCTGTGATGCAGCAATGCCAACCACTGTGCCAACTATGTGGCTTACTGGGATACCTTTTATCACAGTGACAAGACCTGAACAAGGTGATGTAATCCTTGTTGAGGAGAAGGAAACTTTTGCATCAACAAATCCACAAATTTACCACCAAGAACTCAGCGACTGAATGCAGGAGCTGTGCAGAAATCTGGTGAAGAACGTGCTCAGGTCAGAGAATGCTGCATCAAAGGATGGCCAGTGTAGACAGCACCCTGTCCTATTCTCAGACAGTACAAGGGACAGAAGGCAAACCTCAGTTTAGTTGATGAGCACTCTCTCCAGTTTATGTCAGAGCCCATCTTGAGCATTGTGCAATGATTGTATTGAGCACATTAAAGCATTACAAAATGTCAGGCCAGACTAGACTAGGTACCACCTGCCCCTAATAGCTCACATTTTGCAAGAAGCACATTGGATGTTTACCTACTGGGGGTGCTTTATAAATGCAAGTTGTTATTGCTGTTTCACCCATTCTTCTCTGTAAATCAGTTGTGGTAAACGTGGACCCTTTAAGGGTGTGATCACTGATGGCCATGTAATTGGACTGGACTTGTGTTCTATTCCCAGCTTGGGTCACTGTGCGGAGTTTGCATGTTCTCCCCATCTCTGTGTGGGTTTCTTCCTGGTGCTCCGGTTTCCTCCCACACTCTGAAAGATGTGCAGTTAGGTGGATTGGCCATGCTAAATTATCCCTTGGTCTCAGGGGATTAACAAGGTAAATATGTGGATTTACAGGGATAAGGCCTAGGTGGGATTGTGGTCAGTGCACATTCGATGGACTGAATGGCCTCCTTCCTTGTTGTATGAATTCTATGGAGAAGTGGCACCAGAAGCCAAGCCAATCGGATGCATGGGTCAGCGAGGAACTTCCTAACTCACAGACCACAATCAATAAGGATCGGAAACAACACCTCCTCCATGATCATCCTCAACACCGGTGCCCCACAAGGCTGTGTTCTCAGCCCCCTCCTACACTCCTTACACACCTAATGACTGTGCAGCCAAATTCTCCTCAGCTTAGTTTTCAAGTTTGCTAATGACACCACCATAATAGGTCGGATCTCAAACAATAATGAGACAGAGTACAGGAATGAGATAGAGAATCTGGTGAACTGGTGCAGCAACAATAATCTCTCCCTCCATGGCAACAAAATGAAGGAGATTGTCCCCCATTTCAGGAAACATAAAGGAGGTCATGTACCAACTGTCTCAGGAAAAGCTTCTTCCCTGCTGCTGCCAGACATTTGAATGAACTTATCTTGCATTAAGATGATCTTTCTCTACACCCTGGCTATGACTGTGACACTACATTCTGCAGTCTCTCCTTCCCTTCTCTATGAATGGTATGCATTGTCTGTATAGAGCGCATGAAACAATACTTTTCACTCGATGTTAATGCTTGTGACATTAATAAATTAAATCAAATCAAATCAAAAGTTGGAGCCAAGGAAGAGAGGAGGTTAGACGTGCATTGTAGACCATCGCTTAGACAAATACAAATATTGTTTATAACAAACTTCATTAGTTGAAGCCATGCCAGTCACCTTTAAAGTTATTGCTGATCCTCCTGGTGTAGTGTGTGATACTTACAGCCATTAGCTTCTTGTCAGAGTGGCTTTCTGTGTTTACCTGCCTAATGAACATTCCGCTAAATCAAATCGGAGCTGGAGTGTGCAGCAGTGAGGAAACCTTACTCATCCTGCAAAAAACCGGACAGGAACGTGGAACATAGAACATTACAGCGCAGAACAGGCCCTTCAGCCTTCGATGTTGCGCCGACCAATTAAGCAAAAGCAATGACCCTCTAAAGGAAGATAACGACATATCCTCCAGGGAATGCATGAACTATAGATGAGCCACACAGTGATCTCCGCTTGTAAAGAGGTAGATTTAGAGATGGGGAAAACAGTCCTTTGTTTATGGAGCTGTGTCGGTGACTGGCTCCCTGTTATCGATATTCTGAGTGATGGGCTCAGCTGGGTTTTGCTCACTATGCAACTGAATTCATCAGGGAACTGTCACATGCTGAAGAATTATGTTGGGTCTCCAGCTCAGACACAGGGCCTTCGGCCCCACTGCTCTGGACCGATATTTAAGTTGCACATGATCCTTTTATTCTTTTCTCCCCCACGTGTTTATCCTCTCTTTCTGCACAAGACATGTGTGTATTTCTGCCTCAGTAATTAACCAACCAAAGATAACACAGTGGTTAGCACTGCTGCCTCACAGCGCCAGGGACCTGTGTTTGATTCCCAGCTTGAGTCACTGTCTGTATGGAGCTTGCACATTCTCCCTGTATCTGTGTGGGTTTCCTCCGGGTGCTCCGGTTTCCTCCCACCATCCAAAGACTGGCTGGTTAGGTGCATTGGCCATGATAAGTTCTCCCTCAGTGTACCCAAACAGGTACTGGAGTGTGGCAACTAGGGGACTTTCGCAGTAACTTCATTGCAGTGTTAATGTAAGCCTATATGTGACTAGTAAATAAACTTCCACTTTCATTTCAAAATCAAAGCTCTCTTTGTTTAACTGGGAATATCTTTCAGGAGAGGTTTACTTTTCATGGAGTCAGAATTTCTACACGCAGAATGAGGCCATTCAGCCCATTGAGTCTATACCAACTCTCTGACAGAGGATCCCACCCAGGCCTTATCCCCGTGACTCCCTGTATTTACCCCCCTAACTTATGCTTTTTTGGATACTAAGCGCCCAATTTTACCATCAAATCACACCCATTTTTGGGGGGTGTAAACTTGGTAAAGTTAGCTGTGAGGTAAGTAGCATGACCCATATCCGCCTCCTCACCTGTTCCCTCTTTATCAATGGCTGAAAACGGCCTCCATCTAGACTGAGCTGGTGCGTTTAAATTGAATTAATGAGTTATATGCCCAAACATACCAACATTTTCCCTTTTACCATCACGTTCGCCTTCCCAGATTCAGGATGAGACAGATATGTTCGGCAAAGGCCACAGGCTTCTACAGCGCGATTCAGAATCGCTGCTATTTTTTCAGGCAGAATGCGAATGGAAACACCTGAGAACGAATCTAAAAGCTGCACCTGAAACACTCCAGTTTCAATTCCGCCCAACACTTAATATTAAAATGGTAAAAGCTGACCCTTAGGGCGAAATTTTCCCTTCCACCCAGGAATTGTAATGGGCTGGACATGAACAATGCAGAGATCCACAGTCTAAGGAGCAATTCAGCATGGCCAATCCACCTAACCCGTACATCTTTGGAATGTGGGAGGAAACCGGAACACCTGGAGGAAACCCATGCAGACATGGGGAGAATGTGCAAACTCTGGACAGACAGTGATCCAAGGCCAAAATTGAACCCGGGTTCCTAGAGCTGTGAGGCCAATGTTGTCTACCTGATAACGCTGCAGGAAAGGATGTCCCCAACAGATGAATGAACATCGCTCGACAATCACCAGGCAAGACTGTTCCCTTCCTGTTGGTAGTCATTCGGCCTCTGATCTTCGGGTAAGTATTCTCCAAGGCGGCCTTCACAACACAGGATAACCCAGAGTTGCTGAATAGAGACTGATAGCCAAGTTCTGCATACATGAGGACGGCCTCAACTCTCACTAACTGTCCTGTCTGGAGACAACACACATCTCTTTAACCTGGGCTTAACACTCTCTCTACTCACATTGTCTGTACCTTTGAGACTTGCTTACTCGCATTCCGACTGAGTTTGTGTCTTTATATGCTCTGTTTGTGAACAGAACTCCCACTCAACTGACAAAGGAGCAATGCTCTGAAAGCTCATGGCTTGTGCTAACAAATAAACCTGTTGGACTTTAACCTGGTGTTGTGAGACTTTTTACTGTGTTTACCCCAGTCCAATGCCAGCATCATGGCTGTGAGGCAGCAGTGCTAACCACTGTGCCAGTGCGCCAATTCCTTTCTGAAGAACCGTTCACAATGAGGCAGTCACATTTTACCATAATGACTGTGTCCTTTCGAATGGATGGTAAGGATCCCATGAGAGTAATTTGAAGAGTAGGGAACTCTCCCAGCGTCCAATATTTATTCTTCAATCAACATCACTGAGCTTAAAGGCACACAGTGCCTGATTGAGGGGCCTGGCATCAGGAAAGGGCTCCCACTGAGCGTCCTTGTCTCTGTCCTTGTTACTAACACCCTCCTCCTCCACACCCCCAGCTGATCCCACATACCCTGGGATTCGGTGATTATCCGGGGCCGCGGTGGATTCTGCGCAGCTGGCATCATAGCATTGCCATTAGAGCTGCTGGCCTCTGATTGGCTGGCAGCTCTCAGGAGGCAGAACTCCCTCCTAACCCGCCCTGCCTCCCCGGCACAAGATTCAATCGGCTTTCCAGAAAGAGGTGACATCGGACAGGTGGCAGAGTGTGGTGACTAGGGGAATCTCACAGTAACTTCATTACAGTGTTAATGTAAGCCTTACATATGACTAATAAATAAAAATATTAAACTTTAAACATGATTCTCCATGGAATTCACTCCCACATAGAAAATAGCTGAGGCCAAAACATTGAAACACCAGGTTTAAGTCCAACCGATTTATTTGTTAGTAAACTCAAAAACTTTCAAGGTTGTGAGTTTACTATCAAATAAATCGGTTGGACTTAAACCTGATGTTGTCAGACTTCTCACTGTGTTTACCCCAGTTCAACCCCGGCATCTCTACATCATGGCCAAAACATTAGCCAGGATTCTCCCAAATAAATTCTAATCTCCCAATGTGTGGGAGAAGGGGAGTAACTCCTGCCAGTTTTTTAGCCTGCTTACCAGTGCGAATCTCTAATACACCTGAGCACTGTGGAGTGCCTCAGCAGGATTGATTATGAGAAGAATATCAGAACTAGGAGAAGGAATAGGCCATTCGGCCCCTCGAGCCTGCCTCGCCATTCAATAAGATCATGGCTGATCTTTTCATGGACTCAGCTCCACTTACCCGCCCGCTCACCATAACCCTTAATTCCTTTACTGTTCAAAAATCTGTCTATTTTTGTCTTAAAAACATTCAATGAGATAGCCTGACCTGCTTCACTGGGCAGGGAATTCCACAGATTCCCAACCCTTTGTGTGAGGAAGTTCCTCTCAACTCAGTCCTAAATCTGCTTTCCCTCATTTTGAAGCCATGCCCCTGAGTTTTAGTTTCACCTGCCAGTGGAAACAACTTCCCTGCTTCTATCTTACCTATTTCCTTCACATTCTTATATCTGATCTCTCCTCATTCTTCTGAATTCCAATGAGTATAGCCCCAGTGTCTCAATCTCTGCTCATAAGCCTCTCAACTCCAGAATCAACTGAGTGAATCTCCTCTGCACCCCCTCCAGTGCCACTATATCCTTTCTCAAATAAGGAGACCAAAACTGTACGCAGTACTCCGGGTGTGGCCTCACCAGCATCTTATACAGCTGCAACATGGCTTCATTGTTTTTAAACTCTAGCAATGAAGGACAAAATTCCATTTATCTTCTTAATTACCTGCTGCACCTGTAAACCAACTCCTTGTGATTTTTGCACAAAGACACCCAGATCCCCTTGCAGAGTAGCATGCTACAATTTTTTACCATTTAAATCATTTAAACCAAGGCACCTGAGAGGCCGACAGAGTAACACTAAATGTGTCACTGCGCACGTGCAGCTCTGTCAGCGCGGAGACCAGCACACGTGTAGGAGCCTCCTCCTCCACCAGTCTTCCTGTTGGTGACTTTCTCGATGACCTTCCCCGTAAACCTCACCACCAGCCTTGCAGAGCTCTGATGAAGAATCGCCCAGACTCAAAATGTTGGCTTATTCTCTCTGCACAGATGCTGAGATTTTCCAGCATTTTCTGTTTTTGTTTCAGATTTCAGATTCTGCAGCATTTTGCTTTTATTGGCAGAATTCCTTTCCCTTCACACCGCAGAGTGCTAGGGTTAGGTTTCGGATTAATACAAACCCCTCGAGTCAACACCAGCTCCTTTGAAGAACATTTTGTTTAATCCTACACCCCTTACTCTTTCCCTATATCACCACAGGATTTTCTCCTTGGAATATTTTTCCAGATCTGTTTTGGAAGCTGTTACTGGGTCTGTATCCAAATCTTAACCACTCATTGCAAAATGTTTTTCCCTTATTTTCATTTTGATTCATTTGTAAATCAGATTAAATCATGTCCTCTGGTGATCGACCATCAGCTGTTAGAAATGGTTCTCTCTATTTACCCTGTATGACCCCTCTTGATTTTAAACATCTTCCTTAAATGTCTATTTACCTTCTCCAATCCCAGGGAAACAGCCCCAGTAAATGTCACAGGAACTTTTTTTATTCATTCATGGGGCATGGACCTTGCTGATTGGCCAGCTATTTATTGCCCATCCCTAGTTGTCCTTGGAGGGCAGTTGAGAATCAATCACATTGCTGTGGCTCTGGAGTCACATGTAGGCCAGACCAGATAAGGACAGCAGATTTCCTTCCTCAAAGGAACCAGGAAATTCCTTTGGTTCCTGTGAACCAGATGGGTTTTTATGACAATGGTTTCATGGTCATCAGTAGATTCTTAATTCCAGATTTTTTTTTTATTGAATTCAAATTCCACCAACTGCTGTGGTGGGATTCGAATCTGGGTCCTCAGAACGTTAACTGAATTTCTGGATTAATAGACTAGCGATAATACCTCTAGGCCATCACCTCCCAGATGTATGAGACGATTGTCCAAAAATGTTGCCCATAAATAATTTTTATCCTTGAGTGCCTTACCCCTCTCAAGTGGAAATCTCAATATGATAGTAACCAGGAAGATATATAATTGGATAAGTGTAGATATAATTATCTTGCCTGTAATAGCTTCCAAAGCTAATCGAATTTATCCCACAGATTAGATTGTGCCTGTGACTGCCTAAGTCTTAATCACCTGGTATTAAAGATTTTACTGTTTGATCTCTGAGGAAAACATCAATAATTAACTTGCATTTCGTACAGAAATAGATCCAGTTCCTACAACACTTAATTCAGGACCATGAAATGATGACTATCAAGGCACACATAAAACTTTCCCTTCTTCCTCACCTTGCTGCCAACATACCTTCAGAGATACCAGTTTTATTTATAATTAAATCCAAAGCGAGATAATGAATACTCAAACTAGAAATATGCTCTCTGAATTCTAAGAGGCCAATTAAATAACTGGGAAGTTTAACAACTCTCCCTTGTTGAGTAATGAGTCGCTCTCTCTGTTAATGTGACCTTGTTCTCTTGCTGAACTTTGTACAGATGAGGTTGGGCTGCGCACTGAGTCAAACAGTGGGAGTTCCATCTCCTAGATAGAGATGAACAAACCCATCGACAACTCAATTACCTCGACGCCTGCAGATTGGCTGTCTGAGGTTGGAGAAAATGAGTTGAGATTCACGGCTGACTGATTGCCCAAGTGGTCACGGTGGAGTGCGGAGTTCAGTCCTCATGTTTAGCAATCAATTGAAATGTTTTTCTCCATCCAGCCCGCTGAATAGTAGGGTCGCAGAATCGATGGAAAAGAAGGAGGCCGTTAGTGTCCGTGCCAGCTCTTTGAAAGAGCTGTCCAATTCTTTCCCCACACCCAGATTTTAACCTGCAAGACAGTCCTCGTCAATTACACGTCCAATTGACTTTGCAATGATCTTATGGCGTCTACAAGAGATCAAAGATTGGGGTCTGAATATTGAGGGGTATATGATATTCAACAAGAATTGGAAATTAGGTAAAGATGGAGTGGTAGCACTGTTAATGAAGGATGGCACTGGTGCAGTAGAGCTGACCTTGGTTCAGGAAATAGGGTGTGGAATCAGTTTGGATCAGGTTGAGGAACAGTTGGAGAAAGGGGTCACTAATACTATGGTGTGAGTACTTAAGGGGGAAAGTTTGAAGGATATGTGAGGGGCACATTTCTTGTGCAGAGAGTGGTAGGCGTCTGGAATGTGCTGCTAAGGGTGGAAGTAGATATAATAGGGGTGTTTAAAACTTTTAGATAAGCACGTGGATCTGCAAGGAATAGAGGAATATGAAGCAAGAGCAGGCAGAAGGGATTGGTTTAATTTAGTGTCATGTTCAGCACAACATTGTGGACTGAAGGGCCTGCCCCTCTGCTGTACTGTTCTATGCTACTCAAAGTGGTTTACAGGTCCCCTAACTGCAATGAAGGATAAAGTCTACAAGAAGAAATATTGGGTGCTGTGTTAAAGGAATTGTATAATTGTGGGTGACTTTAAACACAAACTGGAAAAATCGGATTGGCAGAGGGAGCCTGGATGAAAAGTTCTTAGAACATAGAACATAGAACATAGAACATAGAACATTACAGCACAGAACAGGCCCTTCGGCCTTCGATGTTGCGCTGACCAATATAAAAAGCAATGCCCCTCCAAACTAAACCATTCCCTTCTCTTCCATATACTTATCAACTAACCTCTTAAACGCCACCAAACTTAGCGCATCTACAACTGCTGCAGGCAGGGCATTCCACTCCGAAACCACCCTTTGGGTAAAGAAACCACCCTTTGGGTAAAGAAACCACCCTTTGGGTAAAGAGACCACCCTTTGGGTAAAGAAACCACCCTTTGGGTAAAGAATGCTTTCAAGATAGTTTCTTAGAACAGTGCATGCTGGAACCAAGCAGAGACCAGGGGGTGGGATTCTCCCAAAATGCTGAATTCATGTAAAAACTCAAGTAAATCCCATTGTAAGAACCAGCCCTGACAGCCCCAATCCCTCCCCTTTGCAGGTCGACCAACCCCCCTCCCCTGTACTCAGATGGTCAGCTCCGAATACTGGCCTCCTTCCCTCTACTTACAATCCCAAATGTCGAATGGAAGTGGGACTCCCAACCCCACCAATCTCCCACCCAAAGGTCCCACCCCTATAGACCACACCTCTTTAGCTCTGCCCAATACAAGATGGACAGTGCCAAGGTATCCTTTGGGCATTGCTACTTTGTACCTTGGGCAGTTCCGGGTTGGCTCCACTCAGCTGGCAATGCCCAGGGGCACCCCCTTAACCCCAAATTCCTGGGGGCTTCCATGGCCCCTCCTTCACTCCAGCGAAGTTGGGCTACTAGCTCCCCATTAGAGGGGAGCTGTTTGAGTGAAACACTCCTGATGTGGGAAGATGCTGATGGGCCAGAGACTTCAGTCCTGGACCCACCAATTAAACACAAATGTTTATTGTAATATTTAAATCAGCTCCGTACCGATTTCTGACACGGAACTAATGACTCTGGAAATCCCCCAGCTGGAGATGAGCGGAGCCCATGGCGCCCAATGAGACTTAAGCTTCCGCTTATGTCTCCTGACCCACTGCATTGTTAGAGCAGCTCAATGGGCTGGAAGAATCACCCATTGACTTAGTACTCTGTAATATGACAGGATTAATTAACAACCTTCAAATTAATGTACCTTTAGGCAGCAGCAACAACAAAATGATTGAATTTTGAATCTAGTTTGAAGGGGAGAAGAGTGAGTCCAAGACTTGTATTTTAAACATAAATAAAGGCAACCTTGTGGGTATGAAAGCTGAGCTAGCTGAAGTGAACTGGGATACTAAGGTAGGGCATGGCTATATGATCTCGTATATCTAACTCACCCTCAATTACTTTAATAAAACACCCAAGTGTCCTTTTCTTTAGTGAACAAAAGCCCATTAAGCCTTCTGTTAAATCAATGTTTACATTGCTAAAAAGAATAATTATCCTGCTTTTCCACTAATGCCATATGCCTTCCAAATAAACTGACTGTATGTAACGAAGGACTGAACGTTAAAACAGTTTCCCCTAAACAGAAAGTGCATGAATAGCATAGTATTATCACAATTTGCTTCAGTTTTACTGGGCCACATCATATTGAGACCACATCATGAATTCTATGTGCAGTTTGGTCTCCTTATTTAAGAAAGTATGGAAATGTATTGGAGGTGGTTGAGGGGAGGTTTACTAGATTGATATCTGGAAGCTGGATACCTGAATGTCCCGTGCTGTCTTACAAGGAAAGGCTGGACAGGCTGGGCTTGTTTCTACTGGAGTTTAGAAAGTGAGGGGTGACATGATTGATGTATTATATATATACATAAATTCCTGAATGGTCTTGACAAGGTGGGTATTGAAAGGATGTTTCATCTTGTAGATGAGTCCAGAACTATGGACCACTGATTTAAAATTAGGCATCTTCCTATTAGGATAAAGACAAGGAGAATTTCATTTTCTCAGAGCATTATGCGACTTTGGAACTCTCAGGCTCACGAGGTGACGGAGGAGGAGAATATTTTTAAGGTGGAGGCAGATCGATTACTGCTAACAAAGGAATCAAAGGCTATCAGGGTAGAATGAAATGTGAAACTCAAGACAA
Organism: Sphyrna mokarran; assembly: GCA_024679065.1. Classification (NCBI taxonomy): domain Eukaryota; kingdom Metazoa; phylum Chordata; class Chondrichthyes; order Carcharhiniformes; family Carcharhinidae; genus Sphyrna; species Sphyrna mokarran. The sequence goes on along the minus strand of JAGIQG010000020.1, from coordinate 48,861,313 downwards.
ACAGATCAGCCATGATTTTATTGGCGGAATAAGCTAGAGAGGCCAAACGGCCCACCCCTGCTCCTATTTGATATGTTCGTATGGTCCCACCAATCTTTCAGGTATCTACTACATTCCAGATCTTAATAACTCACAGATGAGAATTCTACTGCCCCACCCACCAGGGGATTAGTAGTCAGTAACTAGTGGGGTTCCACAGAGATCTGTGCTAGGACCCCAACTGTTCACATTATATATTAATGATTTAGCAAAGGAAATTGAATGTATTGTCTCCAGTTTTGCAGATGATACAAAGTTGGGTGGGAGGATGAGCTGTGAGCAGGATGCAGAGATGTTTCAGCATGAGTTGGACAGGCTGAATGAGTGGGCATGTGCATGGCAGATGAAGTATGATGTGGATAAATGTAAGGTTATCCACTTTGGTAACAATAAGAGGAAGTCAGATTATTATTGAATGAGCTTTTCCTAACATAGTTTATATGTGAACTCTAAGAAAATGAAACAATTTAATCACTGAACAATTTTTAAACATGAAAAGAAACAACTCAATTTCTCACTTATCATTATTTCAATTCCAATTGAGCAATATTTCTCTTATGGCCACAACAAGACCTTAGAGTCCTCATGCATCAATTGCTGAAAGTAAGCGTGCAGGTACAGCAAGCAGTAAAGAAGGCAAATGATATATTGGCCTTCATAGCGAGTGGATTTGAGCTTTGGGATAGGGATGTTTTACTGCAATTGCAAAAGACATTGGTGGGGCCACATCTGGAGTATTGAGTGCAGTTTTGGTATCTTTATCTGAGAAACAATGTCTTTGCTATAGAGGCAGTATGGTGAAGGTTTACCAGGCTGATTTCTGGGATGGCAGGTCTGTCATATGAGGAGACCCTAAGTCGGTTAGGATTATATTCACTGGAGTTTTGAAGAGTGAGAGGGGATCTCATAGAAACTTACAAAATTCAAACAGGTTAGACAGAGTAGATTCAAAAAGAATGTTTCCGATGGTGGGAGAGTCCAGAACTAGAGGTCATAGTTTGAGGATAACGGTAAATCTTTTAGAACTGAGCTGAGGAGGAGGGTGTGAATGTGTGGAATTCACTATTACGGAATGTAGTTGAGGCCAAAGCATTGTGTGATTTCAAGAAGAAATTAGTTATAGCTCTTGGGACTAAGGAGATTAAGGGATATAGGGGGGAAGGGGGGAATCAGGATATTGAATTTGATGATTAACCATGATCAAAACGAATGGTGGAGCAGGCTCGAAGAGCCTGTATATCCAACTTCTCCTTAAGTTACTCAATGTTAGTTACCTGAACCACTCCCTATATAAATGAATTCCACATTCTCTCCATTCTTTGGGTAAAAATATTTCTCCTGAATTCCCCAACGGATTTAATAGTGACAGTCTTATATTTATAACTTCAAGTTCTGACCTTCTTCATAAATGGAAAAACTTTCTCTGTGTCTACGCTACAAACCTCTTTCTAATCTTAAAGAGCTCTAAAGGTCAACTCTGAACCTTCCCTTTTCTAAAGAATAATCCCCATCTTCTCTGATCATTACAGTCTCTCAGTTCTGCTATCATTGTTGTAAATCTTTTTTGCACTTCCAGGGTCTGTGGTACCTTTTTATAATATGGAGACCAGGACTGCGTGCAATATACCAAGTTTAATCCAACACATGTTCTTTGTCAGATCCAACTGAATTTCTCACCTCTTCAATTTTGTTCTTTACCAATGAACCTCAGTGTTTTTGTTTTTCACCCGCGGTTTCATGAGCCTGTGCCCCTGTTTTTATTGATTTGTTCATTTGTCGGGGGGGGGGGGGGGGGGGGGGGGGTTGAGGATATTGAATTTGAATAAATGGCAGAAGAGGATCAGAGGGCCAAATGGCTTCCTCCTGCTTCTAGTTTCTATTGTCAGGAAGTTTACGACTTGTTCATATTTTGTACCAAAATGTGTCACCTCACTCTTAAATAAATGTACCTTAATTTGCTACTTTTACATCCTTTCTGATGTGCTCATCTACCTTTGCTCCAAATCCCATGCAAACTTTTGAGAACAAAATTCAGTCTGCAAGTGACTGACTTGGATAGCTGTTTGGTGGCTAATGAAATAGATGCACCATCGAAAGCATCCTTTCCAGATGTAGCGCAGCTATGGTATGGGCTCCTGCTCTGACCAGGACCACAAGAAACTACAGTGGGTTATGAACATAGCCCAGTTCATCACGCAAACCAGCCTCCAATCCCTTGACTCTTCAATGCTCCTTGTGTTAATGGGGGTTTTCTTTCGAGGCTGTGTTTTGCTAAAACTTAAGCGAGACACTAAGACCCGCAAACTTGGTGGCCTGATTCTATTTGACCAATATGTATTAGGAGAGTGATGCAAGACGGATTCCAACTTCTCTCTAAAGTTACATCACATAAGCACAATTGATGCACTATTTTCGACGGTTTGTATTCTCTGCTCAGTCTGTCATACAGACTGGATGGCCCAATTACATTCATAAACATTATTTACTTTAGCCGGTAGCGTTCTACTCCTGGCATAATTAGGAATTCATTGGCTAATTGGACCCTTCCTTTATCCTTTGCAACCTGCTGATGTACATCAGGCTGGTGTCAGACCATGAAGTCACTTTCCTTGACTAGCTAGCCATACATTTATCAGCAAAAGCTGAGTAATTCCATTCGTTGCAATCAGCATTTAAACACTTCTATTCATAATCTCAGCAATTCTTTAGCAGCAAGGACTTTAATAATTTGGTATTGTGTTGTTACCAGAGAATGCAGTCTGTTTGATTTCACTTCTTCCCATTATGCTCTGGGGCAATTGCTTTTGACCAAATCTGACAAATACCTTTAAAACTACATTTCAAAGTTAAATACTTGTTAAAAATATATTATATATTTGGTCAAAAAAAAGTGTCTTTGCATAACATATGTAGGAGGTACATTGTGATATTTTTGGAATAAGAAGCATTATGGTCTCAAACTAATCTACTTTGATTTAAAAGCCTCCCTAAATAAGGGTTTCATAGACTCTGTATGCTTTTGGTTTGATTTGATTTATTGTTGTCACATGCATTAGCATACAATGAAAAATATTGTTTCTTGTGCACGACACAGACAAAGCATACCATTTATAGAGAAGGAAAGGAGAGAGTGCAAAGTGTAGCATTACAGTCATAGCTAGGGTGAAGAGAAAGATCAACTTAATGCAAGGTAGGTTCATTTGAAAGTCTGACAGCAGCAGGGAAGAAGCTGTTCTTGAGTCAGTTGGTACTTGACCTCAGACATCTGTATCTTTCTCCTGACGGAAGAAGATGGAAAAGAGAATGTTCAGGGTTTGTGGGGTCCTTAATTATGCTGGCTGTTTTGCTGAGGCAATGGGAAGTGTAGAAAGAGTCAATGGATGGGAGGCTGGATTGCATGATGGATTGGACTACATTCATGATCTTTGTAGTTTCTTGTGGTCTTGGGCAGAGCAGGAGCCATATCAAGCTGTGATACAACCAGAAAGAATGCTTTCCATGGTGCATCTGTAAAAGTTGGTGATAGTTGTAGCTGACATGCCAAATTTCCTTAGTCTTCTGAGAAAGTAGAGGCATTGGTGGGGCTTTCTTAACTATAGTGTCGGCATGGGGGGACCAGGACAGAATGTTGGTGATTTGGATACCTAAAAACTTGAAGCTCTTGACCCTTCCTACTTCATCCCTGTTGATGTAGACAGGGGCATGTTCTCCTTTACACTTCCTGAAGTTGATAACAATCTCCTTCGTTTTGTTAACATTGAGGGAGAGATTATTGTTGCTGCACCAGTTCACCAGATTCTCTATCTCATTCCTGTACTCTGTCTTGTCATTGTTTGAGATCCGACCCAATACAGTGGTGTCGTCAGCAAACTTGAGAATCGAATTGGAGGGGAATTTGGCTGCACAGTGATAGGTGTACAAGGAGTATAGTAGGGGAATGAGAAAACAGCCTTGTGGGGCACCAGTGTTGAGGGTGATCGAGGAGGAGGTGTTTTTGCCGATCCTTATTGATTGTGATCTGTGAGTTAGGAAGTTCAGGATCCAGTCACAGAGGGAGGAGCCGAGGCCCAGGCCACAGAGCTTCGAGATGAGTTTCATAGGAATAATAGTATTGAAGGCTGAGGTGTAGTTTATATAGTGCACAAGAAACAATACCTTTCACTGGATACTAATACAAAGTTAAAGGTATCACAGGTGGGCTTATATTCACACTGCAATGAGTTGTTGTGAAATTCCCCTAGTCGCCACAGCCTGGTGCCTGTTCTGGTCAATGCATCTAACCAGCACATCTTTCAGACTGTGGGAGGAAACCAGAGCATCTGGAGGAAACCCATGCAGACACGGGGAGAACGTACAAACTCCACACAGACGATGACCCAAACCGGGAATTGAACCCGGGCCCTCTCGCTGTGAAGCAGCAGTGCTAACCACTGTGCCAAAATGCCGCCCTTGTGACAATAATAAATCAAATTAAATCAAATCAAAGGCTATGGTGCGAAGGCAGGGAGATGGATTTGTGCCACACACCAGCCAGGATCTGAGCGAATGGCTGAATGGGTCAAGCGGCTGAGAAAGTGACTCCTGTTCCAGGGAGGTACAAAGTTAGAGGGGGTAAGAGATTTTGAACAAGGAGCAGAAAAAAGTCTTTTTTATTCATCATTGATACGAGTGGGAATTGCAGATTCGAGTTCAGTCAGCTCAGCACATTGTCAGTGAGTCAAAACCAAGCAGCTAAACATTCCCTCAGCAGTTCTGACTTGTCATGTACATTGTGATGACAGTGTGTACTCATAAAACAACAGATATCAACAGCTAGTGAAATGCATACACCCCATAGAATTCTGAAACTTAGTCCTTGCACATAATGTTTGCATCATGTCAGTTTTTTTAATTCATTCATGGGACATGGGTGTCTCTGGTTGGCCAATATTTATTGTCCATTCTTAGTTACCCTTGGAGGGCAGTTGAAAGTCAACCACATTGTTGTGGCTCTGGAATCACATGTAGGCCAGACCAGGTAACGACGGCAGATTCCATTCTGAACCAGATGGGTTTTTCTGATAATTGACAATGGTTTCATGGTCATCAGTAGATTCTTAATTCCAGATTTTTTTATTGAATTCAGATTCTACCAACTGCCGTGACAGGATTCGAACCTGAGTCTCCAGAACATTAGCTGAGTTTCTGGATTAATGTTCCAGCGATAATACCACTCAGCCATTGCCTCCTCCTCAGGTGGTGTATGTACCCACTGATGCCGCACTATCGCAGTTTGAATAGAATAGAATAGAATAGAATAGAATAGAACATTACAGCGCAGAACAGGCCCTTCGGCCTTCGATGTTGCGCCGACCAATTATGAAAAAAGCAATGACCCTCCAAACTAAACCATTCCCTTCTCTTCCATAAACTTATCAACTAACCTCTTAAACGCCACCAAACTTGGCGCATCTACAACTGCCGCAGGCAGGGCATTCCACTCCCTAACCACCCTCTGGGTAAAGAACCTACCTCTGATATCCGTCCTATAACTATCACCCCTTAATTTAAAGCTGTGTCCCCTCGTGCTAGCTTTCTCCATCCTAGGAAAAAGGCTATCACTGTCCACCCTTTCTAAACCTCTAATCATCTTATATGTTTCGATAACGTTTGATTTCATGGAACATTAAATCCCCAAAGTGTGGAAGGAGTCAATTCAGCCCATCGGTTTGGCATTGCCTCTCGGACAGAGTATTTTACCCAGGCCTTTTCTCCACCTTCTCTCAATATTCTTGTACATTTACCATGGCTAATGCAGCTAACTTGCACATCTTTGGACTGTGGGAAGAAAGCGGTGTGCCTGGAGGAAACCCACTCAGACATGGGGAGAATGTACAAACTCCACACAGACAGTGACCCAAGCCGGGAATCGAACTCTGGTGCTGTGAGGCTTTGGTGTTGAGCACTGTGCCGCTGTGCTGCCTATCTGTACACCTTTGTTATTCTTTGGCATTTCTGTTTTAAAAAGACTGCAAATAATGAAGCAGCTACCAGGCAGGGGGGGAGATGATCGAGAGACTCCCCCATCAACCACAGCCAGAACCCACATTGCTTTCAGTAACTGGGATTTAATTAACACACAGAATGTGCAACTTTCATCCAGTTGCTGCTGGATAAAGAGTCCTGCTTTTATTAAGAGGCTGCGCTGCGGTTTCTGTCAGGAGTTTGTGCTCGCTGTAGTCCACAGAGGTCTTTTTATTTGCTGGGATCCTCTGCCACAAGAAGATTCAGAAAAAGTATTCCCAATGGTGGAGGAGTCCAGAACTAGGGGGAAGCTTCTAGGAAGAACGAGTTTGAAGATAAGGTATAAACCTTTCACAACTAAGGTGAGGAGAAATTTCTTCACCCAGATGATGGTGAATGTGTGGAATTCACTCCCACAGGATGCAGTTGAGGCCAAAATGTTGTCTGATTTCAGGAAGAAATTAGACATAGCTCTTGGAGCTAATGAGATCAAGGGATTTGCAGAGGGAAGGGGGAATCAGGATATTGAATTTGATGATTAGACATGATCAAAATGGATGGCTGAGCAGGCTCGAAGGGCCGAATGGCCTCTTCCTGCTTCTAGTTTCTATGTTTCTAAGTCTCATTCCTCTCATTGCCTAGGGTGGTGAAGTTAAAACTCTGCATTTTTTAAAAATGCAGCTAACAGTTTATCACCATATCAATACGAGTGTTTATTCTGGCATAAAAACCCTTCCTGCAATGTTTTATAGCTCTTCACTTGTGTTTTGGACAGCAGCCTAATGCTCTTCTCTCAGCCCTGCCAATGTTCTCTCTTTATTGCACCTTCTATCTTTCTTCCATCACGCTTTGACTCTTCCTGTTTTATACTTGAATTTGTTGCTATTGGCTCACTCTGGATCTCTGTTGTAGTAATGTATGCAAAAGGGGTTGATGTCACAAGGCGTAAAGCCGGAAGCAGGGACAGGAGCAATGATGGAAGAAATCACACATCCCAAATAAGGACTCTGTTCATGTTGAACTCTGTGCTTCCAAATGTCATATCTCCAAATACACAAAGATTCCCTTCCTCCCTCTCTTTCATGCTTATTCTTGTACTCTCTCTGATGCTCTCTCCTCCCTTCAATTCCTATTTCTTCACACTCCCTCAGCCCTTTTCAGGTAACTAAAGTCATTGTCTGTGCGGAGTTTGCGCATTCTCCCTGTGTCTGCATGGGTTTCCTCCGGGTGCTCTGGTTTCCTCCCAAAGTCCAAAGGTGTCCGGATTAGGTGGATTGGCCATACTAAATTGCCCCATAGTGTCCCAATGTACGTAGGATGGGTGGATTAGCTGCCCAGGGTTACGGGGATAGAATGAGGCAATGGGCCCTGAGTAAGTTATTGTGATGTAAAGATGCCGGCGTTGGATTGGGGTGGTAAGAACTCAGTAAGAATTTAGCAACACCAATTTCAGTCTCTGTTCAGCGACTCTGCGCTGTCATGTATCACAAAAGCCCCCTTGAAGAACATTTACCCGCAGGTCGGAGGCCGAATGCCCATGACTGCTGAAGTGTTCGCCCACAGGAAGGGAACACTGCATTTGCCTGAGGAAGACACAGAGTGTTGAAAGCTCGCGGATTTACTATCAAATAAATCAGTTGGATTAAAAATTGGTGTTGCTAAATACTTACTAAGTTATTGTGTCAGAGATTTGGTGCAGACTTGATGGGCTGAATGGCTTCTATTGCACTGTAAGGATTTGATGGTTCAATGATTTTGTTTGGTACATTGGCATTAATGATGCTGCAATGGTAATTTAGAAATCCAAAGAATCGGAATTCAAATCCCACCACTGCATTTGAATTCAGTTTTATGGGATAGAATGGGCCCATATTCCCTAGAGCTTAGAAGGATGAGAGGCAATCTAGTTTTTTCTTATTTATTCAGGAGTTGTGGGCGTCACTGGCTGGACATTAATGGCATTAATTGCTCATCCTGAGTCAATGTAGGCCAGACCAGGTAAGGATAGCAAATTTCCTTCCCTAAAGGGCATTAGTGAACCAGGTGGGTTGTTATGATAATCGGCAATGTTTTCATGACTATCAGTAAATTCTTAATTCCAGGATGGGATTTGAACCTGGGTCCCCAGAACATTACCCTGGGTCTCTGGATTACTAATCCAGAGGTAATACCACTGTTCCCCTATCACCTCCATCTTTGCAACTTCTACTCAGGAATATACCCTGCCTGGGGAACAGTCTTGGGATGAAGGATTGATCATTTAGGACTGAGGTCACAATCTAAGAATAAGGGATAAGGCATTTAGGACAGAGATGAGGAAGAACTTCTTCACTCAGAGAGTTGTGAAGCTGTGGAATTTTCTCCCATTGAAAGCTGTTGGGGACCAGCTTGTTAGATATGTTCAAGAGGGAGCTGGAAGTGGCCCCTGTGGCTAAAGGGATCGAGGGATATGGAGAGAAAGTGGGATTGGGATACTGAAAGTGCATGAGCATATTGAATGATGGTACAAGCTTGAAGGGTCGAATGGCCTACTCCTGCACCTATTTTCTTATGAGGAGAAAATGTTTCACTCAGTGAGTTGTGAATCTTTGGAATTCTCCACACCTGAGACCTCACTGGCTCTTTCATTGAGTTTGTTGATGTTTAGGACACCAAAGATATTAAGGGATTATGGTGCTGGGGAATGAAACAGAAGATCAGAACTGACTCAGTGGAATGAATGGCCTACTCTCCTCTTACTCCATATGTTATTTGCTTTGTATTTCTTTCTCTTCTTTCTCCCTCTCTGCTGCATTCACTCCATCTCTCCAACAATAGCTCAGGGCAAGAACCTCCCACTCATCATCTATAGCAGCTGGTTTTGGAAAACCAGAAGAACTCTGAGTCAAGTATCAAATTAATTACCGAGCATTTAAGTGTAATAACTGCATGCTGAATAGTCAGAACAGAGCGAAACAACTCAAAGCATTCACTTTACAGACAGTCAGAGTTGGTACAATATGTGCACAGCTTCCAGCAACACAGTGAGATCAAGAACAACCATCTGTGTTTGAAATGAAAATGTTGTGTTTAAAGTCTTAACTACTTGTAAATAACACGGAACATTGTAAGTTGTACGTTGGTGAAGATTACGGCATATTCCTTTCAAAAATACATTCAGAGTGAAATGCTGGAATTCTCCATGTTTATCATCCCAGTTAGTGTTTATTTACAGTTATTTCACAGCGAAATAATTAACACTTATTCCTTTTTAATCATTAACAGGATTAAATTTATTTGTTAATTTTGTGTGTGTGTGTGTGTGTGTGTGTGAGTGAGAGTGTGTGTGTATGTGTGTGTGAGACTGTAAGTGTGTGTGAGTGTGAGAGTGTATGTTGTATATGTGTGTGCGTAAGTGTGTGTGTGTCTGTATGTGTGTGAGTGTGTAAGTGTGTGTGTGTCTGTATGTGTGTGTGTGTGTGTGTGTGTGAGAGTGTGAAGTGTGTGTGTGTTCTGTATGTGTGTGTGTGTGAGAGTGTGTAAGTGTGTGTGTGTGTAAATGTGTGTGAGTGTGAGAGAATGTGTGTGTGTGTGTGTGTGTGTGTGTGTGTGTGTAAAATTGCCACTATTTACCGCACTGTTTATCACATTGTGTGTTTGGGGATCTCTCTGTGCTGTTCTCCACAAAGAGACCTGAAACCTCTGAACAATGGTCAGAATTGTCCCATCTCACTCTCTGCTGGGATTCTCCAGTCCCGCTGCTGTGAATGGAGGTTTGGCAGGTGGCCAAATTCTTGAAACCTGTGTGTTGATATGCACGGAGAGTTGAATTCTGTGACAGTTTTGGACTTGTGATGCAACTCAACATATTTGAAGACTTTGAGTAACTGGTGAAACTTTAAGGGGATGTTCCTAATGAGCTGCTGATGTTTTATTCATGCCCTGCTTTCCCAGAAGCAGGTGATGCAGCATTGTTAATCTCGGAGCAGTGTGGTTAGCAAAATGCTAATCACTGGAAGAATTGTTACCACTTTGGCTAAAAATCTCTGTTCTCCACTGCCCCCCCTCCCCCCGATCATTGCACTTGGTCTTAAAGCAGAAAGTCTGATTCCACCAAGGACGGTCACCTCATCTCACTGTACCTCAAGCCCACGGATAACCTCACGATGCTCCACTTCTCCAGCTTCCACCCTAAACACGTTAGAGAAGCCATCCCCTGTGGACAAGCCCTCGTATACACAGGATCTGCTCAGATGAGGAGGATCGCAACAGACATCTTCAGACGCTGATGAGATGTCATATCGTGCCCTCGTAAGACATGATATGGTGCTCGACTCATCGATGGACAGTTCCGACGTGCTTCAGCGAAAAACCAGAAGAAAACACAGGACACGGTGGACAGAGAATCCTTCATCATCCAGTACTTCCCCGGAGCGGAGAAACTATGACATCTTCTCTGGAGCCTTCAACCTATCATCGATGAAGACGAGCATTTCGCCAAGGCCATCCTCACACCCCCACTTCTTGCTTTCAAATAAATGCACAACTCAAACAGACTGTCGTTCGCAGCAGACTACCAGCTTTCAGGAGAGCAGTGACCACAACACCACACAACCCTGCCACAGCAACCTCTGTAAGACATGCCGGATCATCAACATGGATGATATCATCTCACATGAGAACACCATCCACCATGTATACGGTACATAGTCTTGCAACTTGGCTCAACATTATCTACCTGATACACTGCAGGAGAGGATGTCCCGAAGCATCTTCTCCTGCACATTGGGGAGACCAGGCAGACACTACAACAACAGATGAGTGAACACCACTTGACAATCACTAGGCAAGACCGTTCCCTTCCTGTTGATGAACACTTCAGCGGTCACGGGCATTTGGCCTCTTATCTTCAGGTAAGCGTTCTCCAAGGCGACCTTCACGACACACAACAGCACAGAATTGCTGAGCAGAAACTGATAGCCAAGTTCCGCACACAAGGACGGCCTCAAGCAGGATCTTGTATTCATGTCACACTATCTGTAATGATGTGGAGATGCTGGTGTTGGACTGGGGTAAACACGGTAAGAAGTCTCACAACACCAGGTTAAAGTCCAACAGGTTTATTTAGTAGCAAAAGCCACTAGCTTTCGGAGCACTGCTCCTTCGTCAGGTGAGTGGGAATTGTGTTCATAAACAGGGTATATAAAGACATAAACTCAATTTACAAAATAATCATTGGAATGCGAGTCTTTACAGGTAATCAAATTTTAAAGATACAAACAATGCACCTTGTCTGTATCTTTAAAACTTTGTCACACTGACACATTATCTGTTTTAAGACTTGATTACCTGTAAAGACTCGCATTCCAACCATTATTTTACAAATTGAGTTTGTGTCTTTAAATGCCCTGTTTGTGAACAGAACTCCCACTTACCTGACGAAGGAGCAGCGCTCTGAAAGCTGGTGGTTTTTGCTACCAAATAAACCTGTTGGACTTTAACCAGGTGTTGTGAGACTTCCTACACTATCTGTAACCCCCAGCATTTGGCTTGGGCTTGCAAAATCTCATTAACTGTCCTCACTGGAGACAATTCACACCTTTTTAACCTCTCTCCACTCGCACTGTCTGTATCTGTAAAGGCTTGATTACCTGTAGCAACCCGATTTCCAAACCATTAGCTTGCAAGTGAACCTCTGTCTCTATTTGTCCTGTTTGTGAACCCAATTCTCCCTTCGCCTGAAGAAGGAGTAACATTCTAAAAGCTCGTGCTACTAAATAAACCTGTTGGACTTTAACCTGGTTTTGTGAGACTTCTTACTATGTTTACCGCAGTCCAACACCAGCATCTCCACATCATTACAGATAGTGTGACATGAATCCAAGATCCTGCTTGAGGCTGTCCTCATGTGTGCGGAACTTGGCTATCAGTCTCTGCTCAGCGACTCTGCACTGTTGTGTGTCGTGAAGGCCTGTCCAATGCTGGCATCTGCAATTTCAGGGTATTAGCTGTTCCTCAAGACAGGCAGAATACATTCAGTGTAAGTGGGTAATGCTCACTGACAGTGTGAGTATGTGTGTCCATTAAACAATCAGGTGATGACCCAATGATACTCAATTGTTGTAAGAACATTGGTCAGAATTCTCTAATGTTACTGCTGCCAGCGAGAATGGAAAATGTAGCCATCAGCCAAACCTCCATTCACTGCAACGGACTGGAGAATCCCAGCCACGGGAGAGATTGGAGAATTCTGGGTCATCCTTCAGAGATTTCAGTTCTTTTCTTGGAGCAGTGCAATTATATAATACTCAGAATATTATAGAATGTCATTGAATTCCTATGGTGCAGATAGAGGCTATTCAGCCCATCAAATCTGCACTGACTGTCTGACAGAGCATCTTAACCAGGCCAACCCCTTGCCACATCCACATAACCTTACACATTCACTCTGGCTAATTCCCCCTAACTTTCACAGCTTTGGACACTAAGAGGCAATTTAGCATTGTCAATCCACTTAACCACTTAATCCACTGTGGGAGGAACCCCACACCGAAACAGAGCGAATGTGTAAACTCGACACAGGCAGTGACCCAAGCCGGGAATTAAAGCTGTGTTGTGAAAAGGAAATGTTTTACAGTATCTCGATACTGTTGATTTTTTGCTCCCTTGGGTGAAGATGGAAAGCTGGTTCCAGGAGATGTCTGGAGGTTCTCACTATTAGAGCTTTGACATGGAGGGGAGTAGCTGGGTCAATTCTTGAGATTTCCCTCTCATTGCAACCTCTCACTGAAAATAATAGCAAGAGGAGGCTATTCCGTCCTCTGAGTCTGCTCTGTCATTCATTCTGATCACAGCTGTTCATTGAATTCAATATCCTGGCTCCCCCTTCCTTTCTTCCTCCCCCCTGCCTTTTCACCCCTTTCTCCCCCCCCCTTTCTCCAGATTTCCAAATACAGAGGGATTCCTAGATGGACACTAATGGCCACACCGTATTTTGGCCAGCATATGAGAAGCGGGAGTTGGACAGCTTTCCTCCTTCTCAGTTTATTGTAAAACATAAAACTCACCATTGTCAGGTCACTTCCAATAAATCACTGGGCATTTGCCTTTAAAGCAGATTTCTTTTCCCCAGCTAATTAGATAATCATTGCTCAAATAGGAAATAACTCTCCCTGTCAACTATCAAGGTGGTCAGGAGATTCATTGGAAAACTCAAGCTTATTTACAGTCCAAAGACGAATTAATGGCTTAAAATAAAATCTAATTCCATTCCTAAATGCCAATGTAACACATTGTCTGGAATTTAACCACCTCATCTTCCCGGAAGTGGGGTGGGCGAGGTTCGCAGATCAGAAATCTCTGTTGGCCTCGGGCGGGATTTTGCGATCTCTTCCGAGGAGGACATAAAATCCCGTTCATCATCCTTCTAAATATTAAAAGAAAATACAGTTCTTGAAGACCTGGTTTCCCAAAACTGGGTTACTGTTAACGTAACACATTCAGAACCATTTGAAGTTTGTGATCTAAATCACATTTGCAGATAGTTCACAGTTGTCAAGGTGAAGGGTGCACTTTTAGGCCATTATCATGTAAATCTTACCTTGAGCGAGAGGTGATAGGGATGGAGAACACTCGCTAATAGTGTTTTGTGTTACACCATCCCTACTATACAATGCCTTGGAGTTTGGAGGTTAGGTCCCCTTCTGCTGAAGATGGAGCATCTGGTAGGTTAGAAAGCTGGTGCATTCTCAAATTGAATGCTTGGGGTTAAAATGTTTATTGCATTTAGCAGTTGTATTGGGAATATTTTGGAGCATAGTAACTGGTTGCTTTCTGCACATTACCAACTGTGTTTGACTAGCTGTGCTATCATTTTCCTTTCTCATTATCACAACTGGCTTCCTTACACCAGAAAACTATCAAACCACTGTCCATTTCACTCTCACCAAAATAGCTTTGATTTTGAAATTGAGCTCTGGAGTTGTGTGAACCTTGTTATTTGATACAACTTTAGCTGCTGGTAATTAAAATAATGGCCAGAATAAGCTGTCTTCTTTCGAATGTCGGCTCACTGCACACAATGAAGCTTTTAAGCGGAGGTATATAATTATGGATTGCACGTGGAGACTGATTTCAGAAGCTGTTTGACACTAATCTTCCATTGCCTTTCAAAAAAGGAAATCTGACTTTTTTCTTTATTCACGGGGTATATGAATCCATTCCCCACCCCAAATTTCCCTTCGGGAAGGTGACGGTGAGCTATCTCTTTAAGCCAGTGCTGCAGTCCACATGGTGTAGGTACACTCACAGTGCTGTTAGGGAGGAAGTGTCTGGATTTTCACTCACCGACAGTGAAGGAACAGTGACAATATATTCCCCGACAGGATGGTGAGTGAATTTTATTCTATTCATTTGTGGGACGTGGGCATCACTGGCCGGCCAGCATTTATTGCCCATCCCTAGTTGCCCTTGAGAAGGTGGTGGTGAGCTGCCTTCTTCAATCGCTGCAGACCATGTGTTGACCCACAATGTCGTTAGGGAGGAGTTCCAGGATTTTGATCCAGTGGCTGCGAAGGAACGGCTGATATATTTCCAAATCAGGATGGTGAGTGGCTTGGAGGGGAACTTGCAGATGATGGTGTTCCCATGTAACTGCTGCCCTCGTCCTTCTGGATGGAAGCGGTTATGGGTTTGGAAGGGGCTGTTGAAGGATCTTTGGCGAGTTTTTGCTGTGCATCATGTAGATAGCATACACAACTGCTACCGAGCATCGGTGGTGGAGGGAGTGCATATTGCAGATGTAATGCCAATCAAGCAGGCTGCTTTGTCCCGGTTAGTGAATATGATTGGCGCTGCACTCATCCAGTCAAGTGGAGAATATTTTGTCACATTCCTAACATGAGCCTTGTAGATAGGCTCTGGGGAGTCAGGAGGTGAGTTACTCTCCATAGGAGATATTACCAAAACATTCATACTGCTGCAATAGTTTTGCATTGCAAGAAGTTAAGGATATGCTGAGATTATATAATTATATAACTTTGGTGAGTCAAATTGTGCCAAAGGATTTGCAGTGACAGTAATTATCACTGACCCCGTTCTGTCCTCTAAGCTCTTTGGACCTGGGAGATAAACAGCAGTGGAACATGAACAGTCCCATTGGAGAGCTGATGGCTTCATAAGGATGGATTGAAAGTGGAAGAAGAACCACTTTGCTATTTTTAAAACCTCTCATGGGATTGTGCATCGCTGGCAAGGCTAGTATTTGCTACCGATTAATGTAATGAACACTCAAATTGAGTTGCAATCAGATCCATTAAGGTTACTCTATAATCAAACTGCTTATTGAGATTGTGATAGTCTCTTTATGACAAAGATGTCAAGGGCTGCAAAGGAACACTGAGCGGTCAGTGTGGATGGTGAGCGATGTTGTTTTCTGTGCGCTGTCTAATGGAAAACCATACCACACATTTACTTTGCACTGCATTGACATGGAGCCAATTCTCTGGTTTGATCTGAATGTACTTTACAGATGGAATCACTCCCTACCCCAATACAACCATATTTTCACTTTTATTAATACGCTGTCCCTTCAACAACCAATCTGCAGAGGGAGGGTCACATGACCTGGGGAACCAATCGGGAAGTCTGGTGGGTTTCTGAACTCAGAACAAAGTTGGGAGCTTATTCTAGCCATGAGGCTGGAAGCTTCTGTATACTTTTAACCTGTAAATAAACTATAGTGTTTTCCCTAACCTGGAGTGCGAGCATCTTTTCCTGAGTTGTAGTGGCCGTTGTATCAGAAACATTATAGAGCTTGCATTTCCATAGCAACTATCATGAGCCTGAGATGTCCCAAAGCATTTGACAGCCAATGAGGTACGTGTTTAAGTGTAGTTAGTCACCATGGCAATGTAAGAAACACAGCAACCCATTGTTAAACTCCCCAGAACAGCGATGAGATAATGACCAGATCCTCTGGTCTTTGTGATGTTGATTGAGAGGTAAATATTGACCAGGACCCTGGGGAGAACTCCCATGTTCTGCTTCAAAATAGTGGCTGTGGAGTCTTCCATCTCCAGTGAGGGGTTTGGTTTATCACTGGAAGGATTTTTAAGGGGCTTTGAGAGGGTGAATGCTGAGAGGATATTTCTCTTCATGGGAGAGTCTTGGACCAGAGGGCAGAATCTCAAAATAAAGGGACACCAACTTAATACTGAGATGAGGAGGAATTTTTTCTCTCTGAGTGTTGTGAGTCTTTGGAACTCCTCACCACAGAGAGCTGTGGGGACAGAGTCCTTACATATATTTAAGGCTTGAAGAGATAGAGTTTTGATCAGTAAGGGAATCGGGAGTTATGGAGAAGGGGCAGGAAAGGGGACGTAGGGAATGTTGGATTAGGCATGATCTGATAGAGTGCTGGAGCAGGCTCAAGGGGCTGAATGACCTACTTCTGTTCCTATTTCTATGGCCTTATAGACAGCATTCACCTCTAATAGTACAGCACTCCCTCAGTACTGGGAATGCTAGCTTGGATTGTATATTTAAGTCTCTGAAATGTATCTTGTATCCAAAACCTTCTGACCAAGAAGTAAGAATATTGTTCTTAGTTCAAGGATAAGGGGTAAATCTTTTAGAGCTGAGGTGAGGAGAAATGTTTTCACCTGGCAGGTGGTGAATGTGTGGAATTCACTGGCAGGGAATGTAGTCGAGGCTAAAATGTTGTGTGATTTCAAGAAGAAATTTGATATAGCTCTTGGGGTTAAAGGGATCGAGGGATATCGGGGCGGGGGGTGGCATCAGGATATTGGAATTGATGAACAACCATGACCAAAGTGAATCAAGCAGGCTCAACAGGCTGAAAGGCCCACTCCTGCTTCTAGTATCTATGTGTAGGTCTATTTGCTGTTGTCCATTTGCAGAAATGTGGTGTTACAGTCATAGCTAGGGCGTAGAGAAAAATTAACTTTCTCTACCCGCGAGGTAGGTCCATTTAAAAGTCTGACAGCAGCAGGGAAGAAGTTCTTGAGTGGTTTGGTGTGTGACCTCAGACTTTTGTATCATTCTCCCAATGGAAGAAGATGGAAGAGAGAATGTCCGGGATGAGTGGTGTCCTTAATTATATTGGCTGCTTTGCTGAGGCAGCTGGAAGTGTAGACAGAGTCAATGGATGGGAGGTTGGTTTGAGTGATGGATCGGACTACATTCAGGGCCTTTTGTAGTTCCTTGCAGTTTTGGGCAGGGCAGGAGCCCAGACCAAGCTGTGATACAACCAGAAAGAATGCTTTCTATGGTGCATCTGCAAAAGTTGGTGAGAGTCAAAGCTGACATGCCAAATTTCCTTAGTCTTCTGAGAAAGTAGAGGTGTTGGTGGGCTTTCTTATCTATAGTGTTTGCATGGGGAGACCAGGATAGGTTGTTGGTGATCTGGACACTGGAAAACCTTAAGCTCTTTCTTGACCCTTTCTATTTCGTCCCCGTTGATATAGGGCATGTTTTCCACTAAGCTCCCTAGTGGCTCTGTTTATCTCAAATTTCCCAGTGTTGTTTTCCTGTGATTTCCAGTCTATCATTAAATCAAAGGCTCCATATTTATCTCAATTTCCTGAGAAATGAAACAGGCTGAAAGCAAAGAAATATAAATATTTTGAAGATTTAAGCATGTTGAAATTATTTTTGCAGATGACTTTCACTGAGAAATTAACACGGCTGAATCATTCACCAGTGCGTTGCTGAATTCTAATGAGGTGTTAATATGAGGTAATTGGTGCAGTATAATATCAGCAGAAATTTAAATCTACACAATTTATTCAGCTGTTGTTTTTCTATGTGAAATAAAATTAAATCATTTCATTAAGCCATGGTATCACTATGGTATGATTCACTGTATTATGGACAAAGTGTACAAACATTCCACATATCCAGTAAAAAACAATAACCTGTAATTATACATCACCTCTAGTGGAGCCCCACAATGCTTCATAGGTGAGTAGATAAAATTTGACAAAAAGGGACATCGGGAACAGGTAACCAAAGGCTTTGGTGGAAGAAATAGCTTGGGGAACATCTCAAAGGAGGAAGAAGATGGAGAGGTTTTGCGAGGGAATTCCAGAGATTGGCAGCTTTCTCCTATTTGCCATGGGGTGTGGGCAGCGCTGGCCAGACCAGTATTTATTGCCCACTCCTGAGGGCAATTGAAAGTTAACCACATTGCTGTGGATCTGGAGTCATACATAAGCCAGTTCAGGCAGATTTCCTTCCCTAAAGGACACTGAGAGCCTGACAGTTTTTACAATAATCGACCATGATCATTATTAGATTTTTTTTTTATTGAGTTCAAATGCCACTATCTGCCATGGTGGGATTCGAACCCTGGTCCTTGGAGCATTACTCTTGGTCTCTGATTCCCAGTCCACGACAGATAGGCCAGTTGGAGACTTGGGTGGAGTGACGGTGGATGGATTTTAATCCGGACAAATGTAAGGTAATGCATTTTGGAAGATCTAATATAGATTGGAAATATATAGTAAATGGCAGAACCCTTAAGGGTATTGATAGGCAGAGGGATCTGGGTGTACAGGTACAAGGTCACTGGAAGTGACGATGCAGGTGGAGAAGGTAGTCAAGAAGGCACACGGCATTGCTTGCCTTCATCGGCCGAGACATTGAGTTTAAAAATTGGCAAGTTATGTTACAGCTTTATAGAACCTTAGTTAGGCCACACTCGGAATATAGTGTTCAATTCTCATCGCCACACTATCAGAAGGATGTGGAGACTTTGGAGAGGGTACAGAAAAGATTTACCAGGATGTTGCCTGGTACGGAGGGCATTAGCTGTGAGGAGAGGTTGGAGAAACTTGGTTTATTCTCACTGGGACGATGAGGTTGAGGGGAGACCTGATAGAAGTCTACAAGATTATAAGAGGCATGGACAGAGTGGATAGTCAGAAGCTTTTTCCCAGGGCAGAAGAGTCAATTCCTGGAGGGCATCGGTTTAATGTGCGAGAGCAAGATTTAAAGGAAATGTATGAGGCAATTCTTTTTCACAAAGGGTGGTGGGTACCTGGAACTCGCTACCGAGGAGGTAGTGGAAGCGGATACGATAGTGACTTTTAAAGGGCATCTGGACAAATACATGAATAAGATGGGAACAGAGGGATATGGTCTCCGGAAGGCTAGGGGTTTTACTTGAGTCAGGCAGCACGGTCGATGCAGACTTTGAGGGCTGAAGGACCTGTTCCTGTGCTGTAAATTTGGGTTCATTGTTGCAGTGCCTTTCTCCAAAGTTAAAAAGTTTGACATCAGATTATAAAAATAAAGTCTAAAAGAGTCTGTTTCACTATTCCACTCAATCCTGGGTAATCTCAACATTAACCTCACCCTGTCACCAAACCCCCAGAGTCCGTGAGTCCCTTGATCTCTGCTTCTCTAGTGATTGGCTGACAATACAAAACCTTCTGTGTTAAAGAATTCCAAAGATTTACAGCTTTCTGAGTGAATATTCACTCCGCATTTCCTTCCTAAATGACAGATCTCCAATCCCGAGTCTGTGACCTTGTGTTCTAGACTTTCCAGCAAGGGAAAACAACCTGTTTTCAAATCATCCTGACACCTCCTTGAGTTCGAGTCCATTCCTTTGGGATCGTGATGGTGGGCTCCTGGTCAGCAGATATTCACTTCCATCCAGCAGAGTGTTGCTGATCCTGACTGGATATATCTCTGGAAGTCTCAACGCTCCTGCCTCAAGCCTTCCCCTCCCCCCAACCTCCTGCTATTGGACACACACCACATTCATCCTCACGGTGTCCCGCGTTTAAGGGCAATGGGAAAGTGAGCTTCCTGATCGGAGTAATTATTTTTCGAACAATCTTCTCCAATATCTCACTTGGTGACAAGTTGATTAAAGAGGATGAAATTCAGATACTTTTTCTGAGATGATGATATTTCTCCAGCATTTCCCTTTGCTCATTGTGCCAATTAACCTGGAGATTAATCTTAAATTCTTGGAGTCCAAAAACAGCCCTGGAGAGTTGGTAGTTCCTTCTCATCCTATCCATCCTCCCCCATTCCCTCCCCACCCCTACACCACCACACCATTCCCCCTCCCCCTCCACAACCCCCATGTGATGTTGGTATACCCTAAGAAATATATTTTTTATATCATGTTCTCTGCGGTTGTGAATAGAACATTTCAGTTTTTTTTTCCTCATTGTTGCTGGGCTGCCTGTTAGAAATACTTTTATTGCTACTTCAATGGTTTAAATGGGGTTTTGTTTATTTTTACTCTGGAACTGTTTTATGACCTTGCATTGTGAGAGGGAAGATTGACTGAAACGTCAAAATCAGGCAGTTCCTCCCCAGGAAAAAAAATGAAGGATTCATTTAAAAAAAAACTAAAAAGTTTTAGTTTAAAAGGGAGTGGACATCAGATTGAAGGCAGTATTTCTCTCACTCTCTTCCTGGTATTGGAAATTCTGCTGGCTAGCTGAAAGCAAGCTTTCTTGTCATCCTGAAGTGATGTGCTGAGATGTCAGGATTTTAATTCTCCAACCAATGGACTGAAGCTGTTTGAATTCCAAGCTTGTCTGTTTGTGGCTTAAGAGGGCTGCAGTATTCAACCAAAAGACTAAATTCCAGTATCACACAAGCATTAGTCTTTGCTGTATTAAACCTAAGGTTTTGTTTATGGTGTTTGTTTCATTGAGACAGTGTTTAGATGTTATGGTTGATATTTTATTATGACTTTTTTTGTTTGTAATTAATAAAAGTTATTGCTAATTTTCTTATTATACATGTTAACTATATTCTTAAATAAACTTTGTTTGATAAATGCTCCCTAGCAGGTCACTTGAATCATACTGAGGTGAAGCATATCATGCTAATCTTATCCAAATTCAAGGTGCAAGATTTATGATCCAGGCTGGCTTCATAAAACACTTTGCAGTTTCTGACCTGAATTATAATATGCTCAGTCCTGCAGTTTTGAGGCTGCAGACAATGAGAGGAAACCTCTCAGTCCTCGCATTACTGAGCTCAGGATGGGTCCTCCCTCTCGCAGCCCTGGCTCACTCTCCTCCCCCAGTCTCCCTGATCTTTGGGCCCCTGGTCTGAGAAGCAGGTCAAAAAGTCAAGGTTGGGGGAATGAAGGAGCAGACAGTGAATATCAGCGGCCAATCCCACATGGATAAATACTATAACCAATACAATTGCAACCTTGTTAAAAACAAGGAGAATAATGTCTAATTTAATTAGCAGAACAATAGTGGATTAGTTGTTTTGGTTCGCTTGCAGCTAGATAACTGTGTTCAACAAATGTGAGGTGATGCATTTTGTTAGATCCAATTCAGATGGGAGTTCTAAAATAAATGGCAGAACCATCAGGAGCACAGACAGAGAGATCTGGGAGTACAGGTCCACTGATCCTTAAAGGTGGCAGCACAAGTGGAAAAGATGGTGAAGAAAGCATATGGCATGCTTACCTTTAAAGTCCAACAGGGCTTTGACAAAGGGTCATCTGGACTCAAAACATCAGCTCTTTTCTTTCCTTACAGACGCTGCCAGACCTGCTGAGATTTTCCAGCATTTTCTCTTTCAGTTTCAGATTCCAGCACCCGCAGTAATTTGCTTTTATTAAAGCATACGGCATGCTTGTCTTCATTGGATGGTGTATCGAGTATAAAATTAGGCAAATTATGTTACAACTGTATAAAACGTTGGTTAGGTCACATTTGGAATGCTGTGTCTAATTCTGGTCAACACACTACCAGAAGGATGTGGAGGCTTTGGGGGGAATACAGAAAAGGTTTACCAGGATGTTGCCTGGTATGGAGGGTATTAGCTGTGAGGAGAGTTTGAATAAACTGGGATTGTTCTCCCAGTTGAGGGACTGAGGGGTGACCTGAGATAAGTTTATAAAATTATGAGGGGTGTGGATAGGGGCGAACAGTTGGAAGCTTTTCCCCAGGGCAGAAATGATAATTACAAGAGGGCACAAGTTCAAGGTAAGAGGGGAAAGGTTCAGTGGAGATGTGCGGGGGAAGGTTTTTTTTTACACAGAGGGTGGTGGGGGCCTGGAATGCACTGTCAAGTGAGGTGGTTGAGGCAGACAAGTTAGCCACAATTAAGTTTTATCTTGTTAAACACATGAACAAATGGGGAATAAAAGGATAAAAGCGATTGGTTAGATAGGTAAATGTGATCGGTTCAGGAGCCTGTTCCTGTGCTGTACTGTTCTTTGTCCTTTGTTCTTTTCTTGTTCTGGGCATCAAGCCTCAGGAAGGAGAATGGAGGGCAGCATGATTTATTTTTCTAATTACGAGGCTGTGATGAGGTCCAAAGATGTGCAAGCTTGGTGGATTGGCCATGCTGAATTACCTCTTAGTGTCCTGGGATGTGCGGGCTGTGTGAATTGGCCATGCTAAATTGTCTCTTAATGTCCCAAGATGTACAGGTTAGATAGATTGGCCATGCTAAGTTGCCCCTTAGTGTCTAAAGATGTGCAGGATGTTAGTGATGGCGTGATTATGAAGATAGGGCAGGGGTGTGAGCTTGGGTAAGTTGCTCTGTTGGAGAGTTGATGCAAACTTGATGGGCCCAATGGCCTCCTTCTGCATTGTAGGGAATCAATGATTCCTTGATATTACACAGACTTGTATTCCCTTGCATATCAAAGATATTCTCCACCTCTCTATCAGTGAGCTAAGCCTGTGAAGATTCCCGGGTTCTCCCTGATCCAGAACCACTGGATGTCCAGATTTCTACCAATATCTGTGAAAATTATTTACAATGCCGCCTCTTTAAAATGATCGGGGTATTATTTCTTCTGCTGTGGGAACGAGGGAGACACGATCGTTAACATTAGTCGAGGCTGGTTAGAACTGAAATGGTAATGGGTAATGTCTGGAACTCCATGCCCTCAGAGGTTATTAGTGCTGGCTGATAATTGACATTTTCGAGGCTGAGATGGATAATTTTCCACTCCAGGGACTGGAATCAGCAGCAGGTAAATGAAGTTGAGTTGTACATCAGCCAGGATCCTCCTAAATGATAGAGAAGTCCTGAGGGGCCGAATGGCCTCCTTCTATGATCCCACATTCTAGCTTCAGAATATGTAATATTTCAGATCCAGTAAGAACACCGTGTCCAACATAATTGCTCTGAAATCATAACCGACAGTTTTATTAATGGCACAGTCAAGAGACATAAGCTCCATGTAGAATAATTTACAATGCTAAAGCTTTGAGAACAATGCTTGGAGTCATTTCATAAATAATTTATCATGTTCAAACAATATTATTACAATACACACAGTGCTTGACAATGTTTAAGTGGGAGCTTACATTGAATATCTGAATCCGTAACTATTTAAATTCACTCACTTTGCTTCCTATTTTTAGCTAATTCTAAAGACCAATATAATACGGGCAAAACCAGGCAAAATGTATCATTCACTCTTGTTAGCATGTCTTGGTCATTGTCTAAAATTCCTTCGGCTCTGAACCGATTCCAACAAATTGGAGAGTAGCTAATGAAAGCCTGCTATTCAAATGAGGGAGGTAGAAGGAAAGCAGGGAATTATAGAGTAGTGAGGTTAATGTCGGTACTGGGGAAGTTACTTGAGTCTGTTATCAAAACTTTCATTAATAAATCTCAAACACCGGGTTAAAGTCCAGTATTTGGCAGTATAAGCTTTCGGAGCGCTGTCCCTTCATCTGGTGTGTGGAGAGTTGGGTTCACAAACCTGACATATAGAATATTGAACACTACAACACAAACAGGCCCTTCGGCCGATCATATCCCTACCTACCAGGCCTATCTATAATCCTCAATCCCATTAAATCCCACGTACTCGTCCAGAAGTCTCTTAAAGACCTCAATGAGTTTGTCTCCACCACCACTGATGGGAACGGATTCCATTCACTCACCACCCTCTGAGTGAATATATAGACACTGACTCAATTGCAAGATAATGGTTGAAATGCGAGTGTTAACAGTAATCAAGTCTTTACAGGTACAGACAATGGGAGTGGAGAGAGGGTTAAACACACGTTAAAGAGGAGTGAATCGTCTCCAGCCAGGACAGTTAGTAAGATTTTGGAAGCCCAAGCCAAATGGTGGAGTGACGGATCATGTGACATGAACTCAAGATCCCGGTTGAGGCCGTCCTTAATTTTACAGAATTTGGCCATCAGTTTCTGCTTGGCAACTTGGGTAAAGTTCTCCAAGGTACCCAACAATGCAGATCACCAATCTGAGTCAGAGAGCTGCCAGAAGCTATGAACTTACCTCCTCAAAGTTAGAGTGACTGAAACAGACCTTCGCTGAGTCTGGACAGGAGACCGTGATGGTAAAGGGGGAAAGTGCCAGTAAGGATGGTCTTCCAACTCATTCAGTCAATTTAAATGCATGAAAATACATTTTCGGGCGCAATCCCAATTGAGTCCATTTTTGGGCCTTGGTAAAGGGGGAATTGGCGTGGGCGCAGATCACGCCACTCACCTCACGCCCGACTTTACCAAGTTTTTGCTCCTGTAAATGGGGGCGACGCAATGGTAAAATAGGGCCCATATCATTCACTAATGAAAGTGTCCTCACAATAGATGATTGTACATTTGTTGAGATTTCTGACTAGACCGATAAAATGACGCTGAGCTTTTCCAGCATTGTCTGTTTTGATTGCAGAAGTCCAGCAGTATTTTGCTTTTATATCAATGGAATAATCACAAAGTTCCCAAGTGTTTTCTGGATTAAAGGCAATTCCAGCTCACACATTGCTGGTCAATTTGGAAAGAGTTCTGTGAGTTTTTCTGATGTCTCTTACACTCCCTTCATTGGCAGTACACGATCCCGGGTACTGTTCCCCAAAACCTACTGTGTGTTTTGGAGGTGGTATCCCATTGGTCAGTGGTGGGATCCTCTGGCTGAACCTGTTGTCACTGGAATTCCAGTTAAACGTGCCCATCGCCACTGGGGGACCCTGGGGCTGAGCGAGGGGCTGGAGCCTAGACGGGATGGAAAGATTCCATCAGTGTGAAGTGTGGAGATTTCCGACTGAAGCACACAAGCTACCAATTATCCACATTGGGGAGAAAGTACTTCATTCTGAGGCATTTGGGAAGCTGAGCTAAAATTGACCTCCTCTGAGGAACTTCAGAAAAAGTGGATTTGAAATTACCCAGTCAATGGTGAATGTGGTGATCTGGATTGCAACACCATTTGCTTTTTTCTCAATCCACCATTGACAAACTCTTTAAAAAGTAAAATATAAATTGTTTCAACTCCTTGAGCTCAAACTCTTAATCTCTTGTACCAACTGCAGAGCAATCAATACCACACAGCCTAGTGAGAGTAAGCTGCTCATTAACTCTGTTGATGGCTTTCAGCTTTTTGAATGTTCCTTGGATAAAGTGTTTTCTTAGACTGCTACTCTGATTAATTTCGACTTTTTATCTTGGTTAATTCTCTGTTTGATGCTGAATAGTTTGTTCCTCAGTCTGCCTTACTCTGGCTCGGAAGCAGTTTTATTGTGAAGGAGAGAGGAACACTGGTTATAGAATGTTCTCTACAAACCCTTCTTCATTAAGGAAAGCCCCTTTTCTTCATTCAGGAGGCCATGGGGGAAAGGGAAGGAAAAAAACCTCACTTACTGTGCTGTCTGGAGACAATACACATCTCTCTAACCTGTGCTCAGTGCTCCTTCCACTCACATTGTTAGCCACTTTAAGACTTGAATAGCAGGTTAGATGTAAGGATTCGCATTCTAATCAGCAATCTGTAAACTGTCTGTGCTGATATGTGTGCTTTTGCAGACGAGAACACCTCATTCACCTGATGAAGGCACAAATGCCGAAAGCTAGCAACTTTACTATCAAATAAATCGGTTGGATTTAAAATTGGTGTTGTCAAACTTCTTACTGAACTAACAATCTGGGAACCCCATGCTCTGCATTGAAGGAGTGTGAGTTCCTCTGGCACCCCGGATGTAGACTGCAGACTGAGAACAATTTATATAGTGTTCTTGGGTCTTGTAAATAAAACAATTTTGATGAAGGAACTTCTGCCACCAAGGGCTCATTACACCCTCATGCTCTCTATAAGCTCCCAATAATCTTTCCATATCCCCATATCCTCATTCTGTCTCCAGGTCCACCATATATCCTCCGTATCCACCCTCCCAGGATTCACTGAACCAACCAGACATTGGCAAGTCTTCGAAAAATTGACACAAAAAACAAAGAAGCTGCGAAAATCTTTGATGAGAAAAGACTACTCAGCTTAAAACTTCACAAAGAATCAATCACAGCTATTCACAACATTAATGACAAAATACATTATCCACTTCACACCTCTTACCCGTGTAAATAAAAATACAGTTACTGAGAAACTCTCCAAAGAAAGATCCATTCATTAAAAGATAATAAATCCATCAATCAATTGAAGCTTTCTCTGCAAGCTGTGTCAATACTGGCTACTGACTGAGTCCATTATCCCATGGTGATATTAGTGTAGCTTTTTCATTCATGCTCATAGCCTGAGGTGATATCATTATTAGAAGGAAAAGAAAACTTACAGGCTGGCCAGGTGACAGGAGTTGAATTTCAGTTTTGTGAGTTGGAGAGTTAGCAGCAACATTGAAAGGGGAGTTTCTCTCTCTCTGTTTTTTCTTTAGAAATTCTCTTTTTTGGATCTCAAACAATGACGAGACAGAGTACAGGAATGTACACAGTACACAACTACAAAAAGTTGTGAATGTAGCCCAATCCATCACACAAACCAATCTCCCATCCATTAACTCTGTCTACACTTCCCGCTGCCTTGACAAAGCAGCCAGCATAATTAAGGATCCCACGCACCCCGGACATTCTCTTTTCCACTTTCTCCTGTTGGGAAGAAGATACAAAAGTCTGAGGTCACGTACCAACCGATTAAAGGTCAGCTTCTTCTCTGCTGCTGTCAGACTTTTGAATGGACTTAGCTTGCATTAAGTTGATCTTTCTCTACACCCCATGAATGAAACGCTACATTCTACACTGTCTCCTTTTCTTCTCTATGAATGGTATGCTTTGTCTGTATAGTGCACAAGAAATAATACTTTTCACTGTGTACTAATTCATGTGATAATAATAAATCAATGCAAATCAAATTGTTTTCCTGAAGGGTGAGAATCTGCTATAGTGGGGGCTGGATCAGAGTCTCTCTAGTGTTTTGGGAAATTGCCTTGTCTTCAAACAGTTTTAAGTCTCAAGAGCACTGAACTGCAGAATTCAACTAATGGCCTCGACCCCAGTATCATGTGAGCCTGAGTCTATGTTGCATTGACACTGTTTAGAGGGTTGTTTATGGAGGTTGGTTTGATTGTGGTAGTTTGATTTTAGTTTGTATTTGATAAAAGTTATTGCTAATTTTCTTTCCATACGTGTTAATTATAATTGAAATAATCTTTGATAAAAGTTCTCTTGAGGGTCTTTTGAATCACACCTCGCTCACAGTCTCCTTCCCTCTTACACTCTCTTCGCCTTAAAATCTTTCTCCCCCATCCCCTCACAAGTTCCCTCCCCCTCTCCCTCTGCTTCCCTCGCTTTTTGCCTTTTTTTCCCAATCACTCTGTCTCTCTCTCTCATCCTCTGCCGCACTCTCTTGCATTTTATCTCTCTCTCTCTCACACTCTTATCCTCTGCCTCGCTCTCTCACACTCTGACCATCTCTCTCTCTCTCTCTTTCTCAGATTCAGATGTTTCTCAGGCCTGGATGGCAGGAATAGTTCATGATGTGAGGATACTGGTGTTGGACTGGGGTAAAAACAGAAAGAAGTCTCACGACATCAGCTTAAAGTCCAACAGGTTTATTTATAGCAAATGCCACTAGCTTTCAGACCATGCAGTCCCTTCTTCAGGTGGATAGGAGTTAGGGACAGTTTGTTCCAAAAGCTTGCGGCATTTGCTCCAAATAAACCTGTTGGACTTTAAGCTGATATTGTGAGACTTCTTTTGGCAGGAATGGGGCTAGGGGTCTATGAAAATACTGCTGAGCTGCGTTAGACAGACAATCAGCTGATTTATAACCCCAATTACTCACCATTTCGAGTATTTGGCAGCTTTTGCCAACAGTGGAAAGGTCTCCTACTGAAGTATATTATTTTTATCACTATGACATATAGCTTACATCAGTCTATAAATTTAATTTATATTACTGCACCTTCCTCAGTACATTTCTGTGTAAGGACACTTCTGATTTAAAGTATGATCATTGCACATTGAAATATTCTAGCCAAATATCTCCGTGTTAAGAGTGAGGATAAGATCTTACCGTCTTTTTTACCATTTTGGGTATTTCATTCATTACTTCCAGCTCCTACAACTCTGAGGAACTCTCCACTCCTCAATCTCTAGCCTATTGCCTATCCCTGATTTTAACTGCCCCACTATGGGATCTGTGCCTTCAGTTGCCTGCACCCTAAGCTCTGAAACTACCGCACTCTATCCCCACTACCCCCGCGCAAACTTCTCCACCTCTCTTACAGAAGGCACGCTCCTTAAAGCTTATGTCTTTGACCAACCTTTTGGTTGTCTGTTCCCAATATCTCCATATGTCTGCCAGTGCCAAATTTTATTTAATAATCAATTCTGTGAAGCAGGCCGAGAATTTTCCTGATTGGAAAGGTGCTATATAAATGCAGTTTGTCATCATGCATAGCGCGGTATATATTGGGGGATGTTTTCCCATGCCGCCCACTTTTGTCGATGATGCAGAAGTTCATTGACCTGGGACAGGATTTTCCAGTCTTGAGGCGAGCTTGTCCGGAGACTCTCGCCCAGTTGTGTCTGCACAGGTGAGTGTGCCAGCCAACCCGAGAGTTCACTCCATTTCCTGAAATCTTCTGTTATCTGCGGCTCAATATTTAACCTCAATTCTCATTGTCACTCAGTCACATTCGCTAAATATTCCTCCATTGCTTTTGGTGCTGATTCTGAATTTTAAGAGCCACAGGAAAGATTTTAAAGGAATATTGTGATTAGAGAATTATTATTGAGTGATCTGATTGGAGAGTTATTAATGAGTGTTCTGATTAGTGGGTTATTCATGAGTGATTTGTTTGGACAATTTATAGAATCTCTACAGTGCAGAAGGAAGCCATCGAGTCTGCACTGACCACAATTACATCCAAGGCCTTATACTCCATGCATTTAACCTAGCTAGTACTCTGCTGCTGAGGGGCAACTTAGCATGGCCAATCAATCTAATCTGCATGTTTTTGGGCTGTGGGAGGAAACTGGATCACCCAGAGGAAACCCACACAGAGATGGGGAAACTGTCCAGACTCCACACAGACAGTGAACTAAGCCAGGAATTGAACCCAGGATCCTGGCACTGTGAATCAGGAGTGCCACTGAGCCACCATGCCACCCTGTGAAGTTATTAATGGTGTTATGATTGGAGAGTTATTAATGAGAGTACTCTGATCGTAAAGATGTCTTTGCTGCAATGGATTTTCATTGTGATCCCACACACATCACCCCGGAATACACACATTCCACAGTAAAGGGATGGACGATCTCTTCTTTAAACATTTACAGGACGCGATCACAAAAATGTTAGTACAATGGAACGAATCAAATATCTCCAACACATTCCCATTCACATCCATTTCTCTTCCCAATTCAGCAATAATCGTTATTGACTCCAGTCTCTGTGATCCTGCAGACACAGAATTCACAGTGGAATTTATTATGTTTTGTTGTATGAAGTAAATGACGCAGTATCTACAACCAGTAAAACACATTAGATTCACAGACACAAATGGAAAATAAATTCAAATATAGAGCATTATAACATTTAATCTTTTATTCAATGAGAATTTATAAAAGAATGAAGACTGTGGCTCAGTGTTACTCCTCAGGAAGCAGATTACGGAGTTCAAGCTCCTTTCCTGGAGGTGGACTTGCTGATGTTGCCTGCGGAATTGGAGATGGTTTAATGATTAATGCTCTGACACCCATCATGGTGAAGCTCTTCAGAAGGTTAGTCAGGGCACAAATCAGTTCCAGCCTCCTGGATAGCCTGGATCCATTACAGTTTGCCTACCGCCTCAACAACAGACACATCTCCCTGGCCCTGCACTCAATCCTGGGACACCTACATAACAAGGACACAAAAGTCAAAACTCTATTTATTGATTACAGCTCAGTCTTTAAAACATTATTCTGATGAAACTCACCTCCAAACTCCATGAGGACTTTGGCACCTCCCTCTGTGACTGGATCTTGAACTCGCTAATCCACAGACCAGCATCAGTAAGGATTGGCAACGACACCTCCTCTACCATCATCCTCAACACCGGTGCCCCACAAGGCTGTGTTCTCAGCCCCCTCCTATACTCCTTATACACTTATAGTTATGTGGCTAAATTCCTCTCCAATTCAATTTTCAAGTTTGCTGACGACATCACCATAATGGATCAGATCTCAAACAATGACAAGACAGAGTACGGGAATGAGATAGAGAACCTGGTGAGCTGGTGCAGCAACAATAATCTCTCCCTCAATGTCAAACGAAGGATATTGTCATTGACTTCAGGAAGCTTAAAGCAGAACATAGGCCTGTCTACATCAATGGGGATGAAGTAGAAAGTGTCGAGAGCTTCAAGGTTTTAGGTATCCAAATCATCAACAACCTGTCCTGGTTCCCCCCCGCACCCGCCCATGCTGACGCTATAGTTAAGAAAGCCCACCAACGCCTCTACTTTCTCAGAAGACTAAGGGAATTTAGCATGTCAGCTATAACTCTCACCAACTTTTACAGATGCACCATAGAAAGCATTCTTTCTGGTTGTATCACAGCTTGGTATGGGCTCCTGCTCTGCCCAAGACCACAAGAAACTACAAAAGATCATGAATGTAGCCCAATCCATCACACAAACCAGCCTCCCATCCATTGACTTCCCGCTGCCTCGGCAAAGCAGCCAGCATAATTAAGGACCCTACAAACCCCGGATATTTTCTCTTCCACCTTCTTCCATCGAGAAAAAATACAGAAGTTCTGAGGTCACGTACTAATTGACTCAAGAATAGTTTCTTCCCTGCTGCCATCAGACTTTTGAATGGACCTATCTTGCATTAAGTTGATCTTTCTCTGCACCCTAACAATGACTGTAATACTACATTCTGCACTCTCTCCTTTATTCTCTATGAATAATATGCTTTGTCTGTATAGTGCACAAAGAACAATACTTTTCATTGTATACTAATGCACGGGACAATAATAAATCAAATCAAATCAAAGATGAGGACATTCATTGAGTTGCAATGACCCAGGAGCTCTTTACAAATGATACCAGGATCTGTTTCTGGCATTCAAGACACCATTCCAGAGATTTCCCATTTCAGGATCGTCTTTTGAAGGTTCAGGCAGGGTGAATCTCCAGCCTGTGCTCCTGATCCAGCTGACTCCATTCCAGCGATGGGCACGTCCTACCGTCCAGAATTTTCATGGAGGAGGGTCAGCTTTCCAAAGAGTCGTGGTTCACGGCATATTGGAAGTATTGCGAACGATAAACTGAATGAGGGGACGTGTCACCTCAAGCATAACTGTGCAAAACATCCTCCTTGCTTTTTATTAAACAGAGTGTCAGAAGATCTGGAGCAAAGCCCTGGGTGGGGGCGGCAGAGGGTGGTTTGGAGAGACACCTCAGATTTCAGTCGGAACCTGGCACTTTGCCATTTTATGTGGTGAATTCTGCCGAACATGACACATTACACAAAACGGGCAGAATTGTATTGCCCGTCACAGTGGGAGCAGAGCTGTTAAACACGGGCAAAATCAAATCTCCAATGACTATGATGAGACTGGGATATGTTGTTAAATTTCCATGTCCACACACATGTCCATCATCAAGCACTTCACCAGTTGTATTTAGCAGAAACGATACTGATGAAGGCACTTTATTCCCTGGCAAACATCCCTGAAACAATCATTAACCATGCTCACCAGTGGGTGAGTTTAGGATTCAAAAGACAGATGTTGAAGGTGTTGAATGGGCAGCTGGACAGAACGCAGCTGCTGGGGGTCAGGAAGAACCAACTCCAGCATGGGGCAGCAAACTTGGGAATTCTCTTCCCCAAAACACGCTTGGGATTGAAAGTCGAATTAAAATTCAAGATTCAGACTGACATACTGTTGTTAGGACATGGACTAAGGGCTTTAAGATCAAGGACCCTCTGACAGTGTGGCACTCCCTCTGCACTGACTCTCTGACAGTGTGGCACTCCCTCTGCACTGACTCTCTGACAGTGTGGCACTCCCTCAGCACTGACCCTCTGATAGTGCAGCACTCCCTCAGCACTGACCCTCTGACAGTGCGGCACTCCCTCAGCACTGACCCTCTGACAGTGCGCACTCCCTCAGCACTGACCCTCTGACAGTGCGGCACTCCCTCAGCACTGACCCTCTGACAGTGCAGCACTCCCTCAGCACTGACCCTCTGACAGTGTGGCACTCCCCCAGTACTGCATTGTGAATTTCAGCCTGGCTTTGGGGGTTCAGTGACGTTGACAGCATGGAGTGAAGCATTGACTTTGGATTAGTTCCTTTTTCTCCCCACTCCACTTCAACATGACAATGACTGTTTAAGTCATGTTGCTTCTTACTGCCTCTTAGTACCAGCAGAATTCTCAACATATTTGCATGCATAAGTAGAATCTAAGGCTGGAATTTTACCGGCCCTCCACCCTGATTCTGGGGGCGGGTGAGACTTGGAGAACTCAGTTGGCCTTGGATGGGATTGTATGAACTTTAAGCTGACATGCTGGTAAAACTCCACTCCTCAGTGTCAAAGATTCGGGTAATGCAGAAGAAGTCCGCACTGACAATATCCACCACTTAATGTGCACTATTCCCATTTTCCAACACTTGTCCCATATCCTTGAATGTTAGGATGCTTCAGGGGCTCATCCAAATATTTAGTACAGTTTGTAAGGTTTCCAGCCTCCCCTGTCAGTGCATTCCAGATTCCCATCACCCTCTGAGTGAAAAGGATTATTTCCTCGAATCCCCTCATTGGGAAATGAAAGAATCTCATGCCTATTTCCTGACTGCTGAAAATCTTCCAGATTCAGTTGGGTTTGCTAAACCTCTAGCATTGGACTGAGTTCCCTGGAATTGAGAATGAATAGTCCTGGAGGCATTTATAAAACAGCGTTTCCGTCAATTTCTTTAACACTGATTGCACATCATTCCAGGAATGTTGATGAGGCAGAAAGCTGAGTGTCTGTCTGACTTCACACAGCCAAGTTAGAAAAACTCCATTGGCTGAGGCAACATGTGGGGATGTGGGGAGCACAGTGATGGACATGTTGGGTAGCCAATGGCAGGAGTGGGTGGGGCTGGGAGGTCATGTGATGCAACTTCCAGGAATACATTGGCACTTCCAACGGAGACAGATGTTTTTCCAGTGTCCTTGCAGTGTGAGAGATTGTTCTCTTTGGTTTGTAGCCATTGATTCCCATCTGGACAAAAAGCCCCTCATGGGGAGAACCGGAATCTTTGTAGTTCTGTTAATTCCAGGCTGTGTTGTCACATCTGCTGTTTGAGATGGACAATCAATGGGGAAGGGTTAGTCATCGATTGGATCCTGAAGTGGGAATGGGGGGAGGGGAGGGGGAGTGCGTGGGGGGTGGGGGGATGGTGTTGAGGGCGATGCTCAAAGGAAGCAGAGAAAGTAATTGAAAGGCCGAGGAGTTTTGAGCACAAATCCTTTCTATTCATCAGTTGCGAGGACCATCTGCTTCTTGACCTTTTAATGACTTTGGCCACTCATGCGATGATTAGAACCTTGTGGCTTGAGTTATTTACAGTGCAGAGATGCTGTCATCTTTATTAAATTCCCTCAGGTTCCTCTCTGGAATTATCTTCTCATCTTAGGCAGAGGAAAGATCTTCACTGGTCAAGCTAGGAACGGAAGGGAAGAGATTTATTTTGTGATCTTTTCACAGGAAGGATTTCTGATTTAACTTTTAATTTGGAGGAAGAATCTCACCGATCAAGAAAGCAGCCTACCCCCTCGAACCCCCCCTCCTCCCCAATTCTATATTTACATTGTCCATTCTAAAGCAGCTTTTGCTTGAGATGTTTCTGTCTGACAGACTGGCTGAGGCAGTTCAATATCGACAGTCTATCGAATTTCTATCTGAACTGATTCCTGATCTTCCCCACAGTCTCAGGGAATAATGAGGAGGACCCTTGTTGTTCTGAGCTGACTCTTTCATGCCCAGAGATTCGGCACGCTTTGTTTCAATTACAGGGGGGCACAAGTTCAAGATAAGGGGGGAAGGTTCAGTGGAGATGTGAGGGGGAAGTTTTTTTTTACACAGAAGGCGGTGGGGGCCTGGAATGCACTGTCAAGTGAGGTGGTGACGGCAGATACGTTAGCCACATTTAAGATGTTTCTGGATAGGCACATTAACAGATGGGGAATAGAGGGATATAAACATCTGATCTAAATAGGACAATGTGATTGGTGCAGGTTTGGTGGACCAAAAAGCCTATTCTTTGTTCTTTGTGACCAGTTTTGATCAGAGATAAGTTTTAAGCAAACTGTTGTGAGGGATAGGGAGATCAGTAGAAAGATTTCAGAAGGGAATTAAAAATCTGAGGGCCCACATGTTTCAATGCAGCATTTCTCTGCTTTTAATTAGAAATCCATCATTCCCTAATCGATCCTCAGGGACCTGAGCTTTCCCAGCGTTGGAAGTGTCAGATGGAGAGGGACTGTAGATAAATTTCTTACTGCTCTCCGAACATCCATTACTGCTATAAGTGTAATTTACTTTGAAAGACATCAGACCATAATATCCCTTCATCCCTCTCACTTGCAGGCTTTTACCTAAAGGCTAACTTGGCTTCAGCCAATGCCATAGAACTCATTCCCACTCTCCCATCTCTCCACGTCCCAAAGTGTTGATAGGTTATTTAGCACCAAAACAGGTGATTAGATTGGACAAATCCTATAGTCCAATAAGATCACTCTTCCCCTTCAATGCAGGATTTTTCGCCTGCGTTCACCCCAAGACTGGAAAATCCCACCTGAGATCAATGGACCTTTGCATAATCCATGTTCTTACCTGGTCTGGTTCACATGTGGTGACCAGCCAGGAACACCCATATCCCAGAAATGAATACAAAGATTTCAGGAGGGAATTAAAACTCTGAGGACCCACACGGCTGAAGACAGACAATTCCGCAGGCAATTCAGTCCACCTTGTTGACCAACAAGGGGCATGCATGCGGCATGTCGTGCGAGAGCTGCTCTTGGAGGTTGCTTCAGGAGTTGCCTAGTGCTTCACATCGTCAGTGTATGCTTAAACTGGACCATCTGATGGGCAACATGACAGCTCAGAGACTATGTGTTGCTGTGGACACATGGATTTGGGCCTGTGTCTGCGGGAGTTTGCGCGTTCTCCCCGTGGTTGCGTGGGTTTCCTCTGGGTGCTCTGGTTTCCTCCCACATCCCAAAAATGTGCTCTTAGGCTGATTGGGTAACAAATTGTCCCTATATTGGTCCCTGTATGGGAATCTTCAACAGTAGGCATAGCCTAAAGTCAAGGATATGTCATTAAGACGTTAGGACGGCGGCGTGGGCTCGTTGGGCCGAAGGGCCTGTTTCCCGTGCTGTGTTGCTCTTTGTTGTTCTTGACAGACTATCAATGGTAGAGCAAAAGGATAGTACCGTCTACAAAACACACATTTGCATCTCACCCAGGATCCTTTGACAGCACCTTCCAAACCCACAACCTCTATCATCTAGAAGGACAACCGCCACCATTATCACCCCAGTGACAGTCCAAGTGCCACAACGTCCTGATTTGGAAATATATCGCAGTCGCTTGGTCAAAGTCCTGGAGCTCCCTCTCTCAGCACTGGTTACAACACCAGGACTGCGGTGATTCAAGAAGACAGCTCACCACCACCTTCTCAAGGACAAATAGGGATGGGCAATAAATGTTTGCCTTGTCAGCAATGCGCATATCCCAGGCCAGCGTTGGAGAATTTAATATGGTTATATGGTTGGAGAAGATTTCAGAGGTAGGGATGGGGTAATGATGTGAAGAGATCTGTAACTGTAATGTGAAGCCATTACAGTTATGTTACTGCAATTGTCATTTCTGCCCTGGGAAAAAGCTTCCAACTGTTCACCCTATCTATACTGCTCATAATTTTATAACCTTCTATCAGGTTGCCCCTCAGCCTCCGTCTTTCCAGAGGAAACAACCCAGCTTATTCAATCCCTCCTCATAGCTAATACCCTCCATACCAGGCAACATCCTCGTAAACCTGTTCCATACTCTCTCCAAAGCCTCCACGTCCTTCTGGTAGTGTGGCGACCAGAATTGGGCACAATATTCAATCGCCCGTCCTCATATCTCCTTCTTTGAAATGACATGGGATTTTTCAGCCCCACTCATCCTGAAACTGTAAAACCCTCCCGAGGGTGAACGGACCTTCCCATTGTCCCTTGCCCACTCCAATTCCAGTGGCAGACAGGGCGATAAATTCCAATCGAGGACGCCAAATACTGTTTGATCATTTCCTCCTGTGAAGCGCCTGGGGATCATTCTACTGCTTTGAAGATATAATATCAGAATGAATTGCTATTCTTGTGGTTGTATTTTCTAGAGATTAATCCTGATTCCTATTCAAATCAACACTGAACTATGAGCTGATAAAATCTCTAATTCCTCAGCTCCCTGTAATGGCAGAAGTTTATACAATTTGCTCAGGAAATAAAATGATAGTAAACCTGATATAACAATCTTGAAGCTGGGTTATTACAATCTCGCCAAACTCAATCGTCACAATTATTTTTCTTACTGTATAGTTCCATCATTTAAAGAGAAAATGTTGGCGTTATTTGGCGATAAATTGTGCAAAACTTTGTGGGGAATATTCGAGTGGATAACATTAGACTGAAGGGCAGCACGTTTTCCTTCAATCAATCTCTACCTTCATTTAATTTCCCTGGGCAGCAATTTCAAATTTGGCGTAAATGGTTGATATATTATAGAACAGATTTATAAATATTAAGATAATGTATCACCACTTCAAGATCTTTTCTGACAAATTAATTTCCTTCAAAAATTACCGTTCATGAAAGGGAATAAATAGGAACAAGAAGAGGCCCTTCAGCCCCTTGGGTTTGTCCTATGGTGAGGTCAAAGTTATTTTATATTAGTCACAAGTAGGCTTACCTTAACACAGCAATGAAGTTATTATGAAAATCCGCTAGTCCCCACACTCCAGCCCCTGTTCCCATATACAGAGGAAGAATTTAGCTCAGGTTAATTACCGGTGTGGATGTGTGATGCTATGTGGATAAGGCCTGTGTGGAATGTTCCGTGAGAGAATCAGTACAAAGTCGATGGACAGAATGGTCTCCTTCAGTGCTATCGGTATTCTATGTTTCCAAGACTGTGTTAGAAATTGCCTGCTTCAGCATTCAATGACATCATGACTGATTTGATATGATAATCCTCAACTCTGCTTTCCTGCCTTGTCCCCATGATCCTCGATCCCCTTACTGATTAAAGATCTGTCTATCTTAGCCTTGAACATACTCACTGACCCAGCCCCTACACCCCTCTGCGGGAAGGAATTCCACAGATTCATTCCTCTCTGAGAGAAGAAATTCTTCCTCAACTCTGTTTAAATGGGTAATTCCTTACTCTGAGATTCTGCCCTCTGGTCCTAGACTCTCCCACGCAGAGAAACAATCTCTCAGTATTGACCCTGTCAATCTACCCTGAGATTCCGATATGTGAAAATGAGTTTGCCTCTCATTCTCCTAAACTCCAATAAGAACAGGCCCAATCTACTCAATCTTTCCTCATAAGAAAATCCCTCCTTCTGGTAATGTGGTGGCTATATTCCAAGTGCGGCCTGACTAAGGTCCCATAAAACTGTAACATGATTTGCCAATTTTTAAACTCAATGTCCCAGCCGATGAAGACAAGCATGCCATATGCCTTCTCGACTACCTTCTCCACCTGTATTGTCACTTTCAGTGACTGTGTACCTGTACACCCAGATCCCTCTGCCTATCAATACTCTTAAGGATTCTGCCATTTACTGTATATTTCCAATCTGCATTGGACCTTCCAAAATGTATTATTGCCTCATATTTGCCCAGATTAAACTCCATCTGCCATCTCTCTGCCCAAGTCTTCAACTGATCTATTTGATGCTGTATTCTCTAATGGTCCTCATCGTTATCCGCAAATCCACTAACCTTTCTGTCATCCACAAGTTTATCTCATCCCACCATCCTCATCACTTCAACCTCTTTTCCACACAACCCCTCACTCCTCCCTGATGCAGCCCCACGCCCCATGCAACCCCTCACTCCTTTCCCTCCCTCCTTCAATATCAATTGACACTAATCAATTTACTTGCACTTGGACTATAACCTACTACACTAGTGCTTTATATAGTCTTAATAAGACTTCCCAATTTTATACTCTATTCCATTTTCATAGTGACCTAGATGAGGAAGTAGAGGGATGGGTTTGTAAGCTTGCCGATGACATGAACATTGGTGGTGTTGTGGATAATTTGGAGGGATGTCAGAAGTTGCAGCGAGACATAGATAAGATGCAAGACTGAGTGGAGAAGTGGCAGATGAACTTCAACGCAGATAAATGTGTAGTGGTCCATTTTGGCAGGTCCAATGGGATGGAGGAGTACAATATCAAGGGTAGGATCCTTGGCAGTGTTGAGGAGCAGAAGGATCTTGGGGTCCAGGTCTATTGGACTCTTAAATCGGCCTCGCAAGTGGAGGATGTGGTCAAGAAGGCATATGGTGTACCAACCTTCATCAATCAAGAGATTGAGTTTAGGAGTCGGGAGATAATGTTGCAACTTTAAGACCCTTGTCAGACCCCACTTAGAGTACTGTGCACAGTTCTGGTTGCCTCACTACAAGAAGGATGTGGAAGCTATTGAAAGGGTGCAGAGGAGATTTACAAGGATGTTGCCTGGATTGGGAGGCATGCCTTATGAGGATAGGTTGAGGGAGCTAGGTCTTTTCTCCCTGGAGAGACGAAGGATGAGAGGCGACTTGATAGAGGTTTATAAAATGTTGAGATGTATAGATAGAGTGGATTCTCGGTGGCTATTTCCCAGGGCTGAAATGGTCACTACGAGAGGACACAGGTTTAAGATGCTGGGGAGGAGGTGCAGAGGAGATGTCGGGGTAAGTTTTTCACTCAGAGGGTGGTGAGTGAGTGGAATTGGCTGCCATCGGTAGTGTAGAAGCAAACTCATTGGGGTCTTTTAAGAGACTTCTGGATGAGTACATAAGATTTAATGGGATTGAGGGTAATAGATAGGCCTGGTAGGTAGGGATATGATCGGCGCAACTTGTGGGCCGAAGAGCCTGTTTGTGCTGTAGTGTTCTATGTTCTATTCCCTTTGAAACAAAGGCCAACATTCTGTTCATCTCCCTATTACTTACTGAGTTTGCACACTCGCTTTTTGTGATTTATGCGCAAAGTCCCCCAAATCCCTCTGTGCTGCAGCTTTCTGCAGTCTTTCTCCGCTAGGGTCTGACACAGGTGCCTGTGACTTAATGCCTGTATTCACTCCAGGGGCATAGCGGGAGTTGGGGGTGGGTGGGATGGCTTGGTGGGGTGGTGGTCTCCCACTGTCTGGTGGTGGGACAGGACATTCCTCAAGGAAGTCATGGAGGAGCCCGGAGCGTTGGCCGTCGGACGCTGCTCTGTTAATATTAATGAGTGTGCGAGGCTGTTGTTAGCCTCACCTGTGGGACAACTCTCCCAATTTTGTCACAGTTCCCCAGAACTTAGTGAGGAAGATGTTGTGGGGGGACTTTTCCTATCCCTCCCATGGGACTCATAACGGGGGTGGGGAGTAGGTAACGCTGCTGTTGACCTGAGGCAGGATTTTCCGGATTTGGGGTGAGCGCAGCTGGAAAATCCTGTTTGGAATGTTGACTGGACAAAGCGTCCCTTTGTTGATTCTGATCCACTTTCTGGGGTGGGTGATAAATCCGGATTTATTCTTATTGCAGGTTTTTCTGAAGAGGTTTGATACAAAAGAGAAATTTGCTGGTCTACTTTGGAGGTCAATAAGATTAAACCACATTTGCCGGGGTTCTTGGGTTGAGTGTGGCAGTAAAATCTTACCCATTGACTTGGGTCTGGAGTTAGATATAACCTAGACCAGGTAAAGACGGAAGATTTCCCTCAGAAAGGGCGGGTGTGAAGTGCTCAAGTTAACAATTCAGTTACTTTCAGTGTCACCTTCACTGGTCCATATTTTTATTCCTTATTTATTTAATTAACTGAATTCACTTCCACCAGCTGTCATGGTGACACATGAACACGCTTTCAGGGTTATTAGCTGAGAGCTTTGGTTTATTATTGCAGTAACTGCAATGTTATTGTGCTCTCTCAGGGTAACCTTTGCCTCAACCAGAAGCCAAGAATGAATGTAATATATTGGCATTCACCTCGTGCCTGACCCAGAGATTCAGGGTTCACTGGGAAAAGTATCACATCCTGACATCAAATTTTAACTGTGTACCTGAGCCAGTAAGACTCACATCAAACATAAATTGTGCACAGGAGTAAATTCAGTGATCCTGTGTTCCCAGTGGGAATGGAGAGTGGTTCAGCGAAATGGCACTTGTGTGACAATAACCCATTGTACCATTTGCAGTCATGACTCCCTTCTATCACTTGTTGTGGGATGTTTTCATTCATTCATGGGACATGGGTGTCACTGGCTGGCCAGCATTTATTACCTATCCCTATTAGCCCTTGAGAAGGTGGTGGTGAGCTGCCTTCTTAAATCACTGCAGTCCACGCGTTGTGGGTTGACCCACAATGCCGATAGGGAGGGAATTTCAGGATTCTGACCCAGTGACCGTGAAGGAATGGTGATATATTTCCAAGTCAGGATAGTGAGTGACTTGGAGGGGAACTTGCAGATGGTGGCGTTCCCAGTATCTGCTGCCCCTTGTCCTTCGAGATGGAAGTGATCGTGAGTTTGGGAGCTGATGTCTAAGGATTTTGGTGAATTGCTGCAATGCATCTTGAAGATAATACACACTACTACTGAGCATTGATGGTGGAGGGAGTGGATGTTTGTAAATGTGGTGCCATGTGGAATGTTGATTGCATCTTGGTAGGTTTGAAGAAGTCTTTGTAATCTTTAGCAGCTTAGCTGTGAGTCATTGTTGACTCTGAACTATTTACAAATACACAGTAAAGGCCACAAGCTCAGAGTTGCCTCCATGCTTGCTGATACACACATCTCTATCCAACACTGACTCCAGGCATGGGATATGCATTCCCTTATATCACTGAGTGGGTGGTGCTACACTCAGTGTCACATTAACCCTATAAGTGCCAGTTCCTTATACCACGAGAGTGTGTTCCATTGTTCCAGCATCTCTCTAGAGTGAAGTTTCCATCAGTTATTAGGGCAGTAATTCACGGAACAGACAGCACAGATCCAATGTAATAATTGGATCAACTTTTCATCTTGCAGTGGGCGATAGAGGAGGAATATTAACAGCCAGTGGGGAGGTTGGTACAAACTCATTTCATTGATGATGAACACAATTGCAACTGATTTGATATCCTTGCAGAAATTAGCCCCAGAAGGCAGATTTAGAGAATAATCTATTAGAAGTGAAGTGGCCCATTTCTGCGGATATTGAGATACTGTCAGACCACCGCAATTCAATATGTTACAAACAAACCGGACCTCCCGTTGGAATGGAAAAGTAACACAAGCTCTGTGGCGTTTGACTGTTCTTTGTGACCAATGAAGGACATTCCTGTCATGATCATTGTGCTGACGTTGGAAAAAACGACAGTCAAGTTTGTGCACAGCAAGATCCCACAAACACCGGAGAACCTGTTTCATGATGTTGACAGAAGGAGGAATATTGAACAGGGCAGATCAGAGAGAACACTCCCAGATTCTCCTTCAGAATAACTCTACAGGACCTTTTGACTCTCTCCTGAGAGGTCAGGCACAGCCTCAATTTAACATCTCATCCCAAAGGCGCTAAGGGGTGGTAGTTATAAGATGGATGTCAGAGGTAGGTTCTTTACCCAGAGGGTGGTAAGGGTATGGAATGCCCTGCCTGCGGCAGTTGTAGATGCGCCAAGTTTGGTGGCGTTTAAGAGGTCAGTAGATAAGTTTATGGACGAAAAGGGAATGGTTTAGGTTAGAGGGTCATTGCTTTTTCCTAATTGGTTGGCGCAACATTGAAGGCCGAAGGGCCTGTTCGGCGCTGTAATGTTCTATGTTCTATGTTCTATCTCAGACAGTGCAGCACTCCCCCAGTGCTGATTTCTGTGTTTCAGTCTCTGGAGTGGGATGTGAACAAGGGTAATTCAGACAAGGGAATAATGGACAGTGGTTGAGTACCGAGGATTGATGATGTTGTGTCGAGTAACCATGGTCACCAGGGTAGAGATTGTGGAGAAGTGGGTGCGTTTGGATTGATGAGAAAGCTTTCGGTGATTCCAATTGGGCAGCAGTGAACATCGGAACTCTGCATTCTCAACTCTTTACCTTCCAGCTCTCTGCATTAATAACCTTGGATTCAGCAGCAGTGATAATTTACAACACCGCAGAGTAAATGCATTGCTAATTTATTCTGCTGTTTGTGTGATTTTACCCACTCAGATTAACCATGTCACTGCTGGAGTGATGTTAATAAAAACATGATGCAATCCTGAAAGAGGGAGGATAGGAAAAATAAGGTTTGTTAAACAATTGATGCTGATGTATATTGCATTCTGATTGGTGAAGGTTTACCAGCGGCGTCAATGAAATTGTGGTGACGCAGTGGTTAGTACTGCTGCCTCACAGCACCCGGGACACGGGGTCGACTCTGGTCTTGGGTCACTGTCTGTGTGGAGATTGCACATTTTCCCCGTGTCTGCGTGGGTTTCTTCCGGGTGCTCCGGTTTCCTCCCACAGCCTAAAGATGTGCAGGTTACGTTGATTGGCCATGTCAAATTGGCCCTAGTTTGAAGGTATTAGCTGAGTAAGTTGTGGGAACAGTGCCTGGGTGGGATTGTGGTCAGTGCAGACTCGATGGACCCCCCTGCCAGCTCACCCCTCAGTCTCAGTGAAGCGGGGAGGGGTCTAGGATGAAGGTAAGAGAGGGCCAGCCTGGGCAGGGGGGGCTTGCTCTTGGTGGACATTTACAAACATCATGGGCTCCTCTCATCTGAAATGGGGCTGTCACAGCCAGAGTGCCCACTGATGCCCCAATGTAGATGGCACCATTTTTGCAGCTGTCCATTGCAGAGGGCACGCAGGGTGATAATGGTGGATGAAGGCACTGTCATCTTGCTCAAGATTTTCTGGTCTTATTCCAAAACCGGAAAATCCTGCCCGAGGTCAACGGTCCTTCGCCTGGTATGATTCCCGAGGTGGAGGGTAAGGAAAATTCCTCCCCTTATCTTCCTCCTGCTAATGGACAGCTTCTGAGGACCCCACCTCCCCATCTCCCACTCCCACCTCCACCCATCCCTTCCCCCCTTCTTCCCCCATCCCCCACCAAACTCCAAGGAAGATTCTAATCACTGATTCCATGGCGGGCGAGGTGTTAAAGTTCTGGCCTTTGTTATATTTGGTCAGGTTGAGCACACTCCCAAACTCTGAGTGTAAAACCGAGGCAGAGAGGGTTTGTCTCCTGATTCAATATCAACTCGAGACATCAATCCATTGGCAGCACTGACCTCCTCGTTATCCACCCTTCCCAATGGGCGACATTCCTGAGGATGGGCCTCTGGTGAGATCCTGGCTCTGATGAGCAGCAGATTGTGATGGACAGGCAGGAAGGCCGGTGTGACAGGCGAGAGAGGGTGGGGACGAAGGGCAAGAGACACAGGCGAGGAGAGATGACTGAGGATGTAACAGTGAGGGGATGATGAGTAAAGGTAAGAGAAGAGGGGAAGATGAGGGGGTAACAGTGAGGGGAAGTTGAGTGAGGGGAGGGTAAGAGGCAAGGGTGTGATACATAAGGGGGTAACAGGCAAAGTGGCGATGGTTAAGGGCTGCTGGGTGAGGAGATTGTGGGCAAATTGGTGATGGATGAAAGGTTAAGAAAAACTTGGATGGGTCCATGGATGAAAGATAGCAGGACTAGAGGGCACAGCCTTAAGACTAGGGGGTGGGGGGGGGGAGGAGCGGTTCAGATCAGAGTTGCGGAGGAATTTCTTCATGCAAAGGGTGGTGAATCTTTGGAATTCTCTGCCTGATGAAGTGGTGGAGGCTTCCTCGCTGAATATGTTCAAGTCAAGAGTGGATAGGTTTTTGATTGACAAGGGAATTAAGGGTTACGGGGAGAAAGCGGGAAAGTGGTACTGAACCACTGCAGATCAGCCATGATCTTATTGAATGGCAGGGCAGGCTCGAGGGACTGGATGGCCGACTCCTGCTCCTATTTCTTATGTTCTTATGAGAGGGGTGTGGAGGGATATGATCTAAGTGCAGGTCAGTAAGACTAGGCAAAAAAATAGTTTGACACAGACAAGAAGGGCCAGTTTCTGAGCTATAATTTTCTATAGTTAATGAGCAGGGTTGCGGGGAAGGCAAGTGGGTGTGTAATGAGCAGGGTTGCAGGGAAGGAGT
Source organism: Sphyrna mokarran (assembly GCA_024679065.1). Taxonomy (NCBI): domain Eukaryota; kingdom Metazoa; phylum Chordata; class Chondrichthyes; order Carcharhiniformes; family Carcharhinidae; genus Sphyrna; species Sphyrna mokarran. Next base: position 48,816,625 of record JAGIQG010000020.1, on the reverse strand, counting down.
GGGTGTGTAATGAACAGTGCTCGGGGAAGGCAGTGGGTGTGTGATGAGCAAGGTTGCGGGGAAGGCAGTGGGTGTGTAATGAGCAGGGTTGCGGGGAAGGCAGTGGGTGTGTAATGAGCAGGGTTGCGGGGAAGGCAGTGGGTGTGTAATGAGCAGGGTTGTGGGGAAGGAGTAGGTGTGTAATGAACAGTGTTCGGGGAAGGCAGTGGGTGTGTAATGAGCAGGGTTGCGGGGAAGGCAGTGGGTGTGTAATGAGCAGGGTTGCGGGGAAGGCAGTGGGTGTGTAATGAGCAGGGTTGCGGGGAAGGCAGTGGATGGATAATGAAGGGGGGGGCGTGATGGACTGGGGCTTTGACAGGTTGGGACAGGAGAGGATCTGTATCAGCTGACTGAGGAATCAGCACTGATCCAAAATTAAAATCAGTCCTGGTGAACGAGTGAGCTGTCCCACTACCTTAGGAGAATATTGTAGCAGGATCTAGGAATGTGATATTGGGAATACTCACCTTCCCAGCAGATGGGTCCAGATAGTTACCCCATCCTAACCCCCCAACCTCTGAAGCTCACATCCTGTAGTTGATGGATTAGTGTCTTCATCACCGCTCTGACTGAGATGAACAAACTCAGCGTTCAGTAAGGGGCAGAACCAGGATATTATAATCCCAGCCTTATCCCAGTCAGGATCAGATAGCAAGGTCGATGAGTGAAACATTCATTAGCCCCAATTTCTCTCCGACACTGACTGGAAACAGGTCTAACTATTCACCCTGATTGAGTAGGGAATTAATCATTGGATATGAATCTTATAATCAGAGAATGAATGGCCATGGCTGGATGTGTATGAAGAACAGACTGACAGAACACAATTTCAACCACTGCAATAAATGAGTTCTTATGATTTAGAGTGTAATATCCAAAATTTACAGGGTCTGGAGGAAAGCTGTCTAATTTATAGTAATGAGGCTCACATTCTGACAGTGTGTTCCTCGTTTTTCTCTGTTTGATTTACAAACCTACATTACAGATGATTTAATGGATGAACGATTGCGTGCGTCCAGTTTTCTGATAGATGCTCTTGTTGTTGCTTTGACATTGAATGCTCCGTACACCCCTTCCACTTGTAAATGGATTGGAATCATCCGAACCAACAGAGGGCAGAGTTCTTTTATTTTCCCAATCAACATGGGGAATCGAAGGTTTTTCTCTCTCTTTGACATGTTAACATCCTCCAAACGCCAACAACCAATCTACATTCACAACTGCCACTCACGTTCATGGTGGCACAGTGGTTAGCTCTGCTGCCTCACAGTGCCAGGGACCTGGATTCGATTCTTGGCTTAGGTCACTGTCTGTGTGGAGTCTACACATTCTCCCCGTGTCTGTGTGGGTTTCCTCCGGGTGCTTTGCAGTTTCCTCCCACAGTCTGAAAGACATGCAGGTTAGGGTGTATTGGCCATGCTAAATTGTCCAACAGTGTACTGAACAGATGCTGGAGTACGGCGACCAGGAGATTTTCACAGTAACTTCATTGCAACATTAATGTAAACTTAGTCGTGACACTAATAAATAGACTTAAGCTTATTTCAGAAGATAGGGTAGCATTCCTGTGGAATTTCTCTTGTCTTCACTTTTATTAAAGAAATACCATACAGGAGAATGGGGTAAGACGCAGCTTACTCTGTGTCCTTGGATGGTGAGATAAGTTAGCAGCGGCCAGTACCCCTGCACCAGTCTCTCTTTTAGTTATAAGCTGTGAGCCAGCATCTGGAAAACCAGGACACCTTACACTCCCAGTTATATATACACAACAAAGACTCCCTGATTGGGCAGGCAATGAGGGAACTCTTTTTGTGTCCAACCAAATAAACAAAATCAATCTAACTCAGAGATAACTCAGAAGGGGCAGTTCCCTAAAAGGAGGGGAACAGCCCAAAATCAAAGCAGAAAGGAAACTTAAAACATCAAATTAAAATGTGATTAAGAGGATCCATAATATACCCCAACCCCTGCAGTGCCCAGCGGGCACGGAAATCGTAAACTGTGCCCTCGAACCACCCCATTGTCCCTCTCCAGGGACAGCTAGGCTGCCAATATACTGCGGTAGAGGAGCAGACAGTCAAGGTCTCCCTCGATCGCAGGCTGCTGGGACCTGTAGGTAGCTCCATTACCAGGTCCAGGAGCAGGTTCATGAGAAAGTCCTTCTCCCTCCCCGCTCCCCTATACTGGGTGTCTGTACATCAGGAGTGCGGGACTAAAGTGCAAACAAAACATCAACAAAAGGTTTTTGATTGATTCTGAAAAGATTGTGCAGCCAAAAACATTGAATATAGACATGGTCCCTGGACTCCACAAAAAGGACATGTTTGGGATCCCATAAACCGGTACAACCTACGGATGTAGAGTACTGTCGCACACAGCACCCTCCACCCCAGGTTCCCTAGATAGTAGAGGGGAGATCCCTTCATAGAGGGATCTACAGTGGGGACCTCCGCCACCCGCTGAAAACAAGGCCAACAAAGAGAGCGCAGTTAGGGAGCTCATATTCCAAGAAGCCTATCTCAACGTCATTAAGGAAATTTGAGTGAACAGAAGGAAGGAACATTTTGGAAAAACGTTGAACACAAAGCAGGCTGTGTAGAAGGAGGATGTTGCTCCCTGTGCTGATTGGTAAATTGAAAAACACTCCTCCCTCTCTGGTTTAGATAATTCCAAAGGATGTTTCAGAGACTTGGGTAGAGTAGGGACAGGAATGGATGTTGCAGGTTCCGGGGTACAAATGCTTTAGTCGGAGTAGAGAAGGAGGTAGAAGGGGGGGAGGAGTGGCATTATTGGTCAAAGACTGTATAACGGTGATAGAAAAGAAGTTTGATGAGGACTTGTCTGTTGAGGTAGTATGGGCTGAGATTAGAAACAGGAGAGGAGAGGTCACCCTGTTGGGAGTCTTTTACAGACATCCTAATAGTTCTAGAGAGGTTGAGGAAAGGATTGCAAAGTCAATTCTGATTAGGAGTGAAAGTAGTAGGGTAATTGTGATGGGGGACTTTAACTTTGCTAATATTGATTGGAATAGATATAGCTCTAGCTCGTTAGAGGGGTCAGTTTTCGTACAGAGTGTGCAGGAAGGTTTTTTGACTCAGTATGTAGATAGGCCAACTAGAGGTGAGGCTACATTGGATTTGGTGCTGGGCAATGAGCCAGACCAGGTGTTAGGCTTGGAAATTAGTGAACATTTTGGTGATAGTGACCACAATTTGGTTACGTTCACCTTAGTGATGGACAGGGATAGGCATGAAGCTGGGGGCAGTAGTTATAGCTGGGGGAAGGGTAATTATGAGGCCATCAGGAGAGAATTAGGGTGCATAGATTGGACTAGGAAAATACAGGGACTGGGAACATCTGGAATGTGGTGCTTATTCAAGGAGCAGCTGCTGCGAGTCCTTGATAAGTAGGTCCCTGTCAGGCAGGGAGGAAATGGACGAGTAAGAGAGCCTTGGTGTACGAAAAAAGTTGATTTGCTGGTTAAGAAGAAAAAGGAGGCTTATGTCAGGATGAGGCTTGAAGGCTCAGTTAGGGCAATGGATAGCTATAGATTAGCCAGGAAGGAGCTAAAAAGTGAATTGAGGAGAGCTAAGAGGGGACACGAGAAGATGTTGGCTGATAGGATTAAGGAGAATCCTAAAGCTTTCTTTCGATATGTTAAGAATCGAAGATTGGTTAGGGCAAGATTAGGGCCAGTCATAGACAGCAGTGGGAAGTTGTGCGTGGAGCCTGAAGAGATTGGTGAGGCACTGAATAAATATTTCTCTTCGGTATTCACGCAGAGTGCTGGAAATGTAGCTATGGAGAACACTGAGGTACAGGGTTGCAAATTGGGAAGTATTGTAGTAGATAGGGAGGATGGGCTAGAAATTCTCGAGGGTTTGAAGTTGGATAAGTCCCCTGGGCCGGACGGGATTTACCCTAGGATTCTCTTGGAGGCAAGAGAGGAGATTGCAGAGCCTCTGGCTCTGATCTTCAGGTCCTCGTTGGTTACGGGTGTGGTTCGGAGGACTGGAGGATAGCGAATGTGGTCCCATTGTTTAAGAAGGGGAAGAGAGACCTTCCAGGGAATTATAGGCCGGTGAGTCTTACTTCGGTTGTGGGCAAGGTATTGGAGAGAATTATTAGGGATAGGATTTATAGTTATTTAGAGAGAAATGAATTGATTGGGGATAGTCAGCATGGTTTCGTGAAGGGTAGGTCATGCCTTACTAACCTCATGAGTTTTTTGAGAAAGTGACCAGAGAGGTGGATGGGGGTAAGGCGGTTGATGTAGTATATATGGACTTTAGTAAGGCTTTTGATAAGGTGGCCCATTGAAGACTTCTACAGAAAATGCAGATGTGTGGAATAGAGGGTGATTTAGCAAATTGGATTAGAAATTGGCTGGCAGATAGAAGACAGAGGGTGGTGGTTGATGGGAGATTTTCATCGTGGAGTTCAGTGACAAGTGGTGTGCCTCAGGGGTCTGTTTTGGGGCCCCTGCTGTTTGTAATTTTTATAAATGATCTGGATAAGGGTATTGAAGGATGGATTAGTAAATTTTGCAGATGACACTAAAGTCGGTGGAGTGGTAGATAGTGAAGAGGGGTGTTATAGTTTGCAGAGAGACTTGGACAAGTTGCAGAGCTGGGCTGAGAGGTGGCAAATGGGGTTTAATGTGGAAAAGTGTGAGGTAATGCACTTTGGCAGGAACAATAAATGTGTAGAGTATAGGGCTAATGGTAGGGCTCTTAATAGTGTTGAGGAACAGAAGGATCTTGGTGTATGTGTCAATAGATCCCTGAAAGTAGGCAGTCAAGTGGAGAAAGTTGTTAAGAAGGCTTATGGAGTCTTAGCTTTTATTGGTAGGGGGATTGAATTTAGGAGCCGCAGCATCATGTTGCAGCTGTACAAAACTCTAGTGCGGTCGCACTTGGAGTATTGTGTGCAGTTCTGGTCGCCACATTATAAGAAAGATGTGGAGGCATTGGAGAGGGTACAGAGGAGGTTTACTAGGATGTTGCCTGGTAGGGAGGGCAGGTCCTATGAAGAGAGGTTGAAGGATTTGAGGTTGTTTTAGTTAGAAAGGAGGCGGCTAAGAGGGGATCTTATTGAAGCATATAAGATGATTAGAGGTTTAGATAGGGTGGACAGTGATAGCCTTTTTCCTAGGATGGAGGAAGCTAGCACGAGGGACACAGCTTCAAATTAAGGGGTGATAGTTATAGGACGGATATCAGAGGTAGGTTCTTTACCCAAAGGGTGGTTTGGGAGTGGAATGCCCTGCCTGCAGCAGTTGTAGATGCGCCAAGTTTGGTGGAGTTTAAGAGGTTAGTTGATAAGTATATGGAAGAGAAGGGAATGGTTTAGTTAGGAGGGGCATTGCTTTTTATTTTGGTCGGCACAACATCGAAGGCCGAAGGGCCTGTTCTGTGCTGTAATGTTCTATGTTCTATGTTCTATGTATTAGCAGCAGCAAGACCAAACTTACTATTTAGTTCCCTACGTAAAGATCACCGCTGGGAATCTGTTTCACTGCTGGAGCGAGAAGGACTGGGATATCTACATACAAACAGTTATCTGTAACACTGATTATATACTCAGGAGGTCCCCAAGGGGAAATCTTTCCAGTTTTGTAAAAACCTTTTGTTTGCACTTCAGTCCCATGCTCCTGATCTGCGGACACCTGGTGTTGGGGGGGCAGGGGTGGGTGGGGAAGGAGGAGGAACTCCTCATGAACCTGCTCCTGGGCCGGGCCGAGCAATGGGTGATCAAGAAGGTTGTCCAACCCAACTGTCTGCCCCTCATACACTTTTTGACATATTTGTGATATTGGAAATGTAGAAGCTGGTTTTTGACATAAGGGCATTGCAATGTTGACTGTCTGCTCTCCATCAGACAAGTGGTTGTGGGGTAAATATTGGCCAGGATACCATGATTCTGGCGCAACATCGAGAGCCGAAGGGCCTGTACTGCGCTGTAATGTTCTATGAAGAGGTTTCCCTTGATGTTAACGGCTATGGCATCTTTTCTATCAGTCCAAGAGGGTAAGCGGGACCTTGGTTTAGCATTTCATCTAAAAGTTAGCACTTCTGACAGGTCAGCACTGCCTCAGTATTGCACAGGGAGTGTCAGCCTAGACACTGTGCTCAGCTCTCTGGACTGGGATTTGATCTCGTGACCTTCTCTCTCCCGGGGTGGGTGTTTCGGGTTGCGATCTGGGGAATGCCTCTTTTTATATAGAGTCAGAGAAAGTGTCAACTCAGCAGGAGGGAAAGAACGAAATGTGGGATGTTGTGGTGAAGTGAAGGCAGAGGCAAGAGAAGGATTTTGGCTCAGTGCAGAAAGCACCCTGGGGAAAAGATTACAGAACATTGGACTGTGGTAACTAATATAGCAGGAGAGTGGAGCAGAGACAAAAGCATTGTGTACATGGACACAGGGACAGCATGTACACAGAAACAGGGACATTGTGTACATGGACACAGAGACACCGTGTACGTAGACATAGGGACACCATATACACAGACACAGGAACACTGTGTACACGGACACAGGGACACCATGTACACGGATACAGGGACACTGTGTACGTAGACACATTGATAGGATTGGGTATCAAACAATCTTGAAGGAATTAAAAAGCCACGACTGGAATCTTGAAGTTCGTTGGAATGAGAAAGAAAGGGGATGCAGGGTGGGTGAGGAAATGGCTTGTGGAATTTTGCATGAACTGTCACCAAAGGAGGCAAACTCCAAGCAAAGGAAGACGTGAGTCTGAACCGGGCAAACATTGGAGTTTCAGCAGCGATACAGAGACCAAGAAAATACAGATTGAATTATTGAAGTGAGAAAACATGGAGAAAGGAGGGGTGTTTAGGATCAACAAAGTAACTGAGACTTCAAGCTCCTGAACAGCCCAGAGTCAGGGAAATCCAAGGTAGATTAGTATCAGAGGGACTGGAAAAGATCAGAGGTAGATTGGTATCGGTGGGACTGGAAAAGACCCCTTTTAGTGGGAGTGATGGGGTGGAGTTTAAAGAATCATTTAATTTGATTGTGGTCCATCTGTACCTCAACCTCATTTATCTGCCCTTAATGACTGCCCAGATAGCTGGTTAGTTCAGATACCCAGCAAGTGGGTCACAATAATACGAACATCCCACAGCCAATTCCTATGCCAGTGGAAAAGGTCTTGGGATCCACGCCACGAGAGTGGAAAACAGTGATAAGCCACAATAGAAAGCAGCCTTTCCAGATGTATCACAGCTTGGTATAGCTCCTGCTCTGCCCAAGACTGCAAGAAACTACAATAGGTCATGAATGTAACCCAGTCCATCACGCAAACCAGCCTCCATTGACTCCACCTACACTTCCCACTGCCTCAGAAAAGCAGCCAGCATAATCAAGGACTCCACACACTCCGGACATTAATGTTTATTTATTATTGTTGCAAGTAGACTTACATTAACACTGTAATGAGCACCTGGAGGAAACCCACACAGACAGGGGAGAATGTTCAGGTTCCACACAGACAGTGATTCGAGTAGGGAATCGAACCAGGTTTCCTGCACTGTGAGGCAGCAGTGCTGACCAGTCTGCCACTGTGTCACCTCTCTTATACTTCATTCCATTAGAGAAAAATATACATAAGTCTGAGAGCATGTGCCAACTGACTCAAGAACAGCTTCTGCCCTACTGCTGTCAGAATTCTGAATGGACCTACCTCGTCTTAAGTTGATCTTTCTCTACACCCTACTGTGACACTACATTCTGCACCCTCTCCTTGCCTTCTCCCCTATGTACTCTATGAACGGTATGCTTTGTCTTTATCGTGTGCAAGAAACAATACTTATCGCTGTATCTCAACACATGTGATAATAATAAATCACTAAGAAGCCTCACAACATCAAATTAAAGTCCAACAGGTTTATTTGGAATCACGAGCTTTCAGAGCACTTCCCCTTCACCAGGTGGGTGCTGATCAATTGATGAAGGGGCAACGCTCCGAAAGCTTGTGATTCCAAATAAACCTGTTGGACTTTAATTTGGTGTTGTGAGATTACTTACTGGGGCCACTCCCGTCTAATGATAGCATCTCCATGTCAATAATAAATCAAATTAAGCCATTCTGAACAAGACAATGGTTCAGGGCTGAAGGATAAGGTGATAATGAGCCAGGGAGCTCATAGAATAGAAACGGATTTCCCTCACTTATCGAAACTCGATCAATCTCAGAACTGAAATTGACAATTAGCCCTCAGCATCCACTAAGATTTAGAGTATTGTTCCAGTCGGTACCCCCTCAATTGACACACGTTTATTACCTTCATTTGCAGTAATTGAAAACTAATATTTCACTTTATCACTTCACATTCCTCAAATGGATTGCATTCTTTAACTCGGTATAATTTCTCAGCCAAATGAGCAAAAGATTGAACTTTATTGATTGTGAAATGTTAATAAAAGTCCTGTTCTGGAATGCCCAGAGTGGTAATTGCTTTTCTATTGCACAAGTTGCTTGTGTTTAACAAAATGAATAGTTTAATCTTCGTGTGTATTTTTAAGCTGTTTTTTTCAGTCCATTATTGGTGAGTTGAGCAGTTTGGTTTTTCCTTGTTGCAGAGTGAATGGCTACCATCAGAGGCCTGTGGCTTTTCTTTGCAGTGAGGGAGGACAGCAGACAACTCAGACCCCATCAGGGAAGGGGACAGCTTCGGAAGGTAAACTTGTACCTTCCACGTTAACCCCCTGGTTGCACTTACTCAGCAATAACCTGTTCGCTGATGCTCAGTTTGCCAGGATCACTCAGCTCCTGACCTCATTACAGCCTTGGTTCAAACGAATTGAACTCCAGAGATGAGGTGAGAGTGACTGTCTTTGATACCAAGGCCAAATGTGATTGAGTGTGGCATTAAGGAACCTTAACAATACTGGAATCAGGGAGAAATTCTCCTTTGATTGGAGTCATATCTGGCACAATGCAAGATGGTTATGGTGATTGGAGGTCAATTATCTCAGCTCCAGGACATCACTGCAGGATTTCCTTAGGGTAGGTCCTGCACCCAACCATCTTCAGCTGCTTCATCAATGTCCCTCCCTCTGTCATTAGGTCAGAAGTGGGGATGTTCACCAATGATTGCACAATGTTCAGTACCATTTGTGACTCCCAGATGCTGAAGCAGTCCATGTTCAAAAGCAGCAAGATCTGGATAATATCCAAGCTTGGACTGACAAGTAGCAAGTAGTGTTCATGGCACCCAAGTGTAGGTAATGACTATTTCCGAAACAGGATCTAACCTTCGCCCTTAAATCCCCCACTATCAACACCCTGAGAGTTACCATTGAGCAAAAACTGAACTGGACTAGCAATATAAATACTGTGGCTACCAAAGCAGGTCAGAGGCTGGGAATGCTACAGTAACTCATCTCCTGACTCCCCAAAGCCCATCCACCATCTACAAGGCACAAGTCAGGAATGTGATGGAATACTCTCCACTTGCCTGGATGGATGCAACGCCAACAACACTCAAGAAACTCAACACCATCCAAGATAAAACAGCCTACTTGATTGACACCCCATCCACAAACATCCACTCCCTCTATCACCAGTACTAGTACTAGTGGTGTATCTCATCTACAAAACGTACACTAGGAGCTCACCAGAATTTCTTCATCAACACCTTCCAAATCCATGACCATTGCCATTGAGAAGGACAAGAGAAGAAGATACATGGGAACACCATCACCTGGAAGTTCCTCTCTGAGTCACTCATCACCCTGATTTGGAAATATATCACCATTCCTTCGCTGTGGCTGGATCAAAACCCTGGAACTCTCTGTTGGTCTGAAGGAAGAGTTAAATGCAAAATTGACAAGAAAAACTACATTAAAATTGGCCAATTATAATGGTTGGCTTTGGGAGTTACGTATAAATTAGAACTAGGAGGTAGGTCATTTGGTTCTTTGACCCTGTTCCACCATTCATTTTGATCATGGCTGTTCATTGAATTCAATATCCCGATTCCCTCCTTTCCTCCCATATCCCTTGATCCCTTTATCTCTAAGTGCAATATCTAATTTCTCCTTGAACTCATACATAACTTTGTTGTTGTTGAATTGTTGAACAATAAGTTGAATTACAGGGAAAGACCCCACTCCTTTGAGCTGCATTCCTGCCATAACTCAGCTTTGGGATGGAGATTCAGAAAGCACACTAAAATGGATCCAGTGACATTCACCCCAGTTATTACTGAGAAGGAGGAATGTCAAAGGGCTCTTGTCAGAATGTCTTCCCAGTTTGAATTGGGATGACACTGACGCACTCGCTGGAATTCTACCGCCTCGCCCACCACAGAGTCGGAGCAAGTGAAGGACAGACAATGGAAATGTACATTGACCTTGGGTGGGAATTTTGGCCTTGCTTGAGCGAAGCCATAAAATCCCACCTACTATCCGAATTGCCAATGTTTGAACAGTGGACAGGACTTTCAGAGAGGCTGAACCAAACAAGCAAGAAATAAAATTTCACCCAGCAGTTAGAAGTGGAGGTCTGCACGGGCTGAAAAGATAGGAGCCTCTTTCTCCTTTGGCTATATTGGCTCCCATTGAGATGTTCAAAATCATGAGGAGCTGAAGAGAGTAGATGGGGAAAGAGAAACTGTTCCCGCTGGTAAAAGGATGGAGAATAAGAGGGCGCAGAATTAAATTCATTAGCAAAAGAAGCAAGTGTAATGTGAGAAAACATTTTTCACATGTGAGTAGGATTTTACGACCTAGTTCGGGCAAAACTATAAAATCCTGTCTGAGATTTCTGTTCTACAAGCCTTGCATCACCAATTCTGGGGTAGGCGAGGTGGTAAAATTCTGGCCAAAGAGTGGTTGGGATCTGGAATGCGCTCTGTCTGAGAGTATGGACACAGGTTCAATTGAGGCATTCGGGAGGGCATTAGATGATTATTTGAATAGAGACAATGTGCAGGGTTAAAGGGAAAAGTCAGGGGAATGGGGCTAAGTCAAGATACTCGTTTGGAGACCCAGTGCAAACATGATGGACTGAATGTCCTCCTCCTGTGCCATAACAATTCTCTGATTCTGGGATATATTACGGCAAAGACCAGCTCTAAAATTCAAAGATGTCGCTCCACCACCCAATCCTCCATCTCCATAATCTCCTCCAGCTCCACAACCCCCTGGGGCCTCAGCATTCCTCCAAGTCAGACCTCTTGGCCATTCCTTCATCTGACTATCTTGCGCCATTAGCCATACCTTCCACACCTAGGTCTGGAATTCTCTCCCGACCTTTTCCGCCTCTCCGCTTTTCATTCTCCTTCGATAATAGACTCATTTAAGCTGCTCTCTGAGCAAGGTTTTGATTCGCTTTCCAGAAATCTGTGCATGTTGCTGCATGTCACATTTTGTTTAATTACATTTCTTGTGAAATGCCTTTGGAAGTTTTATTTCATTAAGGACATGTTGGAAGCAAACAGAAATCGAACATGCTGCACAAATCTATCTTCTCATATCAATCGAGGACAGAAGGAAACAAGGACTTTGAGTGCCATTGGTGATTTATTCATTCATTTTATTTAAAACAGTTCATTGAGAATTAATTACTCCTTGAAGCTTTGGAATAAATGGAACGTTTTTGATGAAATTTCAGTACAATGCCTCATTACAATTCGTTTGCTTTCTTGTATCTGTTCATCTCAAACTTAATTATCATCCGAATTATTATGACGCACAGCTCACTCGGCAGAGATCAAAGCTAGAATTATGAACTGCAGCAACAATGTGCATTTATTTAGCCCCTATAATGTTGAAAAATAGCAAAAAGTGCTTCATAGAATCTCTTCTCTTCTCTCTTTGGCCGTCCATCGATTTCGATGTTGACTGTGTTGGAAGTTTAGATTCTGCAGGCATGTTGGTGTGTTATAAGGTCTGCATTGGATCGGTATTGTCTCCCACATCGGTGGCAACTGTGATTTGTCTGATTTGTAACAAAATGTCTGCGTTCATGGTCTGCTTCATATTTTTCCTGCCTTTTTTTCTCGATGAGTGGGATTGTCTTCTTGACAATGCATTGCCAACTTCTTCTGTCCAAAGCATCCTTCTCCCAGGTGTTGACGTCCATGTTAATGTTCTTCATATGGCGCTTGAGCACATCTTTGTAACGCAGCTTCTGTCCACCATGTTTTCTATTTCCTTCATGTAGCTCGCCATAGAAGACCGCTTTGGGCAAACGATCGTCGCTCATTCTTATGACATGGCCAGTCCACCGCAACTGAGAGGCTGTGATGAACGATTCTGCGCTGACTCATTTGAATACCTCCACATCAGGAACCATCTCTTGCCAATTGATGTTTAATATTTGTCGCAACTGTCTGAGTTGTATCTTGGTTAGTTTCTTGACATGCTTCCGGTACAATGTCATCGTTTCTGTTGAATAAAGTAGAGATGGTAGAACGGCTGTATTATACACTTTGACCTTGGTTGACATTTTAATGTCATGGCGGGACCAAAGTCGCTTCTGCAAGGCACCAAAAGCTTTAGTTGCTGATTGAATCCTCCTTTCTATTTCCAGGTCCGATAAGTTGGTGCTGGTTACAGCGCTTCCTAAGTAAGTGAAGGACTCAGTGTTTTTCAGCGCTAGCCCACTTATCTTTATGACTGGTGATTGGGCTTCATAGAATAGAATCCTTGCAACAAAGAAAAAGGTCATTCAGCCCATCAAGCCCGCACCAATGACAATCCCTTCCAGTTCCTATGGGAGACTTTAACTTTACTAATATTGATTGGAATAGCTATAGCTCTAGCTCGTTAGAGGGGTCAATTTTTATACAAAGTGTGCAGGAAGGTTTTTTGACTCAGTATGTAGATAGGCCAACTAGAGGTGAGGCTATTTTGGATTTGGTGCTGGGCAATGAGCCAGACCAGGTGTTAGGCTTGGAAGTTGGTGAACATTTTGGTGATAGTGACCACAATTCGGTTACGTTCACCTTAGTGATGGATAGGGATAGGCATGAAGCAGGGGGCAGTAGTTATAGCTGGGGGAATGGTAATTATGAGGCCATTAGGAGAGAATTAGGGTGCATAGGTTGGACTAGGAAACTACAGGGACTGGGAACATCTGAAATGTGGAGCTTATTCAAGGAGCAGCTACTGCGAGTCCTTGATAAGTATGTCCCTGTCAGGCAAGGAGGAAATGGTCGAATAAGGGAACCGTGGTGTACTAAAAAAGTTAATTCGCTGGTTAAAAGGAAAAAGGAGGCTTATGTCAGGATGAGGTTTGAGGCTCAGTTAGTGCACTGGAAAGTTATAGATTAGCCAGGAGGGAGCTAAAGAGTGAGTTAAGAAGAGCTAAAAGAGGACACGAGAAGACTTAGCTGATAGCTTTAGGATTTTCCTTGATCCTTTCTTTAGATATGTTAAGAATAGAAGATTGGTTAGGGCAAGATTAGGGCCAGTCAGAGACAGCAGTGGGAAGTTGTGAGTGGAGCCTGAAGAGATTGGAGATGCACTGAACAAATATTTCTCTTTGGTATTCATACAGGGAGACGTAAATGTAGTTGTGGAGAACACTGGGATACAGGGTTGTAAACTGGATAGTATTGAAGTAGATAAGGAGGAGGTGTTAGATATTTTTGAGGGTATGAAAATAGATAAGGCCCCTGGGCCAGAAGGGATTTACCCTAGGATTCTCTGGGAGGCAAGAGAAGTGATTGCAGAGCCTCTGGCTCTGATCTTCAGGTCGTTGTTGGTTACAGGTATAGTGCCGGAAGACTGGAGGATAGCGAATGTGGTCCCATTGTTCAAGAAGGGAAATAGAGACTATCCTGGGAATTATAGACCAATTAGTCTTACTTCTGTTGTGGGCAAAATTTTGGAAAGAATTATTAGGGTTAGGATTTATAGTTATTTAGAGAGAAATGAATTGATTGGAGATAGTCAGCATGGTTTTGTGAAGGGTAGGTCGTGCCTCACAAACCTTATTGAGTTTTTTGAAAAAGTGACCAAAGAGGTGGATAAGGGTAAGGCAGTCGATGTGGTATATATGGACTTTAGTAAGGCGTTCGATAAGGTTCCTCATGGAAGGCTTCTGCAGAAAATGCAGATGTATGGGATTGAGGGTGATTTAGCTAATTGGATTAGGAATTGGCTAGCTGATAGAAGACAGAGGGTGGTGGTTGATGGAAATTATTCATCATGGAGTTCGGTTACAAGCGGTGTACCTCAGGGATCTGTTTTGGGGCCTTTGCTATTTGTAATTTTTATAAATGATCTGGATGAGGGTATAGAAGGATGGATTAGTAAATTTGCTGATGACACCAAAGTTGGAGGAGTTGTAGATAGTGAAGAGGGGTGTTATAGTTTGCAGAGAGACTTGGACAAGTTGCAGAGCTGGGCCGAGAGGTGGCAAATGGAGTTTACTACGGAAAAGTGTGAGGTAATTCACTTTGGCAGAAATAACAAATGTATAGAGTATAGGGCTAATGGTAGGACCCTTAATAGTGTTGACGAACAGAGGGATCTTTGTGTATATGTGCATAGATCCCTGAAAGTTGGCAATCAAGTCGATAAGGTTGTTAAGAAGGTATACAGAGTCTTGGCTTTTATTGGTAGGGGGATTGAATTTCGGAGCCGCAACGTCATGTTGCAACTGTACAAAACTCTAGTGCGGCCGCACTTGGAGTATTGTGTGCAGTTCTGGTCCCCACATTATAAGAAAGATGTGGAGGCATTGGAGAGGGTACAGAGGAGGTTTACCAGGATGTTGCTGGTATGGAGGGCAGGTCTTATGAAGAGAGGCTGAGGGATTTGAGGTTGTTTTCGTTAGAAAGGAGGCGGCTAAGAGGAGACCTTATTGAAGCATATAAGATGATTAGAGGTTTAGATAGGGTGGACAGTGATAGCCTTTTTCCTTGGATGGAGAAAGCTAGCACGAGGGGACATAGCTTTAAATTAAGGGGTGGTAGTTATAGGACGGATGTCAGAGGTAGGTTCTTTACCCAGAGGGTGGTAAGGGTATGGAATGCCCTACCTGCAGCAGTTGTAGATGCACCAAGTTTGGGGTCGTTAAGTGGTCAGTGGATAGGTTTATGGATGAAAAGGGAATGGTTTAGGTTAGAGGGCCATTGCTTCTTCTCAATTGGTCGGCGCAACATCGAGAGCCGAAGGGCCTGTTCTGCGCTGTAAATGTTCTATGTTCTATGTCTATGTTCTATCTCAATAACCCCACATATTTACCTTGCTAATCCCCTGACACTAAGGAGCAATTTACCGTGGCAAATCCACATAATCTGCGTACCTTTGGACTGTGGGAGGAAACGCGAGCATCCAGAGGAAACCCACGCAGACACAGGGAGAATGTGCAAACTCCACACAGACAGTGACCCAAGGCTAGAATTGAATTGGGTCCCTGATGCTGTGAGGCAGCAGTGCTAATTACTGTGACACTGTCACCCTTCATAGAGCAAAGAATAGATTGCTAATAAAACAACTATATCATACCAAACTACTGAACTACTTGTCCAGAAACTTGAAATCATATTCCTGGGAGCATGACTTCAAATCTCTCCAGGAATGGTTTGAAAATTTGAAATAAATCTCTGCCTTGAGTAAAAGTGACCAGGAAGCTGTTAGATTATCACGTCATGTTGGTATATGGGCTCCTACTCTGACCAATACTGCAAGAAACTACGGAGTTGTGAATGAAGCCCAGTCCATCACGCAAACTAGCCTCCCATCCATTGACTCTGTCTATACTTCCCCGCTGCCTCCCAAAAGCAGTCAGCATAATTAAGGACACCACACATTCAGGACATTCTCTCTTTCCGTCAGGAAAAAAGATATAAAAGTCTGAGGTTACACACCAACCAAATCAAGAACAGCTTCTTCCCTGTCAAACTTTTGAATGGATGTACTTCACATTAAGTTGATTTTTCTCTTTCTCGCTACCTGTAACTGCAACACTGCATTCTACACCCTCTCCTTTCCTTCTCCGCTATGTAACTCTTATGTTACAATGCAGAAGTTGTCTCCCTTTTGAGACACAACGCCAAATCCCCCTAGAGAGGAATATCTCGCCTCATAATCTATTGAAAATACATAGGAAAATATAAACTGTCTTTTGGTAACGTTTAGTGGGAAGTACCTGATGCTCACTTTAAAATTAACACTTAGTTTATTTATTTAATTAACTGGGAACTTTAACTAAACAATTAATGCACTGAACAAAATAAGATTTTACTGACATACTGTTCAAATAAATACAATATCCATTCATTAGCAAAAAATAAATAAAATTTAGTCACTCTCAAAAATATACAACCAGGTTTTGTGGCTTTCAGAAATTTTTCGAATTCTTCTGTTGATTCCTTTGTTTGTAAGTTCTTGCTCATTTGGTACCTTTCACTGGTTAGATAGTGCATTTTCTTAAAACATGCATAAAACTGGCAAAATTTAAGAGCTGCTCTCTCCTTCTCGAGATTTGCGAGGTAACAGTTGCTGTATCAATTCCACCCCCCCCCCCCAACTCTTTCTTTTGCACCTGTGATGATCTATCAATTTTCCTACAATAGGATTGGTCTGATGTTGTCAACACCATAAAACTCAAATGTTATAGGTTTTTGTTATCTGAGTGTTTGCTTTAAATTGATAGATTGAATTCAAAAGCATTCAAATGCCAGAAGCCTGCTACCAAAGCAACCCTGCTACCTGGCCTTAGATACAAATGTTTCAGTCTTGGTCTCCATTAGCACTTTCGTTTCAAACTTCCAAGCACTGAAACCACACAATGTTTTTTTTTTCCTTCAGCTGTTTTTACTCTATATTCATCTTTAAGTTTGTTTATTAGTGTCACAAGTAGGCTTACATTAACACTGCAGTGAAAATCCCCTAGTTGCCATATTCTGGTGTCTGTTTGACTACACTGAAGGAGTACTTAGCACAGTCAATGCACCTAACCAGCACGTCTTTCAGACTGTGGGAGGAAACCGGAGGAAATCAAATGAAGACATAAACTATTTGCTAATGCCCACAGGGAAGGAAATCTGCTGTTTCTATCTGTTTTTGGCCTACATATACTCCAGAGCCACAGCAATGTGATTAATGCTGTTTTGAAGCAGTTGCTCAGTATGAACAAATCACTACCAATGAACGAACAAAGTGTTTTACAGCTGCTTTCTCATGATGAAAAGTTGGATGGATGTTGGACTGAGGCATAAAGTTTTAATAATATGGATTACTAAATGTTAACAACTGCGAATCTACAATGGAAAAAAAAGGTCGGAAAGCACAAAGTCTAGTGGAATTCAAAAGAATAAATGGTTCAAGGATTAGGTGGGATCCATGGGAAAGGGTCTTATCTGAAACATTATATTTCATTTTCCCTTCCAATACTGACTCTCCTTTCTGGTGTCACCGACTGGGTCAGCATTTATTGACCATCCCTAATTGCCCTTCTGCTTTCTGAAGCCATTTATGTGTTACTTGTCAGCTAGACAAGGAAAAGACAGATTTCCTTCCCCAGTGGGAAGGTTCTTTTTATGACAATGGTTTAATGCTTGCCATTACACTTTTAATTTCAGATTTTTATTAAATTCAAATTTGTCTAACTGCTGTGGAGGAATTCAAATTTGGGTTCATAGATCATTACCCTGGATTGCTAGTCCAGTCACTATCCCATTACACCATCACTTCCTCTGCTGTGCTTCACCACAATTTGATGTTAGAGTGAACAATTAGAGATCTTTGATACAAAACAGCAATGCAGAGGAAACTAAGTAAACCATTGGCTTGAAATTTAATTCCAGGATCCTGATCCCGATTCCAGTCTGGGTCAGGATTTCAGAAGTGGCCATTGCTGTATATTCTATAACTCGGAGCTACGCAGAGATGACACTGGGTTTCGATCTGTGTAACTGGTTTTGTGTACAGTGTGTTAAAGTGTCTGCTCTGTGCTCCAGCACTTTTTGACAGAGTTGTTTACAGCCCCCACATGCTACAACATCTCTCTCTCCTCCCCCCCCCCCCCCCCCACCCCCCTGCCATCTGCTGCAAGTTCATAGCCCAGGTTTAACTCATCAAGTACAGTAAGAATTAATAGTAAACAAAAGCACATAAACAAGCACTAAATTGAACTTTACAACCATGCTGGGATCCTGGAGGCGATTTTTGAGGAGGTGACGAATGAGAATTGGTCCAGATAAGGACTGTGGGTGAATTCTGCAGTCAAGGAGACCAATGCCCAACGTTCTGGTTGGTTGGCAGACCACTTAGGGGAGCTCTGAATTGTCGCTAAAGATGGGAGACCAAGCAGCATTTCAAGATGGAGGCTTCCTCTGAAGACTTGTAAATAGATCAAAAACTCTGAAGGCAGGCTGTCAAATCCTCCATCCAATGGCTTGTCCATGAATAAATACACAAAATACAGGCAAGTATAGACCACTCAGCCTCAAGCCTGCTCCATCATTTGTTAAGGTCACAATGATTTCTCCTGGATTTCCACATTCCCATCTATTGCTGTTAATCTTTGATTCCCTTTCCCTAACAAGAATTTATTTAACCTCCACTTGAGAAATTCTCAACGAGCCTGTCGGCACTGCCTTCCGAGACAGAGTTCCAAACTCACACAACGCTCTAAGAGAAACAAATTCTCACCTAGTAGTGTGACCCTTAATTTTAAACCAGTGACCCCAGTTCCAGACCCACCCACACGATGAAACATCTCTTCAACATTCACATTCTCGAGACCATCTCAAATACTCCAATCAATTCACCCCTCACTCGTAAACGTAGATGACAACAAACCCAGTTTGTCAAAATTTTCCTTCTAAGACAACCTACTCATTCCAGGTATCAGTCAATTAAACCTCCTCTGAGTCACCTCCAATACATTTACAACCAAAAGATAAAATGTTGGAAAATCTCAGCAGGTCTGGCAGCATCGGTAAGGAGAGAAAAAAGCTGATGCTTTGAGTCTTACAGAAGATATGTATAAAGATATATACATATCTTTATGCCATCTGTAACCTGAGCTACCCCTGATCTAAGCCACTGATAAATTATAAAAATCCAGGCAGAGCGCAGAATGAGCTCAGGCTAATTTTAGGGGAGTTATATGCAAGCATTTTATATTCCTGAGCTTATTGCTATTGGCAACGCAACAACAACTGATCAGATATTGGTTTGGATTCTTAGAGATGAAACACCATTTTCCAATAATAAAGAGTCAACATGGAAATGAGCTCACTGTATATGAATAATTTTCAAAAACAAATGAGCTGTCAATTTACTGTTACTGCGAAGTACCGATCAATGCTCCGAATACTAAGATTTAATCCTTGGTTATCAAAGACAAGTTGTATTATCTGGGAGTCACTAAAATCAAACATTAATACAAAACTGCAGGCTTTAAACTTCATCAAATCACAATTAATAACAAAAGGTAAAGTCACCATTGTACAGGATTACCATAGAAAGCCCTCTCATAGAAGCATAGAACTGTCACAGATTAGAAGGAGGCCATTTTGGACTATCTTGTCCATGCCAACTCAAGGGCATCCATGTGTCCTTTCTAATCCCACCTTCCTGCACCTGCTCATCGCTCTGTAACTTACAGCTCTTAAGATGCAGATCCAGGTACTTTTTAAAAGAGTTTGGAGTCTCTTTTACCAACTTGGGCAGTGAATTCCAGACCCCACTACCTTCTGGGTAAAAAAGTTCTTCCTCACGTCCCCTCTACACCTACTGCCACTTATCCTGAATCTACGCTCCCTGGTTCTAGAATTCTCTGCCAAGGGGAACAATGTTATCCTGTTCACTCTATCTCTTCCCTTTATAATTATGTACATCTCTATCAAGTTACCCCTCAGCCTTACTTTTTCCAAGAAAAATAACCCCAGTCTATCCAATCTCTCCTCATAGCTAGACTTTTCAAGCTCTGGTAACATTCCTGTAAATCTCCACTGCTCTCTCTCCAGAGCAATCACATCCTTCCTGTAATGTGATGACCAGAACTGCACACAATACTCCAGTTGTAGCCTCACCAGTGTTTTATACAGTTCCAACATTACATTCTTACTTTTATATTCTACATCTCTGCCATTGATGGAGAGCATCTCATCTTCCTTCTTTACAATCTTGTTTACTTGAACTGCTGCATTTAGAGACCTGTGTATGTGTGCACCAAAATCATTCACTTCATCTACACTTCCTAGTATGTTCCCATTTATTCCCTTTAACTGTTTGACCTCCCTAAATGCATGATCTCACACTTCTCTGTGTTAAAATCCATCTGCTACTTTACTGCCCATTCCGTCAACCCCATCGATATTTTGGAGATTATAGTTAGCTATCCTCTACACTATGCCTACTTAGCCAATCTTTCTTGGTCTGCAAATTTCCCAATCACGCCCTTCATATTCATGTCCAAATTGTTAATATATAACACACAACAAAGGTCCCAACACAGAGCCCTGTGGAACACCACTAGAAACAATTTTCCACTTGCAATAGCATCCATTGATTATTACCCTTTTAATTTCCTGTAACTAAGCCAACTTTTTATCCAGTTTGCCACATTACCCTGCATCCCATTATTCTGTTCAATCTGCCATCTGGGACCTTGTCAACACTTTGCTAAAATCTATGTACACAACATCCTTCAGCAACTTCATCAACCCTCTCCAGGAAGGAAGATAAGTGTATGAGAATCGTAAGAACACAATCGCCTCCAGTTTTCAACAAGTAGATTTGGTTAAAAACCTCCATAGAAACCACCTCAAGCCCTTCAACCTTCTGAGAACCCAACATTCGTTAAAAATGTCCTCCCACCCATCTTGCAGTCTCTCCGTTCTATAAACGCCTTCAGTTCTCTTGGTTCCAAATTCTACAATTTGATTGTAATGCTTCTCTAATCTGTTTCCTAGCTGCCTCTTGCAATCTAGATTTTAACATCATCTGCATGTCTGGTCTCAGACCTGTTTGTGGAAACTGGATGATTGGTGTGGCATGTCCAGAGATACGGAATAAGCTTGAACATGCTCAGTTAGCCCTGTCAATGCGGCAAAACAGCAATTTAGAACTAAAACGTGACACAGGAGAAGAATATTTCCCCAGTCAAATGTTTTTCAATCAAGACGTTATTGCTTTGTGAAACATTCGCATCATGCATCGGAGTTAGTCATGAATTATAATTCACTAAAACTCAATACTTCACAAATATTAATGTTGACACAAACTGAAGGAAATCACAGTTTATTTTTTCCCCAGAGTGTTTGTAACTGTCAGTGACTATGTACACACAAAGAATTTCCAGATTCCATGCCGGGAGGGATTTCGATAGGGATTTTTTTCTCATTCTGCATGGTATTTGGGCATTGCTGGCTGACCAAAATCTATTGCCCATTCCTAGTTGCATTGAGATGGCATTTCAAGAACCAACCACGTTGCTGCGGCTCAGGAGTCGCATGTAGGCCAGAACATGCAGGCCTGTTCCTGAAGTTCCTGAAGTGTTCCTGAAGTGAAATTACTGCAAAATTCCCCTAGTTTCCACTGTTCAGGTCAATGCACCTAATCAGTGCATCTTTCAGAATATGGGAGGAAACTGGAGCACCCAGAGAAAACCCACACAAGCACGGGGAGAACATACAGACTCCACACAGACAAACTGGGAATCGAACCCAGGTCCCTAGGCTACGAGGCAGCAGTGCTGACCACTGTGTTACCGTGCCTCAGTAAGAAGTCTGATAACACCAGTTTAAATCCAACCGATTTATTTGATAGTAAACTCGCAAGCTTTCGACTCTATGGTCTTTGTCAGGCGAATGAAGTGTTCTGGTCTCCAACAGCACACATACCAGCACAGAGTATTTACAGATTACTGATTAGAATGTGAATCAGTCTGTGCTGGTATGTGTGCTGTTGGAAACCAGAACATCTCATTCGCCTGACAAAGGCCATAGAGTCGAAAGCTTGCGAGTTTACTATCAAATAAATTGGTTGGATTTAAAACTGATGTTGTCAGTCTTCTTACTGTGTTTACCCCAGTCCAACGTCAGCATCACTACACCATGATTACCATGCCTCGCACAGGGATCTAAGAAGACTGACAAAAAGAAACAGAGTGGGGAATAAAGAGGATTTTCTTGGTGCAATGAGTTGTTGGAGTGTGCTGCCCGCAATGGAAATAGAAGCAGATTTAAAAGTTTTCAAAAGGGGAAATAAACACTTGGTGGGAGAGAATTTGTAGGGCTGTGGGGAAGAACAAGGAGAATGGGACTTAATGAATAGATCTTTCAAAGAGCTAGCACAGTCACAATGGGCTGAATAGACTCCCTCTGTATTGGTTGCCTCCGTGCTTTATTATAAAATGATTTATATGCTTTGATCCAGATGCAAACGTACTGGACGGGATTTTACCACCTTGCCCAGGCTGTTGCCGGACCCTCGCCCACTCCCATTCCAAGGCGGGCAACGCGGGAGAGTTCAGGCCTCAGAGTCATGGCACATTTTGGGCATTTGGGTCACACATTTGAACCAGCTTGCGACAGCTTTCGAAAATCTCGATGTGAGTACAGCTGATTGGCACACTATCCTTTCAGGAATAAAATCATCTAAACCATCTCCGTCTGTCTGTTACACTGTGTGCTGGTCATGAGGAGAATTGATGAGGTGGATGTGGAGAGGATGTTGTTATTGAGAGTTGAATGCCAAGTTGTAGAGGGTATTGGTGAGAGCACTTCTGAAATACTGCGTAGAGCAGTGATCTCTTTATTCACTGGAAGTTATAAATAAGTTTGAAGCAATTCAGAGAGGCTTTATTCGACTAACACCAGTTCTGGATGGTTGTCTTGTGAGGAAAGATTGGAACAGGTAAGGTTTGTGTTTACTGGAGTTTAGAAGAATAAGAGGCAACTTGATTGAAATCGTTAAGATCCTGAGGGGGTATTGGCAGGGTGGGTGTGGAAAGGATGCTTCCTTTTGTGGGAGAAACTTGAATTAGGGGTCACTTTTCAAAAAAAAGGGCTCACTTGTTTCATAGAATCTCTACAGTCAACAAGAAGACCATTCAGCCATCATATCTACAGCAACTTTCTGACAAAGCTTCTTACCCAAGCCAACGCCTTCCCCTATCTGCATAAACCTGTGCTAACCCCCCCTCACCTACACATCATTGGACACTAAGGAGCAACATAGCATGGTCAATCCACCAAACCTGCGCATCTTTGGACTGTGGGAGGAATCTGAAGCACTGGGAGGAGACCCACACAGACATGGGGAGAATGTGCAAACTCTATACAGACAGTGACCCAAATCAGGAATTCAAACTTGGGACTCTGGCACTGTGAGATAGCTGGGCTAATAACTGTGCCACCATGATGCTTGATGGAAAAAAATTTTTCTCTTAATGTTGAGAGTCTCTGGAACTCATTTCCCCCAAAAGCAGTGGAAGCAGAGAGATTGAATATTTTTAAGGCAGAGCTAGATGGATTTTTGAGTAATGAGGGGGTCAAACTCATCAGGAGTGGGTGAGAATGGGGGGGCTGAGGTTAACATCAGATCAACCATGATTTTACTGAATGGTGTAGCAGGCTTGAGAGGCTGAGTGGCGTATTCCTGCTCCTAACTCATGTATTATGAATGATGCATGCATGATTTATGTATGTATGTATGAATGATGTATGTATGTATGCATTTGTATCTTTCAGCTCTGAGTAGCTTAGAATCATAGAAGGATTCAGAATAGCGCACAAGGAAGCTATTTGGTCCATCGTGCTGGTGTGAGTTCTTTGGTAGAGCCGGAAGACTATCATCCTGTCTCCTGCCAATGCAGGGACCATGCAAAATGGTCACAGATACCCTTCTGCACATGCAGAGAAATCTCCTGATGTCCATCCTCAAACTATTACAAAATGGCCAGTGTCTGCAAAATGATGGACACATCTTATTTTTTGAACTCAGTCAACCCCTCACATTCCACAACTTGGCCAAACTTTATCAAACTGCACTTCCCAAAGAAGCATTGATGAGGTTCTTATAATTTATGAATAAGAACATAGATGGTTCAATGAGACGCTGACTGATCTGATATGATAATCCTCAACTCCATTTTCCTGCCTCATCCCCATAATTCTCGATTCCCTCACTGATTATAAATCAGTCTCAGCTTTGAATACGGTTAATGATCCAGCCTTCACAGCCCTCTGTGGGAAAGAATTCCACAGATTCTCTGAGGGGAAAAAAAATTCCTCTTTATCTCTGTCTTCAGTGGGCAACCTCCTTCATCTGAGATTAACTCCTCTAGTTCGAGACTCTCCCACAAGGACAAACAACTCTCAAAATTCAATCAATTATTCTTCATAGATAAAAGAAAAATACTGCAGATGCTGGAATCTGAAACAAAACCAAAAAAAATTGGAAAATCTCAGCAGGTCTGACAGCATCTTCAGCACCAGTCTGCTATGTGGGATGTTTTCAGTCCTTCATGGCAGACCGGTGCAGAAGGTGAAGTCGCATGGGATCAGAGGTGAGCTGGTAAGGTGGATACAAAACTGGCTGGGTCAAAGAAGACAGAAGGTAGCAGTGGAAGGGTGTGTTTCTGAATGGAGGACTGTGACAAGTGGCATTCCTCAGGGATCAGTGCTGGGACCCTTTGCTGTTTGTAATATATATAAACGATGTGGAGGAAAATGTAACTGGATTGGTTAGTAAATTTGCGAATGACACAAAGGTTGGTGGATTTGTGGATCGCAATGAGGACCATCAGAGGATACAGCAGAATAGATTGGTTAGAGACTTGGGTAGAGAGATGGCAGATAGACTTTAATCCAGACAAATGTGAGACAATACATATTGAAAGGTTTAATACAGATAGGAAATATACAGTAAATGGCAGAACACTTAAGAACATTGATAGGCAGAGGGATCTGGGTGTACAGGTACACAGATCACTGAAAGTGGCAATATAGGTGGAGAAGGTAGTTAAGAAGGCATACAGCATGCTTACCTTCATCAGCCGGGGTATTGAGTTTAAAAATTGGCAAGCCATGTTGCAACTTTTATATAATTTTAGTGAGGCCACACTTGGAATATAGTGCTCAATTCCAGTTGCTACACTACCAGAAGGATATGGAGCCTTTGGAGAAGGTACAGAGAAGATTTATCAGGATATTGCTCGATATGGAGGGCATTAGCTAAGAGGAGAGGTTGGAGAAACCTTGTTTGTTCTGACTGGAATGATGGAGGCTGAGGGGAGACCTGATAGAAGTCTACATATTTATGAGAGGCATGGACAGAGTGGATAGTCAGAAGCTTTTTCCCCAGGGTGGAAGAGTCAACTGGTTGGGAGTGGGGGTTTGGCACAGGTTTGTGGTGTGAGAGGCAAGGTTTAAAGGAGATGAATGAGGCAGATTTTTTACACAGAGGGTAGTGGGTGACTAGAATCTATTGCCTGAAGAGGTACTGGAAGCAGATACGATAATGAATTTTAAGGGGTGTCTTGACAAATACATGAATAGAATGGGAATAGAGGGATATGGTCACCGGAAGGGTTTTAAGCTCAGGCAACATGGTCAGTGCAGGCTGAAAGACTATCCCTGAGCTATAATTTTCTTTGTTTGTGTCTGGATTACCTGTTCTGCCGAAGCATTGTCTGTTTTATGGTTGATTCTTCTTGCTGTTTTGGACAATTACAAAAATCTTTCCCTCGTTCTTTTTTGTACAAATTTGTCCATCAATAACTTCCATTTCATTTACCAAACAGAAAAGAAAAACCCTCCGTATGATTGCACTGGCTTTGGTGTCTCGCCCTATCATGGACTTTATCAAAGTCACTGTTTTTAATAAACAAGAGGTCAATGAAACCTGACAAACAAGGTTGAAAATCGATAAATCAAAAACCGTTTTCAGCATCTCAAAATAATCAATGAATCCAATATAAAGAATCCCAAGGTTATGAAAAGACTAATCCAATGAGATACACCAAGCTGCCTAAGGCAAGGTTGTGATGATTTGAGGCACGCCATCTTTGCTCTTGGCAATTAACTATGCTGCCAATCACAGTGATATAACAGAGTAAAACTCTACAACTGTGCAAGCATGGCATTGGTAACTAACACAGTGATGATGAATCTCTGCCCTGCTCTTTCCCATTGCTCTGTACATTTTTCCTTTTCAAGTACTTATCCAAATATTTTTGGTGTGTTATTATTGAATCTGCTCCCAGCAGTCTGAGGCAGCCAGCTCCAAATCACTACTCACTGCGTAAAAGATCAATCTTACTCTCAGTCACTCTCAATTTGTGCCACTTAAGTTACTTGATCTTCCTGTCACTGAGAACTATTTCTCCCGATTTAACCTACTACAACCTTTCCTGGATGCTTCTATTAAATCACCCCTCTGCTCTAAGGAGAGCAGCCGAGTTTGGATGCGAAACAGCTTTGTGGAATATGAGAATTAGAACAAATATTGAGCTCAGCAATTCTGAATAGAGAATGAAGGCACTAAAGATGGCAGGATGGAATTGGTGAGTAGCTGGAAGGTGCAGTCAGTTAGGATGGGGGCTAATGGACCATTGGGCATGGAATCTTTGAAAGAACATTGGATAAATAGTGAAACGAGGCTACAGAGGAAAGGCAGGGGAGTGGGAGCAAGTGGATTGCTTTCTAAAAGACCCAACATCTTTCTGCTTGTATCACAGCTTGGTATGGCTTCTACTCTATGCATCACTGCAAGAAACATGAATGTAGCCCAATCCATCACACAAACCAGCCTCCCATCCATTGACTCTGTCTACACTTCCAGCTACCTCAGCAAAGCAGCCAACATAATCAAGGATGCTATACACCCCAGACATTCTCTCTTCCATCTTTTTCCATCAGGAAAAAAATACAAAGCTCCAAGGACATGTACCAACCAACTCAAGAACATGTTTCTTCCTGCTGCCAACAGGCTTTTAAATGGACCCACCTCATGTTCATTTAATCTTTTTCTACATCCTATCTGTGGCTGTTTACTACATTCATACTCTCTTTTCCTTCTGTATGTATGGTATGCTTTGTATAGCATGCAAAAAACACTTTACTGTCTATTGAGACATGTGACAATAATAAATCAAATCAAAATGGCTTTCTTCTGCACTGTTTGTATTATCTGAATCATAGGAATGTCTGCACAGACTCTCCAAAGAACATTTCACACACACCCAATCCTGTAACTCCACTAATCTCCCTAACTTATACACAACCTTTAAACCTTGTAATATTAAGGGGCAAGGTAGTATGGCCAATCCACCTAATCTGCACATCTTTAGACGCCAAGGGGCAAGGTAGCATGGCCAATCTACTTAATCTGCGTATCATTGGAGCATGGGAAGAAACTGGAGCACTCAAGAAAACTCACACAGACAGAGAGAATGTACAAATACCACAAAGATAGACACCCAAGGATGGAATTGAATCCAGGTGCCTGGTGCTGTGAGACAGCAGAGCTAACCTCTGTGACATCCCAGATATTGGATTTTCTAGGCTGGTCTCTGAAAGTGAGGTTAAATATCAAACCAAGACACATGGGAAAGAGGCCAAAGCCATTTCTCAAAATGCATATTTTTTGTGGGAGCACAGATGGATAAAAGATAGTAGTTGTCTAAAGGGAAATCAAGCGAGCAATCTGGGTATGAGAAAAGAAGGATTAGTAGTGAACCATCGAGATTTGCTCACCAAGTTCTGGGATGTGCACCAACAATGTATTAACTCAGACCCTGGAAGATTGGACAGGAGTCAAAACTGGAAAGCAGGCTGCTCCAACCTGATAACTTTATAAGGACCAGATTATGGAAGCTAGTCAGGTGACTCACAAGGCACATAGACACAGCCGCATGGATTGAATTAAAGATAACCCTCCAGAGGTGGTAACGCAATCTAAAAGTTAGAAAAACATATGCTTTCTTCCTGACTTTGCAATGCCAAGTTTATACAGCTGACTTGGTTTAAGAAAGAGGTTAAATTCAGTACTTCATATATAATAAATTACCTCTTGAATTGCAAGTACTGTTGCTGCTTAGCCTAGCCTGGCATATTTTACACAGAGCAAGCTCCCTGTTAACAACACTGAACTGAATGGTAAGTTCAACTATCTGAAGGTATTGTTTACAGAATGAGGACTCAGCACAGCACCATGCACTCCACATTCCACTTTGGGATGACTAAGCTGCCTCACTCAGAAACTGCCTCCAGAACACATCCACAATTTAGAAACTAGAAGCAGGAGGAGGCCATTCATTTTGATCATGGCTGATCATCAAATTCACCATCCCAATTTTCCCCTTTCCTCCCATATCCCTTTATCCCCCCACAATTCCCAACAAGTTCTTACTTATAACAAGCCAGCTGGTCAGCTGATCATCACATCATTTTGTCATTGGTTACATAGTTTACTGGGTCAGCTGATCTTTACACCTTGTTACCATTGGTCACAGTACAATGGATCCAATGTTACCATTGGTTGCATTCTAACAGATTCCTTTCTTTTTCAAAATAATTTAAGACAGCCATCCTTCAGTATTCTTCACAGCTTTCCAATACCTGTACCTCTTTTAGTAAAACAGTTGGATAGTTGTAGATTTGCACCAACTCAGTTGGGTTCAATAACCTGCGTGTTTTCCAGCATCCTTGGTCATTTTTCTGTTACACTTTTTGTTGAGTCAACATTGTCCCAAAAAGACCAATTATCCATGTAAAACTCAATTGGAACTTTCTTTCCCAACATTGCCATAAAAAATAATTCTGTTAATGTCTGAAATATATCCTTATATCTACTGTCTCCACTAACACTAGGGTTTCAGCTGCCAATGTGCTTTTGATCACCCTTTTTATCTTCCTTGTTTCCCATGCCACATTTTCCTTCCTTACCTACCAGGAATATTATGAATTTGGTACCGCTCGAATGTAAACCTGGTAGAATGGCATGTGAAGCAACACTAAACACAACTACCCTCGTATCTTCAGGATCTCCCAGTGCCAGGAATTTAATTGCACATTCTTCTAACTTTAACTTTTTAAAAATTTCATTTGCCTGCAAGATCTCCCTGACTGAGGCACGCCTCAACATATTACTGAGCTCCAGAGTATTATAATTCCCATCCGGTCTTATCTTTGTGCAGAGCCAATTTAGCTGTCCCATCATGGGAACATAGAACATTGTAGCATAGTACAGGCCTTTGGCCCTCAATGTTCTGCCAATGTTATGTTCAATCTCAAGATCAACTTATCCCACTCTCTATCATCCTGGTGTGCTCCATGTGTCTATCCAATAACCACTTGAAATTTCCTAAAGTGTCCGACTCCATTATCACAGCAGGCAGTCTATTGCACACCCTAACCTCTCCCTGAGTGAAGAACCTACCTCAGACATCCATCCTATATCTCCCATTATGAACCTTATAGTTATGCCCCATAGTAACAGCCACATCTACCTGAGGAAATGGTCTCTGAATGTCCACTCTTATCAATCCCCCTCATCATCTTATAAACCTCTATTAAGTCACTTCATCTTCTTCTGCTCCAAAAAGAAAAGCCTCAATCCCCTCAACCTTTCCTCATAAGACCTACCCTCCAAACCAGGCAGCATCTTGGTAAATTTCCTCTGCACTCTCTCCAATGCTTCCGCATCCTTCTTATAGTGAGGTGATCAGAACTGAACACAATATTCCAAATGTGGTCTCACCAACGTCCAGTACAGTTGCAGCATAATCCCATTGGTCTTAAACTCAAACTTCCTGATAATAAATGCTAACACACAATAAGCCTTCTTCATGGCTCTATCCACTTGAATGGCAACCTTCAGAGATCTGTGGATATGAACTCCAAGATCTCTCTGTTCCTCCACATTCCTCAGAACCCTGCCGTTGACCCTGTAATCTGCATTCAAGTTTGTCCTACCAAAAAGAATCACCTCACACTTATCAGGGTTAAACTCCATCTGCCACTTTTCAGCCCAGCTCTGCATCCTATCAATGTCTCTTTGCAATCTACAAGAGCCCTCCACCTCATCCACTACTTCACCAATCTTGGTGTCATCAGCAAATTTATTAACCCACCCTTCAGCCCCCTCTTCCAAGTCATTAATAAAAATCACAAATAGTAGAGGACCCAGCACTGACCCCTGTGGTACACCGCTGGGAACTGGTCTCAAATCTGAAAATTTTCCTTCCATCACCACTCTCTATCTTCTATGATACAGACAGTTACTTATCCAATCAGCTAAATTTCCTTCTATTTCACATGTCCTTCTTCTTCTTGGCCCTACCATGGGGAATATTACCAAATACCTTACTAAAATCCATGTACATGACACCAACTGTCTCTCTCAGTATTCTAGGATATATCCCATCAGGCATTGGGAATTTGTCTACCTTCATGTTTCTCAAGAACCCCAATACCTCCTCCTTTTTGATCTCCTCAACAATTCTTTTCATTGGCCTGTTCCTCTTTTTCCATCTACCTGCTCATACACTAAGAACAAAGAAAATTACAGCACAGGAACTCTGTCTACCCTTCCCACTGCCTCAGAAAAGCAGCCAGCAGAATTGGGACTCCATGCCCAATCAGGACACTCTTTCTTCCACCTTCTTCTGTCAGGAAAAAGATACAAAAGTCTGAGGTCACATACTGATTGATTCAAGAACAGCTTTTTCCGTGCTGTCATCAGACTTTTGAATGGACCTACCTCGCATTAAGTTGATCTTTCTCTACACCCTAGCTATGACTGTAACACTATATTCCACGCTCCTTTCCTTCTCTATGAATGGTAGGCTTTATCCATATAGAACATAGAACATAGAACATTACAGCGCAGAACAGGCCCTTCAGCCCTCGATGTTGCGCCGACCAATTCGGAAAAAGCAATGACCCTCTAACCTAAACCATTCCCTTTTTGTCCATAAACTTATCTACTAACCTCTTAAATACCACCAAACTTGGTGCATCTACAACTGACGCAGGCAGGGCATTCCATACCCTTACCACCCTCTGGGTAAAGAATCTACCTCTGACGTCCGTCCTATAACCACCACCCCTTAATTTAAAGCTATGTCCCCTCGTGCTAGCTTTCTCCATCATAGGAAAAAGGCTATCACTGTCCACCCTATCTAAACCTCTAATCATCTTATATGTTTCAATAAGGTCTCCTCTTAGCGCCTTCTTTCTAACGAAAACAACCTCAAATCCCTCAGCCTCTCTTCATAAGACCTGCCTTCCATACCAGGCAACATCCTGGTAAAACTCCTCTGTACCCTCTCCAATGCCTCCACATCTTTCTTATAATGTGGGGACCAGAACTGCACACAATACTCCAAGTGCAGCTGCACTAGAGTTTTGTACAGTTGCAACATGATGCTGCGGCTCCTAAATTCAATCCCCCTACCAATAAAAGCTAAGACTCCATATGCCTTCTTAACAACTTTATCGACTTGATTGCCAACTTTCAGGGATCTATTAACATATACACCAAGATCCCTCTGTTCATCAACACTATTGAGAGTCCTATCATTAGCCCTATACTCTACACATTTGTTATTCCTGCCAAAGTGCACAAGAAATAATACTTTTCATTGTATGTAACATTGTATGTGACAATAATAAATTAAATCAAATCGAAGAGTTAGTGAATGGCACTTGTTGGATAGCGCCAATACAGACAAAATGTTCTCACTTTCTGTCTCTATTTTTTCCTGGGCTGTGGGCTTCACGGGTGAGGCAAATGTTTGTTACTCTTTCCAAATAGCCGTGTCAGAGGGGAGTTGGGGATGGGCAATAAATGCTGTCCCAGCCAGTGACCATGTCCCATAAATTAATAAATTTAACACGGCCAATCCACCTAGCCTGCACATCTTTGGAGTGTGGGAAGAAACCAGAGCACCACAATGCAGATGAGATTTACTAGGATGCTACTGGGACTTGATGGGTTGGAAAATCTCAGCAGGTCTGACAGCATTTGGAGAGAGAGAATAGAGGCAATGCTTTGAGTCTGGATGACCATCAGAGGTGGTTGAAGCTAATGACTTTGATTCTTTCAGAAGAAAACTGGATGAGTGGATGAGAGAAAAAGAGATGCAGAAAGGCTGAATGAAGTATATAGAATAGGTAAAGATTATAAATACCAGCACAGATAGAATGGGCCGAATGGTCAGCTTCTCTGCTCTTTGTTTGCTGTAATTCTACATCAACCTCAGGGACCATACAGGTGGAGTTCCCAGTCAGGAAGTTCTGCAGTACATCCCAGAACCTGTGTCCTGTACGCTTTGCAACGTGGCACCAGCAGTGGTTAAGGAGTGTTCCTGTGAGGGACGGGACAGCTGTATTGTGGAGCACCTCACTATAGGGTAATTTAGCCGAGTGATCACTGTCCAGTGATACTAACATTGTTCTCCAATCTTTAAAATTCCACCATCACCAGCGTCTGTCCAAATGCTACAATTGATATTCTCGTCACCCAGCAATGCAGTCACACCAATTCACAGCAGAACACTCTTCGCATGCAAAACTTTTGAGCAGAGATGTGTTTCTGAAGATTGACACAATGGTCTATTTCTCACCACCGGAGGAACACTTTAATGTCACTCTGTCAGCCCCTGTCCTCAGTGGTGATATACAGGAGGGAGGGGAAGGTGGCTCCCTCTCTGCTGTCCCTTCTGGAGCTCTGGCTTTTGATCTTACACCATTGGCTGGCATGAGTGACTCAACATTTAGATCGACCCAGAGAAAGGAGAGACAATGTCAGTCTGATTATTGAGCCTCTCGACATTTGCAATTAGTGCCTCACCTCCCTGGGGAAAGAAGCTGAGAGGTTAGCTGAACCGAGCCAGGTGACTGAGTATCGCCTGCCTACATTTTAGCCCTCACATCAATCCCACCAAATCTCCGTTCTCACCAGGCACATAGCGATTAAAATCAGATCGCTTGGTCAACACGGATGCCTGATACATTATCAGAGAAAGATAATAGAGCTGCTTTAATGGCTACACAGTGACACTGCTGCCTCACAGCGCCAGAGATCCGGGTTCAATTCCCAACTTTTAAAATTTTTATAAAATTCATTCGTGGGACATGGGTGTTGCTGGCTGGGCCAGCATTTATTGTGCATTCTTAGTTGTCTGAGGGCAGTTGAGAATCAACCACATTGCTGTGGCTCTGGAGTCACATGTAGGCCAGACCAGGTAAGGACAGCAGATTTCCTTCGCTGAAGGACATTAACACGGGCCTGTGTGGAGTCTGCATGTTCACTCTGTGTCTGCGTGGGTTTCCTCCTGGTGCTTTGGATTCCTCTCACAGTCTGAAAGACATGCAGGTTGGGTGCATTGGCCATGCTAAATTCTCCTTCAGTGTACCCGAACAGGCGCCAGAGTGGGGCGATTAGGAGATTTTCACAGTAAATTCATTGCAGTGTTAATATAAGCCTACTTGTGACATTAATAAATAAACTTTAAATTTTAAACAAATGGAATTTAAAGGTGCGATTTTACAGGTCGTTCACACCGTACTCCTGATGCAGCAAGTTTGGAGAATTTGGCATCCAGCCATGCCTCTGTTCGGGATGGGAAAATCCTACCAGTATGAATGATTGAAACATTCTGCCCGGAACCTATAGAAAAAAGAAAGAGTTGCATTCCTGTTGTGTCATTTATAATCTCAGGACATCCCAAAGAAGTTCACAGCAAACAAAGTATTTCTGAAGTGCAGTGACTGCGTCGGAAACACGGCAGTCAATGGGTGCACAGCAAGATTCCACAGATAGTGTGACATTGACCAGATAACCTCCGTTTGTGATGTCAACTGAGGGATAAATATTGCTTGGAGCATCAAGAGCAACTCGGCTGCAAAGAACTCGGTTTAAGATCATTTTCATATTCGCAAATAAGGAGCAAAGAAGGCAGCCAAATTACTGCAAGAGTTTCCAATATTGCTGCTAGCAAAAGTAAAACAACAGAGAGAGAGAGAGAAAATGTAACAGCAAAAAAAACCACAAGATAAAAGCCCTAAGCATATTGCTCTTCACCCCATTAGAGGAAGTTGGCTGGTGTACTCACGTCTGTGACAAGAAGATACATTCTTGAACATCATCGTGTAGAAGTTGGATACATTTTTTTTAAGATGCGGTATCAGTGCTGTGAAAAACCAAGTTATTTCATTTCTTTCTCTTTTTTGAACTCTTTTCCCCGAAGGACTCAATTAAGACTTTTATTTCTTGTCCGTGAGTAGGAATCAAGATTTACAGGTTTGGGCAATTATGAAATCTCTACACAGGTGGAATACTAAAACAAGACTGCAAATAGTAGACGGACGGAGAATTAATATTCAGACTGGGCTGCTTCCCTGAGTCCGATGGAATACTTGCTTTCCAATAAACCAGGCTGCAGGAGTTGATGAATAAAGCGATTTATCAAGTTACCAAAATCAGATTCATTAACCAATATTGGAAACAGAGAATGAATTCTCTCTGCACCAGTCACAGCACTAGAAGTGTTTTCTACTCTGGGAATATTTAGCTGTTGGAACGGAATTGTGCAGAACAGTTCTGAAAGAAAGATGCTCTGATGCCTTTCAACACCTCAGGACTTTCCAACTTAAACTTAATGGAGTATCTTTGACTCAGGTTCCTCTTTCCATGTTTTTATCTTTGATGCGTGCTCTTTGTCCAATGAATGAAATGAGGCAGCCATTTTGAATGCAGTACAATCCCGCAAAACGCACGTGATCATGATTGGATGAATCTACTTTTCTGCTGAGGCGTAGGGATGAATGTTGGCCAGTCGTTGGGTAAAGGACGCCCCTGGTCACACGCATGGACAACAATTGCCAACTCAGTCTCTGCAAACCCCATCCTGCTTTTATAAATTGAATGGGAGGGTTAGCTGCTGGTGTCCGTGATTCTGCCACTTATTCTTGTGTGGCACCAACTGTGAACCTTCACCTTGGCCCCCCAGCTGCCTCCCCAGCATCAGAAGGAAAGATTTGCAGATTGCCTATCTCACAAACGTATTTTTTTGAGGGGGGTGGGTGGGAGTGGCATTCACCTTGTTTGGAGGTCAGGGGATCTTGAGGTGGGTGGAATGACATGAAACTAGGAGCAGAAAGAGGCCATTCAGCCCCTCAAGGCTGCTCTGCCATTCAATACGACCATGGCTGATCTCAGCTCAGCCTCTACTCCACCTTCTCGTACGATCTCCTTAACCTTCCAAAAGTGGGAAGCGGGAGGCAGGTCAGTAGAGAATCGGAATATTCAAGTTTGAAGAGAGCAAGCTGTCATTATTAAGAACCAAAAGATTTTTTACAATGGCATAGTAATCCAGGTGCCTAGGCTCTGGGGATACAGGTTCAAATCCCAGCAGGGACCCAGCCAAAGTTAAATTCAATTAAATCTCATATTAAGCTGGTTTTAGTGATAGTGCAGTAAAATCTGTCTGGTTCATTAATGTCCTTTAGGGAGGGAAATCTGCTGTTTTAACCCGGTCTGGTCTACATGTGTACAGCTCTGCTCATCCTATTATAGAAAGGATATGGTTAAACTAGAAAGAGTGCAGAAAAGATTTACTAGGATGGTGCTGGCATTTGATGGATTGAGTTATAAGGAGAGGCTGAATAGACTGGATCTTTTATCTCTGGAGCGTGGAAGGCTGAGGGATGATCTTACAGAGGTCTATAAAATAATGAGGGGCACAGATTAACAAGATAGTCAACATCTTTTCCCAAAGATAGGGGAATCTAGGGCATGAGAGAGGAGAGATTAAAAAAGGATCCTGGGGGGCAATGTTTTCACATAGAGGGTGGTGAGTGTCTGGAACAAGCTGCCAGAGGTAATAGTAAAGACGGGTATAATTTTGTTATTTAAAAAAACGTTTGGCTAGTTATATGGGTACAATGGACATAGAGGGATATAGGCCAAATATGGGCAACTGGAATTAGAACAATACAGCACAAACAGGCCCTTCGGCCCACGAGTTGCACCGATCACATCTACCAATCCACAGACCTATCTATAACCCCTATCCTATTCTTTTCCATATACTCATCCAGAAGTCTCTTAAAAGACCCCAGTGAGTTTGCCTCAAAAACCTCCGACGGCAGTCAGTTCCATTCACTCACCATCCTCTGAATGAAAAACCTACCCCTGACATCTCCTTTGTATTTGCTTCCCTGCACCTTAAATCTGTGTCCTCTCGTATTGACCATTTCCACTCGGGGAAGTAGTCTCTGAGAGTCCACCCTATCTATTCCCCTCAACATTTTATAAACCTCTATCAGGTCGCCTCTCAACCTTAGTAGTTAAACAAAAAGGTGGCATGGACAAGTTAGGCCGAAGGGCCTGTTTCTATGCTGTGAACCTCTATGAATCTATGTAACTCCAGAGCTCCAACAATGTGATGGATTCTTAAGCCACTCTGAAATGGCCAAGCAAGCTACTCAGTTCAAGGGCAATTAGGGATGGTCAGAAAATACTGACATCGCCAGCAATGCCCACATACCATGTAAGAATATAAAAAGAATCTTCACGCTGATAAATCCCTTGCACTCATTCGGAGACCGATAAACATCAGGAGTGACAGTTTCCTCCTTTTAATTATAGGGATCAGAGAAAGTGAAGATTATAATTTTGTTTTACAGATTGAAGGTGGAAAGTGATTCAAGGTGAAATCCTAATTGCAATCAATTAACTCTCCTTTCCCAACAGATAGATCACCAATTGCATTAATCATTGCCGATTAGGAATAAAATTGCTTTCAAAAATTTGATGTGTAAATAAATGTGAAATATTAACAATTTAAAACTCGGAAGTTTTGAAGTTGTGCTTCTGTGGTAAGGAATGTTTTAAAATAATTGAATATAATCACTGCTGCAGATGATGAAGGAATGAAATTGTGACATTCTTGACTTGCGCACAGAAAGCTGAAGTATAATTTCCACTAATATTAAACCCCACAATATTATCAAAGATTCCTTCTATAACATCATCCCTCACAAGGTCAGCTTGATGATGAGGCAATTAAAAAATCTTTGATCTGTGAGCTTTTGCTGCAACACTAGCATTTAATGCCCATCCCTATTTGCCCTTCAGAGGGGTGGTCGTGAGCCATTTTCATGATCTGCACAGTACCTGTGGTGTAGGTGCACCCACAGCGCTAAGGGAGGAAGTTCCAGGATTTTGACCCAGCGACAGTGATAGCTCTAAATGTGGAAGTGAAGCGATGTGGAAGTAAACTTTGATTTGATGACCTTCCCAAGACATGGTTGCTCCTGTCCCTCCGCCTGATGGATTTAATGGCCATTATTTTATTCTGGTGTCAGTTAGAAAGATAGAAATCTTGTTGTATTTAGAAAAATCTAGGCTGGAACTCTCTAACCTCGCCTGTGGCTGAGGTTCATTGGTTCTGCTGCTGTGAGCAGAGATTTGGCTCAGTGCCATGATTCTCCCCTCTCACTGGCAACGGCGATGGGATGTTGGACTTTGGAGAATCCCAGCACGAATGGTGTACATATTGTTTATTTGAAGAGACCATTCAGAATTGGACCAGCAGAGGGAGTCTGCAAGCAGAGGCAGAGTGAGAGAGTCATAGAGGTTTACAGCATGGAAACAGGCCCTTCGGCCCAACTTGTCCATGCTGCTCTTTCTTTAAAACCCTAAGGTAATCCCAATTGCTCGCATTTGGCACATATCCCTCTATACCCATCTTACCCATGTAACTGCCTAAATGCTTTTTAAACGACAAAATTGTATCTGCCCCTACTACTACCTTTGGCAGCTTGTTCCAGACACTCACCACCCTTTGTGTGAAAAAATTGCCCCTCTGGACCCTTTTGAATCTCTCCCCTCTCATCTTAAACCATGCCTTCTACTTTTAAACGCCCCTATTTTTGGAAAAGATATTGACTATCTAGCTAATTTGTGCCCCACATTATTTTATAAACTTCTGTAAGATCATCTCTCAGCCTTCTACGTTCCAGATAAAAATGTCCCAGTCTGTCCAACCTCTCCTTATAACTCAAACTATCAAGTCCCTGTAGCATCCTAGTAAATCTTTTCTGCATTCTTTCTAGTTTAATAATATCCTTTCTAATAATAGGCTGACCAGAACTGTACACAGTATTCCAAGTGTGGCTTTACCAATGTCTTGTACAACTTTAATAAGACGTCCCAACTCCTGTATTCAATGTTCTGACTGATGAAACCAACCATGCTGAAAGACTTCTTCACCACTCTGTCCACCTGTGACTCCACTTTCAGAGAACTATGAATATATACTCTTAGATCTCTTTGTTCTGTAATTCTCCCCAACGTCCTGCCATTAACAGAGTAATCCTGCCTTGGTTCAATCTACCAAAATGCATCACCTTGCATGTATCTAAATTAAATTCTATCTGCCATTCATCAATCTACTGGCCCACTTGATCAAGATCCTGTTACAATTGAAGATAACTTTCTTCACTATAAACTATGCCACCAATCCTGATGTCATCTGCAAACTCACTAACCATGCCCTCTATATTCTTATCCAAATCATTAATATAAATGACAAATAACAGTGGGCCCTGAGGCACACCACTGGTCACAGGCCTCCAGTTTGAAAAACAATCTTCTGCAACTACCCATTTAGATACCTCACCCTGATCCCGTGAGATTTAACCTTATGCATCAACCTTCATGCAGTACCTTGAGGGGGTGATCTTGAGCCCACACTCGCTGTTCAGAACAATGGCAGCAGGAGCTCAAAGTTTGATGAAACACCAGAAGTTGAGGATCTCGCCAGCGAAATCACAACTTCCGATTTCTGCCCCCACCATACTAGTGACAACCTGATTTACATTAATTTTAATATATTTAAATATGGCTAAACAACCCCCTCCATCCCCGCCAGGTAGTTATGATATGGAGATGCCAGTGCAGGACTGGGGTGGACACAGTAAGGAGTCTCACAACACAGTAAGGAGTCCAACAGGTTTATTTGGAATCACAAGCTTTTGGAGCATTGCTCCTTCATCAGGTGAGTCACTGACAAAGGAGCAGTGCTCCAAAAGCTCGTGATTCTAAATAAACCTGTTGTTGGACTTTAACCTGGTGTTGTGAGCCTCTTTAATCTCCAGATACTGGCACCCCACTGTATATTCAAACCGCACCGAGGTGATGTCATGTTGGCACGGATTACAGCAGGCCCCCCTGTCCTGGGGATCACCCCCCCACCCCAGGAAAGCAAAGGTGAGTGTAGCAGCCAGTGGAAAGTGTGGCTGGGAAGAGGCTTATCACTGCCCTCAGCACCATCCCTGTCACTGCCCCTTGACACAGGCTGGCACTGCCAGGATGGCACCAGTGTCCAATCCAACCTGCACTGGGGGTGGACCCCCATGATGGCGTGACCATGCTGGCAGTTTTCTTATGGCAGAATGTGGCAAGATGCGGAGAGAAACAATGCCCTTTTCAACACTCCACTATCATTTGGTAAGATTCCACCCAGAGAGTCCGAAGCAGTTGTTTAATACAAATCTCTTTGCCAGTTTTGAAACCACCAAAACCCGATAGAAGTGGCCAGATTTATTGAATTGAATGTCATAAGTTGTTGTGCTTTCTGAGTCTGCGCCATTCCGGTTGCTAGCCTCTTCCTGCTTGATGCCAACTTTACCCTCCTGGGGAATCTCAATACCGCATCATCCTGAGTGGCAGATATCCCACTGATGACCTTGATAGACATTCCCCAGACTCTGTCTGCACAGTCCTATCTGTCTGCATGAGAGAGCTTTGACCTTTAAGGAATACTGAGGTTGATCTTGAGACTGTGTTTGCTGTCAGTGCAAATACTGACTGGGGATCACGATTCAGGATTTGTAAATCTCGACGGTGAAAACATGAGTTTGAATCTTCCTTATCTCATCAAGTTGCCTACCATAACTGGCATGAACCCCTCATTTATATACGCCCCTCATCCCCCTTCCCCACACCTCCCAACCCCCCCAACCTACCCACTCTCCCCCACCACATTTGGACCCCTTCGAATCGTGAACCTGCTGTGAGCATCTCCTCCTGGGGCTGGGTGGGGGGGGTAAATTTAAGTATAGCCCCCAGAAAGAAGACCTGTCTGGGTAGTGCACCCTAACACTGCCACTTGGCATAGGTTGACATCATGCCACACTAATAGTGCGAATCTGTGCCAAGGAGTGGGCCCTAGTGGGAGTCTGATATCGGGGGTGGGGGAGATGGATTCATGCAGAATGTGGACCAGGAGTGGACAGATGAGTTGAGAATGCCAGAGGTGGGGTGGTGGAGGGGAGGGAAGGGTGGATCTGGAGAAGGGGCTGAGGATCGAGAGGGGTTGGGGGGGGGGATTCGGTGGGAATGTCAGAGTGAATGTTGTTCCAGTTGGGTATGGGGATGACACTGTGATCTCTGAGTGGCTGGGATTCCATGATGTGGAGATGCTGGCATCAGACTGGGCTAAATACAGTAAAAAGTCTCACAACACCAGGTCAATCACCACTAGCTTTTGGGGTTCTGCCCCTTTGTCAGGTCAGTGGGGAGTTCTGATCACAAACAGGGCATATAAAGACACACACTCAGTTTACAGAACACTGATTAGAATGTGAGTCTTGACAGCTAATCAAGCCTTAAAGATGCAGACAATGTTAGTGGAGATAGTATTAAGCATAGGTTAAAGAGATGTGTATTGTCTCCAGACAGGACAGTAAGTGAGATGTTGCAAGTTTAGGCAAGTCATGGGGGATACAGATAATGTAACATGAACCCAAGATCCTTTTTGAGGCCGTCCTCATGTGTGCGGAACTTGGCTATCAGTCTCTGCTCAGCGACTCTGCCACCTTGGATAATGCTTACCTGAAGATCAGAGGCCGAATGCCTGTGACCGCTGAAGTGTTCTCCAACAGGAAGAGAACAATCTTGCCTGGTGATTGTAGAGCGATGTTCATTCATCTGCTGTCTGCATGGTCTCCCCAACGTACCATGCCTTGGGACATTCTTTCCTGCAACATATCAGGTAGACAATGTTGGCCGAGTCACAAGAATGTGTACCGTGTACCTGGTGGATGGTGTTCTCATGTGAGATGATGGCATCTGTTGATGATCCAGCATGTCTTGCAGAGGTAGCTGTGGCAGGGTTGTGTGGTGTTCTACTCACTGTTCTCCTGAAGGCTGGGTAGTTTGCTGCAAACAATGGCCTGTTTAAGATTGTGTGGTTGTTTGAAGGCAAGAAGTGGAGGTGTAGAGATGGCCTTGGCAAGGTGTTCATCTTCATCAATGATGTGTTGAAAACTCCGGAGAAGATGTCATAGCTTCCCTGTTCCGGGGAATTACTGGATGATGAAGGGTACTCTGTCCACCTCATTCCATCTTTGTTAAATGAACCTAATAAATGAACATGACCTCATAGGGCCAGAACCCTAACATCTTCCAACATCCATAGGAAATGCTCCCAAGGTGCTTGTGACTCCATGGAATGAAGTTAGAAAGAGTGGAAATGAAGAGCATTGAAATTTAGCTGATCTAATGTGGAGAAACCATTCAACTCCCAAACTCACCTTTCATTCATTTGGTAGTTAATCCTTCAAATAAGAACATCCATTTCCTAAACCAAGCAAATCTATTGGAGTCCATTCCAGCAGTGGTACAATGCCAGCCATTAATTGGCCAGTTTGTTAATTTAATTAGCTACCTATCTCTGGTCAGAATCTGCTGTTCCAGACTCTGGAAAGACATGTGAACATAGTAAGAAGTTTCTCAACAGCAGGTTAGAGTCCAACCAGCTTGATGGTAAACTCACAAGCTTTCGGGGTTTGCCACTTCATCAGGTGAATGATGCATGAAGGCAGGAAGACACCTGGTTTCCTTTTGGGAACTCCCCGCTGCCATCTTAACCAACGCTTGTGCCTCCCAGCCTGTCTCCAGAGATTTGGTAAAATTCCAGCCATGATCACTTCACCTGGACATGGATTTGATTCAGTCCTGCACTGTTACACCATTTCTCTGCCTTTCTGAGCCACAGAACTGGACTAATAAGGCACACATAACCAGACCTACTTCATTAAGTCTGACAGCATACAGTCTTTTATAAAGGACAATATAAGCATGCCGGAGCTGATCTTCTCCTGAACCGTGGCTTTTGAATTCAAGTAGAGAAATGTAAATTGTGAGACCCTGTCTTTCATCTCTGTGGTTCATTTAACATACACGTTAACCATTACTCTTCGCAACATTTCCCTAGTGCCTCAGCTAATATTATCCTTCAATGAAATGTCAAAAAGCAGATTATCCACTCATGATAACTTGCTGCTTGTGGGAGCTTGCTATGCAGAGTTTGATTGCTGCCTATGGGTGGCATGGTGGCTCAGTGAGTTAGCACTGCTGCCTTGCAGCACCAGGGACCCGCGTTCGACTCCTGGCTTGTGTCACTGTCTGTGTGGAGTCTGCACATTCTCCTCGTGTCTGCATGGGTTTCCTCCATGTGCTCCGGTTTCCTCTCACAGTCTGCAAGACGTGCTGGTTAGGTGCATTGGCCATGCTAAAATCTCTCTCAATGTGCCTGAACAGGCGCTAGAATGTGGCGACAGGGGATTTTCACATAACTTCATTGCAGTGTTAATGTAAGCCTTACTTGTGACACTAATAAATAAACTTTTTAAACTAAGGTAAATTCTATGGGGCGTATTGAGGATGTGTAAGGCACTAAACAAATGCAACTCATTATTTTTATGGAAGCATCCCTAAATCCTGCAAGAATATAAATTTCCCTTCAATTTTCTTCAATTTTGTTGATCAATCTTTCCAACTTTCCAACTGAGATTTAGACAGCAAAAACCCAGAGAATACCGATATCAGAATAAAACACCATCTGATTCAATTGAAATTGATATTTGCAGGTTCATGTTATGCGAAGGTGATGGATAAAAATTAATTGGATTCAAACATGTTTGCTTTCAGCATTCCTCCTCATTTTATTCCCATGTATTGGTTTAAGAGGATTGCTTCAGTTTAACTTCTTTACAAACACAATTAGGATTTGATTAAAGCTCCACTTTCCTCTTTGTTTTACATCCAAGCTCTGAGCGACTGAAAAATGGATCTACAAATAATTTATCGGCTCACAATTCAGCGGAAGCTGTATCAACATATCCATAAAAACAAAGCTTGTCAGATTTACAGGACTGAGAAACAATATTGCTGCTGTAACGGCTTCCTAATTACACTGATTTCAAATAGGTTTTACCTCCCAGTAGAAGCACGAAGGCAGGAAGAGGACAGATTTACATTTATACCATTTTCAATTTCACAATTGTAATCCTTATGTTCAAATTCCTTCACGGATCACACCGTTCCAATCACTAACCGCCTGCAGCCCCTACATCCCCTCCCTATCACTGTCACCTCCTCCAACATTTACACCTCTGGCTTGAGAGCTAGTGCAGAGGGCAGTGATTTAGATTTTTTGGATCATTGGGATCTTTTCTGGGGAAGGGCTGACCTATTCAAGAAGGAGTGGTTACATTTGAACTGGAGGGGGACTAACATCCTGTGGGAAGATTTGCGAGAGACACTCGGGAGAGTTTGAACTGGTTTGGCAAGGGAGTGGGATCCAAAGCAGTAGGGAGAAGGAAGAGAAGTTTGAGGACAGCACAGAAGTTAAAGAGAGCACATTAAGTGGTAAAGGCAGTGTCAGTAATCCTAGTACCAGACAGATCAGGCAAAAGCAAGATAGAGAGCAAGGGAAGTCCAGATTAAACTGCATTTATTTCAATGCAAGAGGCCTGATGGGCAAGGCAGATAAACTCAGTAAGAGGTCTGACAACATCGATTTTAAATCCAACTGATTTATTTGATAGTAAACTTGCTAGCTTTTGGCCTTTGTGCCTTCGTCAGGCGAATGAGGTGTTCTGGTCTGCAATAGCAGATAAACTCAGAGCATTGATGTGTACATGGGACTGGGATATTACAGCAATTATTGAAACATGGCTAAGGGAGGGACAGGACTGGCAGCTCAATGTTCCAGGGTAAAGATGCTACAGGAAAGATAGAACAGGAGGTAAGAGAGGAAGGGGAGTTGCACTGTTGATTAGGGAAAGCATGACAGCCATACTGAAAGGGGAGATATCCGAGGATTCGGCTACTAAGTCTAAATGGGTAGAACTGAGAAATAAGAAGGGGGAAATCACT
Source organism: Sphyrna mokarran (assembly GCA_024679065.1). Taxonomy (NCBI): domain Eukaryota; kingdom Metazoa; phylum Chordata; class Chondrichthyes; order Carcharhiniformes; family Carcharhinidae; genus Sphyrna; species Sphyrna mokarran. The sequence goes on along the minus strand of JAGIQG010000020.1, from coordinate 48,772,402 downwards.
TTGATAGGATTGTACTATAGGCCCCAAATAGTCAACGGGAAATTGAGGAGTAAATATGTAAGGAGATTACAGATAGCTCCAAAAAAAATATGGTGGTTATAGTAGGGAATTTTAATTTTCCCAACACTGACTGGGACAGCCATAGTATTAGAGGGTTGGATGGAGAGAAATTTGTTGACTGCATCCAGGAGGAATTTCTCATTCAGTATGTTGATGATCCGACTAGAGAAAGGGCAAAACTTGACCTCCTCTTGGGAAATAAGGAAGGGCAGGTAACCGAAGTGTTAGTGAGGTATCATTTTGGGACCAGTGACCATAATTCTATTGGTTTTAAGATAGCTATGGAGAATGATAGGTCTGTCCCAAAAGTTAAAATTCTAAATTGCGGCAAGGCCAATTTTGATGGTATCAGGCAGGAACTTTCAAAAGTTAATTGGGGGAGTCTGTGGGAAGGAAAAGGAATGTCTGGTAAGTGGCACTGTTTCAAAAGTGTGTTAACCAGGGTTCAGGGTAAACACGCTCCTCTTAGAGTGAAGGGCAAGGCTGGCAGAAGTCGGGGACTCTGGATAACTCGGGATAGTGAGGCCCTGGGAAAAAAGAAGAAAGAGGCACCTGACATGTAAAGGTAGCTGGGATCAAGTGAATCCCTTGATGAGTATACCGGGTATAGGAGTAGAGTTAAGAGAGAAATCAGGAGGGCAAAAAGGGGACATGAGATTGTTGGCAGATAAGCAAAGGAGAATCCAAAGGGCAAAAGAATAATAATGGATAGATTAGGGCCTCTTAAAGATCAACAAGGTCATCTACATACAGATTCTCAAGAGATGGATGAGGTCCTAAATGAATATTTGTCATTAGTATTTACAGTTGAGAAAAGCATGGATGGAGAAATAAATAATGTCTTGAGAAGTGTATTACAGAGAAGGAAGTGCAGGAAGTCTTAAAGTGCATAAAGGTAGACAAATCCCCAGGACCTGATGAAGTGTATCTCTGGACATTGTGAGAGGCTGGGAAGGAAACTGCGGGTCTCCTTTGTGATCTCTCCCTATCTTTGTCACCTCCTCCAGCCCCTACACCCCTCCCTAGCTCTGTTATCATTTCCAGACCCGACAGTCTTTCCTCTTTTTATCACCGCCAATCCTATCTCTGTAAACTGCTCCAGCTCTTCCAATGCTCCCTGATTTGATTTATTATTGTCACATGTATTAACATACAGTGAAAGTATTGTTTCTTGCACAGACAAAGCATACCATTCAAAAAGAAGGAAAGGAGCTAGTGAGATAGTCATAGCTAGGGTGTAGAGAAAGATCAACTTAATGTGGGGTAGGTCCATTCTGACACTATAGCCCAGGGAAGAAGCTGTTCTTGAGTCTGTTGGTTTGTGACCTCAGACTTGGGTATCTTTTTCCCAACGGAAGAAGGTGGAAGGGAGAATGTCTAGGGTGTGTGGGATCCTTAGTTATGCTGGCTGCTCTTCCGACGCAGAGGAAATGTAGACAGAGTCAATGGATGGGAGGCTGGTTTGCCTGATGGATTGGGCTGCATTCATGATCTTTTGTAGTTACTTGCGGTCTTGGGCAGAGCAGGAGCCAAAATAAGCTGGGATACAACCAGAAAGAATGCTTTCTATGATGTATCTGCAAAAATTGGTGAGAGTTGTAGCTGACAAGCCAAATTTCCTTAGTTTTCTGAGAAAGTAGATGCATTAGTGAGATTTCTTAACTATGGTGTCAGCATGGGGCGGACCAGGACAGGTTTTTGGTAATCTGGACACCTAAAAACTTGAACCTACTTCTGTAACCTCCTCCAGTTCATCAGCTCGCCGAGATTTCTGGACCCCTAAATTGCTGCCCCCTCTGGTATTCCCAATTTCCGTTGCTCCACTACACAAACTCTGGAATTCTCTCTGAAACATCTCAGAGACCGAGCTTCTGGACACATATTGGGATCTCTCATTAAGAGGTTCAATGTTGACCTTTGTTTTATAATCTGTCCCGTGAAACGATAGTGGCTTTTTAATCTGTTGGAGCTGATTTCTAAAAACAAGTTTTTATTGATCAGACAGCAATGTTAATCCAATCTCAGGATACTTGATGAAATATGAACCTCGATACTCACTTTTCCTGGTTCCGGGTTTATTTACAGAATAGATCTTTACAGACGTCTCACCATTTACCAACAACTAGTGTTCCACCAGTCTCTCTTTTACTCTGTTGAGTACACTTTTAACAATTTGGCAAATCAATAACTCAAATTAAAGTCTCTTAAAGGGACTCTGTAGCAAAGTCCAAAGATGTGCTGGTTAGGTTGATTGGCCATATTAAAGAAATTGCCCGTAATGTCCTGAGATGCACAGGTTAGAGGGATTAGAGAGTAAATTTGTAACAATATGAGGGTGGTGTTTGGGTAGTATTATGGTCGGTGCAGACATAGTGAGCCAAATGGCCTCTTTTACAAGGATGTTGCCTGGATTGGGAGGCATGTCTTATGAGGATAGGTTGAGGGAGTTAGGTCTTTTCTCCCTGGAGAGACGAAGGTTGAGAGGTGACCTGATAGAGGTTTATAAGATGTTGAGAGGAATAGATAGGGTGGATTCTCGGAGGCTATTTCCCAGGGTTGAAATGGTCGCTACGAGAGGACACAGGTTTAAGGTGTTGGGCAGCAAGTACAGAGGAGATGTCAGGGGTAACTTTTTCACCCAGAGGATGGTGAATGAGTGGAATCGGCTGCCGTTGGTGGTGGTAGAGATGAACTCGCTGGGGTCTTTTAAAAGACTTCTGGATGAGTGCATGGGATTTAACTGGATTGAGAGTTATAGATAGTTCTATGGCCTGGTAGGTATGGATATGATCGGCACAACCTGTTTGTGCTGTGGTGTTCTATGTTTCTGCACTGTAGGGTTTATAGGATTCTATGAAACAGTTTAATGGAACTTTATAGAATTAAACTCAAATGTTGTTTTGAGGCTTTGAAACAGCGCAATCCTTAGTCTCTCTCTGTAACACCATGAGACATAGGAGCAGAATTAGACTACTCAGCCCATCGAGTCTGCTTCGCCATTCAATCATGGCTGATATTTTTTCTCTTCTGAGCGTCAGTAAAACAAATTTAGCAAATTAACTATTTGAAAAATAAGCCAATTAAACCAAATGAAATTGCCTTCAGTGTAACATTATCAGAACATTAAAGTAACCTTACTGAATTGATCTAAAATGTCATTTTGGTGGCTAATGACGTGAGTCTCTCTTTATAAATGCTTTGAGTCTTTAATTGGAAATGCCCTTCATCTGTACATTTTTATTAATATAATTAACATTTCATTGACAAGGAAAGCAAGGAAGTTAAGCAAGCAGTAACATTCAGTACAAAAGGTGGGGCACTGTGATGAGATGGAATAGGAGTTGGGGTCCGATGGGGGGAGTTGGGGTCCAGTAGAGGGAGTTGGGTTCTGATGGAGGGTGTTGGGGTCCAGTAGGGGGAGTTGGGTTCTGATGGAGGGTGTTGGGGTCCAGTAGGGAGTTGGGGTCCGATGGGGGGATTTGGGTTCTGATGGAGGGAGTTGGGTCTGTATGGGGGTTGAATTCGGATCTGATGGGGGGAGTTGGGATCTGATGAGGGAGTTGGGATCTGATGGAGGGAGTTGGGTTCTGATGGGGGGGAGTTGGATCTGATGGGGGGAGTTGGGATCTGATGGAGGGAGTTGGGATCTGATGGAGGGAGTTGGGTTCTGATGGGGGGAGTTTGGATCTGATGGGGGGAGTTGGATCTGATGGAGGGAGTTGGGATCTGATGGAGGGAGTTGGGTTCTGATGGGGGGGGAGTTGGATCTGATGGGGGGAGTTAGGGTCCGATGGGGAGAGTTGGGGTCCAATAGGGGGAGTTGGGTCCGATGGGGGAGTTGGGGTCCGATGGGGGGAGTTGGGGTCCGATGGGGAGAGTTGGGGTCCGATGGAGGGAGTTGGGATCCGATGAAGGGAGTTGGGGTCCGATGGGGAGAGTTGGGATCCGATGGAGGGAGTTGGGATCCGATGGAGGAGTTGGGGTCCGATGGAGGGAGTTGGGGTCCGATCGGGGGAGTTGGAGTCAGATGGAGGGAGTTGGGGTCCGATGGGGGGAGTTGGGGTCCGATGGAGGGAGTTGGGATCCGATGGAGGGAGTTGGGGTCCGATGGAGGGAGTTGGGATCCGATGGAGGGAGTTGGGGTCCGATGAGGGGAGTGTTGGGGTCCGATGGAGGGAGTTGGGGTCTGATGGAGGGAGTTGGGATCTGATGGAGGGAGTTGGGGTCCGATGGGGGGAGTTGGGGTCCGATGGAGGGAGTTGGGGTCCGATGGAGGGAGTTGGAGTCAGATGGAAGAAGTTGGGGTCTGATGGGGGCGAGTTGAGATCCGATGGAGGGAGTTGGGGTTTGATGGAGGGAGTTAGGGTCCGATGGTGGGGAGTTGGGGTACGATGAAGGGAGGTAGAGTCCGATGGGAGAGTTGGGGTTCAATGGAGTGGGTTAGATTGTTGTCAGGGTACTTTGAGTCCCTCTAAATGTAGGTCCCAGGCAAGTATAGGGGAACAGTGGAAATACAGAGTCTTTTGTGGCAATTAAGAGGCTACTGTTAGAAGCACCATTCAATTAAAAGCTAACGTACCCTCCTGGCATCCTTTGTAGTGTCACTAATAAAGGAGACCATTGCTGAGGGCACAAGGAGAAGGAGGGCATGTGTCCATGTGAAGACATCACCGAGGTACATGGAAACTCTTCCAGGTGTCATGGCTACACTGTCAATCAATGGGGGGGACTTCTGATACCTACAGAGGCAACATGGAAGTTGTGAGGGTTGGCTGCTTTCTTTGCCACCAGAATCCACCCTGTGGGACATGAAGCGTCTGGGAGGGATGGTATACCCCCTTACTCTGTCACAGAGGCTACCTTAGGCAGTCACCTCAGTGTAGCTGGTGGCCATCCCATACTATGGGGGGAGGTGATGTTCTGACAATGGTGAGGCGTTGGGGGGGGGGGGGGGGGGGGGGGCGGTGGTGGTGGTGGGGAATATAAACTGAATAGTTATTGATCGATGAATTAATTTCCTTCATTGTCACCTGCTTCAGATCAATGAACAGTTGAATCACTGAATCTTTGATAATTCCCCATAGCAGTGGAAAGGTGCCAACACCTCCCACCACCATTATACCACACCTTATCCCTCCCAGCCTAACAATCCAGCATCGGGCTGAGGGAGGGAGAGGTGGATTGGAGTTGGGGGTGAGGTGGAGGAGATGATTTCGATGAGGGAATGTGTGGTGCTGGGGGGGTATGGATGGGATGAGGTCTGTTGGCGCAGGGTGGAGGGGATAACATGAACAGCAGTACAGCCCAAATGGCCTGTGTCTGTGCAGTACAATGTCTGGATTGCAGTGGTATTCACATCATCACCTGAGCCCAATGAGTTTTGGAAGGAAGGTAACGATTGTGGGCATCCCTGACAAGTCATTTGGTGTAATACCCAACCCTCCACCCTCCTGGGCCAACAGCCAATAAGGTGGCATGGTAGCATGGAGTACAGCACAGTGGTTAGCATTACTGCCTCACAGCTCCGGGGTCCCGGGTTCAATTCCGGCCTTGCGCGACTGTCTGTTTGTACATTTTCTCTGTGTCTTCGTGGGTTTCCTCCTACAGTCCAGAAGTGTTCAGGTTAGGTGGATTGGCCGTGCTAAATTGATTCTTGTATCAGGGGAATTAGCAGTGTTAATGGGGGTTATGGGAATAAGCCATGTGTGGGTTTGTGGTCAGTGCAGACTTGATGGGCCAAATGGCCTCCTTCTGCACTGTCAGGATTCTATGATTGTCTAACACCATAAGACAGGAGTAGAAGCAGGGCATTCAGTCCATCACTTGCTCTACCATTCAATGAGATCATTTCTAATGTGATAATCCTTAACTCCATTTCCCGTCTTATCCCCATAACCCTCGATTCCCTGACTGATTGTAAATCAGTCTATCTCTGTCTTGAACATAGTTAATGATGCAGCTTCTACAGCTCTCTGCAGTAAAGAATTCCACAGATTCACTCCCCTCTGAGAGAGGAAATTCCTCCCCATTTCTGTATCAATGGATGCTCCCTTACACTGAGATTAAGGGTGTTGCCCATTTAGGAGATGGGGAGGAATGTCTTCTCTCTCAGGGGAGTGAATTTGTGGAATTCTTTCCCACAGAGGGCTGCCCTAATCGAACAAACCAAGTTTACTTCCGATGTAACAACTGCCTGTGCACTCCTGCTGATTTATTCAAAAGTAAATTCCTCCTTCTGCCCCTCAAACTTGCTGTCACCTCCAAGGACCCTGCTTAACCTTGCTCATCTTTGTGTGAAACCGCAAGTTCTTTAAAAGATCCCAGTCAGATTTCAAGCAGAGGATGAGGCCCTGGCTTGATTAGATTTCGTGACATCTTTAAATGATATTCAGTTATACCTTTTCCAGTCACCGATTTGGGAAACTCACTGAGCTCCAGGTCAATGACCCATCGGAGAGATTTTCCAGTTTTGCTGCGCTGATTCTTTGGCACAGCGGGGTGGGAAATTGAAGCGATCTTTAGGATCCGTGCTGGGAATCCAGCCCTGAGCGTGTCTCCCAGCACCAGATTTCCACGGAATTGCTATGGATATACAGAGGGTGACATTAATCTAATTTAAGTAGCATTAGTGGGCCTGGGATTGAGACCTCCAGGCCTGCTCGCGCCTCCCTGCCCTGAGCGAAAAAGTGTTTCGCTCCTGCTTACGATAGCTCCCCATGTGTGTGGAGCTGGCAACCTGACCCTGCTGGAGTGAAGTGGGGTGGGGGGGAGGGGGTAATCAAGGTTGCTTTTTTTAAAATTGTGAATGCAGATTTATATTTAAAATCTCATTATTATTAAATTGTTCATCATTTTGATTTTGAAGACATTTACATTTTACAAAATAAATATGGGTGTGATGATAGGTTGGTCCTTTTCTTTTCCTCTTGTGTTTCTGGATTTGCAGTGAATTTCATGATGTTAAAATATTGCTTTAACGAGAGCAGCACGATGGCACAATGATTAACACTGCTGCCTCACGGCATCAAAGTCCTGGGTTCGATTCCCAGCTTAGGTCACTGTCTATGCACAGTCTGCATGTTCTCCCTGTGTCTGTGTGGGTTTTGTCCGGGTGCTCCAGTTTCCAACTACATGCCAAAGATGTGTGGTTTAGGTGGATTGGCCATGCCAAAATCCTCCTTAGCGTCACACAGGGTAAATGCAGGGGCCTGGGTGGGATTGTGGTCGGTGCAGACTCGATGGACTGAATGGCCTCCTTCTGCACTGTGGGGATTCTATTCTATAAAAAAAAACTGATGTAAATATTAATTTGTGAAGGCAATGCTGAAAGGGGCTGAGGCAAAGCAGAGTGAATAGTTCACATGCTGGTGTAGGAAGTCTACTCCCTTTTTAAAACACTCCCAGAGGGTCAGGCAGTTGGGGGAGGAGGGGAGTGTTGCCCTGTAGGTGTGGGCACCTTGGCACTGCCCACCAGGCATGGGGTAGTGCCAAGGAGGCAGGACCTGGTGGGGCAGGGCCTCGGAGGATGATCTGTTGGGGGGTGGGGGGCCCCAATGCCATTCTGCACTAGGTTCTATGTCAGAGAGAGTGAAGCCAGCGATTAGGGCTGGTCATTTGAATATGGAGGGGGGAGGGTGGGTGCGGTCAACCTGCTGGCAGGTGGGCAGGGGTGTGCATCGGAGCTGTGGGGAAGGGGCTGGAGATGCCAGGGAGAGTCCAGGATGCTGGGGTGTTGGGGGGAGTGTTCAGGAGATCAGCACTGCCTCAGGGGTGGTGGGTGGAGGGAGACTGAGGTGGGCTGAAAAGGGGATTGGAGCTGGGACCGGACACATCTGGAGGTCAGTGATTGGGCTATGGTGGGGTGGGCATCGTATGACCGGCAATGCAGGAGTGATGGGGCTGGTCAGCAATTGGGAGACAGGGGATTTGGGGAATGAAGGAGTTTGGAGAGAGAAGGAGTTTGTATAGAGAGGGAATTTGAAGAGTGAGTGGGTTTAATGAGGGGAGAGTTTGAAGAGTGAGGGGGTTTGGGGAATGAGGGAGTTTGGAGCGTGAGGGAGTTTGGTAAGGGAAGAGTTTGGAGAGTGAGGGATATTGGGGAATGAGGGAGATTGGAGAGTGAGGGAGTTTGGTAAGGGGAGAGTTTGGAGAGTGAGGGAGTCAAACTTCTTAAGATCAAAATGAGAACCAGCACAGTGAAAGGAAGGAAAACTTGGCACATCACTAATCATCACATTGAACCCACAGGGTAGGGAAATAAATAGAATTGTCAAAAACAACTTTGAAAATTCAAAAAAGAACAACAAAACCTTCAAGCACTCCAACATTATAACAGTCTACAAATAACATAGAAACCTGAGGGACGTTTAGTCAGAAACAGAGTAAAACTGCCCAAGGAGGGGAAACACAGAAACAAGATCTATGAGATCTGCAAACACCTGGTAACATCAGAGAAATAAAAAAAAACATACACTGACACAAACCAAGTGCTAAAATCCAGAATCAGATCCAACCAACACAATGTAGTGTATACAATCCAATGTAAAACGTGCAAGACAATATACATCGGGGAGACAGGCAACTAACCAAGGGGAAGATTCTCCTTAGTGAGAGATTCTCCTTAGTTTGTTGCTTGTTTCCCGATATATATTAGTGGGATTAGGGCAAAAAAAGAAAACAAAGCCATAAACAAACATTTCATGCAACACGTCATTGAAGCCCAGCTATTATGGGACTCAATACAAATGTCCATTGGATCACAACAGAAAGAAAATGCGGAGAAGATGTGGATCTATAAAATGGAAAATTAATCGCTTCATGGCCAAAACCTAGAACACAGGAACACACAAACTGCACAAGAACAGGGATAGATGTGGATCTAAAAGATCAACTCCCCAAAACACAGAGATCCAAAACTACAATGAGCAATAAATACCTAACCGAAACCAATAATGCATCCAAACAAACACCACTGGAAGGAGTAAAGAAACATAACACAAGAGAGAAACCATAACAAACACAAGTCAAATGTCAAGAGGGAACCACATAATAGCCAATTACAAACTACTTGAGCCCCCCAAAGTATGGGGGTTCCCTCGCACGCGGAAGGAAAAGCCAGGTAGAGAATATCGAGATCAGAACTTTGAGGTTGGAACATCCCACCAAATAAATGCATCCTAAAGGACAACTCTCCCATAATACCCCTAAATACATACTGTTCAATAAAGAAAGAATCTCTAGGTCCATCATGGACCCACCTCCTCACCATACTCCCACAAATCAACCCTAAAACAGGCCCATAAACGCTCACTTCTCCACCAAGACTATCCCCATGACAAAATCAACATCAAAGGTCAGGCAGCCCACAATAAAAGGAAAGACTCACTCCAGGAACACAAAACAAAAAATTCCCTCAGATAGCCCCATCCTTTTCAGATATGAATCAACCCCCCAAATTCTGAACCTCAGTTTTTCCTCCAACTCCCTTCTTCCCAAACAGATCCAACAAGGAAGCCAGGAAAGCGGAGGAGCAGAAAGAGGCTATAGGGGAACCACAACAAGGAGGAGAAGAGATGGAGCAATGAGGTGTCAGACGTGACCAATCCGGAGGACACAGGACAAATGGTGAGGAAGAACAAGGAAGAAATGCAGTTAAAAATTGGAGGCAGACAACAGAGAAGACAATATGTGACTTCATTTCTTTATGGGTGGCACGGTGGCACAGTGGTTAACATTACTGCCTCACAGCACAGTTCGATTTCTGGCTTGGGTCACTGTCTGTGTGGAGTCTGCACATTCTCTCCATGTCTGCATAGGTTTCCTCCGTGTGCTCTGGTTTCCTTCCACACTCCAAAGATGTGCGGGTTAGATGGATTGGCCATACTAAATTGTCCATGAGTTTCAGGGAAACTAGCAGGGTAAATATATAAGGTTATGGAGATAGAGCCTGTGGGGGGTGGGGTGGGGGTGGGGGTGGGGGGGTGGAATATTGTCGGTGGAAGCTCAATTGGCTGAATGGCCTCCTTCTGCACTGTAAGGATTCTATGATTCTATGACTTTATGCTTTGAGATGTCTTTCTGTTTAAGTGTTTGGGAAAGGGTTGTTTTTGCCTTTTCAGTTTGTTTGTTTGCTATCTATGTGGTAGAAGCAGGATTGCTATGATTTTACGAACACCAAGGAAGGGTTAATTGTGGTATTGACAACTTCCTTTATATTTTTGCAGTTCCACTTCAATAGCACAGGTTTCAGAATCCTCTCTAAAGGTGTAACAAAATGCAACATTTTCCAACTTTTGTCCATTTTGCTCCATTAGTTTCTTCAATTAGTTTGACAAGAGTTGTAAATTGAGATGTACATTACTTGCACTGTTACTGTGACACATGTACAAAGAATCTACAGTGTCTGCTTTGACCTCACTGCTGTGCAACCTGTTCTCCCTTTCAGTTATTTTCCAGAGTGTGGATAATAATACAAGATTGCAAAGTCTACTCGGTGATACAAGAAGAATACATTCTGTTCTCCATTGAAGACAGAGCTGATATTACCAGCTGTGGCCAGTTTCTGAACTTTTCCTCCAGGGACAAGCCCAGCAGCCCGTGAGTAAGATTCCGCAATGGCCAATTAATCTGTTTCTGGAGGGAATGATTAGCAGAGTGTTGGTCCATTCATTTGTTTGAAAAGACAAGGGGGCAAATTTTAAAATGGTTTTCTTTTATCAAAAAGAACTTAAAGGATTAACATAACGGAAACAAAAGCAAACTTGGAGACTGGTTTCTCAACCATGCTCTCTACAAAAGAAAAACATGTATAGAAATGAGTGGAATTTGAGAACTGAATTTAACTGAACTCACACACTTTAAAATCAAAATATATTTCAATGCTTATCTCATTATGTTTTTTTGCATGTTGTTTCCACCCAGAAAAAGCAATCCTCGCGGCTGCTGTTATGGGAAACTGCTGGTTGCCTGCATCGTGTACCCTTCAGGAATGCAGACAATTTTTAGTTAACCCAGCATGCCTTCTGATTCTACATGTAGTCAAGTTAGCTGCAATTGGTCAGCATAGCAGAGTTACTTAACCCCTACAGTCTACTTGGGTGGAAGTTACAAACAGTAAGGAGAAAAAGCCACTGATAGGCATAGTCTATAGGCCAGAAAAGAATGACATAATGATGGAGTGAGAAATAAAGAAATAACTGATGCATGTGAAAATGGTACAGCAATTATCAGGGGGTTTTTAATCTACATATCAATTGATCAAACCAGGTCCGTCAAGGAAGCCTTGAGGAGAAGTTCATAGAATGTATCCGTAATGGCTTTCTTGAAGAGAATGTGATGGAACCTACAAGAGAACAAACTCTTTGAGTTCTGGTCCTGTGTAATTAATGATTTTGCAGTTAGGGATCCTCTCGGAAGAAGCGATCATAGTATGGTTGAATTTAAAATACAGATGGAATGTGAGAAGGCAAATTCCAACACCAGTGTCTTGTGCTTAAACAAAGGAGACTACAATGGGATGAGAGAGGCATTGGCTAAGGTAGACTGGGAGCAAAACCTTTATGGTGGGACAATTGAGGAACAGTGGAGGACTTTCAAAGTGATCTTTCACAGTGCTCAGCAAAAGTATATATCAGTGATAAGGAAGGACTGTGGAAAAAGAGATAATCAGCCATGGATATCTAAGGAAATAAAGGTGGGTATCAAATTGAAAGAAAATGCATACAAAATGGCAAAGGCTAGTGGGAACTGAGAGGATAGGGAAATCTTTAAAGGTCAACAGAAAGCCATGAGAAAAACTATAAAGAAAAGATGGATTCTGAGAGTAAACTAACTCAGAATATAAAACAAATAGCAAAAGTTTCTACAAATATATAAAATAAAAAAGAGTGGCTAAAGTAAATACTGATCCTTTCGAGGATGAGAAGGGGGATGTAATAACTAGAAATGAGAAAATGGCTGAGGTATTTTGTGTCGGTCTTCACAGTGGAAGACACAAATAACATGCCAAAAATTAATAACAGGAAGATTATGGCAGGTGAGAACCTCGAAACTATCATTATCACAAAAGAAGTAGTGTTGGTTGAGTTAATGAGGCTAAAGGTAGACAAATCTCATCCTGAGTGGCATCCCAGGATACTGAAAGAGACGATATGGGAAATAGCAAATGCACTAGTGGTAATTTACCAAAATTTGGTGGACTCTGAAGTGGTTCCAGCAGATTGAAAAACAGCAAATGTGACACCATTGTACAAAAAAGGAAGTGGATAAAAAGTGAGTAACTATAGGCCAATTAACTCAACTTCTGTGGTAGGAAAAATGCTTGAATCTATCATCAAGGAAAAATCGCGAGACACCTGAATATAAATTGTCCCACTGGAGAGACGCAGCATGGGTTCATAAAGGGAAGGTCATGTTTGACTAATTTGGTGGAATTCTTTGAGAACATTACATGTGCAATGGACAATTGGGAACCTGTGGATGTCGCATATCTGGATTTCCAGGAGGTATTTGACAAGGTGCTGCACTAAAGACTGTTACATAAAATAAAGGTGCACGGTATTAGGAGTAATGTATTAGCATGGATAGAGGATTGGTTAACTAAGAGAAAACAAAATGTGGGGGTAAATTTTTTTTTCTGGTTGGCAGTCAGTGACTAGTGTGTGTCTCAGGGCTCAGTGTTGGGACTACAATTGTTTATGATTTACATAGATGATTTAGAGTTGAAGACCAATTAGTGTGTCAAAATACACAGATGACACTACAATGAGTGGCAAAGCAAGGAGTGCACAGGGTGCTGAAAGTCTACAAAAGGATATAGATAGTCGAAGTGAGTGGGTGAGAGTCCGGCAAATGGAGTACAATGTTGTAAATGTGACGTCATTCATTTTGGCAGGAATAGTAGCGAAATGGACTATTATTTAAATGGTAAAAAAATTGCAGCATCCTGCATGCAGAGGGACCCGGGTGTCTTTGTGCAGGAATCTCAAGGAGTTGGTTTGCAGGTGCAGCAGGTAAAACAGAAGGTAAATTTTGTCCTTCATTGCTAGAGGGATGGAGTTTAAAAACAGTGAGGTTATGCTGCAGCTGTATAAGGTGCTGGTGAGGCTTCACCTGGAGTTACTGTGTACAGTTTTGATCTCCTTACTTGAGAAAAGATATACTGGCACTGGAGGAGGCGCAGAAGAGATTCACTAGGTTGATTCCAGAGTTGAGAAGGTTGGCTTATGAGGAGAGTCTGAGTAAACTGGGGCTATACTCATTGGGATTCAGAAAAATGAGGGGAGATCTTATAGAAACATATAAGATTACGAAGGGAATAGATAAGATAGAAGAATGGAAGCTGTTTCCACTGGCGAGTGAAACTGGAACTGGGGGCATGGCCTAAAATAAGGGGGAGCAGATTTAGGACTGAATTGAGGGGGAACTTCTTCACACAAATTGTTGTGAATCTATGGAATTCCCTGCCCAGCGAAGCAGTTGTTTTAAAGCAAGGATAGATAGATTTTTGAACAGTAAAGGAATTAAGGGTTATGGTGAGCAGGCGGGTAAGTGGAGCTGAGTCCACAGAAAGACCAGACATGATCTTATTGAATGGCATAGAAGGTTCGAGGGGTCAGATGGCCGACTCCTGCTCCCAGTTCTTACGTCCAGCATTTAAATGTAATTGTGCATCAGCAGGAAGCAAACAGCGCTATGTGTACACCGCATGCCTCACAGAGCCTCCTGCTCTTCCTCGAATAACAAATGGAATCTTTCCATTCATTTGCTGACTCATTTTTCTTTGAATCAAAGAAATTTGAAGAACAAGCCCTGATTAGTTTAATCCAACTCTGGGAGCTTTTGTCTATTTTTGCACTGGAATTAATGGAGGAAATTCAGGTCATCCAAAACAGTTCCATCAATATCCCATGGGACAGAAAAAAATGAAACATATTGGGATCTATAATATTAACTTGTATTTATATAAACACAGTTTACATTGTAAAATGGCCAAAGATACATTGTAGGAGCATTATCAAACCTAATTTGACCCCAATTTGGACTGGAAAATAGTCATAGAAGCAGAAACATGAAAGATAGGAGCAGGAGGAGGCCATTCAGCTCTTAGAGCCTGCTCCACCATTCATCACGACCATGGTTGATCGGCCAACCCAATAGCCTAATCTTACTTTCTCCCCATAAGCTTTGATCCCATTCGCCCCAAGTGCTATATCCAGCTGCCTCTCGAATACATTCAATATTTGGTATCAACTACTTCCTGTGGGAATGAATTCCACAGGCTCACTACTCTTTGGGTGAAGAAATATCTCCTCATCTCCATCCTAAGTGATCTACCCTGAATCCTCAGACTATGATCCCTGGTTTTGGACACCTCCTAGTTAATAGCTAGTCCCAAAAAGTAGCACCTCCCAGTCACACATTCCCTTAAATATTTACCATTCCTCCCTTAAGAATTGACACACTATTCTCTTTGGTTGGAATGAGGGAAGTATTAGCACGGCTTTCCAAATGTTCAGCCAAACAAGTTGAATTTAGGGAATGTTTAGGGAAGTGATGAAGGTGATTCATGGGGTTACAGCAGTGGATGTTTTTACATGGACTTCAGTAAGGCCTTTGACAAGGTCCCTCATGACAGACTGGTGCAGAAGGTGAAGTCGCATGGGATCAGAGGTGAGATGGCAAGGTGGGTACAAAACTTGCTCAGTCAAAGAAGACAGAGGGTAGCAGTGGAAGGGTGAGTTTCTGAATGGAGGGCTGTGACAAGTGGCATTCCTCAGGGATCAGTGCTGGGACTTCTGCTGTTTGTAATATATATAAACGATTTGGAGGAAAATGTAACTGGTTTGATTAGTAAGTTTACAGATGACACAAAGATTGGTGGATATGCGGATAGCAATGTGGACCAATGGAGGATATAGCAGGATATAATTCGGTTGGAGACTTGGGCAGAAAGATGGCAAATGGAGTTTAATCCAGACAAATGTGAGGTAATGCATTTTGGAAGGTCTAATGAGATAGAAAATATACAGGAAATAGCAGAATCCTTAAGACTATTGATAAGCGAAGGGACCTGAGTGTAGAGGTATATAGGTCTCTGAAAGTGGCAATGCAGGTGGAGAAGGTAGTCAAGAAGGCTTACAGCATGCTTACCTTCATTGGCCAGGACATTGAGTTTAAAAATTGGCAAGTCATGTTGCAGTTTTATAGAACCTTAGTTAGGCTGCACTTGGAATATAGTGTTCAATTCTGGTTGCCACACTACCAGAAGGATGTGGAGAGGGTACAGAAAAGATTTACCAGGATGTTGCCTGGCATGGAGAGCATTAGCTATGAGGAGAAACTTGATTTGTTCTCACTAGAACAATGGACATTGAGAGGCAACCTGATAGAAGTCTACAATATTATGTGTGACATGGGCAGGTGGATAGTCAGAAGCTTTTCCCCAGGGTGGAAGAGTCAATTAATAGGGGGCACAGGTTTACGTTGTGAGGGACAAGATTTAAAAGAGATGTATGAGGCAAGTTTTTTCCACAAAGTATGGTGGGTGCCTGGAACTTGCTGCAGGGGAAGGTCGTGAAGGCGGATATGATAGTGAGTTTTGAGAGGTGTCTGGAGAAATGCACGAATAGGATGGGAATAGAAGGACATGGTCTCCTGAGAGTAGGGGGTTTTAGTTCAGTTGGGGCAGCATTGATGGAGCAGCCTTGGAGGGCCGAAGGGCCTGTTCCTGTGCTGTAATTTTCTTTGCT
Organism: Sphyrna mokarran; assembly: GCA_024679065.1. NCBI lineage: Eukaryota > Metazoa > Chordata > Chondrichthyes > Carcharhiniformes > Carcharhinidae > Sphyrna > Sphyrna mokarran. The sequence continues at coordinate 48,756,593 of JAGIQG010000020.1, read as the reverse complement.
GTCTTTGTTCTTAGTTTTCAAGGGAGAGGAAAGTTTTAGTGAGAGGGATTCCAGAGTTTGGGACTGGGCAGCTGAAGACATAGCCAACAACAATGGAGAATTGGAATTGGGATTGTTCAAGAGGTCAGTTTCAGATAGCAAAGATCTCAGATGGTCATAGAGATGGGGAAGTGACGTACATAGGGAAGGCCATGGACACACTTTAAGGATGAGAATTTTAAAATTGAGTTATGACAGACCTGAAACCAATGGAGGTCAATGAGCAAGAATTAGGAAATGGCAAAGCTTTGGACCAAAAAAGGGTCCACGGCTAATCCCAGAAAGCTGCACCTCTCAGTCACACACTCTCTTAGATATTTATCCACCTCTCCCTTAAATACTGACACAAGATCTGCATCGCTGGAATATTAACCACAGAATGCTGTTAGCTAGTGAGACATAATAATTACTCAGAACGTTGGATTGCAAGAAAAAACTTGATATTCTCAAATAAAACTCAAAATGTTGAGCCAATTCTTCCTTAACAATTCCTAGAAGTTTTCATTTTCTTTTAATCTTTCACAGAATGCGGTGTGGTTGGCAAGGCTACCGTTTGTTGCCTATCCAAAGTTGCCTGTGATACCTTGCATTAAGTTGACCTTTCTCTACACCCTAGTTATGACGATAACATTACATTTTGTGCTGTCTCCTCTCCTTCTCTATGAACTGTATGCTTTGCCTCTAGCATGCAAGAAACAATGCTTTTCACTATATGTTAATACACATGACAATAATAAATCAAATCAAATCAGTAACCAGATTACTTCGCATTTAGCTGTGTTCAGCTCAATTCTTGGCATCTAAGAGAAAGACCTGCTTCAGGCAGTAATTTCAGAATTACTCCCTAGTGAGGCTTGGAACAGGGAGATAGTACAGCTGAACACATGGCTAAATGGCTGGTGTAAGAGGGAAGGCTTTAGATATTTGGATCACTGAGATATCTTTTGGGGAAGGTGGGACCTGTAGGATAGTGTTAGAGGGATTTAGAAAACGCTATGATTTAAAAACTAATCAGATTACTGAGAATAATCAGATTAGCTGCGAATAAAGACCACAATGTGCCTTATAATTATTTTATACAAGGGTACTACTTACACAGACACACACATATAACCTGCTATAGAAATGAAACAAGTATTTTCGATTTAAACAAGTATTCTTGAATGTATTGTGCACCTTGCTCAAAATGCAAACAGCCCTGGAGTACAATGGGAACAGAGTTAAACCAGACAGGCCACATTCTGTGGCAACAATAAGCTTCAGAATACAGTTATGTTATCAGAAGAAAGTCACAGCGAGTGCAAATTCTCATACTCTAGAAAATGAATAGAAGCATTCACAAAGTATATAAAGTATTTAATTTCTGCTGAGAATAAGGCAGAGCGAGATAGTGGGAACATTGTCTTCTCAACTCTGGCGAACAGTGGGAAAGAAAACTTTGAATGTTATGAATTTAAATAAGTGAGGTTGCTCAGTAACAGTAGGGAGAAACATTGGGATCCTACTGACCAATGAATGCCTAATTCTGCTGGAAGGCAGGATACAACTGGTAAATAATGTGCACTGAAGTGATTGGAGCATCTAATTAGGATAACAGGTTAGCCAGGAGAAATGAATTCTCAAAATGTATAACCATATTGTCATTGTATTAGAAAGTTCAGAAGGGAGTTGTGTCCATCCGCCTTTCTCCTGGAGCATGTTGATCGTCTCTGCTCTGCCCAAAACTGCAAGAAACTACAAAAGATCATGAATGTAGCCCCGTCCATTAGGCAAACCAACCTCCCATTCTTTGACTTTTTCTACACTTTCCACGGCCTCGGGAAAACAGTCAACTTCAACAAGATGTTCCAATTTCTGTATTCAATGTTCTGACCAATGAAACCAAGCATGCCAAATGCCGTCTTCATCACTCTGTCCATCTGTGACTCCACTTTCAAGGAGCTATCAACATGTACTCTTGGATTTCTTTGTTCTGTAACTCTCCCCAGTGCCCTACCATGAACTGATTAAGTCCTGCCTTGGTTCAATCTACCAAAATGCATCACCTCGCATTTATCTAAATTAAACTCCATCTGCCATTTGTCAGCCCACTGGCCCAATTGATCAAGATCCCTCTGCAATTGGAGATAACTTTCTTCACTGTCCACTATGCCACCAATCTGAGTGTCATCTGCAATATTGCTAAACATGCCTCCTATATTCTCTTCCATATCATTAATATAAATGACAAATAACTGATCCCTGAGGCACACCACTGGTCACAGGCCTCCAGTTTGAAAAACAACTCTCTACAATCACTCTCTGGCTTCTGTCAAGAAGCTAATTTTGTATCCATTTAGCTACCTCACCCTGGATCCCGTGAAATTTAACTTTATGCAACAACCTACCATGTGGTACCTTGTCAAAGGCCTTGCTAAAGTCCATGTAGACAACATCAACTGCACTGCCCTCATCTACCTTCTTGGTTACCCCTTCAAAAAACCAATCAAATTTGTGAGACATGATTTTCCATTCACAAAGCCATGCTGACTGTCTCTAATCAGTCCTTGCGTTTCCAAATGCCTGTAGATCCTGTCTCTCAAAATACATTCCAACAATTTACCCACCACAGATGGGAGGCTCACTGGCCTGTAATTTCTAGGCTTTTCCCTGCAGTTCTTTTTAAACAAAGGCACAATATTTGCCATTCTCTAATCTTCAGGCACCCCATCTATGACTATCAATGATTCAAATATCTTGGCAAGGGAATACACAATTTCCTCCCCAGCCTCCCACAATGTGATATGCTTCATCAGGTCACAGGGATTTATCTACCTTGGTGCACTGTAAGACTTCCAGCACCTCCTTCTCTGTAATATGTACACTCCTCAAGACATCACTATTAATTTCCCCAGTTCCCTAACATCTGTGCTTTTCTCAACAATAAACACTGATGAGAAATATTCATTTAGGATCTCACCCATTTCTTGTGGATCTACATGTAGATGACCTTGTTGATCCTTAAGAGGCCCTACTCTCTCTCTTGTTACTCTTTTGCTCTTTATGTATTTGTAGAATATTTTTGGATTCTCCTTTGCCGTATCTGCCAAAACAACCTTGTATTTCCTTTTTGCTCTCCTGAAAAATAACCCCTATATTCTTCAAGGGATTTGTTTGATCCCAGTTGTCTATGCATTGTCATGTGCCTATTTTTTCTCCTGACCAGGGTCTCGATATCCCCAGTCATCCAAGGTTCGTGACTTATGCCAGCCTTGTCCTTCACTCTAAGAGTTTACCCTGAACCCTGGTTAACACACTTTTGAAAGCTTGCCGCTTACTAGACACCCCTTTGCGTTCTCACAGGTTCCTCCAATTAACTTTTGAAAGTTCCATCAAAATTGGCCTGGCCTTAATTTAGAATTTTAACTTTTGGGACAGATCTATCATTTTCTATAGCTATCTTAAAACACATAGGATTATGGTCACTGATCCCAAAGTGATCCCTCACTAACACTTCTGTCACCTGCCCTTCCTTATTTCCCAAAAGGAGGTCAAGTTTTGCCCCTTCTCTAGTTGGACTATCCACACAATGAATGAGAAATTCCTTCTGGATACACTCAACAAATTTCTCTCTATCCGACCCTCTATTATGATGGCTTTCCCAGTCAATGTTGGGAATATTAAAACCTTCGACTGTTACTGCCCTATTTTTCTTGGAGCTATCTGTAATCTCCTCACATATTTATTCCTCAATTTCCCGTTGACTATTTGGGGCCTATAGTACAATCCTATCAAAATGATTTCCCCCTTCTTATTTTTCAGTTCTACCTGTGTAGACTTAGTGGCTGAACCCTCTCAGAACAACCATGATGCTTTCCCTAATCAAAAATGCAACTCCCCCTCCTTTCTTACCTCCTGTTCTATCTTTCCTGTAGCATCTTTACCCTGGAACATTGAGCTGCCAGTCCTGTCCCTCTTTAGCCATGTTTCAGTAATTGCTATAATATCCCAGTCCTATGTACCCACAGTCTATTCCTGTGCTGTACTTTTCTTTGCTTTTTGTCTTTCTCACTTACCTCACCATTCGTGCTCTGTCAGGCTGAGGCAGGGAAAAGAGGAGACAAAGTGCACTTTTTACTGTTCTGCTGCTCTGGCACACCCTCAGTTGTCAGCGCTATGTTTCCCCAGGCTTTCTCACACTCACTGCCTCAGCTATTCTCCCACAAGGATCCTTCTATCCATTCATTCAGCACCCAATGTGCTAACCAGCCTAGCTGAGCTTTATCCTCTCAGTTTTCCTAGTTAAGGGTTAACATTCAGAGTATTAACACAATGCAAGTCTACCCATGTGCTTTCGAGATTTTGAACACCCTTCGTTCTCACATTGCCCTCACATTAACTTACCTTAACCTCCTCACTGTTTGCCCCTGCAGATATTAAAGCTCCAGCAATGAAGGATTGTATCTTTCTAAAGCCTGGATATTTTAACAATAGTTAATGTTTCATCTGACTCAGAATATAAAAATCAATTAATCAGATAGAGCAGGAATGGAGCTAGAAAAAGGGTTGTTAAACTGAACCAACTGCAGCAAATATAACCCTTTTATTGTTACATTGAACTGAGGTTACCAATTCTGCCCAAAGGAAAAGTTCTTGGCTCATTGTTTGCTGCTGGCACAGTGGTTGGCACAGCTGCCACACAACTCCACAAACCTAATTTTGATTCCCAGTTTGGGTCATTCATTGTGTGGAGTCTGCATGTTCACCCCGTGTCTGTGTGGGTTTCCTCCAGGTGCTCCTGTTTCCTCCCACACTCCAAAGAAGTACAGGATTGGCCGTGATGAATTGCCCCTTAGTGTCCAAAGGTGTGTTGGTTAGGAGGAATTAGTGGGATAAATGTTTGGAGTTATGGGGATAGGGCGGGGGGTGGTGGTGGTGGTGGGGGGTGCGGTTTGCGGGTGTGAGCCTGGGTGGGATCCACTGTCGGAGAGTCAGTATAGGCTTGATGGGTCGAATGACCTCTTTCTGCATTGTAGGTATTCTCTGATGTTTTATGCTAGGCCATTTTCTTGCCAACTTTCAATGTCAGAGTTGGTTTACCTTCCAGCCTCAGGGGTTTCGGAGGGGGTGGGGGGTGGGATGGAGAAGCAAGAGGGCTAGTTCCAAAGTGTATCAGATCTGGAACCAAACCTATGCTGTTAGTTCAATTTGCAACCACTTGCTGGTCACCTAGCCAGCTGACCCACTCCACGCATCACACTGAATTCTACAGCTCAGCATTTAGCCCAGCTGAGAAAATGACTCAGAAAGGCTTTGGAACAATTTAATCCACCGCAGTGGTCACTCAGCTTGCTGCTGTCGAGATCTTTGGCTCTTTGAGGCACCTGTGTCCACACGCCAAAGCACTAACTTGCTGCAAAGTGCTTTGCAAGGTCAAGACGTGTTGTGTCAATGGTGAAGGAAGCTGTGAGATGTTAAATGGCTGGTGCTCTCACCTTGTACCAGTCTCAGAGCGAGCACCGGATTTGCAGAGATTGGGTGTTTACTGCTAATGGGCAATCAACAGAATACATTCCCATGGCAACAACACATCGAACTCAACAAAACCTAAACACACACCGGCAGGCTGAGAGTGAAGTACTTGCTGCCTGATGCCATTAAGATATCTTGCAAGGCAGCATTGTCAAATTTAAGAGAGACTTACATTTATGCAGTAATTTACAGATAACAAGGTGCTTTTCGAAGTATACTCACTGCTATAATGTAGGGAAGGTGATCACGTAGTGATATCATCGCTTAACTATTAATCCGGAAACTCAGCTAATGTTCTGGGGATCTGGGTTTGAATCCCACCACGGCAGATGTTGGAATTTGAATTCAATACAAAATATCTGGAATTAAAATTTACTAATGACTATAAACCATTGTTGATTGTCAGAAAAACCCATCTGGTTCCTTTAGGGAAGGAAATCTGCCGTCCTTACCTGGTCTGGCCTACATTGACTCCAGATCCACTGCAATGTGGTTGACTCTCAACTGCCCTCCAAAGACAACTAGGGATGGGCAATAAATATTGGCCCAGCCAGCGATGCCCATGTCCCGTGAATGATTAAAAAAAAACAATTGCACATAGCAAGATCCCACAGCAATATGATAATGACCAGATCACCTGCTTTAGTGCTGAGTTTTGAGGACACCTGGCAAAATTCTCTGCTCATCTTTATATTATCTTCACAATCCCTCAGAGATCAAATGGGCCTCAATTAAATATCTCATCTGAAAGACGGTCACCGAAATCTGCCTCCGTTCTTGCTGGTGTGGTCTTGTGATCCAGTCAATAGCGCACCCCGGCAGCTGGCTTCTCAGAAGGGTGAATTCACTGCCAAACCCTGTGGGCACTGGTGGAATCATAAGATCCCACCGCCATGAAATATGCCACAGAGTGAGCTGGGGCGGGGCGGGGGGGGGGGGGGGGGGGGGGGGTGTGGGGGTGGTCCCACCCAGCTTTTCAAACACGACAGCACTCCCTCAGCACTGTACAGGAAGTCCTAGGGCCCTGATTTCATCATTCTCAAGTCTCTGGAGGAGGTCTCGATCTTTAAACTACTGACTAAGACGGAAGAGGTTTATCCATTGAAGCAGGCCCTGACCTGGGACCATATTCTAATAATGTTCTGTATAAATTCAAAATAATTCATCGAATTAACATTGATTAAGATACACTTCTTGGTCAGTGAGAAAACTGAAGGTATTTGTGTCACACCAAGTATTGGGAAGAATTCATCTTCATAAATCATCAATTCATAAAGGTGGCCTTCAGAAGACTTTCAAATTCCTCTCTGGCCATAGAAGAGATGTGAGATGACTGGAGAACAGCTAATGTAATGACTTGTAGAAGGGAGCTTAAAAAGGAAATTAGAAGAGCCAGAAGGGGTCATGAGAAGGCTTTGGTGGGCAGGATTGAGGAGAATCCCAAAGCATTTTACAAATATGTGAAGAGTAAAAGGATGAGAAGAGAAGGGATTGGATCTATAAAAGGTGAAGGGGGAAAAGTCTGTGTGGGACCAGAAGAAATGGCAGAGGTGCTTAATAAGTACTTTGCCTCGGTATTCACAGTGGAGAGTGATCTGGGGGGTTGTACTACAGGAATGTGGCAAATTGAAAAGATTGAGTATGTGGACATTAAGAAAGAGGAGGTGTTGGAACTGTTAAATTCCATCAAGGTAGATAAGTCGCTGGGTCCGGATGGGAGGTACCCCAGGTTACTGTGGGAGGTGAGGGAAGTGATTGCAGAGCCCCTGGCGATGATTTTTACGTCGTCAATGGAGACGGGAGAGGTTCCGGAAGATTGGTGGATTGTGGATGTGGTGCCTATTTTCAAGAAAGGGAACAGGAATAGCCCGGGCAATTACTGATCAGTGAGTCTGACCTCAGTGGTCAGTAAGTTGATGGAGCGGATTCTGAGAGATAGGATTTATGAGCATTTAGAAAAGTTCAATCTGATCAGAAATAGTCAACACGGCTTTGTTAAGGGCAGATCGTGCCCTACGAGCCTAGTTGAGTTCTTCGAAAATGTGACTGAACACATCGACGAAGGAAGGGCGGTGGACGTGGTTTACATGGACTTCTGCAAGGCGTTTGATAAGGTCCCCCAAGCAAGACTTCTTGAGAAGGTAAGAGGGCATGGGATCCAAGGGGCTTTGGCCTTGTGGATCCAGAACTGGCTTGCTTGCAGAAGGCAGAGAGTAGTTGTGGATGGCTCTTTTTCTGCATGGAGGTCAGTCACCAGTGAAGTGCCCCAGGGATCTGTTCTAGGACCCTTGCTGTTTATCATTTTCATAAATGACCTGGATGAGGAAGTGGAGGGATGGGTGAGTAAGTTTGCTGACGATACGAAGGTTGGTGGTGTTGTGGATAGTCTGGAGGGATGTCTGAAGTTGCAGCGAGACATAGATAGAATGCAAGACTGGGCGGAGAAGTGGCAGATGGACTTCAACGCGGATAAATGTGTGGTGGTCCATTTTGACAGGACCAATGGGATGAAGCAGTATAATCTCAAGGGTAGGAGTCTTGGCAGTGTTGAGGAGCAGAAGGATCTTGGGGTCTGGATCCATAGGACTCTTAAATCTGCCCCACAAGTGGAGGATGTGGTCAAGAAGACATATGGTGTATTGGCCTTCATTAATTGAGGGATGGTGTTTAGGAGTCGGGAAGTAATGCTGCAACTTTATAAGACCCTTGTCAGATGCCACTTGGAGTACTGTGTGCAGTTCTGGTCGCCTCACTATAGGAAGGATGTGGAAGCTATTGAAAGGGTGCAGAGGAGATTTACAAGGATGTTGCCTGGATTGGGGAGCATGCCTTATGAAGATAGGTTGAGAGAGTTAGGTCTCTTCTCCCTGGAGAGACGAAGGTTGAGAGGCGACCTGATAAAGGTTTATAAGACGTTGAGAGGAATTGATAGAGTGGATTCTCGGAAGCTATTTCCCAGGGCTGAAATGGTCGCTACAAGAGGACACAGGTTTAAGCTGCTGAGGGGCAAATACAGAGGAGATGTTAGAGGTAAGTTTTTCACTCAGAGGGTGGTGAGTGAATGGAATCGGCTACCGTTAGTGGTGGTAGAGGCGAACTCGCTGGAGTCTTTTAAGAGACTTCTGGATGAGTACATGGGATTTAATGTGATTGGGAGTTACAGATAGTTCTATGGCCTGATAAGTATAGATATGATTGGCATAACTTGTGGGCCGAAGGGCCTGTTTATGCTGTAGTGTTCTATGTTCTATGTTCTAATGTGATTAAGAAGGGCTGTAGAGATAAACCAGGGAACTACAGACCAATGAATCTCATGTCAGTGATAAGGAAACTATTGGAGAAAGTTCTGAAGGAGAGAATCTATCTCCACTTGGAGAGGCAAAGCTTGTTCAAAGATATTCAGCATGGCTTCATCAGAAGGAGGTCACGCCTAATAAATCTGATCGCAGTTTTTGAGGAGATGACCAGGTGTGTAGATGAGGGTAGTGCAGTCGATGTAGTTTATATGGATTTCAGCAAAGCCTTTGCCAAGGAACTGCATGGGATACTTGTAAAGCAGGTAAATTCACATGGAATACAGGGTAATTTGATAAGGTGGATTCAAAATTGGCTCAGTTGTAGGGGACAGAGGATGATGACAGAGGTTGCTTTGTGATTGGAAGCCCGTGTCCAGTGGTGTACCCCAGGGGTCTGTGTTGAGTCCCTTATTATTCATCAGTTATACAAATGGCATTGGTGACTATTTGGGGGAGTAGGATCAGTAAATTTATGGATGACACAAAGATCGGACAGATGGTTAACAGTGAGGCAGAGTGTCTTGGGCTACAAGAAGATATAATCGGAATGGTCAAATGGGCAGATAAGTAGGAGATGGAACTTAATCCTGAAAAGTGTGAGGTGATGCACTTTGGGAGGAGTAATTTGACAAGAAAGTGTTCAATAAATGGTACAACACTAGGAAGTTCTGTGGAACAGAGGGACATTGACGTGTTTGTCCACAGATCTCTGAAAATGGAAGGGCATGTTAGTAGGATGGTGAAAAAGACATTTGGGAAATTTGCTTTTGTCAATCGAGGCAGAGATTACAAAAGCAGGGAGATTATGTTGGAATTCTGTAGAATTTTGGTGAGGCCACAGTGGAGTATTGCGTGCAGTTCTGGTCACCCCCACATTATCGGAAGGATGTGATTGCGCTGGAGGAGGTGCAGAGGAGATTCACCAGGATGCTGCCTGGGATGGAATATTTAAGTTATGAGGAGAGTTTGGGTAGATTGGATTGCTTTTGTTGGAGTGGAGAAGGCTGAGGGGCGATCTGATCGAGGTGTACAAGATTACAAGAGACATGGACAGAGTGGGTAAGGAGCAGCTGTTCCCCTTTGTTGGAGGGTCAGTCATGAGGGGACATTGGTTCACGGTTTAGAGGGGATGTGAAGAAAAGCTTTTTTACCCAAAGAGTGGTGAGGGTCTGGAATGTGCTGTCTGAGGGGTCCATGGAGGGGGGGATGCCTTATATCATTGAAATGTATTTGGATGAGTGCTTGGCACATCATAACATTCAGGGCTATGGGCCAAGTGCTGGCAGATGGGAACAAGTGAGAGTTCAGGTATTTCTAATGCATCAGTGCAAATTCAATTGGCCAAAGGGTCTCTTCCACGCTGTATGATTCTGTGATTCTGTGAATTTCTTGCTGTCCTTGATGTGGGGAGAATGGAAATGAAGGAATGTTAAACACTCCTCAATGGAGAAACATATCAGACCTTCAAAGGAGAGGTAAATTAAGATGAGAATGAGGATCTGAAATGGTTGTGGTATGGACATCTCAGTCAGATGGTTCTATTTTTAACTGATGTCAGTTTCTCTGAGGCAAGACAAGTAATGAACGTTGTTTCCTCAACTTCCATTAGAATAATGAATTGTAACAACCTCTGGACCACAGTGTCCTCATTTAATTAAAATTCCCTTTGGCAGAGCAGCATAGACCACCACAATTGAATTCCGGGTACAGACTAACCATTCTACAGGATTTGATTATGGCATTGTGTCCCAGTCAGATCTAAAGAGGCAAACTTAATTCAAACTTTTTCTTAGCTAAATCGATTCATTCTATAATGTAAACCCCGAGAAGCTCGGTTTAACTCCATCGATTAAAGCTTCAAGTTCTTGGAGTTATATTGATTTGTTTGTGCAGGTAACAGCAGGGGATAGTAAACTGTTTCATTATTGAGTCACCAGTAATTAGCAATGCAGACAGCAGTGTTTAGACAATACATTTGCCTCTCACAAAAACAAAAGGGGACACTGTGTGATTGAAGTACCGATGTAATTACACCTACTTAAGTCTTTTGAACAAATAAATTATAACATAGAAACTAGAAGCAGGAGTAGGCCATTCGGCCCTGCAATCCTGCTCCACTCACCTTCATCATGGCTGATCATCGAATTCAATATCCCAATTCCCCCCTTACCCCCATATCCCTCAATCCCTTTAGTCCCAAGAGCTTTATCTAATTTCTTCCAGAAATCACAACATTTTGGCCTCTGTTACATTCTGTGGGAGTGAATTCTACACATTCACCACCCTCTGGGTGAACAAATTTCTCCTCAACTCAGTTCTAAAAGGTTTACTCCTTATCCTCAAACTCTGACCTCTAGTTCTGGACTTACCCAACCACCGGGAACATTCTTTCTGAATCTACCCTGTCTAACCCTGTTAGAATTTTATAAGTTTCTATGAAATCTCCTCTCACTGTTCTAAAGTCCAATGAATACAAATCCAATCAACTTAGTCTCTCCTCATATGACGAGCCTGCCGTATATTGCATCTCTAAAAGAGTAGCAGGCTTCGAGCAAGTGTGAGTAATATTCTTCACTGTCCCTGACACTGCCCCAGTCCAGAGGCACATTTTGAAATGTTATAGTTCTGTTGCAGGTACAAAACTCTCTTAAACACGTAGGAAGCCTGAAATTTATAAATAGCTAACCATAACTATCAAATTCCATAGATTACTTTCAAAATAACATTTTGGAATTTGGGACATGGGTAAACTGAAATCTGACAGTGAATGAAGTACACTGAGGAGAAATGGTGACTTTTATCGATTGTCCCCAAAGTTTCTCCCCACTGGCGCGGGTCTTCCCCACCTCATGTCTGCGTTTGTTGTACACTCATTGATAGAGACTGATCACTGTGATTGGTCAGTAATCCCTTTATCATCGTGTTTGGCACAGGGAGGAGAGAGAGAGAGAGATGGAGAGGTTCAGGAAGAGAGTTCCTGAGCTTAGGCAGCTGAAAGTGTGGCCAACAATAGCAGAAAGATTAATATTGGAAATGCTCAAGGCGTCAACATTGGAGGTATGCAGAAATGTGGGCAGGGTGTGAGACTGGAGGCAGTTATAGAGATAGGGAGGGGTCTACGGTTTGGAGGGTGTTATAGAGATAGGGAGGGGTCTACGGTTTGGAGGGTGTTATAGAGATAGGGAGGGGTCTACGGTTTGGAGGGTGTTATAGAGATAGGGAGGGGTCTACGGTTTGGAGGGTGTTATAGAGATAGGGAGGGTTATCGGGGATTTCTTTTATTCACTTGTGGAATATCCTTATTTTCAAATTCCTCCATGATTTTACCTCCTCCCTATCTCTGTCACTTCCTCTAACCCCTACACCCATCCCTACCTACACCCGTCCCTATTTCTGCAACTTCCTCCAGCACTTATAATCCTCCCTATCTCTGTAATCTCCTCCAGCACCTATACCCTTCTCTACTGCTGCAACCTCCTCCAGCACCTATACCCCTCCCTAACTCTGTAACCTCCTCCAGCACCTATACCCCTCGCTATCTGTTTAACTTCCTTCAACCCCTTATAACTCTCCCTGTCTCTGTACCTCCTCCAGGCAATGACCTAGTGGTATTACCACTAGGCATCGCTGCTTGGCCAGCATTTATTGCCCATCCCTGGCTGCCCGAGGGCAGTTAAGAGTCACCCACGTTGCTGTGGCTCTGGAGTCACATGTAGGCCAGATCAGGTAAGGATGGCAGATTTCCTTTTCTGAAGGACATTACTGAACCAGATGGGGTTTTCTGACAATGGACAATGGTTTCAAGGTCATCAGTAGATTCTTAATTTCAGATATATTTCATTGAACTTAAATTCCACCATCTGTCGTGGTGAGATTCAAACCCGGGTCCCCGGAACATTAGCTGAGTTTCTGGATTAATAGTCAAGTGGTAATACCACTAGGTCATCGCCTGGAGGAGGTACAGAGACAGGGAGAGTTATAAGGGGTTGGAGGAAGTTAAACAGATAGCGAGGGGTATAGGTGCTGGAGGAGGTTACAGAGTTAGGGAGGGGTATAGGTGCTGGAGGAGGTTGCAGCAGTAGAGAAGGGTATAGGTGCTGGAGGAGATTACAGAGATAGGGAGGATTATAAGTGCTGGAGGAGTTGCAGAAATAGGGACGGGTGTAGGTAGGGATGGGTGTAGGGGTTAGAGGAAGTGACAGAGATAGGGAGGAGGTAAAATCATGGAGGAATTTGAAAATAAGGATGAGAATTTTAATCTCTATGTCGCAGAGTCAGTCTAGGTTTGTGAGTTCCCAGTCTGATGGGTAAATGGGGTTTCTGCCAATTCCGAACAGCTCATTCAACATCAGCAACATCAGAAACGGTCCAGTCATGTTGAGAAATGTATCCATCCAGCTGGAATGTGGGAATATTCTGAAGACAATGTCCTTGCACCAACACCATGAAGGCAGTTAGCAGTGAAACAATAAAAATGCCACAGCCGTGACAAACGGTCCCCCAGGGCATTGTGGTTCCTGAGAATTCCCTCCAGCGATGTGAATCATTTGGTGTATTCCACACTGAGAGTAATCGGGATTGGGGCACTAAAGGAATCCCTGGTAATAACGCAAGATGGTAGTGCTGGTGTTCAGGGACAGGATCTTAGTGAATGGTGTACAGTCAGGAGGGGATGTACGGCCTACTCCCTCTCCCACTGAGAATCATAGAATCCTACAGTGCAGAAAGAGGCCATTTGGCCCATCAAGTCTGCACCAATCACAACCCCACCCAGGCCCTATCCCAGTAACACCATGCATTTATTCTAGTTGGACCCCGACACTAAGGACAAATTAGCATGGCCAATCCACCTAACCTGCACATCTCTGGGGTGTGGGAGGAAACTGGAGCAACTGGAGGATATCCACGCCGACACAGGGAGAATGTGCAGACTCCGCACAGACAGCAATCCAAGCTGGGAATTAAACCTAGGTCCCTGGCACTGTGAGGCTGTAGTGATAATCACTGCGCCATCCATGCTGCCCTCAGTGGAATTTTCCAAAAAAAAATGACAAAAGACAGGATTTCCCACCTGTGCTCACCCCAAAATCATCAGAGGTCAATGGACCTTTGCATGGTCAACACCCCCCCATTCCCATGTTTCCTCCCCCACACCCAGCACCCCCACCTCCACAGCCCTCCTATCTAGTAGCTCTCCCCGTCCCCCAGCTCTCCCCATCCCCCAGCTCTCTCATCCTGCTGAGCCTGGTCCAAGTCAAAACTCATAAAGCCCAAAGCTTTTGCATCCTGAATGAGATGCCCCAGGTTACACATGGAGTCCTGGAACAATGCCCTTCTACAATGATTGAGGAGAGCTACAGTGACCTTCACAGCTGCAGTGGGGGGCAAGTGCCCTCCACCTCCCCACACTGTCAAGTTGGAACGAACGTGCCACGGTACCGCACAGTCTTCCAGGTGAGTCGGTGTCTCCTATGGTACATATTGTTTGACAGCTCCATGAAGGACATTCGGATCCTGTGCACCCTCAATCTCTTTCTGTGCCCCCTGTACACCTGGTGTGGCCTCCAACCCATGGGTCTGCCCTGCAGCCGCTGCTTCCCTGGTGCTGGGTCTTTGCCCTGGGTGGTGTTCCTGTTGCTGCTGGAGTTTGTGTTCCTCCAGTGCTGTGAGAAGAACAATAGGGATCTCCACTGGCCCCCGTAGCTATATCGCCCGATACCTGCGGGGATTGAGAAAGAATCTGCCCCGAGTGAGGCTGTAAAATCCTGACCTTGTCCTTTGTTTCTAGATTCCCCAACCAGGGAAAACATCCTCCCTGCATGTAATCTGTTGAGCCCTGTATTTACACATTTCAATCAGATCTCCTCTCATCCTTCTAAACCCCAGTGAGTACAGGTCCATTCAAAACAATCTCAACTCGTAGGACATTCTTGCCAACCCCAGTATCAGCCTAGTGACTCTCTGCTGCATTCCCTCTACGCCAAGTGTATTCTTAATGTAGATATGCCGGCGTTGGACTGGGGTAAACACAGTAAGAAGTCTGACAACACCAGGTTTAAATCCAACCGATTTATTTGATAGTAAACTCGCAAGCTTTCGGCTTTATGGCCTTTGTCAGGCGAATGAGGTGTTCTGGTCTCCAACACCACACGTACCAGCACAGAGTATTTACAGATTACTGATTAGAATGCGAATCTTTACACCTAACCTGCTATTCAAGTCTTAAAGTGGCTAACAATGTGAGTGGAAGGAGCACTGAGCACAGGTTACTGTGCTGTCTGGAGACAATACATGTCTCTTTAACCTGTATCTTTATGTGTATCCTCAGGCAGGGGAACCAAAACTGCACACAGTATTCCTGGTATCATCTCACCAAGGCCCTGTATAATTGCAGTGGGACATCCCTACTTCAGACATCCAATCATCTTGCAGCGAAGGCCAACGTATTTGCCTTCCTAATTGTTTGCTGCACTTGCCTCTCCACTTTCATTCACAGGTGTACGAGGGCACCCAGATCCCTTTATACATCCACACATTCCAATACATTACCATTTAAGTAATGCTCTTCCTTCCTGCTTTTCACATCAGTCTATAACTTCACATTGAGCCATGCTGTACTGCATCTGCCATGCGTTTGCCCATTCACCCAACTTGTGTAAACCATCTTGAAGCCTCCCTTGCATCCTCCTCACAGCTCACAATTCCACCCAGGCTTACAAAGCTTTGGACATGCCAGAATTCTCAGTCATGCCAAAGTGTGTAACACCAATTGGAGCATAGATCATTTTTATAGAATTATAGAGTCCTACAGTACAAAAGGAGGCCATTCAGCCCATCAAGTTTGCACCAATAACAATCCCATTCAGACCTTACTCCCATAACCTTGATATTTACCCTGCTAATTCCCTGATACTAAGGTCACTTTAGCATTGTCAATCAACCTAACCCACAACTTGGTAATGTTATATTTGGTTCCCTCATGACCAAAGGCAGATTGGGAGCAGTTCAGATTTTTGTGCTGGAGGAGAGTTTTCCTGGAAATCGAAACAGGAAGCACCATTTCTTATCAACTTCAGGCTGGAAGTTTCTTCTTAAAAGTTAAAGGGCTTGAGGTTTAAATGACTTGAGAGCTTGGCATTTCTGCAGAGCTTATTGTCTTTTTACTCAATTTTATGTTTACTGTTAACAATGCCAAAGATGTTACCTTCCCCCCTCAAATAATTCTGGACCATTTGCTCACATTGCCTAATGCCTACATTGTGTTCTTAAAATCCTCTCACTGAAAACTGGGTCTGTTTGAAGGGAGCTGCACTTCTGCTTCTGCCTCTCAGATCCATGGATGTGCAAAGTACAATCCCGCTCCCCGCATCCCCTCCCTCTCCCTGGTGAAAATGGTGGGTGTCAGGTTTGGCAGCCAGTTTTCCAGAATTGGGGCCTTGGTACCATTTAACCCTTCCATCCCCACAAAAAAATCAAGCTGGAGTTTGTATTTCTCCAGTGCCGTGAGAAGAACAATAACTCTGTTCATTATTGGATCCTGGTATGATTCCAATCTAGAAGCTGTTGTGACATTAATGTTTATGCAATTATATAAACAAAAACTTCTGAAATGCTAAGAGTTGTAAAATTTCATGGTTCTGTTAAAAAATGGTGTTTTTAAAAGGCATGTAGGTGCAAAATTGCAGTACACAGAGAGCACAGAGTGAAACATTGCATCCTGAGCCTAGGCAGTGATGTTGCCAAGACCACATGTTGTTTTTGAAGTTTGCCCAATCAGTTTAAACTAGCCATTGAATAACAGCAGCCTAACAGATTTGAATCTGATGTTTTGATAACCTGCAAACCAGTTCTATTATGGAGATTCTGGCATGTCATCAGGGGTTTCAGAACCAGCTCCAGACAGCCAGACAGCCACTGCCTCTGCCACAGTTTACAGCTGGAAAGAGAGACACACACATCCAGCAAATGTTCTCTGCCAGTGTAACAGCCACATTTATGTCTTAAAAGAAAGCCTCATCACAATCGTAAAGGTAACAATAGAAGGTAGTGAAAACAGAAAGTAAAGAAGACAGAGGATTCTGGAATCTCAAACCTGGTTATAGTTTGAGAATGATTAGAAGTTCTACTCACTTGGCAAATAGGTGAGAATTGTATTTATCTAAATAACATTCCATGAGAAAAATATTTTATTGGATTTATTAATTGTTTAGTTAACTTGGTCACTATTAGTGAGATAAAGAAAGTGCTACTTGTTATTTTTTCAGAGGGAACTTCAGGTAGTTATTTTGATTTGACAACTAAAAGCTGTTAAATGCAGATACTCTCCTTTCTCACGTGTACTTTAACAGATTATGAAGGGAGGTAATTTTTTTTCGAGTGGTTGAGTGTTAGTTCTCCGAGAAGCGATCAACCTTTTCTTTGTAACAAAGCCTTTCAGAAAGAGAAGGCAATGCTGTAACATGGTGGGATGCTGTAATCTACAGGACTGTAGCAGTTATTAGTTGGACTCCCTGCAGTGTATTCACGCTTACAGGAGTCCCCAGTTCCGCATTCACAATCAATGCACAGACATGGGAATGTGTCCCCAGATGTGTGTCAAGTATTTACAGGATAAATAGTGCCAAGATTTGCAGGTTACAGAAGGATTTAAAAGGCTCACAATCCCACTTTGGGACAGAATTGCAAAGCGTGTCCCACTCCAGGGACTTGAGCACTCAGCTGACCCTCTGTATGTTGCTGAATGAGTGCTGCACTTTCTGAGGCTCTGTCTTTTGAATGAGTTGCTCAATGTCGACCCAGTTCTCCACAATATCCTGGCCAATATTTATTCTTCAACCAACATCAATAAAACAGATCGTCACATTGTTTCTTGTGGGATCCTGCTGTGCACAAACTGGCTACCAGATTTCTTATATTACAATAGAACCCTCACAGTGCAGTAGGAGACCATTCAGGCCATTGACCCTCTGAAAGAGCATCTTATAAAAAGATCACCCTAGGATGAGAGGTCATAGCCTTAAGATGAGGGGTAGCAAGTTTAAAATAAAGTTGAAGAGAAACCATAAGACCATAAAGACAGAAGAGCAGAATTAGGCCACTCAGCCCATCAAATCTGCTCCATCATTCAATCATAGCTGATGTTTTTCTCATCCCCATTCTCCTGCCTTTTCTCCATAACCCCTGATCCTCTTATTAATCAAGATCTTATCTATCTCTGTCTTAAAGACACACAATGATCTGGCCTCCACAGCCTTCTATGGCAAAGAGTTCCACAGATTCATCATTCTCTGGCTGAAGAAATTCCTCCTCATCTCTGTTTTAAAGGATCGTCCCTTTAGCCTGAGGTTGAGTCTCTGGTTCTAGTTTTTCTGACTAGTGGAAACATCCTTTCCACGTCCACTCTATCCAGGCCTCACAGTACCCTGTAAGTTTCAATAAGAACCCCCTCATCCTTCTAAACTCCAACGAGTCTGGACCAGAGTGCTTAGCCATTCCTCATACGACAGACTGTTCATTCCAAGGATCATTCTTGGGAATCTCTTCTGGACCCTTTCCAAGGCCAGCACATCTTTCCTTAGAAATAGGCCCAAAACTGCCCACCATACTCCAAATAGGGTCTGAACAGAGCCTTATACAGCCTCAGAAGTACATTCCTGCTCTTATATTCTAACCCTCTCAACATGAATACTAACATTGCATTTGTCTTCCTAACTGCCAATTGAATCTGCACATTAACCTTAAGAGAATCTAGAACAAAGACTCCAAGTCCCTTTGTGTTTCTGGTTTTCTAAGCATTTTCCCATTTAAATAATAGTTTAAATTCCCCCTTCCAAAGTGCATAACCTCACACTTTTCCACATTGCATTCCATCTCCACTTCTTTGTCCACTGCCCAAAACTATCCAAGTCCTTCTGCAGCCCCCCCTGCTTCCTCAATACTACCGGTCCCTCTACATATCTTTGTATCATCTCAAACTTAGCAACAGTGCCTTCAGTTCCTTTTTCCAAAACGTTAATGTATATTGTGAAAAGTTGTGGTCCCAGCACTGACCCCTGAGGCACACCACTAATCACGGGCTGCCATCCTGAAGAAGACCACTTTATCCCCACTCTTTGCCTTCAGCCAATCCTCTATCCATGCCAGGTTCTTACCCTTAACACCATGGACCCTTCATTTATACAACAGTCTCCTATATGTGGCACCTTGTCAAAGGCCTTCTGGAAATCTAAATAAACCACGTGCACTGGTTCTCCTTTATCTAACTTCCTTGTTACCTCTTCAAAGAACCCTAATAGATTTGTCAGACACAACCTCCCCTTGACAAATCCATGTTGACTCAGTCCTACTTTACCATGCACATCCAAATACTCTGCAATCTCATATTTAATAATAGACTCTAAAATCTTGCCAATGGCCGAAGTCAGGCTAACTTCTGTAATTTCCCCTCTGTTGCCTCCCTCCCTTCTTAACCAACGGCATTACATTCACTACTTCCCAGTCCTCTAGGAATCTCCCTGTCTCCAAGTGATTCCTGAAAATCACCAGCAATACCTCCACAATTTCCTTAGCTATCTCTTTTAGAACCCTGGGGTGTAATCCATCTGGTACAGGTGATTTATCCACCTTCAGACCTTTCAGTTTCCCCAGAACGTTCTCCTTGGTGATGATCACTACACTCACTTGCACCCACTGATTTTCCTGGAGCTCCAGCATCCCACTAGTGTCTTCCACTATGAAGCAAAAGGAAGTATTCCTTTGTTCCCTATTACTATCTCTCCAGCCTCATTTTCCAGTGGTCCAATTTTTGCCTCTCTCTTACCTTTAATATATTGAAAAATATACATCTTCTTTCCTTTTACTAGCTAGCTTACACTCATATTTCATCTTCCCCCTCCCTAATGATTTGATTTGATGGGAGACTGGTAATGGGTTGAAAAGTGATGGGGAGAAGGCAGGAAAATGGTGATGAGAAGCGTATCAGCCATGATTGAATAGCGGAATAGACACGATGGGCCGAATGGTGCATTTCCGCTTCTATATCTTATGAACTTACTCAGCTCCTTGCCCATTATCTGTAACCCTGCACGTTTAGCATAGACAATGCACCTAACCAGTATGCCTTTGGACTGTGGGAGGAAACCAGAGCACCTGGAGGAAACCCATGCAGACACAGGGAGAACATGCAAACTCTGCACAGACAGAGACCGAAGGCCAGAATCGAACCCAGGTCCCGGGCGCTGTGAGGCAGCAGTGCAAACCACAGTGCCACTGGGTGATGATGACATTTAAACAATTATTTCATTGCCTGTGCCGCACTTTGGAAGATCCGCAGATTGTGGAAGACGAAACGCCACCCAGCCTTTTAAAGAAAATCATTGCCCCGGGGAATCATCTAAACCATAAATACCAAGTTTTATTGAGAAGAGAAAGTGTTTTTGCTGTAAATTAGACTGTAATGGAAAAACTGATTATTTTCAACAGAGCTAAAGGAAAGGGTGAACAATCAGGAACATGTTAAAAATGTCAAAATGATACACATTAATCCAGACTGACGGATTTTAGTCATAACAGCTTTTATTATCCAAGATGTCACACGTTAACAGAAGTTGTACAGATCAATATTTCACAGTTTTACAGACTCTATTTCTGACTTTCGTCAACGCAGGTTCCTGCGAATCACTGAAGTTTTCATTGGCCTGCAACACACTCTCCATGAACCCATTTAAAATTGTGCATGTTCCCATGGTTTCACACAAATTGAGAGCCAATCTCTGCATTTTAAAAGAATAATGGCTGCAAAGTCAGTGATAAATCATCAACTGCTGAACAATTTTGTTCCTATTCTGCTTTGGAGACACAGTTAATTGAGATTTTACGCAGCTTGAATGGAATTAATTAAATAAAAAACAAAAATAGTGGAAAAGAACAGTTTTGGGGCAAAAAAATGTGTTTTAACAGTTTGGGTAGCGACTTGAAAGAAATAGGGAAGAAAAGTCCCAACCAACCTTAATGCATCTAAGAGGAAACTGAATGAGGATTAACTAACGGAAAGCAAAGAGTGGAGATAAATGAGTGTTTTTCTGATTGGCAATCAGTGATTAGTGGTGTGCCTCAGGGATCAGTGTTGGGACCTCAATTGTTTACGATTTACATAGATGATTTGGAGTTGGGGACCAAGTGTCGTGTGTCCGAATTTGCAGATAACACTAAAATGGGGGGAAGAGCAAAGTGTGCAGAGGATGCTGAAAGTCTGCAAAGGGATATAGATAGTCTAAGTGAATGGATAAGGGTCTGGCAGATGGAGTACAATTTGGGTAATGCCAGATCATCCATTTTGATAGGAATAACAGCAAAATGGACTGTTATTTAAACGGTAAAAAATTGCAGCATGCTGCTGTGCAGAGGGATCTGGGTGCAGGAATCTCAAGCAGCAGGTAATGAAGAGGGCAAATGGAATTTTGTCCTTCATTGCTAGAGGGATGGAGTTTAAAGACAGCGAGGTTACGTTACAGTTGTGTAAGGTGCTGGTGAGACCACACCTGGAGTTACTGTGTACAGTTTTGGTCTCCTTACTTGAGAAAGGATTTACTGGCACTGGAGGAGGTGCAGAGGAGATTCACTGGGTTGATTCCAGAGTTGAGAGGGTTGGCTTATGAGAACAGACTGAGTAGACTGGAGCTATACTCATTGGGATTCAGAAGAATGAGGGAGATCTTATAGAAACATGTAATATTATGAAGGGAATAGATAAGATAGAAGCAGGGATGTTGTTTCCGCTGGCAGGTGAAACTAGAACTAGGGAGCATAGAATCAAAATAAGGGGAAGCAGATTTAGGACTGAGTTGAGGAGGAACTTCTTCACACAAAGCGTTGTGAATCTGTGGAATTCCCTGTTCAATGAAGCAGTTGAGGCTACCTCACTGACTGTTTTTAAGGCAAGGATAGATAAAGTTTTGAACAGTAAAGGAATTAAGGGTTATGGTGAGTGAGTGGGTAAGTGGAGCTGAGTCCACAAAAAGATCAGCCATGATCTTATTGAATGGCGGAGCAGCCTCGAGAGGATAGATGGCCTCCTCCTGCTCCTAGTTCTTATGTTCTAGGATATATGCAAGGTGATAAAGGGAAAGATTTCTGAGGTGAAGCTGTAGAATCCCTACAGTGCAGGGGAGGCTATTCGGCCCATCGAGTCTGCACCAATTCTCTGACAGAGTATCTCATTCAGTCTCCCCTCATCCTATCCCCAAAATCCTACATATTCCCATGGCTAATTCCTTTAACCTACACATCTCGAGACACTAAGGGGCAATTTAACATGGCCAATCTTTGGAGTATGGGAGGAAACCAGAGCAAACCCACACAGACACAGGGGGAGCATGCAAGCTCCACACAGGCCGTGACCGAAGGCTGGAAGTGAACTCAGATCCCTGGCGCTGTGAGGCAGCAGTGCTAACCACTGTGCCACCCTAAAGAAGGTGAAAGAGGCTAAACGAAGACTTGAACCTGTTGAGCTGAATGATCTATCACTGTACTATAGATCACACATTACACAGGAACACAAGGATTAGGAGCAGAAGTCGGCAATTCTTCGAGAAGTTGGCAATTCTTCGAGCCTGCTCCCCCATTCAGTCACGTCATGGCTGATCTCTCCCTGGTCTCAAATCCACCTTCCCACCTGTTCCCTAGATCCCCTTATCCCTTTTTCTATCAGAATATATCTAGCTCCTTCTTGAAACCATCCAATGATTCAGACTCTAACGCGCTCCAGGGCAGCGAGTTCCACAAATTCACCCCCCCCCACACCCCCCTCTGCAACAAGTAGTCCCTCCTCATCCAGGTTTTAAATCTACTGCCTCACAACCTATCCCTGTGACATCTTGTTCCAGATTGCCCCACATGGAGGAAACATTTGGGGCTTAATTTTACCATCAAGTTGTGCCCATTTACGGGTGTGAAAACTCCGGTAAAGTCAGGCGTGAGGTGCGTGGCGCAATCCGTGCCCACCTTTACCAAGGCCCAATAATGACCGCCCTCAGCACCACACCCAAAACAGGCGCCACATCAATTTAAATGTATTTGCATGAATTTAAATTGACTTAACAGGCTGCACACCTAACCTCACTGGCTCTTCCCCCTTTTCTGCTGCCTTTACCAATCCAGATTTGGTGTGAAACACACATGCTCGCTCTGATTGGAACGCTCCAGTTTCTGAGGAGGTAGTTTCCAAGCTTCCGGTGGCTCCCTGACTCAGATCGGTGGATGGGGGGAAGGAGGGGGAGGCGGGTCTGATGGTTTGTTGTGGGGAGGGGTAGGGGGCTGAGCGCTGGGTGGGTGGGGAAGGAGGGACCACTACCACTCTGCATGCAATTGGTGGGGGGAGGGGGGGACCTGCTGTCACTCTGTGTACGATTGATGGGGGGGGGGGGGGGGGGAAGGTGGGTAGGGGATAGCCATCAGCGAGGGTGTGGGGTAATGTCTGTGAGGATCGGGGGAGGCATTATCTGGCCCAGGAGTGATGTGGCAGGGGAACATTTTCCTATTTTTTATTTATTGTTCATATACAGTTAGTCAAACAGAGCTACAGGATTTCATTTGAGTTAAGCCTCATCCACAGCGTGATTTGGAATCGCTGATATTTTTTCAGGCAAAGTGCGTATGGGGTCATCTGAGAATGATCTAAAAGTCAGATCTGAAACACTCCCAATTTCAAGTCCCCCCAGCACTTAGAATCAAAATAAACCCTTGGTCTGCACTTGCTTGATCAATCCCTTTTAATATTTCATACACCTCAATCAGATCCCCTCTCATCTTCTGGACAATAGTGGGTATAAATCCAAACTGCTTAATCTCTCCTCAAAGGTCAACCCTTTTATTCTTGGGCAGCATGGGGGCACAGTGGTTAGCACTGCTGCCTCACAGCACAGGGACCTGGGTTTGATTCCCAACTTGGGTCACTGTCTGTGTGGAGTTTGCACATTTTTCCTGCGTCTGCGTGGGTTTCCTCCCACAGTCTAAAGATGTGCTGGTTAGGTTGATTGGCTATGCTAAATTACCAGTGTCAGAGGATCAGCAGGATGAATATATGGGGCTATGGACCGGGTTGAATCGTGGTCAGTGCACACACAACGGGCTGAATGGCCTCCTTCTGCACTGTAGGGATTTCATCATTCTATGAATCCATCTGGTGAACCTCCTCTGAACTGCCTCCAATGCCACCACATCCTTTCTCAAATAAGGAGATTAAAACTGAACACAATACTTCAGATGCGGCCTCACCAACACCATTCTGTATACATTCTACAGAATCCCAGCAATGCATTGTTGTTAATTCTGGGCTTTAGGGAGATGTTAAGCCCTTGTATGCTCTGAAAATGCAGTAGAAACAGTCGCACTGTTTTAAAAGGCAATTTGATAAAAACTCAAAAGAGGTAAAACTTACAGAATGATGGGGAAAGGACAGGGTGGTGGAACCAATTGGACAATTCCTTCAAAGTGTCAGCGAAGATATAAATGGGTCAGATGTCTCATGCTGTGTTACAATGTTCAAAGTGTTTTAGTCCCTTTGAAGTTCAACACTTGCCATCAATGGAAGGAAGGGAAACCCTGCAATAACTGCACAGTAAAGATTCTAATGATCATTACTGGGGTTGAATGGAAAAAGCTAATTCCTAAACATAAGTGACAGAACTGTCCTGAACATTCAACCTCTCAGTTGCAGTCCTGTAATAAAAGATGATGCCAGTCCAGCTTCTTCACAACCCCACTTTATTCTTCTTCACACCCAACACCCAGTGCCACCTGTAACCCCTTTATATATCCCAGTGAGTGCTATTAAACAATTAACATACAAATTAGATCTAAAGTGGAGGTTGCGGTTAACCCTTTCCTGACACTGCAGTGCTCACTGCTGGTCATTTTCGTAAAATATTCCTGATCTACAGAGACTAACACCTCGGTATCCTTAAAGCAGGGGCTATCAGATTGCCAGTTGTTGATTCAAGACTCATGGGAATATTATCATCACATCATAGAAACCCTACAGTGCAGAAGGAGGCCATTCGGCCCATCGAGTCTGCACTAACTACGATCTCACTCTGCCTATTCTCGTAACCCCATGTATTTACCTTGATAATCCCTCTAACCTATACACCCCGGGACACTAAGTAACAATTTTGCATGGCCAATCAACCTAACCCACACATCTTTGGAATGTGGGGGAAAACCGGAGCACCTGGAGGAAACCCAGGCAGACACGGGCACAATGTGCCCAAGCTGGAATCAAACCCAGGTCCCTGGAGCTGTGAGGAGCAATGTTGCCACTGTGCCACTACACCACCATAGTGCCAGCATGCCATCATAGAATTAGAATAATTTAATAACTTGACGCAATGTGACCTTTCATAAATTTTCCCATTAAAAAGAAACCTTATGTTGTGGTTGTGTGCTGAGGAACTGCACAAAGTTTAACAGATGATAACAGCCCTATCTTCTGTGTTCAACATCAAGAACCAAATGAAGTTCATAAGAGTTCAAGACTGGAGCTTCATTTGGGGGTGTTAAAGCTTAATTAGCAACAGTTGATCTTCTGGTATCTGCTTTTGCTGTGGCGAATGAGTTCGATCACTGAATAGGGAATAAATTATCTACCTTGTCATTATTAATATAGTGTATCACAGTGTCAGTCATAGATATTATTAATAACCAAGATAGTCGCCATAATCCAACACATCCAGTTTTAATCTTTAAACTATACCTGCTTAAGCAATTGATTTATAAACTAGAAGACTGAAAACCAAGAGTCAGAAACTGGGATTAGGCTGGCAATTTGAACTGAATGGGCTCTTTCTGTGAGTTTAACTTTTTGTTTAGTTTTACTTATTAGTGTCAAGTAAGCTTACATTAACACTGCAATGAAGTTACTATGAAAATCCTCTACTGCCACACTCCGGCGCCTGTTCGGGTTCATTGAGGGAGAATTTAGCACGGCCAATTAAGCTAACCAACATGCCTTTGGGAAGAAGCCAGAGCACCCAGAGGAAACCCACACGGACAATGACCCAAGCCAGGAATCGAACCCAGGTCCCTAGTGCTGTGAGGCAACAGCGCTAACCACTGTGTCACCGTGATCCTCTGATTTGAAATCATTGTACATTGCCTTCCTGAACCACAGCAGTATTGAGTTGATGATCAGCCATGATCATAATAGATAGCAGAGCAGGCTCGAAAGGTCGAATGGCTTCCTCCTGTTCCTATTTTCTATGTAGGTACATCTACAGTGCTGTTAGAGAGGTAATTCCAGGATTTTGACCCAGTAACAGTGAAGGAACAGTGATATATTTCCTAGTTAGTCCTGTATGTTAGGGTGATTTCTTTCCCTGTAGCGTTATAATCCAGTGGCATGTATGTGAATTAAACAGGCAATGTATCCAAAATGAATTTCCGAATGGACAATTACGAGAATTTGAACAACATTGGGAAAATGAAAATGTGATTTGAGGGGAACCTAGAGATGGTTCCCTGCGTTTGCCACTCTTGTCTTTCCAGATGGCAGTTGGTCACAGGATTGGAAGATGCTGCCTAAGGAAGCTTGGTGAGTTGCTGTAGTGCATCTTGCATATAGCATACTGTGTGTCAGTGATACAGGCAATGAAGGTTGAAGGTGGGGGATAGGGTGCCAATCAAGTGGGGTTGCTTTGTCCTGGATGGTGTCAAACTCCTTTAGTGTTGTTGGAGCTGCACCCATCCAGGCAAATGGCAAGGATTCCATCATGCTCCTGACTTAGATAGTAGACTGGCTTTGGGATTTACCACCTAGAACATAGAACATAGAACATAGAACATTACAGCACAGAACAGGCCCTTCGGCCTTCAATGTTGCGCCGACCAATATAAAAAGCAATGCCCTTCCAAACTAAACCATTCCCTTCTCTTCCATATACTTATCAACTAACCTCTTAACCGCCACCAAACTTGGCGCATCTACAACTGCTGCAGGCAGGGCATTCCACTCCCGAACCACCCTTTGGGTAAAGAACCTACCTCTGATATCCGTCCTATAACTATCAACCCTTAATTTAAAGCTGTGTCCCCTCGTGCTAGCTTTCTCCATCCTAGGAAAAAGGCTATCACTGTCCACCCTATCTAAACCTCTAATCATCTTATATGGTTCGATTAGGTCCCCTCTTAGCTGCCTCCTTTCTAACGAAAACAACCTCAAATCCCTCAGCCTCTCTTCATAAGACCTGCCCTCCATACCAGGCAACATCCTGGTAACCCTCCTCTGTACCCTCTCCAATGCCTCCACATCTTTCTTATAATGTGGGGACCAGAACTGCACACAATACTCCAAGTGCGGCCGCACTAGAGTTTTTGTACAGTTGCAACATGACGTTGCGGCTCCGAAATTCAATCCCTCTACCAATAAAAGCCAAGACTCCATATGCCTTCCTAACAACCTTCTCGACCTGACTGCCTACTTTCAGGGATCTATGCACATACACACCAAGATCCCTCTGTTCTTCTAGACTACTAAGAATCCTACCATTTGCCCTATACTCTACACATTTATTATTTCTGCCATAGTGCATTCCCTCACACTTTTCCACATTAAACTCCATTTGCCACCTCTCGGCCCAGCTCTGCAACTTGTCCAAGTCTCTCTGCAAACTATAACACCCCTCTTCACTATCTACCACTCCACCGACTTTGGTGTCATCCGCAAATTTACTAATCCATTCTTCAATACCCTCATCCAGATCATTTATAAAAATTACAAACAGCATGGGCCCCAAAACAGACCCCTGAGGCACACCACTCGTCACCGAACTCCACGATGAATATCTCCCATCAACCACCACCCTCTGTCTTCTATCTGCTAGCCAATTCCTAATCCAATTAGCTAAATCAACCTCTATCCCATACATCTGCATTTTCTGCAGAAGTCTTCCATGGGCCACCTTATCAAACTCCTTACTAAAGTCCATATATACCACATCAACCGCCTTACCCCCATCCACCTCTTTGGTCACTTTTTCAAAAAACTCAATAAGGTTAGTAAGGCACGACCTACCCTTCACAAAAACATGCTGACTATCCCCAATCAATTCATTTCTCTCTAAATAACTATAAATCCTATCCCTAATAATTCTCTCCAATACCTTGCCCACAACAGAAGTAAGACTCACTTGGCCTATAATTCCCTGGAAGGTCTCTCTTCCCCTTCTTAAACAATGGGACCACATTCGCTATCCTCCAGTCCTCCGGAACCACACCCGTAACCAACGACGCCCTGAAGATCAGAGCCAGAGGCTCTGCAATCTCCTCTCTTGCCTCCCAGAGAATCCTAGGGTAAATCCCGTCCGGCCCAGGGGACTTATCCAACTTCAAACCCTCGAGAATATCTAGCACATCCTCCCTATCTACTTCGATACCTTCCATTTTGCTACCCTGTACCTCAGTGTTCTCCATAACTACATTTACATCACCCTGCGTGAATACCGAAGAGAAATATTTATTCAGTACCTCTCCAATCTCTTCAGGCTCCACGCACAACTTCCCACTGCTGTCTATGACTGGCCCTATCTTGCCCTAACCAATCTTCTATTCTTAACATATCTAAAGAAAGCTTTAGGATTCTCCTTAATCCTATCAGCCAAAGTCTTCTCGTGTCCTCTCTTAGCTCTTCTCAATTCACTCTTTAGCTTCCTCCTGGCTAATCTATAGCTATCCATTGCACTAACCGAGCCTTCAATCCTCATCCTGACATAAGCCTCCTTTTTCCTTTTAACCAGCAAATCAACTTTTTGTAACAATTTTCCTTTTTGTAACACTTTTTCCTTTTAACCAGCAAATCAACCTGTTGTAGAATTCCCAGCCTCTGATTAGTTCCTGTATTCCACAGTATTCATATGGCTGTTCATTAAAATTCTGGTCAATGGTAACCCCCAGGATGTTGATGGTGGGAGATTCAGTGATGATAATGCAAGAAATATAGTCAGATTCTCTGATATTTGAGCTGGCCATTTCCTGTCAAATGTATGGCATGAATATTATTGTCAGCCCAAACCTGAATAATGTCCGCATCTTCTGCATTTGGACATGGACTATGACCAACCATGTGCCACAGGGGTTAGTGCTGGGTCCACTTGTATTTGTCATTTATATTAATGATTTGGAAGAGAATTTAAGAGGCATTGTTAGTAAGTTTGCAGATGATGCCAAGATTGGTGATATAGTGGACAGTGAAGAAGATTATCTAGGACTCGATAGGATTTTGATCAGTTGGGCTAGTGGGCTGATGAATGGCAAATAAAGTTTCAGTTTGATAAATGCAAAGTGATGCATTTTGGTAGATTGAACCAAGGCTGGACTTACTCAGTTAATGGTAGGGCATTGGGAAGAGTTATAGAACAAAAAGATCTAGGAGTACAGGTTCATAGCTCCTTGAAAGTGAAGTCACAGATGGACAGAGGTGAAGAAGACATTTGGTATGCCTGGTTTCATCGGTCAGAACATTAAATACAGGAGTTGGGACATCCTGGTGAAGTTGTACAAGAATTGTGTACAGTTCTGGTCACCCTATTATAGAAAGGATATTATTAAACTAGAAAGAGTGCAGAAAAGATTTACTAGGATGCTACCGGGACTTGATGGATTGAGTTAAAAGGCGAGGCTGGATAGACTGGGACTTTTTTCTCTGGAGCATAGGAGGCTGAGGGGTGATCTTATAGAGGTCTATAAAATAATGAGGGGCACAGGTCAGCAAGATAGTCAATATCTTTTCCCAAAGATAGGGGAGTCTAAAACTAGAGGGCACAGGTTTAAGGTGAGAGGGGAGAGATACAAAAGGGTCCAGAGGGGCAATTTTTTCACAGAGAGGGTGGTGGGTGGCCAGAAGTAGTCAATGGGTATACAATTTTGTCTTTTAAAAGGGGTTAAGACAATTACATTGGTAAGATAGGTATAAGGGGATATGGGCCAAATGTGGGCAATTGGGACAAGCTTAGTGGTTTAAAAAAAGGCTAGCATGAACAAGTTGGGCCAAAGAGCCTGTTTCCATGCTGTAAACCTTATGAGTCTACGACAGCTTCAGAATTTGAGGAGTTGTGTGTGGTGCTGAACATTGAGCAATCATCAGCAAACTACACTTCTGACCTTATGATGAAGCAGTGGAAGGATTGTTGGGTCTAGGACACTAACCTTGAGGAATTCGTACAGACATGTCCTGGGAAAGACAAGATCAACCGCTACCAAATACAACCATCTTCCATTGTGCCAAAATGACTCCAACCAACAGAGAGTTTCCCCCTGATTTACAGTGATTCCAATTCTTGCTGGAGCTCATTGACACCACACTTGGTTAAATGTTGCGTTGATACCAGGGGTATGCTCTCTCACCTCACATCATAGGGTGGTGATATTGGGGACACAGGAGGAGGAGGCCAAGAGAATTCATCCATTCAACATTGTGGCAAATAGTTTGAGCTTTGTTTTTGCACTTACATTCTGGACTCCACCATTGTGGAGGGGGCATCAGTTGTGGAAGCTTCTCCTCCCATTGGGTGTTTAATTTTTCACCATCATTCACAACTGAATATAGGCAGAGCTTTGATCTGGTTCTTTTGTTGTGGAATCACCTAACTTTGACGAAAGCATGCTGCTTCCACTGTTTAGCATGATGTGGAGATACCAGCGTTGGACTTGGGTAGACACATTAAGAAGTCTCACAACACTAGGTTAAAGTCCAACAGGTTTATTTGGAATCACGAGCTTTCGGAGCACTGCTCCTTCATCTTCTCCACTCACCTGAGGAAGGAGCAGTGCTCTGAAAGCTTATTATTCCAAATAAACCTGTTGGACTTTAACCTGGTGTTGTGAGATTTCTTACTGTTCAGCATGCATGCAGTCCTGTGTTGTAGCTTCACCAGGTAGACACTAATGTTGCGCCTGGCATGCCCTTTCTGCACTCTTCATTGAACCAGGGTTAATTCGCTGCCTTGGTGGTAACAATAGGGTGGAGGATATGTCGGGTCATGAGGTTACAGATTGTGGTTGAATACAATTCTGCTGATGGCCCCCAGTGTCTCCTGGATATCCAGTTCTGAGCTGTTAGATATGTTTGAAATCAATCCCATTTAACAGGGTTGTAAGTGTCACACAACATGATAGAGTGTAGGTTTGGTAATAAGATGGAAATTCATCTCCAAAACAATTGTACATTGGTTCCTCCTCCCATTACCATCAGGCACAGATATTTTTGGTAGATTGGTGAGAATAAGTCGAGTAGGTTTCTCCCTCTTGTTGGTTCCCTCAACATCAGTGGCAGACACAGTCTGACATCGATATCTTTCAGGATTCACAGTAAGAAGTCTCACAACACCAGGTTCTTACTGTGTTTACCCCAATCCAATGTGGGCATCTCCACATCATTTCAGGATTCAGCCAGTCAGTCAGTATGGTGTCACTGAGACAATTGTACATTGGTTCCTCCTCCCCCACATGGAAATTCCCCCACCCAGAACACATTCTGCTCCCTCGCCACCCTCAGTGCTTCCTCCCTGTGATGTTTAACACAGAGGAGTACCGATTCCTCAGCTGAGATTTTCCTTGTCCGTCTTTGATTTGATGCCGTGAGTAGTCATGGGGGTCTCACAGATGTTGATGTTGAGGATTCCCAGAGCAACTCCCTCCTGATTGTCTCCCCTGTACTGCTATCTGCATGGAGCCACATGGGAGCATTTACCCAAACGTACCCCTGAGAAAAGAATATCATTTGAAAGGGAAAATATAGATTGTCACTTCAAAAAGATAGAAACATACATTCCGTCACGCAAAAATATATTTATTCAGCTGCTTATTCACTCAGTCCTATATAAATTACAATACAAATATCGGCCAGCTAGCCCATCTGCTCCAATTCTGTGGTTTGTGTTCCGATGAGTCTATTCCAATCCACTTTCATAGAATTTCTATAGTACAGAAGGAGGCCATTCAGCCCACCAAGTCTGCATCAACCACAAACCCATCCACGCTCTATCCCTACAAACCCATGGATTTACCCTACCTATTTCCATTCACACTAAGGGGCAATTTAGAACGGCCAATCCACCTAACCTGCACACCTTTGGAGTGTGAGAGGAAACCGCAGCACCCAGAGGAAACCCAGGCAGACATGGGGAGAGCATGCAGACTCCACACAGATAGTGAGCCAAGCTGGGAATACGAACCCGGGTCCTTGGCGCTATGAGGCAGCAGTGCTGACCACTGTGTCACCATTGCCACGCCAAGTCTGACCCTGTCTCTTTCTTTCTCAAGTGATTCTCTCGCTGCCTTTTCGATTCTGTTCATTAATTTTTTTTTTGCCACATGGTATTTCAAGCTCCTGCCAGTTTGTGACAGCTCCTATCAGTTCCACTGAACAAAGAGTCCAGATAACTTGTCTAATGGGTTGGTGAAAATTAATGAGCCCAGATGTGTTGAGCTCTTTGACCTGTTCGCTCGGCTTCTGTTGCAGGCTCGGCCCTACAGGCAGCCTAACGAGAGTATTGGTAAATCAGTGTTGAAATCGGAGGGATTTTGTTATTTTACTGTTTCCTGACACAATCGATTTTGATGATCTGAAACCTCTGATTTCAGTCAGCTGGAATCTCTTCGCTCTCTCAACAGATGATGATCTCTTTCTACTCATGATGGATTAGTCAGTGGCATTAGTTAGTCACCTGTTTCCTCCTTTGGGCAGACCTCTGGGATGTTAAGTACAGTTAACGAGCTTCGGAAAAGACTTTCCCAGCTCCAGCCTCCGCAGCCAAGACGTGTAAATCAGTATAATTAAACTGCATTGACAAACTGTCAAAAGAGTTTGATTAATCGCAGTTTGAAAATGATGGTTGGATCACAGGATTCACAGCATTGACACGGGGCTGCTGTGAGGCTAATTGCAGTGTGGCTGCAACCTCAAAACACCATTTAAACTTTGGGCGATGGCTCACGTGATTCCACATCTTAATCGCGCTCCTGTATTGGGAGAAGTATTGCAGGGTGTTAACGAATGCTAACGGTGTTTTCTTCTGGTTGAATCGCCAGCTTCCATTTCTGCTTCAGTCAACACCTCAAAAATAATTACAGTGTGTTTGTATTTAAACTCCTTTGAATCATAAAATCAAAAAGCAGGGCTGCCATTCAGCCCATTGCCTCGTGTGCTACCTCTTTGAAAGATAGTAACATAGAATCCCTATAGTGCAGAAAGAGGCCATTTGGCCCATCAAGTCTGCACTGACTGCAATCCTATCCTATCCTTGTAATCTTACTTATTTACCTTACTAAGCTCTCGATACTAAGAGATGATTTGATACTGCCAATCAATTCAACCTGCACATCTTTCAGACTGTGGGAGGAAGCCGGAGCACACGGAAGAAACGCATGCAGACATGGGGAGAATGTGCAAACTCCACAAAGTGAGCCAAGCCAGAAACTGAACGCAGATCCCTGGAGCTGTGAGACAGCAGTGCTAACCACTGTGCCACCGTGCCACTCCAGCAAGTAATCACTGGTTAGTCCTAATTCCCATCCGGCTCTTTTCCCGCAAAAGGGGAAGTCCGGAATTCTCCTGCCCAAAAGGCTCCGAATGCTGAATGAAAATGTCAAGATTATGACTGGTGGGTTTTTGTTGGCTAAGGGTTTTATAGGATGATGGAGAATATGTTATTAAATGGTGTTCAGCTCGAGATCTGCCAGCACCTATCTAAAAGGCTAACAACTCCAGAATAACTGAGCCTTTATATTATCCCCTTTACATATTGTCCAGAGGTGACTGCTCTTGACATCATAGATTCAGAGAATTGTACAGGACAGAAAAGGCCCTTCAGCCCGTCGAATCCGTACCGTCAACAACTACCACTAAAATCGCACTAATCCCATTTTCCTGCCACTTGTCCCATATCCTTGAACATTAGGATATTTCAAGTGCTTTTCCAAATTAAAAATTGTAAGGTTTCCGACCTCCACTACCTTCCCAGGCAGCGCATTCCAGATTCCCACCATCTTCTTGAAGATTTTTCTCAAATCTCCTCTGAATCTCTTGTCCCTCACCTAAACTCTGCCTCCTCGTGACTGACCCTTTAGTCAAGGGGAACAGCTGCTCCCTACTTACCCTGTCCATACCCGACAAGGCTGCATTTGACTGAGTGCCACATCAAGGAGCCCGGGTAAAACTGGAGTCAACAGGTATCGAGGGGGAAACTCTCTGCTGGTTGGAGTCATATCCAGCACAAAGGAAGATGGATGTGGTGGTTGGAGATCAATCATCTCAGCTCCAGGACATCACTACAGGAGTTCCTCAGGGTTAGTGTCCAAGGCCCAACTATCTTCAGCTGCTTCATCAATGACCTTCCCTCCATCATAAGTTCAGAAGTGGGGATGTTCGCCAACGATTGCACAATGTTCAACACCATTCACCACTCTTCAGATACTGAAGCAGTCCATGTCCAAATGTAGCAAGAACTGGACAATATCCAAGTTTGGACTGGCATATAGCAAACAACATTTGCACCACACAAGCACCAAGTACTGACTATCTCCGACAAGGAAGGATCCAACGCCTCTCCTTGACATTCAGTGGATTTGTCATTACTGAATCCCCTATTATCAATATCCTGGTGATTACCATTGATCAGAAACTGAACTGGACCCGACCTCATCAATACCAGGAGTGATTTTTGAGCCCACATCAACTGTGGTCAGGATCACAGGACGCAGGAGCAAAATCCAGTGAGAATTGGAAAATCCGAAACTCGCTGGCAAAATGTGATTTCCACTTCTCAACCTCCTTTCGTCGGGGGTTGAGAATGACATTTTAATGACATTAAAAGCGTGAAGCACACGACAGAATGTCGGGAGTCTCACTGCAATAGATTAGCATGTCATTAGTGAGAGCTCACGCTGGGACTTCCCCCCTCACTGAATATTCAGTGGGTACCAACGTGAAGTGACAGTTTTATAAGAATGTGTACCCGGCAACATCAACTCCAAAGGGCATATTGACATCTTTGGTGGGACAGGGGAGGTAGGAGATAGTGGGGAAGAGTCTCTTCCAGGCCTTTCCTTCCCTTCCCTTTGTTTAAAGGGGTCAGGCAATAAGACAAAGCATACTGTTCATAGAGTAGGAGAGACTGCAGAAAATACTGTTGTAGTCACAGCTAGGGTGTAGATAAAGATCAACTTAATGCAAAGTAGGTCCATTCAAATGTCTGACAGCAGCAGGGAAGAAGCTGTTCTTGAGTTGGTTGGTATGTGACCTCAGACTTTTGTGTCTTTTTCCTGATGGAAGAAGGTGGAAGACAGAATGTCGAGAGTGGGGGGCTTAATTATGCTGGCTGCTTTTCCGAGGCAACAGGAAGTGCAGACAATATCAATGGATGGGAGGCTGGTTTGAGTGATGGATTGAGCAACATTCATGAACTTTTGTAGTCCCTTGTGGTCTTGGGCAGATCCAGAGCCATACCAAGCTGTGATACAACCAGAAAGAATGTTTTCTATGATGCATCTGTAAAAGTTGTGAGAGTCATAATGGACATGCCAAATTTCCTTAGTCTTCTGAGAAAGTAGAGGCATTGGTGGGCTTTCTTAACTATAGCATCAGCATGGGGTGACTAGGGCAGATTGTTGGTGATCTGGGCGCCTAAAAACCTGAATTCTTGACCAATTCTACTTTATCCCCATTGATGTAGACAGGAGTATGTTCTCCTTTACGCTGAAGTCAATGACTATTTCCTTTGTTTTGTTGACATTGAGGGAGAGATTATTGTTGCTGCACCAATTCTCTCTTTCATTCCTGTATCTGTCTCATCATTGTTTGAGATCTGACCCACTACAGTGGTGTTGTCAGCAAATTTGAAAATCTAATTGGAGGGGAATTTGGTCGCACAGTGATAGGTGTATAAGGAGTATAGAAGGGGGCTGAGAAAACAACCCTGTGGGGCACCAGTGTTGAGGATGATTGTGGGGATGGTGTTGTTGCCGATCCTTACTGATTGTGGTCTGTGAATTAGGAAGTTCAGGATCCAGTCGCAGAGGAGGGAGCCAAGCCCACCTACAGAGTTTGGTGATGAGTTTTGTAGGAATAATGGTGCTCAAGGCTGAGCTGCAGTCAATAAATATGATTTTGACATAGATGCCTTTGTTGTCTAGGCTTGAGTGCAGGGCAAAGGAGATGGCATTTGCTGTGGATCTTTTGCGGTGTTAGGCAAACTGTAGTGGATTCAGGTAGTCTGAGAGGCTGGAATTGATTCGTGCCATGACTAACTTTTCAGAGCACTTCAGAAATGTGTGGATTAGATGGATTGGCCAACATAACCTTCCATCTCCCTACTCGTAACAAGACCTCTTGGATGCGCCTCCACTCTAAGCATTGGCATCTTATCGACTATGTAAGTGTCGGGAGAAAATTCAGGCAGGATGTCAGAGTGACCAAGGCCATGTGTGGTGCTGACTGCTGGACAGATCATAGTCTCATCGTCTCCAAAACGAGGCTCCGCATCAAGAGGCGAACACAGGAAGTAAGGTTATGAAAAGAATCAATGCAGCCAAGCTAAAGAACCCCAGCATAGCTTCAGCACTGGCTGAAGACTTACAAATCAAGCTTGCTGATCTACACCTCGCAGACAGCGCTGAGGACGACTGGGAACCCTTCAGGGATACTATTTATACATCTACACAGAAGATGCTCGGGCCCTCTACCCACAGCATGATTGGTTCAATGAAAATAATGAGGAGATACAGGCTCTACTTGTTGAAAAGCACCGTCTTCATCAGGCCTGTCAGAACGACCCATCTTCAGCTGCCAAGAAAAATGCTTTTACCAGTGTTCGCAGGACAGTCCAGGATAAACTGTGTAAAATGCAGGATGCCTGACTGAGCACCAAGGCAGATGAAATACAGGGATACACTGACAGAAACAACTTGAAATGGTTCTGTGAAGCCCTCAATTCTACAGATCTCAATCTCTTGGGAGATCCACCTTCCTGACTACAGATGATACAACTCTCATTACAGAGAAGGCTCAGATCCTGCAGAAGTGGGCTGAACACTTTGAATCTGTCCTCAACTGACCATCATTTATTAACAATGAGGCAATAGACAAGATTCCCCAGGTTGATATCAACAGCACCGTGGATGACCCACCAGTTGTAGCCTAGGTCAAGAAAGCTGTCAGCCAGCTATCCAAAGGCAAAGCCCCAGGGGCAGATGCCATACCCGCAGAGACCTATAAAGCTGCTGGTCCTGTACTTATCGAGAAGCTCACCCAGTTGTTCCAGTCCTTTTGGAAGCAAGGATGCATTCCTCAGGAACTTAAACATGCTTCCATTGTACACCTCTACAAGAGGAAGGGCAATCGGCAAATATGCAACAACCACTGAGGAATCTCACTGCTCTCCGTCACAGGAAAATCTCTCACAAGAGTCCTGCTAAATCGTCTGGTCACTCATCTGGAGCTGGGCCTGCTTCCAGAGTCATAGCATGGCTTCTGCAAAGGTCGTGGGACTATTGACATGATTTTTGCAATGCACCAACTTCAGGATAAGTGTCATGAGCAGAATCACGAGCTCTACACAACCTTCGTTGACCTCGCGAAAACCTTCCATACTATAAGCTGACAAGGCCTGTGGAGGATCATGTCAAAGTTCGGTTGCCCTCCCAAATTCATTCAGATGGTTTGCCAGTTCCATGATGGCATGATGCCAGAGTACTGGATGGCAGAGAATCCTCTGAGACATTCCCAGTCATGATGTAGAGATGCCGGCATTGGACTGGGGTAAACTCAGTAAAGTTTTGCAACACCAATTTAAAATCCAACCAATTTATTTGATAGTAAATCCACGAGCTTTCGACACTGTGTCTTCGTCAGGCAAATGCAGTGTTCTGATCTGCAGAGGCACTCATATCCACACAGACAGTTACATACTGCTGATTAGAATGCGAATCCTTACATCTAACCTGCTATTCAAGTGTTAAAGTGGCTAACAATGTGTGTGAAGGGAATCCTGAGCATTGGTTAGAGAATTGTGTATTTTCTCCAGACAGCACAGTAAGTGAGGTTTTTTGCTAACCCAGGCAAGTTACGGGGGTTACAGATAGTGTGTCATGAAGCCAAGATCCCTGTTAAGACCGTCCTCATGTGTGCGGAGCTTGGCTATCAGTCTCTGCTCAGCGACTCTGCGCTGTCGTGTATCACGAAAGCCCCCTTGAAGAACATTTACCCGCAGGTCGGAGGCCGAATGCCCATGACTGCTGAAGTGTTCGCCCACAGGAAGGGAACTGTTTTGCCTGGTGATTGTTGAGCGATGCTCATTCATCCGCTGTCGTAGTGTCTGCATGGTCTCCCCAATGTACCATGCTTCGGGACATCCTTTCTTGCAACGTATTAGGTAGACAACGTTGGCCGAGTTGCAAGAGTATGTACCGTGTATCTGGTGAATGGTATCCTCACGTTTGATTATGTCGTCCATGTCTATGATTTGGCATGTCTTGCAGAGGTTGTTGTGGCAGGGTTGTGTGGTATTGTGGTCACCGTTCTCCTGAAGGTTGGGTGGTTTGCTGCGAACAATGATCTGTTTAAGGTTGTGCGGTTGTCTGAAAGCAAGAAGTGGGGGGGTGGGGATGGCCCTAGCGAGATGTTCATCGTCATCAATGACATGTTGAAGACTCCGGAGAAGATGTCGTAGCTTCTCCGCTCCGGGGAAGTACTGGACAACAAAGGGTACTCTGTCCACCTTGTCCCGTGTTCGTCTTCTGAGGAGGTCAGTGCGGTTTATCGCTGTGGCACGTTGGAACTGTCGATTGATGAGTCGAGCGCCATATCCTGTTCTCATGAGGGCATCCTTCAGCGTCTGGAGCCATCCCCACCCCCCACTTCTTGCTTTCAGACAACCGCACAACCTTAAACAGATCATTGTTCGCAGCAAACCACCCAACCTTCAGGAGAACGGTGACCACAATACCACACAACCCTGCCACAACAACCTCTGCAAGGCATGCCAGATCATAGACCTGGACGACATAATCAAACGTGAGGATACCATTCACCAGGTACACGGTACATACTCTTGCAACTCGGCCAACGTTGTCTACCTAATACGTTGCAAGAAAGGATGTCCCGAAGCATGGTACATTGGGGAGACCATGCAGACACTACGACAGCGGATGAATGAGCATCGCTCAACAATCACCATGCAAAACAGTTCCCTTCCTGTGGGCGAACACTTCAGCAGTCATGGGCATTCGGCCTCCGACCTGCGGGTAAATGTTCTTCAAGGGGGCCTTCGTGACACACGACAGCGCAGAGTTGCTGAGCAGAGACTGATAGCCAAGTTCCGCACACATGAGGACGGTCTTAACAGGGATCTTGGCTTCATGTCACACTATCTGTAACCCCCGTAACTTGCCTGGATTAGCAAAAAACCTCACTTACTGTGCTGTCTGGAGAAAATACACAATTCTCTAACCAATGCTCAGGATTTCCTTCACACACATTGTTAGCCACTTTAACACTTGAATAGCAGGTTAGATGTAAGGATTCGCATTCTAATCAGCAGTATGTAACTGTCTGTGTGGATATGAGTGCCTCTGCAGATCAGAACACTGCATTTGCCTGACGAAGGCACAACATAGTGTCGAAAGCTCGTGGATTTACTATCAAATAAATTGGTTGGATTTTAAATTGGTGTTGCAAAACTTTACTGAGCATTCCCAGTCACCAGTGGTGTAAACAGGGCTGTGTGCTGGCATCCACACTGTTCAGCATGATATTTACAACCATACTGAATGATGCCTTCCAGGATGTGAATGATATTGATGTATTTCTGTTTTATCCTACAGGTACTTCAGTCCGCCTTGTTGTTTAACAAGGGGCATACATGCAATGGTTCGTGAGAGGGCTGTTTTTGGATTTTTCGAGAGTATCCTAGTGCTTCACATGGTTAGTGTACGCTTGACCTGGACCATTTGATGGGCAACATGACAGCTCAGTGACTATCACCGTGCTGCGCAGATAGCGAGGGTTTGGGCAGATAGTGCAGGATTTGGGCCTGTGTCTGTGGGAGTTTGCGCATTCTCCCCATGCTTGCATGGGTTTTTCTTGGGTGCTCCGGTTTCCTCCCACACCCCAAAGACGTGCTCTTAGGCTGTTAGGCAAAACAAATTCTCCCTAAATTGTCTCGCAAATTTGGTTCCAATACAGATTTCTATAAACATAGACAGGGATCATGGGTAGAAGTGGGAACATCGGGATGGCGGTGTGGGCTCGTTGGGCCGAAGGGCCTGTTTCCCGTGCTGTTTTGTTCTTTGCTCTTTGTTCTTTGATAGTGTTGCTGGAATCAGCCTCAAGTACAGAGTGGATAAGAAGCTTTTCAATCTGAGGAGACTTCAAGCTATTACCAAAGTGAAGGAGACAAATTTTGTGACAATTTTGGACTCACCATCAACATTAAAAAGACTGAAGTCATGCAGCAGCCTGCTCCTCATGCACCATACACAGAACCCATAATCACAATCAAAGGGCAGAAACTACAGGCTGTGGACCAGTTCACTTATCTTGGCAGCACCCTCTCCCAAGCAGTGACTATTGATACAGAAGTTAACTGCAGAATAGCAAAGGCAAGTTCTGCTTCTGGTAGATTGAGTTCCATATTGGGGAATCAGCCCAGCAACAAAACTGAAGATCTACGGCGCTGTGGTACTCACTACCCACCTGTATGCCTGTGAAATGTGCACTGTGTATTGAAGGCATGCAAGAGAACTCAATCATTTCCACATGACATGTCTTTGCAGAATATTACACATCAGATGGCAAGACAAAGTACCAGACACTGAAGTTCTCTCTAGAGCAAGTCTACCATCAGTCCACACACTGCTGATGAGAGCGCAGACCTGGTGGGCAGGTTATGTCATGTGTATGGCAGACAAGCGCATACCCAAGCAGTTCCTTTTTGGGGAACTCTCTGCTGGAAGATGCTCACATGGAGGGCAGAAGAAATGTTTCAAAGACACACTCAAGGTCTCCCTGAAGTTGCTTGGCGTAGACACGACCACCTAGGAAATGCTGGCACAAAACTGCCCTACCTGGCGCTGCCTCATCCACAAAGGCTGTCAAGCTCACTAAACAAGGTGCATTGCTGAAACACAACTTAAGCGTGAGCTGCGCAAGTCCAGAGCCACCAGCGCAACAACTACAGTGTCTACACTAGTCTGTCCAATATGTGCCAGGACATTCTGAGCCTGAATTGGTCTGATCAGTCATCTTCGGACACACTGCAACCAGCCTCAAAATGACTAATGAGGTCCTCATCGATGACGATGGACGAACAACCAACCAATGAAGTTACGTGAAAATCCCGTCGTTGCCACAATCCAGCACTTGTTCGGGTACACTGAGAGAGAATTTAGTTTGGCCATTTGTCGATTGTCAGAAAAACCCATCTGGTTCACTAATGTCCTTTAGGGAGGGAAATCTGCTGTCCTTACCCGGTCTGGCCTACATGTGACTCCAGAGACACCGCAATGTGATTGACTCTCAGCTGCCCTCTGAAAGGACCTCGATAGCCACTCAATTCAAAGGCAACTAGGGATGGGCAATAAATGCTGGCCAGCCAGCGATGCCCATGTCCCATGAATGAATAAAAGGAAACTTATGTGTGTTGGTGAGTTACAAATTTATTCCTCATAAGTGAAAGGCCATCAGAAACTAGCTCACACTGCTATTTAGTTTATCATTTCTGATTTCTGTATGATGTCTATTCTGGGGCAGCAACAATCCAAGACACAGAATAATCCAGAACTATACACAGCTGCTGAGATGGTAAAGAGAGGCCTTGGTGTTCCTTTGTTATTATTTGATTTTTAGACACGGGGCGGGATTTTCCAGCCACGCTCGCTCCAAGGCTGAACATTCCCGCCCAGGTCCCAAGCGATCCGATCCCGCCTGCTAAAATTCCCGTGGTGAGCGGGACAGGGAATTTCACCCACTGGGGGAGATTTTCCTAAAGCTAGGTTTCTCTGTCCTCAGCTCGCCCTCTGTTGGAGTACCTGAATACAACACTGGGGTCACGTGGCACTGACCATATTTCAGAGGAACCATTCAACTGGGGAGGTCCTGTGTAAACGTAAGATGCAGGAGCAAGAGTCGGCCATCCGGCCCCTCGAACCTCCTCCGCCATTCAATAAGATCATGGCTGATCTTTTTGTGGACTCAGCTCCACTTACCCACCTGCTCACCATAACTCTTAATTCCTTTACTTTTCAAAAATTTATCCTTGCCTTAAAAACATTCAATGAGGTAGCCTCAATTCCCTACATTGAGTAGGGAATTCCACGGATTCACAACCCTTTGTGTGAAGAAGTTCCTCCTCAACTCAGTCCTAAATCTGCTCCCCCTTATTTTGAGGCTATGCCCCCTAGTTCTAGTATCATCCACCAGTGGAAACAACTTCCCTACTTCTATCTTATTGATTCCCTTCATAATTTTATATCTTTCTATAAGATCCCCCTTCATTCTTCTGAATTCCAGTGAGTATAGCCCCAGTCTATTCAGTCTCTCCTCATAAGCCAAACTTTTCAACTCCGGAATGAACCGAGTGTGTCTGAATACTCTAGGGAAAATGGAGAAATTTCCACAACCTTTTCAAAATGGTTGCCATCAGACTTTTTAAATCAACCTGACCTGGTAGATTTGGTTTAATATTTCATTAGAGGTCCAATGCCTCTGGTAACGCAGTGTTCTCTCAGTGCTGCCCTGGGGGAGCGGGGTTTTGACTCAGAGAGGTGAATATTACCCATTGTGTTCATGTTACCTTTCCTCAATACACCCACAAGAATTGATTTAATCAAAACCGGAAAAGCAAAGAGAGTGCAGTAAGCAGAATGCTCGATCCGTTCCTGTGAAATACGTCTTCCATTTTTACTTGCGAGACTCATTGTAATTTACTGTGATTAGGATGTGACTGTAGCTAAATCAATTCCTCTGCAGGGAAATAAATCCACTTTAGCTGGGAGCTACTCCAGATGTCTGATACCACGAGTGTGATTCTAGAATTTCTCTTTGCTTGTGTTAGTGTTTCCAGCACTATCGGCAAGAGCAGCACAAGGATTTTTAAAAATCCATTTTTTGATGTGGACCAGCATTTATTGTCCATCCCTCATTGCCCTTGAACTGAATGTCTCACTTGGTCATTTCAGAGCCAATCACATCTCTGTGGCTCTGGAGTCATATGTAGGCCAGACCAGGTAAGGGGCAGCAGATTTCCTTTCCCTGAAGGACATTATTGAACCAGATGGGTTTTCCCAACAATTGGCAATGGTTTCATGGTCATCACAGATTCTTAATTCCAGATACTTTTTATTGAATTCAAATTCCACCATCTGCCGTGGTGGGGTTTGA
Source organism: Sphyrna mokarran (assembly GCA_024679065.1). NCBI lineage: Eukaryota > Metazoa > Chordata > Chondrichthyes > Carcharhiniformes > Carcharhinidae > Sphyrna > Sphyrna mokarran. The sequence continues at coordinate 48,713,324 of JAGIQG010000020.1, read as the reverse complement.
ACCCTAGTCCCTAGAACATTAGCTGAGCTTCTGCATTAATAGTCCAGCAGATAATAACTGGGCCATTGTCTCGACAATGGTTTAATGGTCTTTGTTAGACTTTTAATTCCAGATTTTTTCATTCAATTTTCACCATCTGCTGTGGTGGGATTCGAACCCAGGTCTCCAGAGCATTACCCTGAGTCCCTGGATTACGAGGCTAGTGACAATATCACTAAGCCATTGCTTCCCTCAACAAATTATTTCCAGTGCATTACAAGATTCCATGGGGAGCATTTTAACATAAAGTTGTAGCTGCAAGCTGGAAAGAAACTAATGGGCACCTTTTAAAAGCTATTGAATATAAATCTTTTCATGACTATTCCCAGTACATCCAGCATATGGTTATATATATTACCTTAAAGTTACTTTGAGATTATTTCAAATTTGTGTTCCTCACAGATGGTAGATTAGACAATGTGATTGAAGGTGTTGATCTGTTGCGATATTCGTCAATCTGCTCTGAGTTACAATGCTTCAAAGATTGGGGAATGTTTTTAAAACAAAGAATATATTATTTGGAATTTATACTTCAAAAAATTGCCCAATTGCTTTGGTTCATGTCAGAATTTGCATTTGGCAAATGGGTTTGGACAGACACTTGGGAGATTAAAAAAATGTGAACATTCTGACAATTTGCATTAACATTATGAATCCACCATCCTCTTGAAACTAACTCCTCAACCAGCTGTTGTGGATTTGTTAGCCAAATTCACTTTTGATAAACCCGAACAATCTTACCCTGCTTTAGGGATTTCATACCCAGGATGTGGGTGTCCCTGGCTGAGCCAGCATCTATTGCCCATCCCGAGTTACCCATTCAAAGGTGCCCATGGGTTTGGCATGACTGTGTTAAGACCCAGACCAGAAACTCCCAGGTGTTTTGTAAAGTTAGCCTTGAATCTAGGTTTTAATTTGATTTTGGCATTAGAGTGAGGATAACGTGTTTCACTTCAGGTACGATTCTAATGACCCATGAGGGAGCTTTCATCAAACAAAGTTTATTTAAAAGCACAGTTAGAATATGACAGAAATAATTAGAATACCTTTGACCAATTACAAGACTTAAATAGGACCCAGTATAACTCCTTACAGCTAGCTATCTCTGTTGTTCCAAGTTAAAGCACCACCTTGCAGGCACACATGCTTCTTCAGGCTTAGCACAAAAATAGGGACACTCACGTGATGCTAGACCTTCAGCTTTGTAACAGCTATGGACAGAAATCCAAGCCAGCAGGTTTAGAGAAGGATATACTCTCAAAACAGCCAAATGTCAGCGAAGTAAGCTTAATCTCTGTTGACTTCCAGCCTTTAGACTCCAGAGAGGGGAAAAAGCTACTGCTTCTCTCAGCTTCAACCTGCTTCTCAAAATGAAAATGAAACTCAAATGCTCTGTGAAAAATAGCTGTCCCTAGTCACATGACCTTACTTGTCAATTAGCTGCGATTCAAGCTCTGCTCAGCAATCCCAAGGGGCCATTAAAACCTCAGAACATTACATTAGTTCAGATTATAATCAATATAATATCAATTATACTGCCGTAGTAACACTAAAGGACACCAGTTACAGACAACGTGGTGCCAACAAAACATGAAACATAATTAAAATACATTTCTTAAAGACACAGTGCCAATGGTATGGGGACTGGAGTCACACATAGGTCACACCCACTCAGAACAAGAGCTTTTCTCCCATAATGGACATGATTGGAGCAGTTTGATTTCATACAACAGACCCACAGCTTCCGATCACTCTCTCTGCTCCGGGTTTTGAATTTCCAAATCGCTTGAACAGGATTCCAGTTTTCCGAGTGCCACGCTTGGATCGGACTGTTCATTCCCAGGATTATTGGCCCGGCACTGAGCTTATGGAACTGGATCATCCTGGTAAAGTTTCCCTCGCTCTCCCGCTAGGGAATTTTCACAACAGTTCTGTAATGAACCCAGACAATCATTGCATTCATTTAAAAAGTTCAACAAACTTCCTTAACCGTGTCCTAGGAGGACATGGAGATTAATGTTTTTGGCAGGCTGACTCTGATTGGAATATATTTAAGATTTGCACCTTTTATGAATTACTCAGGGGCCTATGCGTTCCCATTGCTTTTTCCATTGCTATGTTTCAGCCAATCAAAGTTGACTTGCCAACCAATCAGCACCCTTTTCTCCTGTAGTACAAATTGTTTTGATTGTTAGAAATTTGGCATTCTGGTGTTGTCCTGATGAGTGCAAGTTGCCCCGTCTATATCAACGGGGACAAAGTAGAAATGGTCAAGAGCTTCAAGTTTTTAGGCGTCCAAATCACCAACACTGGCACCCCATTGCTATCTTCCGCATTCCCCCCCCACCCCCCGACCCCCATGTCAACAGTATACACAAGAAAGCCCACCACTGCCTCTACTTTCTCAGCAGACTCAGGAAATCTGGCACATTAGCTACAACTCTCATCAGCTTTTACAGATTCACCACAGAAAGCATTCTTTCTAGTTGTATCATAGCTTGGTATGGGCTCCTGTTCTGCCAAAGTCTGCAAGGAACTACGGAAGGTCATGAGTGAAGCCCAACTCTTCACGCGAGCCAGCCTCCCATCCATTGACTCTGTCTACACTTCCTGCTGCTTCTGAAAAGCAGCCGGCATAATCAAGGATCCCACTTACCCTGGACATTCTCTCTTCCATCTTCTTCCATCGAGAACAAGATACAAAAGTCCGAGGTCACGCACCAACCGACTCAAAAACAGCTTCTTCCCTGCTGCTGTCAGACTTTTAAAGGGACCTGCCTTGCATTAAGTTGATCTTTCTCTGCACCGTAGCTATGACTGTAACACTACATTCTGCACTCTTTTCTTTCTTTCTCTATGAATGGTATGCTTTGCCTGTACAGGGTGCAAGAAATTATACTTTTCACTGTATCTCAATATGTGGCAATAATAAATCAAATCAACCCAAATTGGAAAGCTTCAGCAAGCTGGCTCTTTATTCAGCAGAACATAATTCAAAAGATAAACAGATGCTGGCCTTCTTTTGAAGAGGGCTGGGATATAAAAGGGAGTCGGATATTTTGCATATATAATATAGAGACAGAAAGTGCTAGAAAATCTCAGCAGGTTTGGCAGCACCTGTGAAGAGAGAGAGAGTGAGACAGAGTTAACATTTCGAATCCGTATGACGTTTCCCCAGAGCTCCGAAGATGATTCATACGGACTCGAAACATTGGGTGGAATTTTCCGGTGCTCCCTGTCAGTGGGAGCTTCCAGTCCCGCCTCAGGCAGCGCCTTGTGTGGTGGGTTCCCCGGCAGTGGAACGGAGAGTGATGTAAAATTCTGCAGACATCATCTGGAGCGAGACAGCAAATCACCTCTGCTGCTGATAAACACGTGGGGAAGGGTGGGGAAGGGGGAAGGGGCGGGGGTTCTTGCTTGTTGACTCTGTTTGAGTTTTGAGCTTACCTTGCAGGTTTCCAGCATCTGCAGTATTTTGCTTCTATTTTACAGTTGCTCAGAGTGCAATACGGATTCAACAAAATGATCATAGAATCCTATAGTGCAGAAGGAGGCCATTCAGCCCATCAAGTCTGCAGCAGCCACAATCCCACCCAGGCCCTATCCACATAGTCCCATGTATTTACCCTAGCTAGTGCCCTGACACCAAAGAGCAATTTAGTATGGTCAATTCACCTAATTCCGACGTCTTTGGACATCTTTGATACCGGGGATGAAATGGTTAAATCCAAGGCTGGTTCCATGGACTGCATTTGTATTCACTTGAATACAGAACACATGGCGATGATTCCACTAGGGTGTTTAAGATGATCAAAGGAGTTAATTCTTCTCTCTACTCTGAATCGTTTTCAGAATCCCCTCTCTCTGTCTCTTCCACCTTTACTACCACAATAACATCAAAGAGTTGACAGACTTGATTGTTGCTAAGACTGTGAACATCTGTCCAGCTGCCTGTGCTGTTGTTCTCTCTCCTCCTCCATCCACGAGGCTGTACTTGCTCTCAGGTTCCTGCTGATCCCGCCCTGAACTTGCGGCTTTCCGAGTTACCCTCCTATCCATCCTCGAAGCTCATTTTCCCCTTAAATCCTATCGCTTCGAACAGGTACCTCCTCAAGTGGCTGAGTGTCAAACTTTGTTAGACAGTAGGTAAGCCTTGGGCAGATTTTATGAGATGAAAGGAGCTATATAAATACAAGTCACTGTTGCAGGTAGAGAAACAATTTCTTCAGATGGCAGAGTTCAGAATCAAAGCTGCAAAGTTACATATTTCAAGTATTTTCTTTCAATTCTCTTGTGAAAGTTATTATTCCACTGCCCTTGGGCAATGTATTCAAGATCATAACATCTCGTTCTACAGAAATAACTTCTCCTCTTCATTTTATTTTTTGTCATTTATCTCAAATCTGTATTCTCTGGTTGCTCTCTGGGGAAACAAATCCTTTTTGTTTAAGTCCAGCAAAGCTCAGTATGATGTTGACTATCCCTTAGCGGACTCTGTTCACAGGGGAACAAGCCCTCGTTCTCCACCCTCTCCAAATCCATTGGGTGGCATGGTGGCACAGTGGTTAGCACTGCTGGCTCACAGTGCCAGGCACCCGGGTTTGATTCCGGATTTGACAGCTTGGGTCACTGTCAGTTTGGAGTTTGCACATTCTCCCCGTGTCTTTGTGGGTTTCCTCCAGGTGCCCTGGTTTCATCCCACACTCCAAAGATGTGTAGGTTGGATGGATTGGCCATGATTAAATTGCCCCTTAGTGTCAGGAGAATTAGTCTGGATAAAGATATGAGGTTGTGGGGATAGGGCCTGAATGGGATTGTGGTCGGTGCAAACTCGATGGGCCGGATGGCCTCCTTCTGCATTGTAGCGATTCTATGAACATTCCAGTAAATCTTCTCTCCAATACTTCCTGAGGCATGGTGCCCAGAATTGCTCAGCCGAGGTCTGGCAGCTTTTCTGTTGCAGTTTAGCTTTGAGCTGGACTTAATTATTAATGGTCCATTAGCTGGTCTGTCAATCTGCTTAATGGTTTAAGCTTTAAATGTTAAATTGAGGTAGATTAATTATTATGGGAATTAAACCGTTGAGGTTGGGCAAATGAATAATGTCTCTGTTTTTTTGATGAATGGGTTGTTGATTGGATGACATTCGGCAGAATCTTCTGGCGTAGAGTGATAGAGTCACAGAGTGCAGTGTCGAGTCCGCACCCACAAGAACTACCAATAAAGTCGCACAGATCTCATTTTCCTGCACTTATCCCGTATCCTTGAATGTTAGGATGTTTCAAGTGCTCATCCAAATATTTTTTAAAGGTTTCCGGTCTCCACTACCTTCCCAGGCAGCGCGTTCCAGATTCCCTCTGAGTGAGAAGAGTTCTCTAGGTGCCCCACTGAATCTCCTGCCCTGAGACTCTGCCCCTTTGTGATTGATCCCTCAACCAAAGCGGAAACAGCTGCTCCCTACTCCCTCTATCCATACCCTTCACAATCTTATACACTTCAATCGTGTCCTCCCTAACTTGTATGTTTGGTGGCGCTGGGGGAGCATTTAAGAGGGGGTGGGTGGCAGGTGAGAACCTCCATCCGATGGAGTCCAGGGTGGGAAGGCCCGTGACCCTCCCTTCCCATCTTCCCTCCAATTGAAATCTTTAAGTGAGCAGTGAGCATCCACTGGCGGGCCTTATTCAGGTCTGAACCCAGCTGCAAATGGATCTGTCACTGTGCAGCAAAGTCAACCTCTGCCAGCTGCTTGTCTTCAAGAGGTCCATTGAGAGCTTCTCCTGTGCCCTTGCTGCCAATACTCCCTATATCATTCCCGGCTATCCCCATCCTGCAAAATCCTTCCTGCCATTCATCCCCTGTAACCAAGGGTTAACCGTGATCCTGAGTCTCTAGTGTGTGTCTCAGAGCAATAGTAATGTCCTCTCTGTGATGCTGATGAACAAAGCGATCTGAAGTCCTCTGGAAAGGCTCTGATCTCTTCACTGCCCGATTGGCTCGTGCTGCAGAGAGCTGTATTGGGCTAGGTCATTCATTCTGTTCCAGGCTGGGATATGATGTAGAGATGCCGGCATTGGACTAGGGTAAACACAGTAAGAGGTCTGACAACACCAGTTTTAAATCCAACCGATTTATTGGGTTACCAGGCTGAGATAGGCAGGTTTATAATCAATGGAGCAATCAAGAGTTATGGGGGATAAGGTGGGAAAGCAGTCTTGAGGACAGGGGCGACACAGTGGCAGAGTGGTTAGCACCGCTGCCTCACAGCACTAGGGCCCCGGGTTCGATTCCCAGCTTGGATCACTGTCTGTGTGGAATCTGCACATTTTCCCCGTGTCTGCGTGGGTTTCCTTCAGGAGCTCTGGTTTCCTCCCACAGTCCAAATATGTGCAGACTAGATGGATTGGACACATTAAAAAGGCAAATAAGATACCCACCTTTATCAATCGAGGCATAGATTACAAAAGCAGCAGAATCCTGTTGGATTGGAAGAACATTGGTGAGGCCCCAGCTGGAGCACTGTGCACAGTTCTGCTGCCACATTATCGGAAGGGTGTGATCGCACTGGAGGGGGTGCAGAGGTGACTCACCAGGATGCTGCCTGGGATGGAACATTGAAGTTATGGAAAGAGATTGAATAGGCTTGGGATGTTTTCATTGGAACAGAGAAGATCAAAATCATAGAATCATACGGTGCAGAAGAGGCCGTTTGGCCCATCAAGTGCACATATGAGAAACACCTGAACACCCATTCACAGAACGGTGCCACCGTGGTTAGCACTGCTGCCTCACCGTGCCAGGGATCCGGGTTGAACTCCCAGCTTGGGTCACTGTCTGTGTGGAGTTTGCACATTCTCCCCGTGTCTGCATGGATTTTCTCCTGTTTCCTCCCACACTCCAAAGATGCGTAGATTGGGTGGATTGGCCATGCTAAATTACCCCTTAGTGTCAGGGGGATTAGCTAGGGTCAATGCATAGGGTTATGGGGATTGGGTGTGGGTGGGACTGTGGTCAGTGCAAACTCGATGGGCTGAAGTGCCTCCTTCTACACTGTAGGGACTCTACGATCCTATGGTTCTATGACCGAGGTGTACAGATTATCAGAGACATGGACACAGTAGGTAAGGAGCAGCTGTTCCCCGTAGTTGAAGGGACAGTCACAAGGGGACAGGGGTTCAAGGTGAAGGGCAGGAGGTTTAGGGGGGAGGTGAGGATAAGCCGTTGTATCCAGAGGGTGATGAGGGTCTGGAATGTGCATCCTGGGAGGGTGGTAAGGGCGGGATGCCTCACATCCTTCAAAGAGTCGCTAGTTGAGCACATCAGGACATTCAGGGCTATGGGCCAAGTGCTGGAGATGAAATTAGGTGTTAGTGCAGACCCAATGTGCCAAAGGGCCTCTTCTGAGCTATATGATGCTATGATTTTGATTTCTCTTCCAGGCATAGGACTGTCTTTGAGAAGCTTCTCTATGACCACATCCCCAGTTGTCTCTTCCCTCCCTTTCTGCTCCTGCGTCTGATCTGTTCATTAAAGCTCATTTTCATTTTCACACCTCCTGGTTATGTTCAAAATATCATCAGACAATACCAGAGACCTTGCAGCTCACAAGGAGATTATTCACCGTGCTTGCACTGACTCTTTGAATGAGTTACCCAATTAATTCCACTCACATATGCTCTTTTCCCTCAGCCCTAACTCCTTTCACATTTTTACCGAGTTCCCTTATGAAGTTATTATTGAGTTTGCTTTGTGGGTAGGGCTGAAGGACAATTGGGGGGAGGAGGGGAATCCCGCTGCCACTCTGCAGACAGGATTGGTCTGGGAAGGAGAGAGGGCAGCGATCGGAGAGGGCTGGGATCTGCCGGGATGAGGGAGGCCTGCTTCCGGGGATATGTCTGACCTCCACGGGGTCTGCCGGGATGAGGCTGGTGGGGGGGAGGGGGGGGTCGCCACTGCTGGGGGTGGTGAGCTGGATATCAGTGCATTCTGGGATGGTCAGGAGGGGTCAGGGTTGGCCTAGGAATTGCTATGGAAACCGTGATTGGGATACGTGGGATGCTGGAGGGGCAACACTGCGGAGGTCCCAGGAATGGGGGAATGACAGGTCAGGACCACTGAATGTGCATAGAATTCCAGAACTGTCAAACTCCGGTGCGAATAGGCCCCACTCCCTGGGTTTTTGATAAGATTTACAACTGGGACCTCTGCAGTGCACAGCGTGCGGAGATTCGGCTGAGAAGCTAAGCTCACAAAACAATCGGGCTGTAGAACAGCTTTCCCACCAATTCAGCACTTTTGGGGAATCCCCCCTCCCCCCACAACATGATAATCTGCTTTTCCGCCGTGCAATGATATTGTTTTCGATCTAAAACATAAGAAATAGATCCATTGAAAAATACATTTCCATTGAAAGTTAACTTAAATTGTTTGCATGGGGAACTCTGGCAGTTAGTAGGAGCGAGGGATCATTGAGAAGGAATGAGTACAATTCTTATTGCCCTGCTTACAGCCCCGATCTCTGTGCTGTGTATACATCTATGACTCTGCTTAGAATAATTGAGTGGCTTGTCTTTGACCAGTATAGATGCGATGGGCCAAAGAGCCTTATTCTGCACTCTATGGGAAGGCCTTGGCCTAGTGGTAATATTGCTAGACCATTAATCCCGAAATTCAGCTGATGTTCTGAGAACCTGGGTTCAAATCCCACCATGGCAGATGGTAAAATTTGAGTTCAATAAAAATCTGGAATTAAGAATGTACTGATGGCCATGAAACCATTGTCGATCTTCAGAAAAATCTATCTGGATCACTAACGTCCTTTAGGGATGGAAATCTGCCTCCTTTATCCGGTCTGGCCTACACATGATTCCAGTGTCACAGCAATATGGCTGACTCCCAACTACTCTCTGAACAAGGACAGCTAGGGATGGGTAATAAATGCTGGCCAGCCAGTGACACCTAGGGTTTGATTTATTATTGTCATGTGTATTAGTGTGCAGTGAAAATTGTCCCACAAATGAATCTTAAAAATAGATCGATGATTCTATGATCTGACTCATTGGAACATGAGATTCAATCTACACCCTGCCTCCCTCCCTTCACTTGCCACTCCCCTGACCCACCACTCCCCTGACCCACCACTCCCCTGACCCACCACTCCCCTGACCCACCACTCCCCTGACCCACCACTCCCCTGATCCACCATTCCCCTGACCATAATGTTCATGATGGGAAATGTAGGAGGGATGTCCAAGGGAGAGTGGTTGGGATGTGGATACACTGCCTGATGTGGTAGTGGAGTCAGACACTTTAGGAATCTTCAAGCGGTTATTGGATAGACACATGGAGCACATCAGAATGCTAGGGAGTGAGACAGCTTGATCTTGGTACAACATCGGGGGCTGAAGGGCCTGTACTGTGCTGTACTGTTCTATGATCTCCCACGGCCCACTACTCCCTTGACTATCCAAAGCAGGTGATTAAATCCTAAATACTAGATTATCTGCTCCTTCTGTGAGCAGTAATCCTTAATGTACACAGACCTGTAATTTCCTCATGAGAAATAGGATCTTGTTTCTAATAACTTTGGGAATGATGATGTCAGTTCCTTTCCTGATTAAATGAAAGTTAGGGATGAACATTGACAGCTCACTACCACAGATTGCCAAATAAGCCAGAGAATGCCTCAGAAATCAGGCCTTTGTGTGTGGTGCATCCCCAGACACCTTGGAAATAAATCTACCATCAGCATTTATCTCAGCTTTTCAGACTCAATATTCCTTCAACAATGTTCCTTTCACCGACAAATAAATATGCAGGATGCATTCCTTTGTGAGGCAGACACGTGGGACAGCTTAAAGCAGAATACAAGTATGAGAAATCAGAGCAAGACTAGGCCATTTACCCCTTTGAACCTGCTATTCCATTCAGTAAGATATTAAACCACAAAGAACAAAGAACAAAGAATATACAGCACAGGAACAGGCCTTTTGGCCCTCTGAGCCCATGCTGATCATAGAACATTACAGCACAGAACAGGCCCTTCGGCCTTCGATGTTGCGCCGACCAATTATGAAAAAAAAGCAATGACCCTCCAAACTAAACCATTCCCTTCTCTTCCATAAACTTATCAACTAACCTCTTAAACGCCACAAAACTTGGCGCATCTACAACTGCCGCAGGCAGGGCATTCCACTCCCTAACCACCCTCTGGGTAAAGAACCTACCTCTGATATCCGTCCTATAACTATCACCCCTTAATTTAAAGCTGTGTCCCCTCGTGCTAGCTTTCTCCATCTAGAAAAAAGGCTATCACTGTCCACCCTATCTAAACCTCTAATCATCTTATATGTCTCGATTAGGTCCCCTCATGATGCCCTCACTAAAAAAAAGGATCTTCTGCCTTACCTGCTCCATATCCCTCTATCCTCTCCCTATTGAAGCACCAATCCCAATGCCTCTTATATGTTGTTAATGTCCCTGATTCCACCATCTCCTCTGGCAGTGCATTCCAGACACCCACCACTCTCTGTGTGGAAAACTTCCCCCACACGTCTCCCCCTCTCTCAGCTTGAACCCTATGCCCCCTTGTAACTGACACTTCCACCCTGAGAAAAGGACTCTAACTATCCACGCTGTGTCTGCCTCTCATAATTTCATCGATCTCTATCCGGTCTCCCCTCAGCCTCCGTCTTTCCAGTGAAAACAATCCTTCATTGGAATTCAACCCCTCATGGCCAATTCCCTCAAGACAAGGAAACACTCTGGTAAACCTTCCAAAGTTCCCATGTCCTTCTCATAGTGTGGCGAGCAGTACTGCTCGCAATACTCCAAATGCAATCTAACCAAGGCTTCATATAGATTCTCTCTACCACCTCCATTTCCCTGCCTGTTCCCCACATCTCTTAATCCCCTTATTGTCCAAAAATCTATCTTCCTCAGTCTTGTGTAACACGGTGGCACAATGGTTAGTACTGCTGCTTCACGGCGCCAGGGACCTGTGTTCGATTCTGGCTTGGGGTCACTGCCTGTGTGGAGTCTTCACATCCTCCCTGTGAATGTGTGGGTTTCCTCCGAGTGCTCCGGTTTCCTCCCACACTCCAGAGATGTTGGTCAAATTAAATTGCCCCTAAGTGTTCCAGGATGTGTAGGTTAGGGGAATTGGTGAGTTAAGTATGTGGGGTTAGGGGGAGAGGGTCTGGGTAAGATACCCTGTCAGAGAGTCGGTGCAGGCTCGATGGGCTGAATGACCTCATTCTAAACTGTAGGGATGCTATGAATCTGTGAATATACGCAGTCCCTGGGGAAGGAAAGTCCAAAGATTCACAACCCTCTGAATGAAGTCATTTCTGCTCATCTCAGTCCTAAATAGCAGCCCATTATCCCGATAAATTAGATTGATGTGTGAAGGAGTAGGTGAGGTTTACAGCATGGAAACAGGCCCAACTTGTCCATGCCGCCTTTTTTATTAAACCCCTAAGATAATCCCAATTGCCCACATTTGGCGCATATCCCTCCATACCCATCTAACCCATGTAACTATCTAAATGTTTTTTAAAAAACAAAATTGTATCTGCCTCTACGGCTCATTCCAGACACTCACCACGCCCTGTGTGAAAAAATTGCCCCCCTCCAGACACGTCTATATCTCTTCCCTCTCACCTTACACCTGTGCCCTCTAGTTTTAGACTCCCCTACCTTTGGGGCAGTAAAATTCCACCTTATGAGGTTTTATTTTCTGTGATAATGATTGGTATCAAATGCCACTCATCTAAGTATGGCACATTCACCATTCCCCTTTTATCTTAAGCAGAGATTTCTTTAAAAAAAACTCCTATAAATTGGTTAAACATGATTGCCCTTCCTCAAAGCCTTTCTGACTCTGCCTGATTATCTAACATTTCCCTAGGACACCTACTATGGACCAAAGATACTAAGTATTCTCTAAATGGTGAGACTTGTGGAAGGACAGATTCATTTAGGGATCCAATTACAGAAATCACTAAAAATCAGTGGACAGCAACAGAAATTAATTTAAAAAAGGTAATGGAATGTTAATCTTAATCTTCAAATGTGCTGAAATGCTACACCTGAATAAACCTCTGATTTAACCCCATCTCAAGTAACGGGGAGGTGATGATCTAGTGGTGCTATCACTAGACTATTAATGCAGAAACTCAGCTAATGTTCTGGAGATCCGGTGTTGAATCCCACCATGCAAGTTGGTGAAATTTGAATTCAGTAAAAAAAAATCTGGTATTAAAAATCTAATAATGATCATGGTCGATGATGGAACCTGAATTCAATACAACAGGAAATGTATCAAGGAATGATCGCAGTGACTGGAAAAGGCAGCAAGAGAAACTACTGTGGGAGAAGGAGAGTGCAGGCAAAACACCAACAGGATACGCAAAAGGGCGAGAGTGAAGAAAAGTTATGGAGAACATCTTACCCTCACCAGACTGCAGAACGGCTATTGTAGGATTACGAGGTGTAGAGCTGCTTTGACATAAGTCGCGAAGGCTGACAAGGAATAGGTCAGAACTTTTCTCCACACCATCGGCAGATGACATATCAGCCAGAGACAGCATTAACAAAGACATAACGACATATGAAGGGGTTATAAAAGCTTTCAATACATATTTCAGCCTTTGAATCTACACTATCATAGAAAGAGTCTAGTTCTAAAGATGTACTGAACATCCAGGAGAGAGTGTATTTAACAATTTATATTGGCTACCTGTGAATTGTGAATATGGAGCTCTGGAAGATGAATTCAGTTGTGATCGCATTGTTGTAGCAGTCTGAGAAAATATTTTCATTTTCTGAGACTGAAGCAGTCGAGGGATAACAACACCAATGAAAGCTGTGCCATTAACAAGACAGGCAGGAGAGAGAAAGTGGAATTGTGTATTTATTTGAGGTGGTGGGGAGATTATAAGACAGAAATGACTGATGCAGTGCAGTTTGTAGGATACAGAAGTAGCAACGGACTTACTCAAAACCAGGGATGGGAGCATGGTCACCATCATTACTGAGTGTCCCCGCTGTGGTGGAGAAAGGCAGCATCAATGTGAAGAAGGTCTCACCAAAAATGCAGAGTGTCATTCCTGTAAGCGGAAAGGATGCCTTAACTCGGTCAGCTGCAGTAAAAACAACCTGACACAAACATTAAAGAAGAAATCATTTAAATCATGAAGTACTCAAGAAATTGAAGGTGAAAGGAACAATAATTGACATTCTAGGAAAAAAATATGGAATAAGAACATGAGAATTAGGAGCAGGAGTTGGTCATTGGCCCCTCAAGCCTGCTCCGCCATTCAATAAGATCATGTCTGATCTTTTTGTGGACTCGGCTCCACTTACCTGCCCGCTCACCATAACCCTTAATTCCTTTACTGTTCAAAAACATATCTATCCTTGCCTTAAAAACATTCAGTGAAGTAGCCTCACCTGTTTCACTGGACAGGAAATTCCACAGATTCATAACCATTTGGGTTGAGGTCAAATAGGAACCATTGGAACATAAATATTATCATCAATGGACATAAAACAAATTCTAAATTAGACACTGGAGCAGGAATTTCAATTCTTTCAGACACAGAACAGTGATTAGAGCAAGATTTTCTCCAGCCATCCACCATATAAATCCGCAATCCAGCGGTCATTGAACTGAAGGTCAAGGGGCAATTAATGAGCACAGGTTAAAAAGATGTGTATTGTCTTCAGACAGCACAGTAACCTGTGCTCAGTGCTCCTTCCACCCACATTGTTAGCCTTGAATAGTAGGTTAGGTGTAAAGATTCGCATTCTAATCAGTAATCTGTAAACAGTCTGTGCTGGTACGTGTGCTGTTGGAGACCAGAACACCTCATTCACCTGACGAAGACCATAGAGTCAAAAGCTTGTGAGTTTACTATCAAATAAATCGTTTGGATTTAAACCTGGTGTTGTCAGACTTCTTACTGTGTTTATCCCAGTCCAATGCCAGCACCTCTACAAGGTGACAATGCTCAAAGGGCAAAACCCCACTTATCCCTGACCTGCAGGGCTTCAATTACCCCTCCCCTTCACTCCAGCGGGGTCAGGCCCAAGCTGCCCGCAAGTGGGATGTTACTGTAAACCACGCTGGAGTGAATCATTCCTACTGGGGGGAGAGGCTAGCAGGCCAGAGATTTCAGTCCTGGGCTGGTTAATGATATTAAAAATAGATTCAAATTAACATTCAAATAAATTATGCAGCTCCGTGTCAATTTCTGATGAGGTCAGAAATCGGGCAGCTGGAGATTAGCAGAGACCGTGGCGCCCAATGGGGAATTCACGTTGTGCCTACCCGTGCCAAATTCAAAATGTGACAGTCATGGTCAAGGCTGAGTTCATAAAACTCCTTGGATCTTCTGGCCTGGATTATACACACAGCACTGATCCAGCAAGTGCAGTGACATCTGCTCATTCACTCAATAAAAAAATGCCTCCTTATCTGCCCCTCTGGTTCTTTTGCCAATTAATAAAGGGCAACACCATGGTATAGTGGATTGGCACTGCTGCCTCACAGTGCCAGGGATCCAGATTTGATTTCCCAGCTTGGGTTACGGTCTGTGTGCTGTTTGCACATTCTCCCCGTGTCTGTGTGGGTTCCCTCCGGGTGCTCCGGTTTCCTCCCATAGTCCAAAAGACATGCTGGATAGATGCATTGGCTGCGCTAAATTCTCCCTCAGTGTAACCAAATAGGCACTGGAGTGTAGTGACTAGGGGATTTTCACAGTAACTTCATTGCGGTGTTAATGTAAAGCCTTATATGTGACTAATAAATAAACCTAAGCTGAAAACTTAAATCTACGTCCCTCTCATCCCCAATCTGCCTGTCACTGGAAACCATTCATCTTTATGATTCTGTCAAAAACTTATTTATAATTTGGAACCTTTCTATTAAATATCATCTTCATCCTCTCTGCTGTGTGAGGAACAGTCACACTTAACTCAAGTATCATTCCAGTAAATCATCTCTGCAGCCTCTTCGCCACCCTGGAGTCTGGCATCCAGAACTGGACCGATATTTCACACGAAACTGAAGCAGTGTGTATAAAAAACTCGACTGAATTAATAAGGGTCGAGTATCAGTTCGTAAATCAACCTCGATGGCTGAAAAATTAAATCTGAAACAAAAGTTGATTTAATTTTCAGGAGAATTGTTCGAGTTTAAATAATTGTATTTGAATAAATGATTAAGAGAGCAGTGCTTTGATTCGATTCTGAAATGGAGACCTCGTGCCAAATCTCTTCCATTACGGTGTAGCGTAACCTTCTCCTCACTCAAATATTAGGTGTAAATGCTTCTCACACTGAGCCTCCTCATAATGACTGCTTTCCCTGTTTAATAGGGCACATTAAAGCAGTAACAATCAGACAAGCATCGGTGTAAATCATCCTCACACTCTCCAGCACTGTTCCAAATTTATCACTCTTATCTTTATCCAACACAGCAGGATTAACGTGTAGAAAAGCAAAACACATTAATGAAGTATGCTAATGAGATTTATATTATAGATGGAAATGTGATTCATTCCGCTGCAATTGAAAAACAGCAAACAGACTGCTGCTTCTGGTGTGTCTAATCAATATGAATGATCTTGGTTTCATTTACATCAGAAAATTAGATAAATTGAAAATGGCAAATCCCGCCAATAACTGAAATGCTGTAAATACACGTTAGAAACTTCACATCCACACCCTTTGACATTGGAAATCAAATTATTTGATAAGCTCGTAACACCAACATGCTAAAGAAAAGCCTAGTGCAGAGGTGGAAAATATAAACTGAAAATGCTGGAAATAAAGAACAAAGAAAATTACAGCACAGGAACAGGCCCTTCGGCCCCTCCAAGCCTGCATTGACCATTCTGCCCGACTGAACTAAATCCCCCTACCCTTCTGGGGACCATATCCTTCTATTCCCACCCTATTCATGTATTTGCCAAGACGACCCCTCAAGGTCACCATCGTATCCACTTCCATTATCTCCCCCAGCAGCGAGTTCCAGGCACCCACCATCCTCTGTGTAAAAAATTTGCCTCGTACATCTCCTTTAAACTTTGCCCCTCACAGCTTAAACCTGTGCCCCCTAGGAATTGACTCTTCCACCCTAGGAAAAAGCTTCTGACTATCCATTCTGTCCGTGCCTCTCATAATCTTGTAGATTTCTATCACATCGCCCCTCATCCTTTGTCATTCCAGTAAGGACAAACCAAGTTTCTCCAACCTCTCCTCATAGCTAATACCCTCCATACCAGACAACATCCTGGTAAATCTTTTCTGTACATCTCCAAAGCCTCCATGTCCTTCTGGTTGTGTGGCAACTGGAATTGAACACTATATTCCAAGTGCAGTCTAACTACAATTCTATAAAGCTGCAACATGATTTACTGATTTTTAAACTCAGTACCCCTGGCTGATGAAGGTAAGCATGCTGTATGACTTCTTGACTACCTTCTCCACCTGCATTGCCACTTTTAGTGACCCATATACCTGTACACCCAGATCCTTCTGCCTATCAATACTCTTAAAGGTTCTGCCATTTATTGTGTATTTTCTATCTGTATTAAACCTTCCAAAATGCATTACTTCACATTTATCTGGATTAAACTCCATCTGCCATCTCTCTGCCCAAGCCCATATCCTGCTGTATCCTCTGATGGTTCTCATCGCTATCCACAAATCCACCAATCTTTGTGTCGTCTGCAAATTTACTAATCAAGCCAGTTACATTTTCCTCCACATCGTTCATATATATTACAAACAGCAAAGGGTCCCAGCACTGATCCCTGAGGAACGCCACTTGTCACAGCCCTCCATTCAGAAACACACCCTTCCACTAATACCTTCTGTCTTCTTTGACCAAGCCTGTTTTGTATCCACCTTACCAGCTCCTCTCTGATCCCACGCGAATTCATTTTCTGCACCACTCTGCTATGAGGGACCTTGTCAAAGTCCATGTAAACAACATCCACTGCCCTACCCTCATCAATTATCTTCATCACTTCCTCGAAAAACTTGATCAAGTTAGTGAGACAATATTCGGCAAGTTTGGCAGCATCTCAGAGAGTTACAAAGGTTTACGGCATGGAAACAAGCCCTGTGGCCCAAGTTGTCCATGATGCCCTGTTTTCATAACTATCTGTGGAGAGATAACCATAGAAACCTTACAGTGCAGAACAAGGCCATTCGGCCCATCAATTCTGGACTGACTGCAGCCCGTCAAGTTAACACCAAATCTCTGAAAGAGCATCCCTGCCAGGTCTTATCCCCACTACCATATGCATTTACCTTGGCTAATCCCCCTAATCCGCACATCTTTGGAGTGTGGGAGGAAAGCGGAGCATCTGGAGGAAACCCACGCAGACACAGGGAGAATGTGCAAACTCCATGCAGATAGTGATCCAAGCCAGGAATCGAGCTCAGGTCCCTGGTGCTGTGAGGCAGCAGTGCTAACCATTGTGCTATCCCGAAACTGAATGACTGTTCCAGATCACTGATAATTTATCAAACTAAGAAAAAATTGAAATATAATCGGTTTCAACCTAGTGAAATGGATAAGGAGTGGGGGGGGGGGGGTTGGTGGTGGTGGGATGCGTGGGAAAAACAGAACGTATGTGATTGGGTGAAAAACGGGAGAGATTAAATGACCATTGGGAGGGTGACACAGGAAAAAGGGAATGACAATCGGGCAAGGGAAGAAAGAAAAGATCTTTGTGCAGGAAGTGTGACTGGCAGAATGATGAAGGTTCCGTCTGTCCAAAAACAGAAATAAGGCAAATTCGAAATTAAATCAAAACCAACACAGAGAAGGGGAACAAAATAGCAGCAGTGATTCCATCTGAAATTGGTGAACTCTGAGTCCTGATGGGTGTACAGAGCAGCAATGAACAATAAGGTCCTGTTTATTCTGCATTGAACTTCACTGGGACAGAGGCTGAGGACAGAGATATTAGTGTGAGGGCAAAGTGAAGAGTAAAATAACAGTGGCTGGAAGTTCAGGGTCATAATGAGCTGTCACCCAATCTATGTTTGCTCTTAGTGTAGGGGGAGGCCGCATTGTGAGCAATGACTGCCATTCACTAACTCAGAACAAATGCACAGAAATTGCTGCCTCATCCAGAAAGAGAGTTTGGGGCCTTGACCTGTGTGAAGGAAGGAGGTTAAAGGGCAGATGTTGCACTTTCTGCACTTGTATGGTGTCACAGAGGGAATGGTCCTTTTGGGATGTTGTCATGGGAGGAGAGGCAGATGAGTTTGGTGGTCATGAGGGAGCTGACAGAAACAGTGGAGTTTGATCTGATGAATACGGACGCTGGCGGTGAGAGAGGTCAAGAGGGAACCCCATCATGGTTCCGGGAAGGACAGAAACGAAACAGAGACAGTCTAGGGGCCTGTTGGCCACAATGGATAATTCTTCAGTTGAGGGAAACGAGGACATCTCAGAAGTGCTGGTGTGGCATCATCTGAACTCATGCAAATGAGACAAAGGTTGAGAATGGAATGTAGTTCCTACAGGAAACGGGGTGTGAGGAGGTACAATCCAGGGAATTGTGGGTGCCAATACCCTTATAGTGATGATCTTCTCCTCAGAAATGAAGACAGGAAGAGAACAGTCAAAGGTGGATCATGAGAAGATAAGGGACAAAGGGAAATTGGAAGTAAAGTGGATGTAATTTTCCAGTTCAGGCAGGGAAAGGTACCCATCTGCACCTCAATAAGCTAGAAAAAGAGGTGAGATCGACCCTGACTCAGACTGGAACAAGAAATGTCCCATAGATCTCACAATCTAATAAAAAGCCATTAATCGGTGACATTAACTTGGTTCCCCTCTCTGCAGATGTTGCCTGACCGGCTGAGTATTTCCAGCATCTTCTGTTTTTATTGTCAAAGCATTTAGATGTGATTTTCTGTCCACAATGTTGTGTATTCATCTTTGTTTCTCACTGGAACAAGGGCACTTTAACGGACCAACCACATTGTGTATTGATGATGTCATTGGCTGTAGAATGAACAGTCTATCCAAACAGCCGGTAGAGTAAACACCTTTTCAATAAAGCTTTATTTGTTTTTATCTTTGTGGTCTGTTAGACCATCCTTTATAAAATATCGCACTTTATAAACTCTAAGGGTTTATTATTGAAATTCATATATTTCTAAAGGTGAAATGTAATATAGCGAGTGTAGCTTCAATTAACTTTTAATCAGTTTCCAGTTCATACATTATTTTTAACCTTAAACATTGCTTGAAGCAAATAGTTTGTGTCAATCAGTTCAAGGTCCTTGTTAATTACCCTGGGTCCAACTTAAACATTAGAAATAGGAGCAGAAATAAAACCTTCAAAACACTTCACTTTGCTTTGCCATTCTCAGTATCATCTACTTCAGGCTCACTTTGCTGTCCATTCCACATATCTCTTAATTCGTTGTGAGATCAAAGATCTGTCAATCTCTGCCATAAAAATATTCAAGGATGAAGCATTAACAACCCTCTGAAGTAGAGAATTCCAAACATTCACAGCTCTTTGAGTGAAGAAATTTCTCCTCATCTCTGTCCTAAACCCTTGGCCCATATTCTGTTGTGAGCCCCATTCTTCACCCAGGGAATCTACATTTGCAGTGATCTACCCTGTCAACCATCTGCAGAATCTCATTCTTACTCCCATATAGTTTAAATCCATTTTTCCCAATTCCCCCCACCGCCCCCCAATTTCCCAATGAGGGAACCTTCCAGCCCTTTTCAAGTCACTTACACCCACCGCCTCCTGTTTTACAACTCCCTCAGTTTATACCCAATCCAATGTACACCCCCTTATTTATAGCGACTCCTCCTCCAGGTTTGTACACATTGATTACTGTCAACCCTTCTACACCTTCTCAGAATGTTAGAATCCCTACAGTGCAGAAAGAGGCTATTCAGCCCATCGAACCTGCACCAACAACAATCCCACCCAGACCCTATATCCATAAATCTATGTATTTATCTTGCAAATGCCCCTGATATAAAGTGACAAAGTAACATGGCCAATCCATCTAACCTACACACGTTTGAACTGTGGGAGGAAACCAGAGCATCTAAAGAAAACCCACACAGACATGGGGAGAATATGCAAACTCCACACAGGCTGTGACCCAAGTCAGGAATCAAACCCAGGTCCTGTGTTAAGAGGCAGCAGTGCAAACAACTGTGTCACCCTGCTGATATAGGCGCACCTGATTACACCTGTTCAACTTATGCCCACCTCAATTAATATTCCCTAATTATATACCAGCTTGATTACCTAACCACCCTGATTACATAGAAACATAGAAACTAGAAGCAGGAGTAGGCCATTCGGCCTTTCGAGCCTGTTCTGCCATTCATTTTGATCATAACTGATCGTCTAATTCAATATCCTGATCCCTTCTTCCCCCCACATTCTTTGATCCTTTTAGCTCCAAGAGCAATATCTAATTTCTTTCATGATAGCCAAGCTCTGCACGCATGAGGACAGACTCAGCCAGGAACGTGATGGATTCACATCACGCTATCCGTAACCTCCCTCCCCACTATTTTGCCTAGGGCTTGCAAAATACTATCAACAGTCCTGGCTGAAATTCACACCTCTTTAACTTGTGGTTATCCCTCTCTCTCTCTCCACTCACACTGTCTGTACCTGTAAAGACTTGATTACATGAGCATGCCCCTGTCCACATCAATGAAAGGGTTGAGAGCTTTAAGTTTTTAGGTGTCCAAATCACCAACAACTTATCCTGGTCCCTCCATGCTGACAGAACAGTTAAGAAAGCCCACCAACGCCTCTGTTTTCTCAGAAGACTAAGGACATTTGTTATGTCAGCTACAGCTCTCACCAACTTTCACAGATGCACCATAAAAAGCATTCTGTCTGATTGTATCACAGTTTGTTATGATTCCTGCTCTGCCCAAGACCGTAAGGAACTACAAAAGATTATGAATGTAGCCCAATCCATTATGCAATGCAACCTCCCATTCATTGACTCTGTCTACACTTCCTGCTGCCTCAGAAAAGCAGCATAATTAAGGACCCCATGTGTCCTGGAATTCTCCCACCTTCTTCCTTTGGGAAAGAGATGCAAAAGTCTGAGGTCACATATCAACTAATTCAAGAACAGCTTCTTCCCTGCTGCTGTCAGACTTTTGAACGGACCTACTTTACATTAAGTTGATCTTTCTCTACACCCTAGCTATGACAGTAACATTACATTCTGCACTCTCTCCTTTCCTTCTCTATAAATGGTATGATGTGTTTGTACAGCATGCCAGAAACAATATTATTCACTGTGTGTTAATACATATGACAATCATAAATCAAATCAAATCAAAATCAAACCTGTAAAAACTTGCATTCCAAACTATTATCTTACAATTGTGTCTTTGTTTATATATGCAGTGTATGTGAAAACTACCTCTCCACTCACCTGATGAAGGGGCATTGCTCCGAAAGCTTATGATTCCAAATAAACCTGTTGGACTTTAACCTGGTATTGTGAGACTTCTTATTGTGTTTATCCCAGTCCAACACCAGCATCTCCACATCATAATTACCTCTTGTAATCAGACAACATTTTGGCCTCAACAACATTCAGTGGAAGTGAATTCCGCACATTCACCACTCTCTGGTTTATATGCTACCCTGATTATAAACCCATCCTGAATATATACCCATTCTGATTATATACCAACCTGATTATATACCAACCCTATAGTATTCCATTCTACTTATAAATTATTCTGATTATATACCCACCCTGATTTATATTCACTTTGATTATATACCCACACTGATTATGTACGCACCCTGATTATATACCATCTTGATTATATACCATCTTGATTAGATACCATCCTGCTGCTACACCATCCTGATTTATATTTACCCTGATTTATATTCACCCTGATTATATACCCACACTGATTATATACTCACCCTGCTTCTATACACCCTGATTATTTCCCACTCTGATTTACCCTCACAATTTACAGCAACCTGATTTAAACCACGATTGTTTTTCCCATGTGTTTCTGAGGTTTGGATAATGTCTTCCAGTGGATTACCTTTGCAGTTCCTTTGATGTTTGGTGTTTAGCACTGTGTGAATCTGGGAGACAGGTTTACCCCATTTCTTCCCCCTGCTTTTAGAGTTTCACTCAGAGTCCCCACACAAGTGAGAGGATGGGGCATCTATCTGAAGAACAGTCTGAAAGCCCATCCCCACCAAAAAGTACCCCCTCGTGTTGCCCTCTGCTGATTGGCTGGTTAATCAGGCCAGGGGCAGTCTGGAAACCTTCCCTGATAAATATTCTTTTAAGAAACAGCTTTCATTGGGAATTACGGGTGGAATTGATTTCCAGTGTTTGAAAGCATCCTGAATGTAAATGCAAAATGGACCTCACTGCTTCAGCATTGTTTCTGCATTGTAACATTTCCTCATCTCGATAGCCTTGAGTTCTTATTGTAATTTCTAACTCTCCAGTTAGACCATGTTCACCTCCAGCATCTGTTGCTATGCTACAGAATCAACAGAGGATAGACTGATACCCCAGCACTGGTGAAGGACTACATCGTGACTCATACAACAAAGGATAATTTAGCAAAAACAATGCTAGGTCACACCAATACATTAGAAAGAGATCAATGCTCTCATCAGTTGTCCCAGGCTCAGAAGCGGCTGGCTAGCTGATTTCTCTGCAGTAGGCACTGGGGACTCAACTGTGGAAAAGGGAGTGACCAGAATTCAACAGCATTGTGGGGTTTAGTCCCCAGCATCCATCGGCTATGAAAATCTAAGCAAATCTGGTAATAAAGGGTAACATAGAATCCAAACAGTACAAAAGGAGGCTGTTTGACCCATCATGCCTGCACTGTTTCTTCGACAAAGTATCGTACCCAGGCCCTATCCCTGTAACCCCACGTATTTACACCACCAATCCCCCTAACCCCCACATCCTGGAATACTGAGGAGCAATTTAGCATGGCCAATCCACCTAAACTGAACATCTTTGGACATTAAGAGCAATTTAGCATGGTCAATCCACTTAACTCGCACATCTTTGGACTGTGGGAGGAAATAGGAGCACCCGGAGAAAACCCAACAGATACGGAGAGAACATGCAGACTCCACACACTTGGTGACCCAATCGAACCTGGGTCGCTGGAGCTGTGAAACAGCAGTGCTAACCACTGTGCGCCATGTCACAGGAAGCAGATCAGTCCTTCAGGCTTCTTCAGTTAGATGATTAGCTGATCTGTACATTGGTACAGTCGTGTTTTGCAACAGTCCAGTTGATTCTAACAACTTTCCTGAACTTCCATTAATGGTTTTATGATAACGTTGTCACCTGGTTATTCAGCCTGGAGATTTGGGATAAGGAAGATGTCTTTTGAAAAGCTTGTATAGACATCATACCCATTGCAATTTGGAAGATTACGAGGTGATCTTATTGAAATATAGATTCTCTCAATGAGACTCCACGTGCCCCCACCAGCGGAAGAATAGGAGTGCTCCCCACTGGCATCAGCAGTGCTCCCTGATGGGCTTTTCCCATCTGAATGATGTGGGTTTGCAAGAGGAGCAACCCAAACCCCCCAGTACAGAGCAGCACTCTTCTCCCACCACAGAATGAGTGCATCAACTATTCCCCCACCACCCTCCTCAACAACCTGATGGCCACCCCAACTAAAGGCCATAGTCGCACCCCCCTATCCCCTCACCCACCCAGAGGTCTTAGCCACCCTCCTCCCTGCCACCACCACCCTTGACATCCTGTCCCTTCAGAACACCTTCTCAGGAGACCTCAATGCCAACCTGTACTATCATCTGGAGCTCTGGCACAGTGACTCCCTAACTCTGTACTCTGAGAGAACTCAAGGAGGTGAGTGCAGTGTCCATGTGCCCCTCTGCCACTGCCAGGCTGCAAAGGGAAGGTTGTGCAAGGGTGTTTGGTGGGTTTAAGTTCAGCTCAAGGGGGTTGACCTTGAATCTCCTCCCCTGGAGGGTACCTCATGGTGGGAGTATACCTTCTATTCCTGGGCAATCTGAGCATCAAGCTCTCCATGGTGATTTTAGGCATCCCTCTGATTTTTCGGGTCAGTGGACCGTGAAAACTTTGAAGTGGCCTGGTCACTTTAATCTCCACACCATCTCCCATCCCACCAGCACCCTCCCCCCAAACACAGCCCCCCCCCCCCCCACCCTCTGGTCACCAAGCAGGCTTCCAAATAAAGCAACATTCCACTCTGCAGAGGGGATTCCATTTTCCCTCTCCAAGAAGCCACTTTCAAGTCCTCTTACTGATAGGAGAAGTCATTTTCACTTGGCAGGGAAGGGGGTATCCCTTCTCTACAGCTGCTCACTCAGCCCTGTTTTTAATCATTGCATTTATTCCCAGTCTCTGAACTTCCTTAGAAAGCACAAATCCTTGGAATCCTTTGAAGTCCTTTGCTTTGCTTTGGAAAGATTTGCCTTCATTCAATTTCAGATTACAACCTAGCAAGCTTTTGATTGGCAGCTTAATGGTTTTTGCACAGCATGCAGTGCTTATCCTTCCCTTCACAGTTGAATGCATCTGAATTACCTCCTATTGCTCTTAGCATCAATGTTTATACAAAGGAGACCTGACAGCACCTTCCCTTATTGCCTGCAGCACAACTGTATCATAGAATCCCTATAGTGCAGAAGGAGGCCATTCAGCCCATCGAGTCTGCACTGATCACAATCCCACCCTAGTCCTGTAACTCCACATATTTACCCTGCTAATCCCCCTGACACTAGGGGAAATTTAGCATGGCCAATCAACCTAACCCATACATCTTTGGACTGTGGGAGGAAACCAGAGCATCCGGAGGAAACCCACGCAGACACTGGGAGGACGTGAAAACTTAATACAGACAGTGACTTGAGGTCAAATCGAACCTGGGACCCTGGTGCTGTGAAGCAGCAGTGCTAACCACTGTGCCATTGGGCTGCTGTAGAAAAGAAAATCCATCCCTCCTGTCAGTCAGAGGGCTTGGAAAGGGTCTTCTTATATCTGTAACTTCTTAGAGAGAGAAAGAGGAGTCCTTTCGGCGGAATGAAGTGCTGCTTTATTTGGAAACCTGCTTGATGACCAGGGGGAATAGTGATTAAAGTGACCAGGCCACTTCAAAGCTTTCAGAATCCACTGACCGGAATGAAGACTTGATCACTGGGATACTTTCAATCGCCACGCCGAGAGGTTTATTTGTAATCATGAGCTTACGGAACGCCACTCCTTCATCAAAACTTAATACTTCTCCAAACCGGTGTAAGAGAGGGAAAGGTTCTAGCTCCATACTGCCACACATTGATTTGTGCTGGGACATCTGGAGCAGGATTTTCCATCTGCATTCGCCACAAAACTGGAAAATCCCCTCTGAGGCCAATGGGCTCTTGTATGGTCTATCCCATCCACCACCCCGATTCCCATGGCAGCAGGACAGGAGAATTCCATCCCCCCTCCCCATGACTGGGGTGAGGAAGCTGAGCGCAAGCTATTGTCTAAGACTGTTTAAATCCTCATGTTGTTTAGCGCTAATATCATTGTGGGATTTAACTGTGCAGAGTTGGTTACTGTGAGATACAAAGCTAGCCTGCACCAAGAAAAAGCTTCATCAACAATTAGACTATATCCAAATTGACTTTATTAAGAAATTGCTTCTTGTGCCTACCTGAAGGCAGAACATATTATTCTCAAATTATATTTTCTCTATTATACTGTAACAAATGTAAATATGAATAAGCATTGAGTAGAAAATATAATGATCATTATTATCTGATCATTATAATCTGTTCACAATAACTGATACTTATCTTTGTACTGCAATGAATGGTTTTAAACACTGTGCTGGGAAATCTAAACACGCACTAACAATACACCGGTCTTGTGTTTAAATTTAACAGTGCACCATACTACAGCCTGATCTACCGGAAATAAATGAGCTCACACGGAATCAAGTGCCCAGCCAGTGGTGATGAGGGAGTCGAGTGCATTATCTGTGAGGTCTGATTCGCTGGGTATGATGATGCCGTGGTTAGGTTACATCTGGAATATTGCACGCTGTTTTGATCTCCTTATCTGAGCAAGCATGTTCTTGCTCTGGAGGGAGTTCAGCGAAGATTTCTGGGACAGTGGGACTGACATATGAGGAGAGATCGAGTTGGTTAGGATTATTATTGCTGAGTTCAGAAAAATAGGACGGAATCACATAGAAACTTATAAAATTCTAACAGGATTGGACAAGATAGATGCAAGAAGGCTGTTCCTTCTTGGTGGAAGTGTCTGAGTATACAGAATAAACTATTTCAGACAGAGATGGGGAAACATTTTGTCAACCAGAGAGTGGTCAGTTTGTGTGGAATTCATACCACAGAAAGTAGTTGAGGCCAAAACATTGTATGTTTTCTAGAAGCAGTTAGTTATAGCACTTGGGGTGAAATGGGTCAAAGGATATAGGGGGGAGGGCAGGATCAAGCCATTGAATTGGGGGTTAGCCGTGATCATTATGAATGGTGGGGTCAGCTGGAAGGGCCGAATGGCTTCCTCCTGCTCCTATTTTCTATGTTTCTTCATGATGTCAGGCTATGGCTTGACTGGTCTATGAGACAGCGCTCCTAATCTTGGCACAAGTCCCGAAGGTGACACAGACAGAAGCAACTTGCAATTCATGAATTTGAACAAGTCAAACAGAACAGAAATGGACAGGTCATCCAGCATCGATTTCAGCACAGGAAATGAACACAGCAAACTCAACCCTGTCAGCCTTGCAAAGTTTTCCTTATTAGTATTGAGGCTTGTGTCAAAATTGGGAAAACTGTATCCCAGATTAAACATGGTCACCCTCAGAGAATCAAGCCTTAGACAATGGATACCACCATCATATCTCATAGTATGTCTTATGCTACCACAGGACAGAACCAATGGGAGGAGGTTGCACAGTGATATGCAGGTGGGAGTGTTCCCTCAACATTGATTCTGGATTCCATGAAGTCTCCTGACATCAGGTCAAACCTGGGCAAGAAAACCTGGCCACCTTACAGCTGGTGAATCAGATTTTCGTCATATTGAACACCAATTGGAGGAAGCACTGGGGGTCAAAAGGACACAGTATGTTCTCTGGGTGAAGGACTTCAATGTCCCTCACTCACAGTAGCTCTATGGTAGCATCACAGACCTCGCTAGCTGGGTCTTAAAAAACAGATACCGATTGTGGCAGGTGATGATGAAGGAACCAATTTGATCTTGTCTACATCAATCTACCAGTGGCAGATGCATCAGTCTATAACAGTATTGGTTACAGAGACCACTCCTCGTGGAAATGAAGTCCCATCTTCATGGGAAGTATTGTAGTAGATAGGGAGGATGTGCTAGAACTTCTCGAGGGTTTGAAGTTGGATAAGTCCCCTGGGCCGGACGGGATTTACCCTAGGATTCTCTGGGAGGCAAGAGAGGCGATTGCAGAACCTCTGGCTCTGATCTTCAGGTCGTCGTTGGTTACGGGTGTGGTTCCGGAGGACTGGAGGATAGCGAATGTGGTCCCATTGTTCAAGAAGGGGAAGAGACACCTTCCAGGGAATTATAGGCCAGTGAGTCTTACTTCTGTTGTGGGCAAAGTATTGGAGAGAATTATTAGGGATAGGATTTATAGTTATTTAGAGAGAAATGAATTGATTGGGGATAGTCAGCATGGTTTCGTGAAGGGTAGGTCATGCCTTACTAACCTCATTGAGTTTTTTGAGAAAGTGACCAGAGAGGTGGATGGGGGTACGGCGGTTGATGTAGTATGTATGGACTTTAGTAAGGCGTTTGATAAGGTGGCCCATGGAAGACTTCTACAGAAAATGCAGATGTGTGGAATAGAGGGTGATTTAGCTAATTGGATTAGGAATTGGCTGGCAGATAGACAGAGGGTGGTGGTTGATGGGAGATATTCATCGTGGAGTTCGGTGACGAGTGGTGTGCCTCAGGGGTCTGTTTTGGGGCCCCTGCTGTTTGTATTTTTTATAAATGATCTGGATGAGGGTATTGAGGGATGGATCAGTAAATTTGCAGATGACACTAAAGTCGGTGGAGTGGTAGATAGTGAAGAGGGGTGTAATAGTTTACAGAGTGACTTGGACAAGTTGCAGAGCTGGGCCGAGAGGTGGCAAATGGAGTTTAATGTGGAAAAGTGTGAGGTAATGCACTTTGGCATGAACAATAAATGTGTAGAGTATAGGGCTAATGGTAGGGCTCTTAATAGTGTTGAGGAACAGAAGGATCTTGGTGTATGTGTCAATAGATCCCTGAAAGTAGGCAGTCAAGTGGATAAAGTTGTTAATAAGGCATATGGAGTCTTAGCTTTTATTGGTAGGGGGATTGAATTTAGGAGCCGCAGCATCATGTTGCAACTGTACAAAACTCTAGTGCGGCCGCACTTGGAGTATTGTGTGCAGTTCTGGTCCCCACATTATAAGAAAGATGTGGAGGTATTGGAGAGGGTACCGAGGAGGTTTACCAGGATGTTGCCTGGTATGGAGGGCAGGTCCTATGAAGAGAGGTTGAAGGATTTGAGGTTGTTTTCGTTAGAAAGGAGGCAGCTAAGAGGGGATCTTATTGAAGCATATAAGATGATTAGAGGTTTAGATAGGGTGGACAGTGATAGCCTTTTTCCTATGATGGAGAAAGCTAGCACGAGGGGACACAGCTTTAAATTAAGGGGTATGAGTTATAGGACGGATATCAGAGGTAGGTTCTTTACTCAAGAGTGATTAGGGAGTGGAATGCCCTGCCTGCAGCTGTTGTAGATGCGCCAAGTTTGGTGGCGTTTAAGAGGTTAATTGATAAGGATATGGAAGAGAATGGAATGGTTTAGTTTGGAGGGGCATTGCTTTTTATTTTGGTCGGCACAACATCGAAGGCCGAAGGGCCTGTTCTGTGCTGTAATGTTCTATGTTCTATGTTCTATGTTGAGAATATCCTCCATCGTATTGTGTGGCACCACCACCGTGATAACTGGAATAGATTTCAGACAAATCAAGCAACTCAAGACTATTCTCCATGTTTCATTGTGGACCACCAACAGCAACAGAATTGCACTCCAGCACAATTTGTAACCTCATGGCCCAACATAATTCCGACTCCACCAAGCCAGGGGATTAACCCAATTTAATGAAGACTGCAGGAGGACATGCCACGACTCACACCTGGAATAACTAAACATGAGAGAGCTGATTTTATAAGAAATATTCTAAGTTAAGACGAGACAGTTCCAAATCCAATTTATGGTCTAGTCTGTACTCTAATTCTTATGCATTTAGGGAATGAAGAAAGGGCTAGACCATTTCCAGCCACTAGAGGGAGTGGGTAGGGCCTGAATCACCAGCTAGTTTGCTCTAGCAGCAGAGAGAGCTATTACACATGTGCAAACTTCTGTAGCTAACCTTACACAATTGCAATAAGGGGGGCCTGATAGCAATGAGAATGGGATCTGCCAGACTGGCACTACCCGAGGGACACTTCCCCTTGCTCTCAACCTCCTCGAGGGACCTCGATGGCTCCAGTTCTACCTTTGAGGCCAAGAGGATTGTTACCCATTCAAAGACAGCAGGTTTTTCCTTGCCGGGGAGAACCTCACCCGGCGAGGCCATGAAGGCAAGCAAGCTGGGACGCTTGAGCACTGGGCTCACTAATTTCATTTAAATTAGTCTTTGAATATATTTAAATAATTTATTCACCCTTGTGCTGGAAATGTGTGAGAGACTGATCTTGCTGGATATCCGGTGCTGGTAAGATTGTGAGAGGCGGAATATCATCACCCCTTGACGTTCAATAGCATTGCCATCACTAAATCCCCTACTACAACAT
Source organism: Sphyrna mokarran (assembly GCA_024679065.1). NCBI lineage: Eukaryota > Metazoa > Chordata > Chondrichthyes > Carcharhiniformes > Carcharhinidae > Sphyrna > Sphyrna mokarran. The sequence goes on along the minus strand of JAGIQG010000020.1, from coordinate 48,683,375 downwards.
CCTGGAGGTTACCATTGACCAGAAACCGAATTGGATTAACTATGTAACTACAATGGTGACAAGAGCAAGTCAGAGGCTGGGGTTTCTATGGCATTTAGCTCACCCCTGCACTTCCCAAAACTTATCTACATCAACAAGCTACAAATCAGGATTCAATAATCCTCGCTTGCCTGAAAATAGTCTTGCTCCAAAAACATTTAAGAAGCTGACATGCCAAATTTCCTTCTAGACTTTTGGCCCTCCATGCTGTCGTGTGAACTGAAATCTCCTACCCTTCCGGGGATCCTCTATTCCCATTCTGTTATGTATTTGTCCAGACGTTGCTTCAAACTCACTGTTGTATCTGCTTCCATTACCTCTCTGCTCCAGGGAGATTAATCCCAGTTATCCCAGCCTCTCATTCCATGCCAGACATTGGAATACTTTCACACTGTGACTCAAACATCATTTCCTGCCTTCTGCCTTTCTATTATTTTCAAGCTGAAATGTCTAAGTTGCTGAAGACACATGCTTGAAGATCTGTTTCTTGCCATCAGTGACCTGATTCTCGAGGGGGCAGAAACATCCTTCTCTTGTTCAGGAGTCTCTCTGCTGTGTTGTCATAGGGATAAATTCAAGGTCACTGAGACTGAGTGCGCAAACAATATCGAAATATCTCCGCAGGGAGGCCAGGGAGCCCCATGTCAGCTTAGAGCTGAGGCATTCATTATAAGTTTACTATTGTTCATTTGATGCAGCTTTTGACCTGCAGAGAATCCTTGCTCCAGAGAATTTTAAGGGTTTTTTTTTTGTTTTGGTTCAGGTAGGAGGATAAAGAGACTTTATTCAGTTAATGATAGGGCGTTGGGGAGAGTTACAGAACAAAGAGACCTGGGCGTACATGTTCATAGATCCTTGAAAGTGGAGTCACAGGTAGACAGAGTGGTGAAGAAAGCACTCGGCATGCTTTGTTTCATTGGTCAGAACATTGAATACAGGAGTTGGGACGTCTTGTTGAAGTTGCATTTGCACAAAACATTGGTAAGGCCACACTTGGAATACTGTGTGCAATTCTCGTCACCCTATTATAGAAAGGATATTATTAAACCAGAAAGAGTACAGAAAAGATTTACTAGGATGCTGCCCAGACTTGATGGATTGACATTTTCTCTGGAGTGTAGGAGGCTGAGTGGTGATCTTATAGAGGTCTATAAAATAATGAGGGGCACGAGATCAGATAGATAGTCAATATTTTTTCCCAAAGGTAGGGGAGTCTAAAACTAGAGAGCACAGGTTTAAAAATCATAGAAATCATAGAAACCCTATAGTGCAGAAAGAGGACATTCAGCCCATTGAGTCTGCACCGACCACAATCCCCGCCAGGCCCTACCCTATATCCAAATACATTTACCCACTAATACCGCTAACCTACACATCTCAGGACACTATGGGCAATTTTAGCTTGACCAATCAACTTAACCCGCACATCTTTGGACTTTAAGGCGGAGAAAGATACAAAAGTGTCCAGAGGGGCAATTTTTTTCACACAGCAGGTGGTGAGTGTCCGGAACAAGCTGCCAGAGATAGTAGCTGCCAGGATACAATTTTGTCTTTTACACGGGTAAAATAGATATAGAGGGATATGGGTCAAATGCAGGTAATTGGGATTAGTTTAGGGATTTAAAAATAAAAGGTGGAATGGACAAGTTGGGCCAAAGGGCCTGTTTCCATGCTGTAAACCTCTATGACTATATGACTCAGCCCTGTTTGCTCTTGAAAGGCCTCAAAGCATTTTGTACTCAAAGTACTTGTATTTGAAACTGGTCACTGTTGACAATAGTTTCAAATCCCAAGATGTTTTACTTTTGAGCTTAGAAATTGCTGTATTTTTATTAACTCGTTCACCTAAAACGGAAACTTAGTTGAAGTTAATAGTTTGGACTGGGTTTTTAGCATGGAGATATGGAACAGGAGCAGCTCTGTTTTTGGGTTTGAAACCCACCTCCACTCAGAATTCCGACATTCCAGAGATGGGTATGCAGCACAATTAGAGTTAACAGGAGTGGGGAACAGAGGAGGTTCATGTTGAAGTTTGGGCTCATCAGGGTGGCCATTTCTGAGGCTACTTCTAGACCAGCCGTATCTGAGGCTGCTTCCAGACCAGCCGTATCTGAGGTTGCTTCCAGACCAGCCGTATCTGAGGCTGCTTCCAGACCAACCGTATCTGAGGCTGCTTCCAGACCAGCCGTATCTGAGGTTGCTTCCAGACCAGCCGTATCTGAGTTATTCCCAGACCAGCCGTATCTGAGGCTATTTCCAGACCAGCCATATCTGAGGCTGCTTCCAGACCAGCCATATCTGAGTTATTCCAGACCAGCCATATCTGAGGCTGCTTCCAGACCAGCCGTATCTGAGGCTGCTTCCAGACCAGCCGTATCTGAGGTTGCTTCAGACCAGCCGTATCTGAGGCTTTGCCCTATCTGAGGCTGCTTCCGACCAGCCGTTTTTTTTATTGGTATTCCCAGACCAGCCGTATCTGAGGCTATTTCCAGACCAGCCATATCTGAGGCTGCTTCCAGACCAGCCATATCTGAGTTATTCCAGACCAGCCATATCTGAGGCTGCTTCCAGACCAGCCGTATCTGAGGCTGCTTCCAGACCAGCCGTATCTGAGGTTGCTTCTAGACCAGCCGTATCTGAGGCTATTTCCAGACCAGCCATATCTGAGGCTGCTTCCAGACCAGCCGTATCTGAGTTATTCCAGACCAGCCATATCTGAGGCTACTTCCAGACCAGCCATATCTGAGGCTACTCCCAGACCTGACGTATCTGAGGCTACTTCCAGACCTGCCGTATCTGAGGCTATTTCCAAATGAGCCATATCTGAGTTATTCCCAGATCAGCCATATCGGAGGTTACTTCCAGACTGCCGTATCTGAGGCTACTTCCAGATCTGCCGTATCTCAGGCTGCCCCCAGACCAGCCGTATCTGAGTTATTCTCAGACCAGTTGGATCTGTGGCTGTTCCCAGACCAGCCATATCTAGGCTGCTGGTTGTGCTGAGGGAGGGATTGAGGATTTGTACCACACGCCTTCCACAGAGGAATCATCTGAAGGAAACATTAATAAACTGGTAGAATTCTGATGTATTTAAGATATTAAACTTTAGAAAGGAGAAAGTGAACACATTTTGAGTAGAGCCACTTTTAGCCAGAAGCCTTAGAGTCATAGAATTCTATGGTACATTTGGCCCATTGAGCCTGCACCAACAACAATCCCACTCAGGGATTATCATTGTAACCCTGACACTAAGGGGCAATTTAGCATGGCCAATCAACCTACTCTGCACAACTTAAAGCATATACACGGAGAGCACCAGCTAACAGCTTTGGTTTCTACACATGCTAAACAGATATTACCTGTTCTAAGCATAAAGTAACACCAGGAACTTTCAAGTTTTATTCATACAACCATAGAATTACACAGCATAAGACAGGCCCTTCAGCCCATCGAGTCTGCACCAAATTGTGAGAAACACATGGCCTCCCACCTAATCCCAACTGCCAACACTTGGCCCATAACCCTGAATGTTATAGTGCATCAAGAGCTCATCCAGGTACATTTTAAAGGATGTGAGGCATCCTGCCTCCACCCCGCTCTCTCCCAGACATTCACCACTCTCTGTGTAGAAATGATTTTCCTCACATTCCCCCCTAAACCTCCTGCCTCTCACCTTGAACCCATGTCCCTTCATAACTGACTCTTCAATTAACAGCTGCTCCTTATCCATTCTGTCTGTGTCCCTCATAATCTTACACACACTAATCAGGTTGCCCCTCAGACTTCTCTACTCCAGCGAAAACAACCCAACCTCTCTTCATAACTTAAATATTCCATCCCCAGCAGCATCCTGGTCAATCTCCTCTGCACCCCCTCCAGTGCAATCACATCCTTCCTGTAATGTGGCGACCAGAACTGCACGCAGTACTCCAGCTGTGGCCTCATCAAAGTTCGTCACAATTCCAAAGAGAAGAAAAAGCTTTGATGTTATTTGAAACAAACTTTAAAAGCTTTTATGATGGTATTGTCTTGCCTTATCTATGCAAAAGACATTCTTAAATCTTACCTCAGCAAATTAGAAAAACAGACAGATTGAGACAATCTATTCCTCTATAAACATTTTAAACTCACTTCTACAGAAATCAAAACAATTGAGGGCAAATAGGAAAAATAGTAAGGGCATATTTTAAAGTGCTATAACCACATATACAATCATAGAATGTTACAGCACTGGGGGAAGCCATTCAGCCCATTATGTCTGCACTGGCTGCTGAAAGAGTAACCCAGCCAATCCCATTCTCCAGCTCCATCTCCATAGCTCTCTAAATCAATCGCTGTCAAATCTGTCTCCAACCCTCTTTTGAAACCTCCTATGGAATCTGCCTCCACCAATCTCCCAGGAGGCATATTCCAATCCCAGCAACTCTCTGAGTTGAGATGTTTTTCCTCATGTCACTCCGAGCTCCCCATGCTGACCACCTAGAAATTGTGACCCCCCTCATCACTGACATACCAGCTAGCAGAATGGAATACCTTCCTTTACCTTGTCCAAGTTATTCATCATCCTGAACACCTCAATAAAGTCACTTCTTAACATTGGCTCACTGCCAATTTAAAAAAAAATTTAACAATTAAATAATGGTGAATAAATACACACATCTAAGGGGAAGAATTAATTAAAGTGGTACTAAGGAATGATATAATCTGGTTTAGAAGGGTATGACTATTCCTGTATCTTTTTAAGACCATCTTAAACATTGTAGAAAGCTGCTGGAAGAACTCTTGAATGTTTCTTCATTTGTTGGGATGTTGTCAATGCCTCTCATAATCCTGTAGACTTCTATCAGTTCTCCCTTCAACCTCCATTGTTCTAGTGAGAAGAAACCAAGTTTTTCCAAAATCTCTTCATAACTAATGCCCCCCATACCAGGCAACATCCTGGTAAATATTTTCTGTACCCTCTCCAAAAACTCCACATCCTTCTGGTGGTGTGGCGACCAGAATTAGTTGCAGCATTGTATTTTTAATATTTTATTGAATTCTGTGTTGAAACTAAGACTATGATTTTTTTTGTAATCATTAACATTGCAATGCACTTATCCACTTTAAAATGTATCGCATGTTGAATAGTTATGCAATAAACAAAGTACAATGAACAAAGAACATTGCAGCATAGGAACAGGCACTTTGGCCCCCCAAGCCTGTACCTACCAAACTGTAATAATTTAGATAGTTAAACTGTAAAAGAGTTGATAAAACATAATTTTTTATCAACAATCAAGTTGATAAAACATTATTTTGGCAATCAAGTCGATAAAGTTGTTAAGAAGGCATATGGAGTCTTAGCTTTTATTGGTAGGGGGATTGAATTTCGGAGCCGCAACGTCATGTTGCAACTGTACAAAACTCTAGTGCGGCCGCAGTTGGAGTATTGTGTGCAGTTCTGGTCCCCACATTATGAGAAAGATGTGGAGACATTGGAGAGGGTACAAAGGAGGTTTACCAGGATGTTGCCTGGTATGGAGGGCAGGTCTTATGAAGAGAGGCTGAGGGATTTGAGGTTGTTTTCATTAGAAAGGAGGCGGCTAAGAGGAGACCGTATTGAAACATATAAGATGATTAGAGGTTTAGATAGGGTGGACAGTGATAGCCTTTTTCCTAGGCTGGAGAAAGCTAGCACAAGGGGACACAGCTTTAAATTAAGGGGTGATAGTTATAGGACGGATATCAGAGGCAGGTTCTTTACCCAAAGGGTGGTTCGGGAGTGGAATGCCCTGCCTGCAGCAGTTGTAGATGCGCCAAGTTTGGTGGCGTTTTAAGAGGTTAGTAGATAAGTTTATGGACGAAAAGGGAATGGTTTAGGTTAGAGGGTCATTGCTTTTTCCTAATTGGTCGGCGCAACATCGAAGGCCGAAGGGCCTGTTCTGTACTGTAATGTTCTATGTTCTAATGTCTCTTGTAATCTTCTGTATTTTTTTATATAAGAACCCACCTCTCCTGTGTATTCTCTGACATTAGTGTCCCTTCAAAAAATGTTTTTACAGCCTTAGGTGATCTCATTGGTGGGAGGAAGAAAATAAAACTGTGTGCTGTTCAGGTGACAAGGGTCACTTTCAGTTTTGTTTTGACTTCAGTATGAGGAGCATCACTGAAAGAAATCTCTCTCTCATGCCTTTCTAAACTAGATTGCATCATTCATTAATACCAATGGATGTTACTGCTTTAATTAACTCTTTCCTTTAGATGTGTTGTATTTATTCTCTATTATTTAATTGTTAAAATGGTTTTTGCATTGGTGTTGAGTGAATGTTAAGAGGTGACCTTATTGAAGTGTTCAGGGTAATGAATAATTTGAACAGAGTAAAGGAAGATATTCTGCTCCACTAGTTGGTATGTCACAATTTCTAGATGGTCAGCATGGGGAGCTAGCAGTGAGATGATGAGAAGCATCTTTATTCCAAGAGTTGTTGGGATTTGGAATGCGCTACCTGGGAGAATGGAGGCAAATTCCAGGAGGTTTCAAAAAAGAACTGGATTCACATTTGAAAGTGATAAATTTATTTCAAAATAAATTTCAAAATTTAGTTTGAAAATTTTACCAGTTAGCTGAAAGGGCAGCTTATTGCCATCCTGCAGTAAATAATTTGTGATTTTGGTTCTTGGGGAACTGATACCATTACAAGCTGCTCTGCGCTTTCAAGATCATTCGAAATCAGCATTCCACCAAAGGAATTTAATCCCAGTCCCAAGTGAGCATTATTCTGTGCTGTGTTAAGCCTATGAAGAGTTTTTGTTGCCTGTGGATTTTGGTTTTAACTGAAACACATTAGAGAAATTCATTAAGAGTTATGCGTTATAATAGTTGGTTTGTTTCTTGTTTGTGATTGTTAAAAGTTTTGCTAATTTTCTCACTATACATGTTAACTATATTCTTAAATAAACTTTATTTGATAAAAGCTCCCTAGTGGGTCTTTTGAATTGTGCCTGAAATGGAACATCTCATCCTTATCCTAGCCAAATTCAAGGTGCAAAACTTAGGGTTCAGGTAGTGTCCGGAAAACACTTTGGGGTTTTTGATCAGAACAGAACAATTCGGAAAGGGGGAAGATTCAATGTTTGAAGAGAGACTTCAGGCCCTTATTATATCCGGGTAGTTATAACTTGGCCGACAAATTATTTAGCGGGATATCTGGGAAAGGGTAATATCTCTTAATCATCATTTTCCTTGGGGAGACTTGGGTTCGTTTCCTCAAACCCAAAATAAGTGTCTATGCAGCCTTGAACTTAGATGAAGGTGGTTCTTGAACAAGTGCTTCCAGTTTAGGGTAATCCCCATTGGGGATTCAGCCAAAGGCCTGGTACCCAGGATAGGGCTGACCCTCAAGTCATCGATGCTATATGGATCTAATGTCGGAGGCTGCGAGGGAGATGAGGAAGGCCCTGGAAGGTGGCAGAAAGTAGCCCCCTCATCATGCAACAGGGACACCTCTTTGTTCAGCATCATCCCCCCCCCTTTCCAATTCCTCCTCTTCTCCCACCTCCTGCTCCTCCTCTGATGAGTTGTTCCCTTCCCAAGTTCTCACCATCCTGGAGATCCACATATTCCTGGAGAACCAGGTTCTGGAGACTGTAGCAGACCACTACAGTGATGGAAATCCCTGCAATGGGCGATGGTCAAAAGCCCCCTGACCTGCTCAGACACCAGACTAGCATCTTCAGAATTCCGTCGACCTGATTCAATGGCTAACCGACTGGTACTGATTGCATTGCAACTCTGCCTCTCTTCATCTCTCTCTTTCTGAAAGGTGATCTTTAAAGCTTCCCTCTTTGGTCGGGTTTTGGTCCGAATACCTCCTCAAGTGGCTCAGTGTCACATTTTGCACATCCTGTGAAGCAGCTTGTGGTATTTTGTGTTGAAGGCGTTATACCAATGCAATTATTATATTCTAGACCATTGAATGGGGAAACTGATGGTATTATTCTGCTATTGGGAGGATTTGCTGAACCGTCACAGGAAATTTTAGAGATAAGGGAACTATAACAAAGGCAGAGGAAACCTGCAGACAGCCTATTGTGGCTGTGAATAGAAGCAGCGCCCTCGGGATTTCCAGAAAAACACAACACAAAGCTGGTCAAATGAGAGACATCCCTCAGTCTCCCAGAAGAACAGAGTTGATGACCTTTGCTCTGGTCTGTTCCTCTGAACAAGGCTGCAAGCACCTTCAGCTGTAAACCTATTGTGTTTTGATGTCAATAAAATCATTTGCTTAGAAAGGATTTTCAGCCCAGGTTGACTCTTTTCTAAGGGGAGCCTTTCATTCTCACAATCTGGATATGAACCTTAATGGGGTGAAGAACCTCAAATAAAGAATTCACAATTTCTTTTTTATTAATCCCAATGCAATCATTTTTCTTATTCATTCATGGGACAAATGAATAAGCTCTGATTGTCCTTGAACTGAGTGTCTCGCTTGGCCATTTCACACGCAAGCTAAAAGTCATAGGATCATTGAATCATACAGTGCAGAAGAGGGCCTTTGGCCCATCGAGTCTGCACTAACACATTGGAAACACCCGAACTCCCACCTAATCCCATCTGCAGAACTAGGCCCATAGCCCTGGCTGTTGTGATGTGCCAAGTGCTCATCCAGGTACTTTTTAAAGGATGTGAGGCAATCTGCTTCCACCCCCTTCCCAGGCAATGCATTCCAGACTGTCACCACCCTCTATGTAAAGAAGGTTGTCCCACCAATCTCCTGCTCCTCACCTTGAACCTAGGCCCCTCATAACTGACCCTTCAACTAATAGCTGCTCCTTATCCACACTGTCCATGTCTCTCATAAACTTGTACACCTCGATCAGGTAACCCCTCAATCTTCTCTGCTCCAACGAAAACAACTCAAGCTTACCAAACCTTTCTTATAACTTAAATATTCTGTCCCTGGCTGCATTCTGGTAAATCTTCTCTGCACGCCCTCCAGTGCAATCACAGAATCATAAAAACCCTACAGTGCAGAAAGAGGTCATTCAGCCCATGCACCAACCACAATCCCAGCCAGGCCTCATCTCCATAAACCCATGTATTTACCTTACTAATCCCCCTGACACTAAGGGGTAATTTAGAAAGGTCAACCAACCCAACCCATACATCTTTGAAGTGTGAGAGGAAACTGGAGTACCCGGGGGAAACCCATGCAGACAGGGGGAGAATGTGCAAGCAGACAGTGATCTGAGGCAGGAATTGAACCCGGATCTCTGGCTATCTGAGACATTAGTGCTGACCACTGTGCCACTACAACGGCAACCAGAACTGTACACATTGCTCTAGCTGTAAACTCATTACTGTGACCTCTAGAGTAGGCCAGGCCAGGTAAGGACAGCAGATTTACTTCCCCAAAAGACATTAATGAACCAGATGGGTTTTTCTGACAATTGAAATGGTTTCATGGTCATCATCAGACTTTTCTTATTACAGTCCCAGATTTTTCTTGAACTAGAACTTACCATCTGTCAAGGTGGGATTCGAACCCTTGGCTCCGGAGTCTGGCTCTCTGAATTATTAGACAATACTATTTGCTGAAAATAAGCCACTATCTTATTAATCCACAATGGAGTCTGGGATTTGAGACCAGAGGAACTATCTCTGGTCTAGCACCAGATTGGGCCTTGCCCCAGGCTGTAATTACCCCAGGCAGTAAAGTGGAGCTAATTATTTTTACCTCCACATGATCTTAGATTATTCCATCAGGAACTCAGCTGCAACTCTGTCTGAAAAAGCCAGAAGTTTCCAACCTCCATTGTCTTCAGGAAACCAAAAGAGAATCCTTCAGATTTTCAATGTTGTAGCCACATCTTACATGTACAGCAATAATCTGTTTCTTTCGTCCTGTAACTAATTTGAGTGCATTTTTAGATATAATTTTTCTTGTGTCTGAGTTTGTGTAAATCTATCTGTTTATATGTGAGCAAATCTATTAAATTTGTGTGTGTGTGTGTATATGTGTGTGTGTGTGTGTGTGTGTATGTGTGTCTGTGTGTGTCTGTGTGTGTGAGAGAGAGCAATCTTACCAACTGCCATAAGAATGTGAAAATGGGAAAGAATCACACAGCTTTTTGAGCAACTTAAAATTGAATCTTACCTGACTTTGTCAAAATAAAGAGGCCAAACTTGTGTTTAAATGGGCAAGACCAAACTTGCTCAAAAGCCAGCTGATAGCAGCAGAGGGCACAATTGTGCAGCTGTGAGCACAGAGATCTGGCACTACCTCCCCCAGCTACAGCTGGCCTTCTGGCTGATCATCCCTCCCCCTCCTCCTCCACCAATTGGCTGATCATCCCTCCTCCTCCTCCACCAATCACTGTTGCAGAGTGGCAGCAGGCTTTACCCCATTGATGGGCAGTACCAGGGTGCCAGGCTGGCAGCACAAAGGTGATAAGAAATCTGACAACACCAGGTTAAGTCCAACCGATTTATTCGATCAATTCAAATAAAATAAACAGAGTTTATCCAACCTCTCGACATAGCTAATACCCTCCAGACTAGGCAACATTTTGGTCAACCTCTTCTGTACCCTCTCCAAAGCATTCATAACCACTGGTACTGTGATGACCAGAATTGTACACAATACTCTAAATAAAACCTAACTAAGGTTTTGTACAACTGCAGCATGACCTGCCAATTTTTAAACTCAATGCCCCAACCAGTGAAGACAAGCATGTTGTTTGTCTTCTTGACAACTTTATCCACCTGAGTTGCCACTTTTGGTGATCGGTGGATATGTACGCCCAGATCCCTCTGCCTATGAATACTCCCAACAGTTCAATATTTACTGTATATTCCCTATCTGTATTAGACCTTCCAAAATGCATTACCTCAATTTGTCCAGATTAAACTCCATCTACCATCTCTCCGCCCAAGTCTCCATTTAAATACATACATACAGTACATTTAAATAAAAACTGGCTGGCCTACATTGAAGAATTGGAGATTTGAGTTTTAATCTCCTCCCGTACACTCAGTTACTGGTATCAGAATCAGTCAGTGAGTTGTATCCATGAGCAGGTCAAGTGCTGCATTGCAAACAGCAGAAAGTCCCTAAGCAGCTCACAGCCAATACAGTGCTTTATAAAGTGGAATCACTGTTGGGATGTATAGAATTAGAGCTCAGCAAGATCCCAACAACAGTAATGTGACAATGGCTTTTTATTGACAGAATACAAGCAAAATAATGTGGATGCTGGAAATTTAAGATAAAAACAGAAAATGTTGGAAACAGGCGGCACAGCAGTTAGCACTGCTGCCTCACAGTGCTAGGGACCCAGGTTCAATTCCATGCTTGTGTCACTGGCTGTGCAGAGGTTGCACCTTCTCACCATGTCTGCGTGGGTTTCCTGCAGGTTTCCTCCTGCAGTGCAAAAGATGTGCCGGTTGGGTGATTTGGCAATGCTAAATTCTCCCTCTGCGTCCCTGAACAAGCACCAGAATGTTGCGAACTAGGGATTTTCACAGCAACTTCATTGCAGCATTAATGTAAGCCAATTTGTGACCAATAAATAAATAAAACATCAGAAGAACATTCAGCCGTCTCTGCGTGGGTTTCCTGCAGGTGCTCCAGTTTCCTCCCACAGTCGAACAATGCGCGGGTTAGGTGGATTGGCCGTGCTAAATTGACCTTCTGGGTGGAGTTTTCTCACCACGGGAACCGTAGTGGATGGGGCAGGACTGTGCAAAAGTCTGTTGACCTCGTAGGATTTTCCAGTCTTGGGGTTTAGCCCTCACCACCCCCCCCCCCCCCCCCCCACCACCCCCCCCCCCCCCCATCCCCTTAGTGCAGGCGGAGTAGCAGGCTAAACATGTGGGGTTACAGCGTTGTTAATGGTGCAGGCTTGATGGATCAAATAGTTTCCTTCTACATTGTAGGAATTCTGTAATTCTATGATTCAGGTAGCATGAATAAAGAAAGAAACAGTGTTAACGGTGTTCCGAGTTACATTAACACTGCAATGAAGTTTCTGTGAAAATCCCCTAGTCACCACACTCTGGCATCTGTTTGGGTCAATGCAGCTAACCAGCACGTCTTCCAAACTGTGGGAGGAAACCGGAGCGAACCCACACAGACACGGGGAGAATGTGCAGACTCCACACTGACACAAGCCAGGAATCGAACCAGGTTCCTGGTGCTGTGCTAACCCCTGTGTCACTGTGCCGCCCACTATGATTCTTCCTCAGATGCTCAGACTTGCTGAGTATCTCCGACTCTCTCAGCTCTTCGTGGTGTTGGGTGAAGAGTAACCATCATCTCCAGGGCTCCGGGGAGAAGACCCCAGCTTTTCTGTGGGAGCTGTTACATTCATCTGGGAGGACCAATGGGCTTTTAACATCTTATCGGTGAAACAGCAGCTCACTACATCAGCCCAAATCCTGGAGTGCCGGTCGAACACATGCCCAGCTGCTACAGCGTGCTGCCAGAGAGACATAATCAATCAATCTTAAATGGTAAAATCGCCAACTCATGTTCACACAAACTGCTGAGACAGAAGGAGCACCTTCAGATGACAACTGCTGGGAGATTGGGGTGTGTGTATCACAGAGCAATCAGGTTGCTGATAGTAACCACATATGATCCATCGTGATTTATGCTGCTTGTGTTTCATTTTACAACAACAAGCTGCATTTATATAGTACCTGTGCTGTAGAAAAACATACGGTGACATTTCTCAGCAGTTGGAAAATGAGGCACGGAGGGAGCCACACCAAGAAATGATCGACGAGATTGTACTTTTTAGAGCTATCACTTCAACATGAATCAGAAATAATGATTAATAGACAAAAGGTACTTTAAATAAAAAGGTAAATTTAATTTTAAATAGCTGTGCAACAGAGGCATATCTTACAAAACTACAGGCATTTCCCTTCCCTCCCAAACCCTGCACACACCATCCTCCAGCCACTCCTTATTCATGCAGGGGAGATCAAAAGTGGAGCAATTAGATTTGGGAGGGAGTGCAGAACAGGCCAGAATTGGACCAGGCCCTGAAACTAACAGTGAACTGGACAGCTTAGCAACTGGCCAACTGGACATCAAGGCTAATGATCAACTGGACATCAATTCTAATGGTCAACTGGACAGTGAGGCCATGTCTATATCAATGGGGATGAAGTAGAAAGGGCTGAGAGCTTCAAGTATTTAGGTGCCCAGATCACCCGTCCTGGTCCCCCCATGCCGACACTGTAGTTAAGAAAGCTCATCAATGCCTCTACTATTTGGCATGCCAGCTGCTACTCTCACCAATAAATTTTTCAGTCGAGTACTCCACATTTGGAGACATTGAAGATGTTAGCACATCCAAAGTGCAATGGGCTAGCCTCGTCTTAGGCAAACTATCTGTTTGATCATAGTTTCACCCCTGCCAGATAAGCATAACTCTTACCAACCTTTACAGTTGCACCATAGAGAGCATTCTTCCTGGTTGTATCACAGCTTGGTCTGGGCTCCTGCCCTGCCCAAGAACGCAAGGAACTACAAAAGGTTGTGAATGTAGCCCAATCCATCATGCAAACAGCCTCCCATCCATTAACTCTGTCGACATTTCCCACTGCCTCTGCAAAGCCGCCAGCAAAATTAAGGACCCCATGCACCCCGGACATTCTCTCTTCCACCTTCTTCTGTCGGGAAAAAGATACAAAATTCTGAGGTCACGCACCGACCAACTCAAGAACAGCTTCCTTCCTGCTGCTGTCAGACTTTTGAATGGACCTACCTTGCATTAAGTTGATCTTTCTCTACACCTTAGCTATGACCGCAATGCTGCATTTTGCACTCTCTCCTTTCCTTATCTATGAATGGTGTGCTTTGTTTGTATAGCGTGCACGAAACAGTATGTTTCAAAGTATGTTAATACATGTGATAATAATAAATCCAATTAAACCAATTCAAAAGGCTAATGATCAACTGGACAGTAAAGCACACTCAGCATTTAAAGGAATTACAAATTTTCCGTATTCCTTTTGAGTCAAAAATTGTCTCAGCAAAGCCAGTGGGAAAGATCCCCCATGCACAGATGCTGTCAGACCTACTGAGTATTCGGAGAATTGTTCTGTCTGTGTCTCCTTATCTAGTTTGAGAAATGGTAGATTTTGCACCTGATTTGAATTACGATCAGCCTTTTCCCAAGTTGCTGTGTTGTGTTTGTGTCAAAGATTTGGCTTTTCTTTCCTACCGCTGCTGGAAATGAGAGAGGTATTGTCAGCACATTCTTCGGTTAAGAAGCAGCAGAGACAAGGAGCATAACAAATAAAGAATAAAGTTCATCACCAAGTTTAAGGAAGAAAGCAACGCATAATTCATCTAGATCTTTGTTGTCCACATTGGGTTCTTTTTGTATCTTGAAGCTACTGAGGGATTAAAATATGCCTCCGGGATGAAGATTGAGATAAAAACCTTCAGCTTCTCAAAGAAAGGAAGCAATGTGATTTGAACAATAGGACCACATTCAAATCGGAGAACCTTTAATCTCCTCTTGCACACAATCATTACACAGTTTATGAGGGACTTGCAGCGTGAGATGAGATTTGAAGTACAATTAACATCATTTTCACAGACATGGTCTTCTCAGACTGGCGCAGGACCAAGTTTAATTTGTAAACAAGAATATACAGATAAAGCGGTTATGTCTTGCCATTGAGGAGAATGTTTATCGTTGTCAGGGATGAGGGCATGCTTAAACTGGCTAATCCCATCCATTCCAGCAGCAAAGAATCCATTATGAGAAATCGAGCACTGAACATACTATGACTTAGAGCAGACCCGACCGTTCAGATCTCATCCGGGGTCACGGGAAGGAGAGGGTGGGAGGGTATAGATGAGAACACTTGCAGACCTATTGATGCCTTCATGACACACGACAGCGCAGAGTTGCTGAGCAGAGACTGACAGCCAAGTTCTGCACACATAAGGACGGTCTCAACCAGGATCTTGGGTTTCATGTCACACTATCGGTAACCCCCACGACTTGCCTGGGCTTGCAAAATCTCACTAACTGTCCTAACTGGAGACAATTCATAGCTGTGTTTAACCCTCTCTCCATTCACATTGTCTGCACCTGTAAAGACTTGATTATCTATTAAGACTTACATTCCAACCATTAACTTGTAATTGAGTCTGTGTCTATATATATCTTGTTTGTGAAACAAATCCTTCACTCACCTAATGAAGGGGTAGCTCATGCTACCAAATAAACCTGTTGGACTTTAACCTGGTGCTGTGAGACTACTTATCGATGGTGGCATAGTGGTTAGCACACAGCGCCAAGGATCCGGGTTTTATTCTGGACCTCGGGTCACTGAACAATGAACAAATCAATGAACAAAGAGGTAGTACAGCACAGGAACAGGACCTTCGGCCCACCAAGCCTGCACCAATCCCATAGAAACATAGAAAGCCTACAGTGCAGAAAGAGGCCATCTGGCCCATCGAGTCTGCACCAACCACAATCCCACCCAGACCCTCTCTCTCCATATCCCTACACATTTACCCACTAATCCCTCTAATCTGTGCATCCCTAGATGCTAAGGGGCAATTTTTGCATGGCCAATCAACATAACCCGCCCATCTTTGGACTGTGGGAGGAAACCGGAGTACCCGGGGAAAACCCATGCAGACACGAGGAGAATATGCAAACACGGACAGTGACCCAAGCTGGGGGAATCGAACCCAGGTCCCTGGAGCTGTGAATCAGCAGTGCTAACCACTGTGCTGCCATGCCACCCTATCTAGACCCTCTATTCCCTGCCTGTTCATGTGTTTAGCCAGCACTTGCACATTCTCCTTATGTTGGTGGGCGTTTCTTCTGGGTGCTCTGGTTTCTTCCCACACTCCAAAAGGTTTAGTTGATTGGCCATGCTAAATTGACCCTTAGTGACCTAAGATGTGTCGGTTAAGTCGATTGGCCATGGGTCATGTGTGAGGTTATAGAGATAAGGCGAGAGGGTTGATGGGCCTCAATAAGATGTTCTTTTGGAGAGTTGGTGCAGACTCGACGGGCCAAATAGCCTCCATCTAAAAACAAAGTTGTTTTGTGGCTAGTTCAATTCTTGTCTCTGATGCACCCCAAAGTTCAATTGCTTCGCCATTTGTGACCGTGACCCAGATTTCCAAAGCATCAGAGAAACTCAGGGAAATGTTTAAAAATCCCAAATCCAGGCCCTTTTTCACAGGGGTGGGATTGTGGGGAGGGTACATTTCATGTACGTGAGGTTTAAAGAAGCAGCTGGTCATTTAAATCATCAGTTGCCCCACAGAAGTGGGATTATGGCGAGTCAGAGGCACGAACCCCAAAATGTACACAGGTCAGAGTGAGTCAGCGAGGGTCAGAGCGAGTCAGAGAGGGTCAGAGCAGGTCAAAGAGGCTCAGAGCAGGTCAAAGATGGTCAGAGAGGGTCAGGACTTTGCGAGTGTGTTTGGTCATCCAGAGTACTTTTTTAGAGAGATAAGATTCCCCTTTGAACCTGGTGCAGAACATCTTTGGGAGAGATCGGGTGTCCTTTGGGGTAGTTTGGTTGCCCTTTGTAGGTTAAATGCCCATTGAAATTATTAAATTATTAGGCATAAATATGTATAATAAACACATAAACCCATTACTAGCAAATGGATGGAACTGTCAACAACCTGTCAAAATCAATTACCAAAACTATCAGCTGTAGCTCTCTAAGGGATCAGTCAAATGCAGCAGTTTAAAAGTTCTGCTCTTTAAATCTTTGAAACAAACATCTGGATTGTTTAGAAACTATTGCTTGTTATTTCGTTCCGTCTTTTAACATAAGCCTCAGGAATGAAAAGAAGGATCCAGCACTGGAAGTTGGCTGAGTGGGGGAGTTAAGAGAAGGGGCTGGAGGTGTTCTTTTGTTTTTTTAAATATTTCACCCTGTAGAAATTGGTTCTTAATCCATTGCAGGAAATAAACTGTTTAGGAGAAGCTGAAATAAAGTTTATTTATTGTCATCATAAGTAAGGCTTACATTGACACTGCAGTGAAGTTACTGTGAAAATCCCCTAGTTGTCACCCTCTGGCACATGTTCGGTACACTGAGGGAGAATTTAACATGGCCAATACAGCCAACCAGACTGTGGGAGGAATTGGAGCAAACCCATGCAGACAAGGGGAGAATGTGCAGACTCTGCGCAGACAGTGACCCAAACCGGGAATCGAACCGGGGTTCCTGGCATTAGGAGGCAGCAGTGCTAAACACTATAAGGTACCACATCAAAGGTTATTACAGAAAATAACAATTCATGGTGCAAAAGATAACATAATAACATGGATAGAAGATCGGCTGGCAAACAAGAAGCAGAGAGTAGGCATAAATGGGTAATTTTCTGGTTGGAGGAGTGGTGTGCCGCAGGGATCAGTGCTGGAACCTCAACGTCTTACTGCCTATATAAAAGACTTGGATAAAGAGATTAAAGGTATGGTTGCTAAATTTGTTGATGACACAAAGATAGGTATGAAAATAAATTGTAAAAAGGATATAAGGAGGTGACAAAGGGAGAATTCTGGCCATTATCATTGGTTGGAGGAGTTGAGAATTCAGAGACTAGATCACAGCTTTCAGAGTGAGGCAGGGATTAGACCCTAATCTTTCTAACAGCTCCTGCCTCCCAGTCATTCAATCTTTGCACACTGAGAAAGGACAGGTTCTCTACATGGAATATTATACTCCACATTTCACAAGAAGCTACTCTAATTGATTGCTGGAACAGGCTTGAGGGAACTGTTTCTGTTTTGGATAGATACTCTGTACTGTGCAGTGAACAGGGGAGCGTATTAACTACATCTTTATTCATGCTATCAGAATTCAGCCACTTTACGGATTTATACTGGCAGCTGCCTGGAGTGAATTGAAGGTGCTTCGAGACCTCATGTTAAGCTGGCGATGTTGCTGAAATGAGATTAAATATAATGAAGAAGGTTCATCCAGAGCATAAATACCAGCTAGTTAGCCTGTTTGTGCTGTAAATTCTATGGTCACCGAGTCAGGTTACAGCACAGAAGGATATCAGGTAATGATTAAGGACATGTCAGAAACTCCATGTAGCAATCCAGTTAGTCCCACTTCCCCACTTCATCCCCGCAACCCTGGAAATTCACTTCCTTCCAATTCCCTTTTTTCTCTTCACTCTCTCCTAGATGGGGATATCTCTGGCAAGGTCAACATTTGATGGCCATTCCAAATTGCTCTTGAACAGAGTAGTTTGTTTGGCTATTTTGTAGGATAGTCAAGAGTCAACCAAACTGCTTGGATCTGCAGACCAGACCAGATAAAGACGACAGATTTCCTTCCCTAAATAGCAATAGTGATCCTGTTGTTTTTTTTTCTAAACGGCATCGTGATCATTTTAATTCTATATGTTTTATCAATTTGGAATTCCACCATCTGCCACTGTGGGATTTGAAAGCAGCTCCCCAAAGCATTGCAAAAAACAAAGAAAATTACAGCACAGGAAAGGCCCTTCAGCCCCTCCAAGCCTGTACTGACCATGCTGCCCCAACTGAACTAAAACCATATCCCTCTATTCCCATCCTATTCATGTATTTGTCCAGACGCTTCTTAAAATTCACTATTGTATCTGCTTCCACTACCATTCTGGCAGTGAGTTCCAGGCTCCCACCACACTCTGTGTAAAAAATGTGCCTCATATATCTCCTTTAAACTTTACCCATTGCACCCTGCGTCCCCTAGTAATTGACTGTTCCACTCTGGGAAAGAGCTTCTGACTATCCAATCCATTCATGCTCCTCGTAATATTACAGATTTCTATCAGATCATCCCTCAACTTCCTTTGTTCCAGTGAGAACAAACCAAGTTTCTCCAACCTCCCCTCATAGCTAATGCCTTCCATGCCAGCTAACATCCTGGTAAATCTTTTCTGTACCTTCCAAAGTTTCCCCATCCTTCTGGTAGTGTGGCGATTGGAATTGAACACTATATTCCAAGTGTAGCCTCACTAAGTTCTATAAAGCTGCAACATGACTTGCCAATTTTTAAACTCAAATCCTCAGCTAATGAAGGCAAGCATGCCATATTCCTGTATGACTATCTTCTCCACCTGCATTGCCACTTTCAGTGACCTGTATACCTGTACACCCAGATCCCTCTGCCTCTTAAGGGTTCTCAGTAAGAGGTCTGACAACACCAATTTTAAATCCAACCGATTTATTTTATAGTAAACGTGCTAGCTTAGTAAACTAGCTAGCAGGTTTACTATCAAATAAATCAGTTGGATTTAAAATTGATGTTGTCAGACTCTTACTGAGTTTACCCCAGTCCAATGCCGGCATCTCTACATCTTAAGGGTTCTGCTATTTACTATATGTTTCCTATCTTTATTAAACCTTTCAAAATGCATTATGTCACATTTGTCCAGATTAAACTCCATCTGCCATTTCTCTACCCAAGCCTCAACCAATCTATATTCTGGTCTATCCTCTGATGGTCCTCATCGCTATCTACAAATCCACTAACCTTTGAGTCATCTGCAATCTTACTAATCAAAGCAGTTACACTTTCTTCCAAATCATTTATATATTACAACGAGCAAAGATCCCAACACTAATCCCTGAGGAACACCTCTTGTCACAGCCCTCCATTCAGAAAAGCACGCTTCCACTGCCACCAACTGCCTTCTTTGACCGAGGCAGTTTTGTATCCACTTTGCCAGCTCATCTCTGATCCCACGCAACTTCACCTTTTGCACCAGTCTGCCATGAGGGACCTTGTCAAAGGCCTTACTGAAGTCATTGCTCTGCCATCATCAATCACCATTACTCTGAGACTCTGGATTACTAGTCCAATGACAATGTAATCACACCCAAAAAACTCATTTTAGAATCATTATTCTTCTCTGTTTCATAACAGCATAGGAATTGGGAGCAGGAGTAGGCTAATGGGCCCCTAGAGTCTGCTCCACCATCCTATAAGATCGTGGCTAATCTGATTGTAACCTCAACCTCACATTCCTGCCGATTACCTTTCACCTCCTTGTTAATCTATCCAAATCTGCCATAAAAACATTCCAAGGTTCTGCTTCCAATGTCTTTTGAGGAAGAGAGTTTGAGATTCATGATCCTCTGAGAGAAAAAGATTCACTTCAACTCTGTCTTAACTGAGTGACCCCTTATTTTTAAATCGCGCTCCCGAATTTGAGATTCTCTCACAAGAGGAAGCATCTTCTGTACATCCATCCTATCAATACCACTCAGGATCTGAAAGGTTTAGATCAAGACCTCTCTTAATCTGTAGTGGATACAAACTGAATCTCTCCAACCTGCATAAGGCCATTCCTGGTATTAGTCTGGGGTAGTCTCTCTGAACTACTTCCAATGTATCTCCACCACTCTCATGGGCAGAGAATCCCATTACTACACACTGTGTAAGAAGGTTCCTCTCACAACGCTGCCTTTAACTCTTGTCCAAAATTGTAAATTAGTGTCTGCAGCCACTATTACCCTGAGAAAATGGAAACAACCGTTTCTTGTTTACGTTCTTCAATCCTGCCCTGATCTTGTACCCCTCGATCAAACCTCGCCTCAGTCTCCTTTCCTTCAAGAACATCCCCATCTTCTCCACATTAACCTGGGAGCTACGAACCCCTCATCCCCGGAACCATATCGCTCAGTCTCCTCTGCACCCTCTCAAAGTCCCTCAATCCTTTCTAAAATGTGGTGGCCAGAACTGGACTCAATACTTCATTTGGGGCCTAACTGGGATATATAAGCACTCAATACATCCCTGCCTTTGTGTGGCCGGGATTTTACTGCTCTGTCCGCTGTGGGAATCGGAGTGGGTGAGGGGCAGGCAATGGAAAGGTCTGCTCACTTTTGGGGGGATTTTACGTTTTTGTGGCAAGTGAGGCTGTTAAGCCCTGCCCTATGATTCTATTTATGAACTCTAAAATCACAGAATCGACAGTGCAGAAGGAGGCCAGTTAGCCCATTGAGCCTGCACTAACAACAATCCCACCCAGGTCCTATCCCCATTACTCCATAAATTCACCCTTCTAATTCCCCTGACATTAAGCAGCAATTTATCATGGCCACTCAACCTAACCTGCACACCTTTGAACTGTGGGAAGAAACCGGAGGAAACCCAGGCAGACATGGGGAGAACATGCAGACTCCACACAAACTGTGACCCAAGCCGGGGATTGAACCCGGGTCTCTGGTGCTGTGAAGCAGCAGTGCTAACCACTGTGCCACCCTGCCACCCTGTAAGTTTTGCTAATTTCTTTCTCAATGGGATGGCAGGGTGGCACAGTGGTTAGCATTGCTGCTTCACAGCACCAGAGACCCGAGTCTATTTCCTGGCTCGGGTCACTATCTGTGTGGAGTGTGCATGTTCTCCATATGTCTGTGTGGGTTTCCTCCGGGTGCTTTGGTTTCCTCCCACATTCTGAAAGACATACAGACTAGGTGCATTGGCCCGAACAGGCACTGGAGTGTGGCGACTCGGGGATTTTCACAGTAACTTCATTGTAGTGTTAATGTAAGCCTTACTTATGACTAATAAATAAACTTTAACCTTAGGATTTTATGGGATCGCTTGACCCATGACCAAAAAATCCCACCCAAAGACAGACCTTCCCATTGCCTGATGCTCCAATTCCCAGGTGGGGCGGTAGAATTCCGGTAAATATCTCTTAGTACCTGCAATGAGCAATGTATGTGACCCCCAGGTCCCTGAATACTCTTTAGAATTGCGTGCATAATAGGACAAAATAGCAAGAATAATGATTTATGCAGAGTCCCATTGCCCATTTTTTTATAACTGCAAATGTAATGAATTTGTTTTAATTTCTGTGTATTTCTGTATTGTCAAAGAAACTACCATTCCTGTGTGCAAACAGGATCAGTATAACATACTAATTGCTGCAATCCAACTCCAACATTAAACTATTGATGAAAAACAGGTTCAGAATAACTAAAGCATCGTGGCAATGCTTAATTTTAATTACTCGCACAATGCAAGGATTTCTTCAAAAAACAGAAGAGCACATTTGTTAATTAGTCTGTGCACCAACTAATTGCCAAGTTCTGAAATCTTGCCACTTTCCATCTCCCTCTTCTCCTTTAACATGCTGCAGCAAACAACAACTTGCATTTATGTAGCACCTCATGACACCGTAAAATGCCACAACCCTTCATTCTGGAGTTAATAGCAAATGGAATCTGACTCCAAGCCCCAGAGATGGATGGAAGGACAAGTGCCCAAAAGCTCGTATGAGGAGATAGATTTGAACAATTGTCTGAACGGGAAAGGGGGTGGGGGGGGATGTGGAAAGGGTGAGTGAGGGGATCCCAGAGTTAGAGAGTTGGCAGCTGAAGACACACTCATCAGTGTGGGAGAAATTAAAATCAGGAGTAGCCAAAAGACTAGACTTGGAGGAGCACTGAGATCTCGGAGGATTGTAAGCGCTGGAGGAGTTTGGAAAGATAGGGTTGATGAGGCTGGAGGAGGTTAGAGGGATAGGCAGGTGACAAAGATAGGGAGGGGTTGTAGGGATTGGAGGAAGTTACAGTGATAGGGAAATTTGCAGGGGTTGGAGGAGGTTACAGAAGTAGGAAGGATGGTAAGGTTTGGAAGAAGTTACAGAGTTAGAGAAGGTTGTAGGACTGAAGGAGGTAACAGAGATGGAGATGCTGGTGGGAACAGGAGGAGGTTACAGAGATAGTGAGGATTGATAGAGTTGCTCACAGAGGCAGCACAGTGGCCTCACAGCATCAGGGACCTGGATTAATGTAAACCTTACTTGTGCTAATAAATCAACTTTACTTTAAGTGATAGGGAGAGTGGTAAAGGGTTGGAAGAGGTTATAGAGATAGGGAGGGTTGTGGAGCTGAAGGATGTTACAGAGATAAGGGAGGGTTATGGAGCTGGGAGAGGTTACCAAGATAGGGAGAGGCAGAGGAGCTGGAGGAGGTGACAGAGATAGGGAGAGTTGTAGGGCCGGAGGAGGTTATAGAAATAGGGAGGCATGTAGAGGCTTATGGGAGGTTACAGAGAAAGGGAGGAATGTAAGTGTTGGAGGAGGTTACAGAAATAGGGAGGTTTGTAAGGGCTGGAGGACACTACAGAGATAGGAAGAGTGGTGGGATCGGAGAAGGTTCCAGAAAAAGAGAGGGTTGTAAGGGCCGGAGCAGGTTACAGAGATAGCAAGAGAGTGTAGGGATTGAAAGAGGTTACAGAGATAGGGAGGAATTTTGGAGCTGGAGGAGGTTATAGAGATAGGAGGGGATATAATGGACTGGAAGAGGTGACAGAGGTGAACTGGTAAAAGACCATGGACAGAGCTTAGACCAAGCGATAGAGGCCTTGCCCACAATTGTCTTTCTTTGTCTCAAGGATTCATTCATTTTTGATTAAATGATGGTGATGCATTTCAGCATTGCCTGTGTTAAAGATTGGAGAACAGCAACAAAACTTTACATTTATATAGCACCTTAAAGAAATGTCCCAATGTGCTTTACAGAAATGTAGCAGGCGAACAATGAGCAAGATTGGAGCAAGACTGATTGGCTGAAGTGGGGATGGGAATTCCTGTTAAAAACAGAAGACAAGTGAGATGGAGCTTCTGGACACTGAGCGGGAAGGAAAACTGCAGCTCATTTTAAAATAGATAAACACAACTGAGGCTATTTGTTCCTGCTGTTCTGTTGCACCTTTTATCTAGTGAACACATTCAGGATGATTCTGTCCACTGAATGATAATGTGAGCTCAAATCCCACCCTCCCACTTCGAGCTTCTGAAATTAGTCTGAAATAAAATGTGGAAATAAAAAGGTGCAGGAGCTGATAAATGAGATTGTTGTAAAAATCCATTGGGTCACTAATGTCCCACAGGGAAGGAAATCTGTGTCCTCACATGGTCTGGTCTAAATGTGACTCCCAGTGCCACAACATAGAATCCTACAGTGCAGAAGGAGGCCATTCAGCCCATCGGTTCTGTACCAGCCACAATTCCACCCAAGCCCTATCCCCACAAATTTACCATAGCTAATTCCCCTGATACTAAGAGGCAATTTAGCATGGCCAACCCACCTATCTTTGGAGCGTGGGAGGAAACCGGAGCACCTGGAGGAAACCCATGCAGACACGAGGAGAACATGCAGATTCCGGTCAGACAGGGAATTGAACCCTAATCCCTGGCGCTATGAAGCAGCAGTGCTAAGCACTGTGCCACTGTGTCACGCCTATATAATTGACATTTATCTGTCCTCAGGAGTGACGGACTGAGACATTCTCAGTATGAAATGTTCTTAGCTTCACTGAAGGTTGTTGAAAAAACCCTGAAGCAGTCCACGTGTGAGGAGGATTATTTTAAAGCTTTCCTGGTGACAGCAGCACACATCATCCAGCTCTCCAGCTTTGAAACACCGGTAGTTTGCAACATAAAAGTGAACATTTGACCCATTGTTCCATCTCTTTCTTGGGGCAATTACCAAAAAACACTTAATCCCACTGACACACTCTCCATAGCTCTGCCTCGTTCCCTTTCTCTCATTTACTCATCCACATTGCCTGTAAGGAAGTCAGTTGCTTTAACTTATACCAAACTCTGTCATCAAATATTCTAACCATCCCATGCTGCAATCTCTCTTAACCCTTCCCTCCACAATCCTCAGGGCAAAGTCAGCGCGGTACTGACCCTCTGACAGTGTGGCACTCCCTCAGCACTGACCCTCTGACAGTGCGGCACTCCCTCAGCACTGACCCTCTGACAGTGCGGCACTCCCTCAGTACTGACCCTCTGACAGTGCGGCACTCCCTCAGTACTGACCCTTTGACAGTGCGGCACTCCCTCAGCACTGACCCTCTGACAGTGCGGCACTCCCTCAGCACTGACCCTCTGACAGTGCGGCACTCCCTCAGTACTGACCCTCTGACAGTGCGGCACTCCCTCATACTGACCCTCTGACAGTGCGGCACTCCCTCAGCACTGACCCTCTGACAGTGCGGCACTCCCTCAGCACTGACCCTCTGACAGTGCGGCACTCCCTCAGCACTGCCCTCTGACAGTGCAGCACTCCCTCAGCACTGACCCTCTGACAGTGCGGCACTCCCTCAGTACTGACCCTCTGACAGTGCAGCACTCCCTCAGTGCTGACCCTCTGACAGTGCAGCACTCCCTCAGTACTGACCCTCTGACAGTGCGGCACTCCCTCAGTGCTGACTCTCTGACAGTGCAGCACTCCCTCAGCACTGACCCTCTGACAGTGCGGCACTCCCTCAGTACTGACCCTCTGACAGTGCGGCACTCCCTCAGTGCTGACTCTCTGACAGTGCAGCACTCCCTCAGTACTGACCCTCTGACAGTGCGGCACTCCCTCAGTGCTGACTCTCTGACAGTGGCACTCCCTCAGTACTGACCCTCTGACAGTGCAGCACTCCCTCAGTACTGACTCTCTGACAGTGCAGCACTCCCTCAGCACTGACTCTCTGACAGTGTGGCACTCCCTCAGTACTGACCCTCTGACAGTGCAGCACTCCCTCAGTGCTGACACTCTGACAGTGCAGCACTCCCTCAGCACTGACCCTCTGACAGTGCAGCACTGCCTCAGTACTGACTCTCTGACAATGCAAAACTCCCTCAGTACTGACTCTCTGACAGTGTGGCACTCCCTCAGTACTGACCATCTGACAGTGCAGCACTCCCTCAGTACTGACTCTCTGACAGTGCAGCACTCCCTCTATACTGACACTGGAGGTTGCAATAAAAATTATGTTATTAAAGTTAAAGGGAGAGAAATGCAGGTTGACCAGACTGGTTCCTGGCTGATAGGACCATGAGGATGGCTTGAATCCCAAGGAATAGCTGAAGTGGACCATGTGAATATGATCTCCTGATCTCCAAAGTAGTGACATGGGATTGTGAATTGACTGAGGAAAGCCCCAGTCAATAACATTCCTGGTCTCAATGCTGATAAGCCTTTGAATTCTTGTTGCAGATGCACATGCATCTTTTGTTCTCTCCCACTCTACCTTCAGCTACCAAAGCCCTAAGCTCTGGAATTCCCTCTATCCTCAGCTCCTCCAGCACTCCCATTCCCTCTCCTTCTTTACAAATGCTTCTTAAAACTCATCTCTTCAACTAAATTTGGGTGGGCTGCTGGTTAGCCCTGCTTCCTCACAGCACCAGGGACCTGGTTCAATTCCAGCTTTGGGTCACTGTCTGTGCGGAGTTTGTACATTCTCCCCATGTCTGCGTGGGTTTCCTCCGGGTGCTCCGGTTTTCTCCCACAGTCCGAAAATGTGCAGGTTAGGTTGATTGGCCATTTTAAATTTCACCTTAATATCAGGTAGATTATTTATTACTTATTAGTTTATTTATCAGTCACAAGTAAGGCTTAATTAACACTGCAATGAAGTTACTGTGAAATTCCCTCAGGTGCCACATCCTGTTTGTGTCAATGCACTTTAACCAGCACATCTTTCAGACTGTGGTAGGAAACCGGAGCACCCAGATGAAACCCACACAGACATGGAGAGAAAGTGCAGACTCCACACCGACAGTAATCCAAACCGGGAATTGAACCTGGGTCCCAGGTGGTGTAAGGCTATGGGGGTCGGGCCCAGATGGGATTGTTGGCGGTGCAGGCGAGATGGGCCGAATGGCCTCTTTCTGCATTGTAGGGATTCTATGATTCTACGATTCACATTTTGATCACATTTTAATTTCCCTTTAAGTGACTCTGTGTGAAATTCTGTCTGATTATGTTCCCACAGTCCTGGTCTCCATACTAAAGGAAGGATGAATTGTACTGAAGCCTGTGATGAGGACAGTTGACTAGATTGGTCCAGTATTCTCTGGAGTTTAGAAGAACGAGTGATGATCTTTATGAAGCATCCAACATTGTGAAAGGGTTTGATCGGGTGCACACTGAGGCTGGATTGTTACCACCCCACCCCCCACAGGAATTGGAGCGGGTGAGGGGCGGATCATGGAAAATCCAGTGACCTTGGGAGGGATTGTATGGCTTTGGGACGAGCGAGGCCAGAAAATCCCATTCTGAGAGATTGTTTCCAATGGTCGGGAAGTCTAAAACATGGGGACAGTCTCAGGAGAAGGGGCCAATCATTTAGGATTGAGATGAGGAGAAATGATTTCAGTCAAAGAGTTGCGGGGGTCTCTGATGGTCTCCTGCCACCAGTTCATGGTTAGGGTCTCAGTGTAGACTTCAAAGGGTTTGTCTTGATGCTAAGTAAGATATTGAGAATGACGAGGATTCTGGGTGAACACAATGACATGGAGATTATTGCTACACAGACCCTGTTCCAGCCTAGCTCCTAACAGTTGCATTGACTCATTACTTGAGTATTGCTGGAATTTTACTGGCACACCTGCCCCAGAGTCGGAGCGGGCAAGGCTGGCAGAACAGCCATTGGCCTCAAGTGAGATCTTATCAGCCTCGGTGGGCAAAGTGGTAAAAATCTGACATGTATGTCTGATTCGCAAGGTATACATGAAATCTGGCTGATGCACAATCACAGACAGTAGAGAATGTTCACTGACAGACAACATTGAACAGCTAACCAGGAAGCTATATCTCTTCTCTCTCAGCCTTACACAGTAATGTCACACTGATGGCACTATTGTTAAGTTCCAGGCCAGAAACTCTGAGGTGTTTCATGAAGTTAGCCTAGACGCCAACTTTTACATTTGATTTTGGTATTAGGGTGAGCTAATGTGTTTCCCTCTAATATGATTCAAGTGACCCACCGGGAAGCTTCTATCAAACAACATCCATTTAAGAATATAACAAGAAGAATTAGCATAAGCTTTACCAGTTACAAGACAGAGTATAATCCTTAACAACTACCTATCTCTATTGTTCCAGTTTAAAACAATATCCTTATTAGCAAACACCTGTCTTCAGAATTAGCACAAAATGTATGCTGACAAAGCTGGATATTCTGCTTTTTAACACTTCTAGACAGAAGTCTAGGCAAAACAGTCAGAGAAGGACATATGCTGAAAACAGAAAACCTCAGAGAAGCAGATCCAGCCTCTCTCCTCTGGAGAAGATTTCTCTCTCCCTGCAGCATCCAAAACTCTCTTAAAGCAGAATCTCCAAAGAAACAACAAATCTCTGACTTGAGAGAGAGGTAAAGAGAGACACTGCTGTCTCTCAAGTCCAAAAACAACTTCTAAACTTGAATATTCTTTATATTAATGATATGGATGAAAATATTGAAGGCATGATTAACAAGTTTGCAAATGACACCAAGTTTGGTGGCACAGTGAGCAGTGAAGAAGGTTATCTAGGATTGCAACGGGATCTTGATCAATTGGGCCAGTGGGCTAATGAGTGGCAGATAGAGTTTAATTTAGACAAATGTGAGGTGATGCATTTTGGTAGATTGAATCAGGGCAGGACTTACTCAGTTGATGATAGAGCACTGGGAGAATTTTAGAACAAAGAGAATTATGGGTTCTTGTTCATGGCTCCTTGAAAGTGGAGTCATAGGTGGACAGAGTGGTGAAGAAGGCATTCAGCATGCTTGGTTTCATCGATCAGAACATTGAATACAGGAGTTGGGATGTCTTATTGAAGTTGTACAAGACACTGGTAAGGCCACACTTGGAATTATTAATTATTAAATTAGAAAGAGTGCAGAAAAGATTTACTGGCATGCAATCGGGAGTTGATGGCTTCAGTTATAAGAAGAGGATGAATAGACTGGGACTCTTTTCCCTGGAGGGTAATAGACTTAGGGATGATCTTACAGAGGGCTATAACATAATGAGGGACATAGATCAGTTAGATAGTCAATATTTTTTCCCAAAGGTAGGAGAGTCTAAAACTAGAGGGCATAAGTTTAAGGTGAGTGGGGTGAAATGCAAAAGAGTCCAGAGGGGCAATTTTTTTTACGCAGAGGGTGGTGAGTGTCTGGAACAAGCTGCCAGATATAGTAATAAAGGCAGGTATAATTTTGTCTTTGAAAAAGCATTTAGACAGTTACATGGGTAGGATGTGTATAAAGGAAAATGGGCCAAACGTGGGCAATTGGTACAAGCTTTATGGCTAAAAAGAAAATAAAATAGCATGAGCAAGTTGGGCCGAAGGGCCTGTTTCCGTGTTGTAAACCTCTATGACTCTATTCTGTGAAAAGACCGCTCCCCTATCAAATGACCAGACCTACAAGCAAGCCAATGAAGCCCCACTCTGCAAAACCTCAGGGGAAAACAGCAGAACAGCATTAGTTCAGATTAAAACCAACATTGTAGCCATTAAGAACAATTAAGCTGCTGCAACAACAGAACAGAATGCCAATAGACATTATAGCTCTGAAAAAAATGTCAGGGACTGCTAAAACATCCTGAGAGAAACAGGATTAAAATACAGTTCTTAAAGGTAGAGTATCGTCACACTATGTAGCTTCTTAAAAATGTGTGTCATTGTCTGTATTGACACGCACGCAGTATCACAACAGGAAGTCTTATGACTGAATGGACCAGAAGCTCTTTGTTCAAGTTCAATGCTAGGACTTGTTGGCAATGGAAGGAGCTTTCATGACTATTCCCCAAAGGGAAATAAGTGCATGTGCGAAGATCTGCTAAAATAAATCACACAGGGTTGTGAATCTTTGGAATTTGCTACTGTCCCGGGTTGCGAATCATTGAATACATTGAAGGCTTTGGGGTAGAAAGGTATCTGACCTGACTGGTGATTCAGGGATTGGTGAAGTGGTGGGAAAGTGGGTGTTAAAACCCAACATCAGCCATGTCAAGTTTAGACTCAATATCAGACTCGTCAAGTTTAAGGACGTTCAAATGGGCAATGGATAGGCATATGGATAGCATTGGAATAGTTTAGGATAGAGTGTCATAAAATTGGTTACATTGGTCGGCGCAACATCGAGGGCCGAAGGGCCTGTATTGCGCTGTGATGTTCTATGTTCTATGATCATTCTGAATGGTGGAGCAGGCTCAACAAGCAACCTGGTCTGCTACGAAACATCTTAGGATGTTGTCCAATGTTAAATGTGCCACATAAATGCAACTTGATGTAAATACACATTTCCCCTACATTCTTCTTTGCTTTTCACTGACTTTACTGACAAATTCTGTCACTTTGAAGTTATCCAACTGGACATTTGTAACCTGAGATGTTACATCATTTATAGGGCCAGTGAAATAGGTGATGTGCTTTCTCATCTTAATCAGACTTCATCTGTTCTACATTAATACCTTCTATCCCTCAATCTCCCTTGGGTCTGAAAGGGCAATTCGTATTGATTCTTGTCAAAGGACAACAGACATATAGCTGGAGGCATTATTTTAATGAAGGTTGGACAAGCTCACTTTCAGACAAGAATTAATATTAATGCAACCCAAACCCGACGTATGAAAGCATCATTGCTAAAATCAAATAATGTTGATCGATGACAATCCACCGCTCGTTCTGTCTCACTTAGAGTACAAATTGGCATGTGTTGTTTGACAGTCGCACTCGTTCACTCCGAACTTTGTCGTGATGCTAAGAAACTGACAGAACGCTGCAATTTTCATTTTAAACCATATTATTGCCAATTTTATTCAAACAGAAAGCTGCAGCTTGTGTCTGGTCAAGATTAATGCATACAACACTGGTGGTTACACAAGGGGAATTAACAACAAGCTGCCTTGGGTCCATTCTAATCTGTATTCAAAACTCAAGTCTGTACAAACTCACTCTCCAATTTTTCTGAGGCAAATTTCCAACTTCCATATTAATAATGAAAATGGTTTATATAAACCGTGTTTGATTTTGATTTGATTTGATTTATTATTGTCACATGTATTAACATACAGTGAAAAGTATTGCTTCCTGCACAATACAGACAAAGCATACTGTTCATAGAGAAGGAAAGGAGAGAGTGCAGAATGTAGTGTTACAGTCACAGCTAAGGTGCAGAGAAAGAGCAACTCTCAGCTCCAGGGATTTGGGTTCGATTCCCAGCTTGGATCACTGTCTGTATGGAGTTTGCACATTCTCCCTGTGTCTGCATGGGTTTCCTCCGGATGCTGCGATTTCCTCCCAGTCCGAAGATGTGCTGGTTAGATTGATTGGTCATGCTAAATTGCCCTTTAGTGTCATGAGAGGCATAAGTTCGATGGATTGGTGGGTAAATATGTAGGGACACGGGGATAGGGCCTGGGTGGGATTGTGGTCGGTGCAGACTCAATGACCGAGTGGCCTCCTTCTGCACTGTAGGGTTTCTGTGATTTCTAAACCCTGCAGGACTGACCCACTCCTGGCAGGGGGAGAGAGACCCAAGCTCCCCGGAGATTTTGACCCGGGAAGCCCACAACCCAGCCTCCACTGATGTCTCGTGGTTCATTGCACTGCTGTGCGAATGAGCGCATTTACCATTACGGATTGGAACCGGTCAGAGCATGTGCATTGCAGGCTGCGGTCAGTTCATAACCAGGCCGCCTGGTCACTGCCGAGTTACACTCAATCCACGTAGCTCATCCCTCCCCCATCTCCAGCCTCTTGCCCTGTTCCCTACCTCTGTACCGCTGGTGGACCTATTGCTGTTTGTCCACAGATCTCTGAAGACAAAAGGGCATGTCCGTAGGGTGATGAAAAGAGCATATGGGAGACTTGCCTTTACCATTCAAGGCATAGATTATAAAAGCAGGAAAGTGATGTCAGAGTTGTATAGAACTTTGGTGAGACCACAGTGGAGTACTGTGTGCAGTTCTGGGCACCTCACTGTCAGAAGGATATGATTGCAGTGGAGGGGGTGCAGAGGAGATTCACCAGTATGCTGCTTGAGATGGAACATTTAAATTATAGAGAGGTTGGAAAGGTTTGGGTTGTTTTCATTGGAGCAGAAAAGACTGAGGGGTGATCAAGATGTACAAGATTCTGAGGGGCTTGGACTGAGGAGCAGCTGTTTCCCCTTGAAGGGTCAGTTATGAAGGGACACATGTTCAAGGTCAAGGGCAGGAGGTTTGGGGGGGATGTGAGGAAAATCTTTTTTTTACCCAGAAGATGGTGACGGTCTGGAATGTGCTGCCTGGAAACATGGTGGAGGCAGGATGTTTCACATCCTTTAAAAGGTATCTGGATGAGCACTTGGCCCTTCATAACAGGTAAATGGGATTAGATGGGAGGTCAAGTGTTTTTAATGTGTCAGTAGAGACTTGATGGGCTGAATGGTCCCTCCTGTGCTGTATGATTCTATGACACCTATTTGTATGGATATCTGATAGGTCACATTTTGCTGGCTCTCTGTCCACAAGTCAAAATTGTTCAAATTATATTAAAATGGGAAATAAATTACATCTGTAAATCCTGACGCCATCCTCCTTATCTTGCTAATTGAAATCTACAGCTGTGTGAACACTGTTGTAATGTAGGAAATGCAGAAGCCATTCTGTACACAGAAATATCCCATAAATAAACAAAGTTTTAGAGTTTATTTATTAGTGTCACATGTAGGCTTAAATTAACACTGTGAAAATCCCCTGATCGCTGCACTCCTGCGCCTGTTCGGGTACACTAAGGGAGAATTTAGCACAGCCAATGCACTCTTACCAGCATGGGTAATGAGCAGGTAATCTGTTTTTATCTGTACTATTTGTTTGAGGGATAAATATTGGCTCAAGGAGACTGGGGAGAATGTTCCTGCACTTCTCTGAACTAGCGCCCTTTCTCTAAATTATCCAAAATGCAGTAATTAACTCAGCACATGAGGGATTTGAGGAAAAGTTTATCAAGCATTAATGTGTAAATTAATGCAGAGTTTTCTGAAACTATGATGTCAAATACACTCTGTCTACGCTTCCCACTGCCTTGGAAAAGCAGCCAGAATAATTAAGGATTCCACACACACTCGGAACATTCTTGTTTCCACCTTCTTCCATGAGGAAAAAGATAGAAAAGTCTGAAATCACCTATCAACCAACTCAAGAACAGTTTCTTCCCTGCTGCTGTCAGACTTTTGACTGGACTTATCTCGCATTAAGTTGATCTTTCTCTATACCCTAGCTATGACTGTAATATTACATTCTGTACTCTCTCCTTTCCTTCTCTATGAACAGTTTGTTTTGTATATATAGAACGCAAGAAACAATACTTTTCACTGTATGTTATAAGGGTTATAAGGGTGGGGGGGGCAGTTTAGAACAGAGTTGGGAATGGGGCAAGAGGCTGGAGATGGGGGAGGGATGAGCTACGTGGATTGAGTGTAACTC
The DNA here is from genome assembly GCA_024679065.1 of Sphyrna mokarran. Lineage (NCBI taxonomy): Eukaryota > Metazoa > Chordata > Chondrichthyes > Carcharhiniformes > Carcharhinidae > Sphyrna > Sphyrna mokarran. The sequence continues at coordinate 48,650,094 of JAGIQG010000020.1, read as the reverse complement.
GGCAGTGACCAGGCGGCCTGGTTATGAACTGACCGCAGCCTGCAATGCACATGCTCTGACCGGTTCCAATCCGTAATGGCAAATGCGCTCATTCGCACAGCAGTGCAATGAACCACGAGACATCAGTGGAGGCTGGGTTGTGGGCTTCCCGGGTCAAAATCTCCGGGGAGCTTGGGTCTCTCTCCCCCTGCCAGGAGTGGGTCAGTCCTGCAGGGTTTAGAAATCACAGAAACCCTACAGTGCAGAAGGAGGCCACTCGGTCATTGAGTCTGCACCGACCACAATCCCACCCAGGCCCTATCCCCGTGTCCCTACATATTTACCCACCAATCCATCGAACTTATGCCTCTCATGACACTAAAGGGCAATTTAGCATGACCAATCAATCTAACCAGCACATCTTCGGACTGGGAGGAAATCGCAGCATCCGGAGGAAACCCATGCAGACACAGGGAGAATGTGCAAACTCCATACAGACAGTGATCCAAGCTGGGAATCGAACCCAAATCCCTGGAGCTGAGAGTTGCTCTTTCTTTGCACCTTAGCTGTGACTGTAACACTACATTCTGCACTCTCTCCTTTCCTTCTCTATGAACAGTATGCTTTGTCTGTATTGTGCAGGAAGCAATACTTTTCACTGTATGTTAATACATGTGACAATAATAAATCAAATCAAATCAAATCAAACACGGTTTATATAAACCATTTTCATTATTAATATGGAAGTTGGAAATTTGCCTCAGAAAAATTGGAGAGTGAGTTTGTACAGACTTGAGTTTTGAATACAGATAAGAACGGACCCAAGGCAACTTGTTCACTCAGAGGATGGTAAATCTGTGGAATTCTCTGCCCATTGAAGTGGTGGAAGCTACCTCGCTGAATATATTTAAGTCATGGGTAGATAGGTTTCTGATCGACAAGGGAATTAAGGGTTATGGGGAGAAAGCGGGTAAGTGGAACTGATCTACTTCAGATCAGCCATGATCTTATTGAATGGCGGGGCAGGCTCGAGGGGCTGGATGGCCAACTCCTGCTTCTATTCCTTATGTTCTTAATACATGTGACAATAATAAATCAAATCAAATCAAAATTAAATGTTACTGAACATCATGCCATTTTTCACTAAGTACCGGATGACAAGACTCTAATGATAGTTTACACCGAGCGATGATAGGATAGTGAAGAGGTTTATATGCAAGAGGCAGGGGATTTGCAGCATCCTGTATTTTTATCAATGCTGTTTTAAAGATATCTTGCTGCTCATTTATCGTGCTTCTATCACTGTGCCCTGTTGCAAAGGTCACAGGAAAATGGTGCTCATAAAATATATTGGTGTCTTGTTCAGATGCTGCCCTCAACTGCTGGCACAACCTTTCCAGTTACCCGGCAACCAGTTACGGCCCCGAGGTTTCGCAGGGCTGGCATTAAAGCCATTCACCTCTCTCACCTTCAGCTGAAGCGCGATGGGCAGATAATCTGCAAGCTACTGTTTATTGGTAGCTGGTAACAACGGCAGTAACATACACTAACGCTGCACCTTCCACGCAGATAAACATCCCAAAGGATCTTCGCCGAATCACACTCTAAACAGATACTGGGCTGTGAACTCAGAGTGAAAGGAACAGAAAGATTCCTGGCATATCTATTGTGCCTCTCATTTACTCAGACATTCATAAACAATCTCTAGCCATTGAAGTACATTTTGAAATGTAACCACTGTTGTAATGTGGGCAATGTTACTGACAGATTTGATCAGAGAGCTGGATTTTCATGCGATCGTATAGTACAGGAGCACTTCCGGCCCTTTAAAAGAGCAAAGTAAAGTTTACTTATTAGTGTCATAAGTAGACATACATTAACACTACAAATGAAGTTACTGTGAACTTCCCCTTGTCGCCACACTCCTGTTCGGGTTACACTAAGGGAGAATTTAGAACGGCCAATGCATCCTAACCGGCATATCTTTCAGGCTGTGGGTGGAAACTAGAGCACCCGGAGGAAATTTGTCCACCCAGGTTTTACCACTAAGCCAGTCCCAACTGTCTGCATTTGGCCCATATCCCTCTATCTTACCCATGTAACTATCTGAATGCTTTTTAAAAGACAAAATTGTACCCACCTCTACTATTACCTCTGGCAGCTCGTTCCAGACGCTCACCACCCTTTGAATGAAAGAATTGCTCCTTTTGTATTTCTCCCCTCTCACTTTAAATCTGTGCATTCTGATTTTAGATTCCCTACCTTTGGAAAAGATGCTGACTATCTGTCTTATTTGCACCAATCATTATTTTATAGATCTCTAGAAGATAATGTATTACTTTTGATGTTATCCTTCACTGTATGTAGTTCTTCTTCTCAATAAATCCTTTAGTTAGTTATTTGTCACATTGAGTCTTGAATCATTATAATATCCAGCAGGTTTTCATCATCTAAAGAAGGATAAATTTTCTCAAAAAAAATAGAATAAAGATTCACTAGACTGCTTCCTGAGGTGACAGCAATGTGCTATGAGAAGAAATTGAGCAGAACTTGATTCCCAGACACTTACTAGAATGAGAGGTGACCCCATTAAACATGCAAGATTCTTCAGGATGGATGCTGAGAAAATAATTGCCCCCGACCAGAAATCAAGAACACAGGGTTGAAGTTTCAGAATAAAGGATCAGACTGGGATAAGGAGAAATATCTTCATTCAAGAGTTGAGAACCTTTGGAATTCTCCACCTTAGAGAGTTGTGGATAATCGGTTGTGTTAACTAAGACCTCATTTTAAAATATTGCTCTCAATAAAATAGTTTACAAATTGTCTCGGAGAGGCAGAATCTTGTTTAGGGAGTACAGAGTCAGTCTCATAGGCCAGGATTTTACAACCTGATTCAGGCAAGCTGGTAAAATCCTGCCCAAGGCCAACGGGGAATTATGTTCTGTGAGCCTTGCCTGCACCAACTCTGACCATTGAAACCCTACAGTGCAGAAGAAGGCCATTTGGCTCATCAAGGCTACATTGAGAGCAATCTTACCCAAGCCCTATACCCCTAACACCAAGTATTTACCCTGTTAATGCCCGTGACATAAAGGGGCAACTTAGCATGGCCAATCCACCTAATTTGTACCCGGTGAAATCTTTAGAATGCAGGAGGAAACCAGAGCAGCCGGAGGAAACCCACGCAGACATGGGGAGAATGTGCAAACTCCACACAGACAGTGACCCAAACCGGAATCGAACCTGGGTCCCGGGCACTGTGAGACAGCAGTGCTTTCCGCTGCACCACTGTACTGATTCTAGGCCCGTTACAACAGGACGCAAATTAAATATTAGGAGTGGGAGGTTTAGGGAGGATTTGAGGAAAAGTGTTATTATACCCATGGTGACAGTCTGGAATACAGTAACGGAGGGAGAATGCTTCACATCCTTTAAAAAGTACCTGGATTAGTACTTGGCAAAGATTCAAGATTATAGAGCAAGTGCTGGCAAGTGGGATTAGGTGGGCAGGTCAGGATCTTTCATGCCTCAGTACAGACTCGATGGGCTGAAGGGCCTCTTCTGCACTGTAGGATTCTGTGATTCTTTGATTCGATCAGAAAACTTAATAACAAAAAGAGCCACATTCTTACATTTAGTCAAAAATCCAATATCCTAAAAGCCTCAATGTTGTTGCTCAAATTCCAATACAGCCTGGTATTCCAGGGTAGCCTGATGCTCATTAAGGACATCCTTGTACCTCCTGTCACTGATTGATGAATCCCAATTTGATGGCAATTAGATGCTTTGCTTCAAATCTTTAAACTTTTGTTAATGTGACAATGGTGAGAAATAATTAACCAACTGCCTTTCACAGAAAGCTTTAAAATACATTGAACTGCCTTGTTTTCATTTCTATTGGAATTTGAGCAACAACATTGAGGCTTTTAGGATATTGGATTTTTGACTAAATGTAAGAATGTGACTCTTTTTGTTATTAAGTTTTCTGATCGAATCAAAGAATCACAGAATCCTACAGTGCAGAAGAGGCCCTTCAGCCCATCGAGTCTGTACTGAGGCATGAAAGTTCCTGACATGCCCACCTAACCCCACTTGCCAGCACTTGGTCTATAATCTTGAATCTTTGCCAAGTACTGAGCCAGGTACTTTTTAAAGGATGTGAGGCATCCTGCCTCCACCACCCTCCCAGGGAATGTATTCCAGACTGTCACCATGAATATAATAATGCTTTTCCTCAAATCCTCCCTAAACTTCCCACTCCTAATATTCAATTTGCATCCCGTTGTAACGGACTCCTCAATTAAGGGGAACAGCTGTTCCTTATCCACCCTGTCCAGACCCTTCTTGAACACTTCAATCAGGTTCTCCTCAGTCTTCTCTGCTCCAGAGAAAACAACCCAAGCCTAACCAACCTCCCTTCATAACTTAACTAAGAACATACGAACTAGGAGCAGGAATCGGCCATCTGGTCCCTTGAACCTGCTCTGCTATTCAATAAGATCATGGCTGATCTTTTTGTGGACTCAGCTCCACTTATCTGCCACTCATCAAAGCCGTTAATTCCTTCACTGTTCAAAAATCTATCTCTCTTTGCCTTAAAAACATTCAATGAGGTAGCATCAATTGGGCAGAGAATTCCACAGATTCACAACACTTTGGCTGAAGAAGTTCCTCCTCAAATCAGTCCCACATCTATTCCCCTGTATTTTGAGGCCGTGCCCTCTGGTTCTAGTTTCACCTGCCAGTGGAAACAACTTCCTCTTATCTATTCCCTTCATAATCTTATATGTTTCCATAAGGTCTCCCCTCATTCTTCTGAATTCCAAAGAATATAGCCCCAGTCTACTCACTCTCTCCTCATAAGCCAACCCTCTCGACTCTGAAATCAACCTACTGAATCTCCTCTGCACCCCCTCCAGTGCCAGTATATCCTTTCTCAAATAAGGGGACCAAAATTGGTCTCCAGTACACCTGAACCCTTTACAGCTGCAATATAATACCACTGTTTTTAAACTCCATCCCTCTAGCAATGAAAGACAAAATTCCATTTGCCTTCTTAATTACCTGCTGCACCTGCAAACCAACTTTTTGAGACTCCTGCACAAGGACACCCAGATCCTTCTGCACAGCAGCACGCTGCAATTTTTTACCATTTAAATATTCATCCATTTTGCTGTTATTTCTACCAAAATGAATGACCTTACATTTATCAACATTGTATTGCATCTTCCAGATCCTTGCTGTTCCATCCCAGGCAACATCCCGGCAATCTTCTCTGCACCCTTTCTGTGCATTCACACCCTCATGTCCCGTTCAGTTTCTGGTCAATGGTAACCCCAGGATATTGAATAAGACAAACTAATTCCACCTGATGTTGTGTACTTCGCAGGAAGAGAGTTGTTAATCTTGGTTTGATTCTCACAAGGTTACATCTGAAAGTACAAGTTCCCTGTCACTGTCTGGACAGACTCTTTTACATACTATTTCATTGACAATGGTTTAATGTTTCTGTGTTGTTACATTTTTGGCTTTCAGAACCAATCAAAACAGCTTTGGCAACACAGAGTACCAACTTTGGCCAACATAATGAGACGGGATATTAATCGTGTAATACACAGTGAAATGTCCATCTATCGAAGATCCCACTTTGAAGTACCAGAGAAAGGAGCTGAGAGGAATTAGAAAGTGCCTCAAACAAGGTTATTCACATTGCCTCCAGCACTGGCTTAAGAATGATTCATCAACCAGATTCATCTTACAAGACAGTCCCGAACATCACCCAAGCACAAAGCAAGGCCATCCGTGCTCTCAAGACCAACCGCAACATTGTCATCAAACCAGCAGACAAAGGAGGCGCCACCGTCATACTGAACAGAACGGACTACTGTGAAGAAGTGTACCGACAACTAAACAATGTGAAACATTACAGACAGTTACCAGCAGATCTGACCAAAGAACACACTCGTCAACTCAACACTCTGATCAAAACCTTTGATCCGGACCTTCAGAACACCCTCCGGGCTCTCATTCCACGTACTCCCCGCATTGGAGATCTCTACTGCCTCCCAAAGATACACAAGGCAAACATACCCGGCCGTCCCATCGTATCTGGCAATGGGACCCTGTGTGAGAACCTCTCCGGCTATATCGAGGGCATCCTGAAACCCATCGTACAAAGAACCCCCAGCTTTTGTCTTGACACTACGGACTTCCTACAGAAACTCAGCACACGTGGAGCAGTTGAACCAGGGACACTCCTTGTCACAATGGATGTCTCGGCGCTCTACACCAACATCCCCCACGACGATGGTATTGCTGCAACTGCCTCAGTACTCAATGCCAACAACTGCCAGTTTCCGGATGCAATTTTACAACTCATCCGCTTCATCTTGGACCACAATGTCTTCACCTTCAACAATCAGCTTTTCATCCAGACACATGGAACAGCCATGGGGACCAAATTCGCACCTCAGTATGCCAACATCTTCATGCACAGGTTCGAACAAGACTTCTTCACCACATGAGATCTTCAACCAAGGTTATATACTAGATACATTGATGACATCTTTTTCCTTTGGACTCATGGTGAACAATCATTGAAACAACTGTATGATGATATCAACAAGTTCCATCCCACCATCAGACTCACCATGGGCTATTCTCCAGAATCAGTTGCATTCTTGGACACACGCATCTCCATCAAGGACGGTCACCTCAGCACCTCACTGTACCGCAAACCGACAGACAACCTCACAATGCTCCACTTCTCCAGCTTTCACCCTAGACACGTTAAAGAAGCCATTCCCAATGGACAAGCCCTCCGTATACACAGAATTTGCTCAGATGAGGAGGATCGTGACATACACCTCCAGACACTGAAGGATGCCCTCGTGAGAACAGGGTATGGCACTCGACTCATCAATCGACAGTTCCGACGTGCCACGGCGATAAACCGCACTGACCTCCTCAGAAGACGAACACGGGACACGGTGGACAGAGTACCCTTAGTTGTCCAGTACTTCCCCTGAGCAGAGAAGCTACGACATCTTCTCCGGAATCTTCAACATGTCATTGATGACGATGAACATCTCGCTAGGGCCATCCCCACCCCCCCACTTCTTGCTTTCAGACAACCGCACAACCTCAAACAGATCATTGTTCACAGCAAACTACCCAACCTTCAGGAGAACAGTGACCACAATACCACACAACCCTGCCACAGCAACCTCTGCAAGACTTGCCAGATCATAGACATGGACGACATCATCAAACGTGAGGATACCATTCACCAGGTACACGGTACATACTCTTGCAACTTGGCCAACGTTGTCTACCTAATACGTTGCAAGAAAGGATGTCCCGAAGCATGGTACATTGGGGAGACCATGCAGATACTACGACAGCGGATGAATGAGCATCGCTCAACAATCACCAGGCAAAACAGTTCCCTTCTTGTGGGCGAACACTTCAGCAGTCATGGGCATTCGGCCTCCGACCTGCGGGTAAATGTTCTTCAAGGGGGCTTTCGTGATACACGACAGCGCAGAGTCGCTGAGCAGAGACTGATAGCCAAGCTCCGCACACATGAGGACGGTCTTAACAGGGATCTTGGCTTCATGACACACTATCTGTAACCCCCGTAACTTGCCTGGGTTAGCAAAAAACCTCACTTACTGTGCTGTCTGGAGGAAATACACAATTCTCTAACCAATGCTCAGGATTCCCTTCACACACATTGTTAGCCACTTTAACACTTGAATAGCAGGTTAGATGTAAGGATTCGCATTCTAATCAGCAATTTGTGACTGTCTGTGTGGATATGAGTGCTATTGCAGACCAGAACACTGCATTTGCCTGACGAAGGCTGTAAAGTCGAAAGCTCGCGAATTTACTATCAAATAAATTGGTTGGATTTAAAATTGGTGTTGTAAAACTTTATTGAGTTTACCCCAGCCCAACGCTGGCATTTCTACATTAAGAATGATGTGACAGAGTGCAAGTCATTTTGTTTTGATTTATTCATGAGATTTGAACATCGCTGACAAGGCCAGCATTTATTGCCCATCCCTAATTGCCCTTGAGAAGGTGATAGTGAGCTGCTTTCTTGGGCCACTGTACTCCATATGGTGTAGGTACATCCACAGTGATTTTAGGAAGGGAGTTCCATGGTTTTGACCCAGCGACAGTAAAGGAACGGTGATATATTTCCAAGTCGGCTTGGTGTGTAGTTTGCATAGAAACATAGCAACTAGAAGCAGGAGGAGGCCATTCAGCCCTTCAAGCCTGCTCTACCATTTATTTTCCCACTTTCCTCACCATAGGTTTCAGGAGATCGCAGCGGTAGGAATTGAAGTGAAGGGGTGGGTGGGAGGTGCAGGGATTTCTCAGTAACACCAGCACTGGGGGAGCGTAATGATTTTAATTAGGCGATTGAGCTGGGTATATTAGAATATGAACTCCCTGATTAAGGTGTGATGGTCCAAAGTGATGGACCAATCAGGGAGCCTCTTGCGTTGAGTTTAACCAGGCGTGTCAGTTCCTCTGGCACTCTGAGTGAGGCTGCTGTGTGGAAGTGCTCTGTGTGCTGTTGACGGACTTGTAAACAAAGGGATTTTTGTGATTCTGCCTCCGAGGACTTACTACAGAGAGGGAGGGTGGCGGCCAATTGCAAGAATGATTAGTTTCACTAAAAACCTTGTTAATAACAATTTTCTAGTCAGCCGCCAATTTCCTGATACGATTCCCTGGAGGCAGGAACCACAGCGCAGTCTGGAGTGTGGGGAAGCTTGAGGTGTGACAGTGTGCTGTGCTCTAGTCATTCACATGGCCCCTCCTTGTCTATCCCAGTAGGGGTAAAACCAAAGTCTGTTATGTAGTGGGATTCCCCCCCCCACCTACCTCCCTGACAGTGATGATCTGTCTGCCTTTGATGTTTCTTTATTAAAGTGTTTTGAAAATTGGCTGAGAGCCATTCAGCCCCTCGAGCCTATTGTGTCATTCGATAAGATCCCAGCTTCTATCCGCTTTCTTATTTGTGCCCTCACAACCCTCAACTCTCTAGTCACTCAAAAGCTCAGCCTTGGATACATTCCGTGCCTCCAGTGAACAAAGAACAAAGAAAATTACAGCACAGGAACAGGCCCTTCGACTCCTCCAAGCCTGTACCAACCATGCTGCCCGACTGAACTAAAACCCTCTACCCTTCCGGGGACCATATCCCTCTATTCCCATCCTATTCATAGATTTGTCCAGACACCCTTTAAAACTCACCATCGCATCCGCTTCCCCTACCTCCCCTGGCAACGGGTTCCAGGCACCCACCACTCTCTGTATAAAAAATCTGCCCTCTACATCTCCTTTAAACCTTGCCCCTCACACCTTAAACTTGTGTCCCCTAGTAATTGACTCTTCCACCCTGGGAAAAAGCTTCTGATTATCCATTCTGTCCGTGCCTCTCATAATCTTATAGACTTCTATCAGGTCTCCCCCTCAGCCTCTGCCGTTCCAGTGAGAACAAACCAAGTTTCTCCAGCTTCTCCTCATAGCTAATGCCCTCCATAGCAGGGCAACATCCTGGTAAATCTTTTTCTCTCCAAAGCCTCCAAATCCTTCTGGTAGTACTTGCGGGGGGGAGAGAATTCTAGAATTCTTGTTGAGGTCCATGACCAATGAATTGCCTTTTAAAACAAGCATGTGTTTTTCTGAAGCTGATTGTAATGAAATGGGTACAGAGGAGATTCACCAGGATGTTGCCTGAGATGGAAAGCCAAGAGGGCAGACTTGATAGATTAGACTTATTTTCCTTGGAGCAGAGAACGCTGAGGGGGGATATAATGGAGGTATATAAAATTATGAGAGCTATATGTAAGGTAGATAGCAAGAATCTTTTCCACATGGCAGAGGTATCGAAACACAGTAAGAATTCTCGTGTGTGCAGAATTTGGCGATCAGTCTCTGCTCAGCAACTCTGCGTTGTTGTGTGTCGTGAAGGCCGCTTTGGAGAACGCTTACCCAAAGATCAGAGATCGAATGCCCGTGACTGCTGAAGTGTTCGCCAACAGGAAGGGGACAGACTTGCCTGGTGATTGTTGAGCGATGTTCATTCATCCATTGTCGTGGCGTCTGCATGGTCTCCCCAACGTAACATACAGACTCTACAACAACATAAACCCTACAATCACAGAACAAAACATGATGGCAGCAAGTGTTGGTGACAGTGAGACGTGCTGGGTGGGTGCATTGATCCGAACAGGTGCTGGAATGTGGTGACTAGGAAAATTTCACAATAGCTTCATCGCAGTGTAAATATAAGCCTTACCTGTGACAATAAATGAACTTTACTTTCAACCTGAGGAAAAATGTTTTCACCGGGAAATATGGAATGTTGGAGAGGGTGGTGGAGGCAGAGACTGTCACAACATTTAAGAAGTATCTGCACGAGCACTTAAATTACCAAGGATACGGACCAAGTGTTAGCAAATGAGATTTGTATTGATTGGTATTTGATGGTTAACATAGACACGTTGGGCCGAAGGGCCTGTTCCTGTGCTGTGTGACTCTATAAAAAGTCTTTGAGTGATCCTCCTGCTTTGACAGCCCAACCACCACAATGGAACCTCGTCTCCATTGTCCATTATCAGTTCACCCAGCTCCAAATCTTAATTCCTCTCCCCACCAACACATCCCCCTTCTCCCCAATATCTCCTTATTCTTCTCAGTGTCAAATTTTGTTTGTTGTTCCTTGGGAGATGTGACTGTGCTGAGTGAGTGAGAGCTGTCACAACATCAGGTTAAAGCATTGCTCCTTCATCAGGTGAGGAAGGAGCAATGCTCTGAAAGTGCATGGTTCCAAATAAATCTGTTGGACTTTAACCTGGTGTCGTGAGACTTTTTACAGTACCCACCCCAGTCTAACACCGACATCTCCATCCCATGTGTGAAATGAGTTATATAAATGCAAGTTATTGCCTTTGTGTTACAGATTTTAAAATTATGTGGAAAAAAATTCTCTAATTTGTTTGTTAATGATCTGAAATCAGTGTCCTTTGGTTACCCTCCTGCCACTGAAAGCATTTCTATTCACTTAGTCTATCAAAACTTCTGATGATTTTGAACATCTTAATTAAATCTCTCCCTTTTGATTTGAAATCACTTAGTTGAAGTTTGTTGGTGACATTATCACTGATGATGTTATTTGTCCTGGCAGAATGAAAATTTCTGTGACTGAGGACATATGAACAGAGTTTCTTTGGGTTCTCAAATTGACTGGATGAAGCTGAACAGGTTTTCAGAAAAAGTACATTTTGTGTAAATTACTACCATTGATGTTGTACCTATCACGTACAACTCAGATTTAACAAGTTCCTCTTTATTTCTTCAGCAAACATGAAAAACAAGTGAATGGATAAAATAGCAGAGAGAGCAAATTTCTTTTATTCGTTCATGGGACATGGGTGTCGCTGGGTAGCCAGTGTTTATTGCCCATTTCTAGTTACCCAAAAGCAGTTGAGAGTCAACCACATTGCTGGGACTCCCGAATCACATGTAGGCCAGACCAGGTCAAGATGGCAGATTTCCTTTCCTAAAAGACATTAGTGAATCAGACGGGCTTTTCTGACAATCAACAATGGTTTCATGGTCATCAGTAGATTTTTAATTCCAGATACTTTTATTGAGTTTAAGTTCCATCATGTGCTGTGTTGGGATTTGAACCTGGGTTCCCATAACATTAGCTGAGTTTCTGGATTAACAGTCTACCAATAACGCCACTCCCTCATCACCTCCCTTGACAAGGGAAATATAATCTTCACCCCTATCTGGAATGTTCTGGATCAGGATACTCCATGGATGATCACTCTCACTTAAGGCTGAGAGAGAATGGCTAGAATTTTACCGCCCTGCTCACCACGGGAATCGGAATGGGCAAGGGGCAGATAATGGGAAGGTTCGTTGACGTTGGATGGGATTTTACAGTTATAAGACAAGTGAGGGCATAGAATCCCACCCAATGCATTTGAAGAACTGAAGTATCCCTCTCTGAAGGAAAGAGACCATCAGAAAATAATAATGTCCTCTATCCTTTATTTGGGCATTTTAAATTATATTAGCCAAGAGTAGAATGGTATAGCCTTACTACTGCTGGAGTAGAGCTGAAATATCCTGCAAGCTCAAATATCCATTGACTCATGCGAGGCTGAAAAATCCTGGTGACAGGAGTGGCCATAAAATTCCACCCAAATTATAACAACCAGGATGTTATAAAGGTCCAGGTATTTCTCCTCAGTAATGTATCTCTCCATTGAAGAAAGGGTTTTTGAGTTTATATACATTTGCCAATGAATCAACCACAACATTGACATTTCCAAGAAAATAAAGTGTAACTTTTTTTTCTGTCAGGGAATCCAGGAATTAAATAATGTTACAGAGAGGTATTTATGATGCTATCAATATTTAACATAATGTTGTTATGATCCCAGTTGGTGTTATAATTGGACGGGAAAGTTCCAGAATGGAATTCTGGCTCAAAAGACCATAGCTTTTACATATTTTTGAGTCAAACATGGAGAAACAAAGTCACAGAAGCACTCATTAGATTTAACAATAAGGAAAAAACATTTCTTAAACATAAAAAATGGATTATAATACAATATCCTTTTATTCCCCCTTGGCCTAAATAATATGCATAGGTTTTAAGATTAACACGGATGACAATGCCCATTTGAAGCTACAATGGTTTCATTAGCCCAGAGTTAGTATTTGAAAATTTCTCCTCAGAATTCCCGTACATGATCATTGTGTGAATGTTTCCAAAGTCCATTCCCAAAATACACTTTACAATCCTATCTCATAGTAATTCATTCACCTAGCAATCCACATTCCAAAATCCAGTTCACATTTTTCAAGAGATTCATTTGACCAGCACTTCTGCTCCACTTTTAGCTATAAGTCCATGCCAGGCTTTCAGATTAACCCTGTCAGATTTACACTGGTGCACCAAATCTAATATGCAGACAATTCTTTATAATTTATTAATAAACAACAGCAAAACATTTCAAACTTTAGTTTTACTTTCAGAAAATCTTTCCTCAGCATCCTCACCAACAGATTTCTTCCTAGTTTGGTCTAGTGCCCCAGAAGAAAATCTGGTTCTATTTTCCTCTTTCTTTTTTATTCCTTTAACTCTAGCCTTTTGGAAATGTTTCTTTATTTCACTGGCGGCTTCATTACTTGCTCTTTAGGTTTTTGGCACTGGCTGTCTGAATCATTACTGCATTGTAGGGCTTTTCTACCAGCAAAGCTAAAAGAGTTGGTTCCTCTTTGACTTCTCCAGGCAGAACAGAGAGAGTTAGCTATTTCCCCTAACCTCCACATCCTGGGACACTAATGGGTAATTTAATATGGCTAATCCATCTAATTATATCTTTGGACGTTAAGGAGCAATTTCGCACGGCCAATCACCTAACCCACACATTTTTGGATACTAAGAAACAATTTAGCATGGCTAATCCATCTAAATTGCACATCTTTGGACAGTAAGGGATAATTTAGCATGGCCAATCCACCTAATCAGCATATCTTTTGGACTGTGGGAGGAAACCTGTGCAGACCTGGGAAGAATGTGCAAACTCCACGCAGCCAGAGACCTGAGGCTGGAATTGAACCTGGGTGCCTGGAGCTGCGAGGTAGCAGTGCTAACCACTGTGCCACTTTGCTGCTGCCTGGTATCCTTAGACTCATAATTATGTTTATACACTCTTGACTCTTGTCCTGTTGGCAAACTTTGCTTTCAATTTTTAATCTTCATTGAATCACAGGTTTTAATCTTATAACTCTTTATTCCAAGTAGATTCCTTCACAGATGTAATAAAATATTAATAACCTCTGCCCTGTTCCTCCTTAGAAAATAACCTTTGCTCGAATTTGTAAATGGGTTGACCTGGAGAACAGAGAAAGGTGAGGAAATAGAGAAATTGTAGGTGTTGAGAAGTTATTGTATCTCAGAGAAGATGAGGGAAAGTTCTGTGCCTGACATGTAATGTTGCTCATTAATGCACAGAGAGGAGTTGGTGTTCACTGACGCTGTGTGACATTACTGGTGAAGTATAAATTATCACTGTGAGTGTACATGCCTGGCCGCCGCAACACAAAACGGATATTGCAGCATCAAGGATACAGGAGATAGTGATGATAAACCATGGAGGGATGGAACGATTAGATTATGAGGGTAATTGAGTAAATTGGACATGTTCTCACTGGAAAAGAGAAGGTTAGGAGGTGATATGATTACAGATTTTAGAATTTCATAAGAACACGGTAACGTTTACAGTGACAAACTGTTTCACCTTCACCAAATCATTAGATCCAGAGGACAGGAACTGCACAAAACTAATCTGTGGAAGCAATAGGTGTCACGGTGGGTAGTACAGTTCCCTTATGATGCCAGGCACCTGGGTTTGATTCCGGCTTAGGTCCCCATCTGCGTGGAGTTTGCACATTCTTGCCATGTCTACATGGGTTTCTTCCGGGTTCCCACCACATTGGAAAGATACGGAGGTTGGATGGATTGGCCACGCTAAATGGTTGCTCAGTCTCACATCAGCGAGTGTATTTGCTCTGATTAAGTTGCAGGGCAGAACATAAGAACTAGGAGTAGACAACCTGGCCCCTCGAGCCTGCTCCGCCATTCAATAAGATCATGGCTGATCTTTTTGTGGACTCAGCTCCACTTACCCACCCGCTCACCATAACCCTCAATTCCTTTACTGTTCAAAAATTTATCTATCCTTGCCTTAAAAACATTCAATGAGGTAGCCTCAACTGCTTCACAGGGCAGGGAATTCCATAGATTCACAATCCTTTGTGTGAAGAAGTTCCTCCTCAACTCAGTCCTAAATCTGCTCCCCCTTATTTTGATTCTATGCTCCCTAGTTCTAGTTTCACCTGCCAGTGGTAACAACTTTCCTGCTTTTACCTTATCTATTCCCTTCATAATCTTATATCTTTCTATAAGATCTCCCCTCATTCTTCTGAATTCCAATGAGTATAGCCCCAGTCTGCTCAGTCTCTCCTCATAAGCCAACCCTCTCAATTCCAGAATCAACCTAGTGAATCTCCTCGGCACCTCCTCCAGTGCCAGTATATCCTTTCTCAAGTAAGGAGACCAAAACTGTGCACAGTAACTCCAGGTATGGCCTCACCAGCATCTTATACAGTGCAACATAACCTCACTGTTTTTAAATTCCATTCCTGTAGCAATGAAGGACAAAATTCCGTTTGCCTTCTTCATTACCTGCTGCACCTGTAAACCAACTCCTTGAGCTTCCTGCACAAGGACACCCAGATCCCTCTGCACAGCAGTGTGCTGCAATTTTTTACTATTGGAAGGGGCTTAGGCATGAGGTGTGGCTTCCGCCAGCCAATGAACATCCATTATCCCTGAGTTTGCTGCAGGTTGACAGAATTTAACAGGAGCTGCACAACTTTCCCTGGGAACAGGACCAGGAAACCAGTTGTGTTTGCGTACGGCCTCTCACTGTGGTTCCTCAATCCCAGACAATCTATGCTCGAGAGAAGGAGGAAGCACTAGGAATGGGAGAAGTCACTAACAGCTTTCCCTTTGCCTGTAACCCTTCTATTCTCCCTCTCCCTCAGCTCCCCCCCCCCCAATCTTCCTCCTGTCCTCATTCTCCCCAGGCCTGAGGTTCTTCAGTGTTCCAGGACCTCTGACGATGCCTCTGACTGGAACCTGCTCCATGATAGGGCATGCTGGAAAATGACCACTTTGAGCCTAGAGGGCTCTTCATTCCAGCGGGCCTGGTGGGGTTCCTGCACCAGGTTCCCTGACAAGTGGATGAGATCTGCCAGCCCCATAGAATTCAGCCCAACTCCCAATGAGAGAGTGGTCACTTCATTGAACAGGCACACTGAGGAGACAGTGAAACCAAAGAGCATTGACTCATTCAAATGGAATTTAAGGGATTTCTTTCAGAACACTTTACCATGTGGTATGTGAATAAGTTACGGTGTGATTGGTGAGAGTAGCGTTCTCTGGGAAAGCATTCATCATTAAACATCTATCAGAGAACCATGTAAAGTTACAGTAAAGAAGAATCACCTTGTCCATGCCAGCCCAAGGATACGCAAGTGTCCTTTCTAATTCCACCTTTCTGCACCCTCCCCATCACTCTGTAATTTACAGCCTGTAAGGTGCAGAAAACAGTCAATGTACTACCTGTATTCGGAAAGGGAGGGAGATAAAAGCAGGTGACTATAGGCCAGTTAGCTTAATTCTATCCTTGGAAAAATGTTAGAGACCATTATAAAGGATGGAACAGCAGAACATTGTTATGGTCCATGCCAGAACCTCCAAGGTGTTTTACAAAGTCAGCCAAAACCATAGGTCTTACACTTTGGATTTGACGCTTGTAAGCATCAACTAATATTCTAGTGACCCAATAGGGTTTTATCAAACCATGTTTATTTAAAAACACAGTTAATGTAACGATTTTAATCAGGCAAAGAGGTTAGCCTGCTTGAATATGAACTCCCTGATTAAGGGCCAAATTGATGGTCCAATCAGGAGCTCTGTACTTAAACAGGAGTGCCAGTTCCTCTGGCACCCCAGATGTAGATAGCAGACACAAAGCAGTCTGTATGGTGCTGTTGGGTCTTGTAAATAAAGGGATTTTGATGCAGAGACTTCTGCCCCCGAGGACTTATTGCTGTTAACATGGAATTAGAAAAATTAGCACAACTTTTACCAATTACAAAACAAATAACCATGGTATTTTACAAACCTTAACAGCTCAGTATATTGTTTCAAATCAAACAACCCCCATAAATATGAACAAAGAAAATTACAGCACAGGAACAGGCCCTTCAGCCCTCCAAGCCTGCACCAACCATACTGCCCAATTGAACTAAAACCCCCTACCCTTCCAGGGACCATACCCCTCAATCCAATTCATATATTTGTCTCGATGTTCCTTGAAAGTTACTATCCTATCTGCTTCCACTACCTCCATCGGCAACAAATTCCAAGCATCCATCACCCTCTGTGTAAAAAAATTGCCTCATACATCTCCTTTAAACATTGCCCCTTGCATTCTAAACCTGTGCTCCCTCGTAATTGACTTTTCCATCCTGGGGAAAAAGCTTTATACTGTCCATGACCCTTATAATCTTGTAGACTTCTATCAAGTCACTCTTCAACCTCTGTCGTTCCAGCGAGAACAAACCAAGTTTCTCCAACCTCTCCTCATAACTAATGCCCTCCATACCAGGCAGCATCCTGGTAAATCTTTTTTGTACTCTTTCCAAAGTCTCCACGTCTTTCTGCTAGTGTGGGGACCAGAACTGAACACTATATTCCAAGTATGGCCTAACTAAGATCCTATAAAGATGCAACACGACTTACCAATTTTTAAATCCAAGCTTTTTCTCTCAGCTTAGCACAGAAATCAAATATATTCACATGATGATAGGCCTTGCAGCTTCCTAATACCTGCTGTGAAGTTGTCCTTGAAATGGAATATTAAAAATCTGAGGCTTTCCAATCCTGGAACTTTCAACACACCTCGAGAAAGAGAGAGACAGAGACACTGCTTGCCTGTAGCTAGCGAACCACAGACAGCAGGAACACTAACTTCAGCGAGAAAAGCAAAAAAACAATAAATTGTTAGCAGAAGTGCTAACAACTCCTGAGCAAAATGAAACTAAAACCTTGGATTTTTCTATGGGGGAAAAGAAACCTGTCCCTCAGGCATCAGCTGACCTTCAATCATTCACCACCAACAATTCAAAAGGATCACAAACACCCCTAGGACAGTGCATTAGGCCAGATTAAAAATAAACATTACTTCAATCATCCTGCTTCAGCAACAATAAAAGACATTGGTACAGACAGCATCAAAATCAAAAATGCCAGGCCTGCTTAAAAAAAACTGCTGAGAGCATGGTAAAATTACTTCCCTGAAAGGCACAGTAACGTCACAGTATTTAGAAATACATAATATGATCGAACAAAGTCAGTAAGGCTTCATGCTTTGATAAATCTATTGGAATTCTTTGAGGTGATAATGAGCAGAGTGGATAAAGGGGAGCCAGTAAATGTAACATACTTGGATTTCCAAAAAGTGTTTGGTAAGATACTGCACAAAAACTACTGAACAAGATAAGAGCCCCTGGTGTTGGGGATCATGTATTAGCATGGATAGAGGATTGGTTAACTAATAGAAGACAGAGATTTGGGATAAGGGGAGTATTTTCAGGATTGTAACCAATTCCATAAGGATCAGTGCTGGGCCACAATTATTTATACTATCAATGAATGACTTGGATAAGGGAAGTGAATGTACTATACACAAGTTTGTGGATGTCACAGAAATAGGTGGGAAGGCGAGTGGTGAGGATGACACTAAGTCTACAGAGAGATTATAGGTAGGTTAAATAAGCAGTAAAAAACAGATGAACATAATGTGGGAAAATGTGAAGTTACGATCTTTGTTGGGAAGAATAAAGGAGTTGAATATTATTTAAATGAAGAAAGACTGCAGAAAGAGGTAGCATAGAGGGATTTGGGGGTCCTTGTGCACAAAAAGATAGCATGCAGGAAATAGGGAATGCAAATGGAATGTTAGTCTTTATTTCACATGGAATGGAGTATAAAAATAGGGAAAGCTCGCTTCAACTACACAAAGTCCTAATTAGACTACATCTGGAATACTGTGTACAGTTTTGCTCTCCTTATCTAAGAGGGATTATACTGGCATTGGAAACAGCCCAGAGAAGGTTGATTCAGAGTATGGAGGTATTTTCTTACAGGGGAGGTTGAGTTGGTTGGGTCTGTACTCATTGGCGTTTAGAAGAATGAGAGGTGACCTTATTGAGGCATATCGGATTTTCTGGGGGATTGACAGGGTCAATGTTGAGAGATGGTTTCCCCTTGTCGGAGAGTCTAGGGCCAGAAGACATAATCCCAGAGTAAGGGGATCACCCATTTAGGACAGGAATGGGGAAGAATTTCTTCCCTCAGAGGGTAGTGAATCTATGGAATTCTTTGCTTTAGAGGCAGGGTCATCAAGGCTGAGATGGAAAGGATTTTTAATCAGTAAGGAATCGAGGGTAATAGATGAACACATTCGAATAAGACAGAAAGTTGGGTTGAGGATTAAATCAGATCAGTCAAGATCTCATTGAATAGCCAAGCAGACACAATGGGTCTAATAGGTCTAATGGGTCTTTTATTCCTACATCATTTGGTCTCATGGAAATTCAGAAGAAATTCTTTTACTCTGTGAGTGGTGAATGTGGAGCTTGTTGTATTCAGTTGTTCAGTGTTTAGTTGTGCGTCTCTGTTGATGGTTCTTTGTGCTGCGAATCAAGCCTGGGCCAGGTTGCCGAGAGAAACAAAAAATTAACTGAAAGCAGAAGTTGTAAGTAGGAGAGCAGATATTTCAAAAACATTGCAACTGAAGTTTTTGTTTCATTTGAGAAACTGGTGTCATCCATGTACGTCTCACAACTTCACAGAATCTACAGTGCAGAAAGAGGCCATTTGCCCATCAAGCCTGCACTGACAGCAATCAAGTCGCTGTGGGTAGAGTTGAGGAATAGAAGGGGGGCGATTACTATGCTAGGGATGTATTATAGGCCACCCAACAGCCCACGGGTAGTTGAAGAAGGTATATGTAAAGACATTTTGGACAGGTGCAGAAAGAACAGAGTCGTTATAGTGGGAGATTTTAATATCCCTAGGGTGGATTGGAAGGTACCTAGAGCTGGGTGTTTGGACGGGCAGGAATTTGTAAAATATATACTGGAAGGATCGTTGGAGCAGTATCTGGCTAGCCCGACTAGAGAAGGGGCTATATTGAATTTAGTTCTGAGTAATGAGCCAGGGCAGGTGGTTGATGTTGTAGTGGGCGAACATGTGGCTAACAGTGACCACAATTCTGTCTACTTTAGGATACAGATGGAAAAGGATGCTTGTTGCCCTAGGGGCAGGGTGCTGAATGGGGGGAAGACTAACTACGGTCGGATTAGGCAGGAACTTATAGAAACTGATTGGGAACGGTTGTTTGAGGGTAAGTCCACACTAGGCACGTGGGACTCTTTCAAGGGAATACTGAAAATGTTGCAAGATAAATATGTGCCGGCCAAGAAGAAAGATGGAAAAGGTAGGATTAGAGAGCCGTGGATTACTAGGGACATTGAGGATTGGTTAGGAAGAAAAGAGAGGCGTATGATAGGTCAAAGCAGTTGGAAACGGAGACAGCGTTGGAGGAATATAGAGAGAGTAGGAGGGAGCTCAAACAGGGAGTTAGAAGGGCAAAAAGGGGCATGAAATGATTTTGGCGGATAGGATTAAGGAAAACCCAAAGGCTTTTTACTCCTATGTTAGGAATAAAAGGGTGGTTAGAGGAAAAATTGTCCTCTTAGGGACAGAGGAGGGGAACCGTGCTTAGAGCCCAAGGGAATGGCGGAGATCCTGAATGAATACTTTGTGTCGGTATTCACGAAGGAGAGGGGCTTGTTGACACTCCTGTCTCTGAGGGAGCTGTGGACCAGTTGAGGGAAATATCCATACTGAGGGAGGAAGTGTTAGAGCTTCTAGGTAGCATTAAAACTGATAAATCTCCTGGGCCTGATGGCATTTATCCCAGACTGCTTAGAGAGGTGCGAGGTGAAATTGCTGGGCCTCTGATGCAAATCTTTGTCTCTTCTTTGGACACAAGTGAGGTCCCAGAGGACTGGAGAATAGCTAATGTTGTACCGTTGTTTAAAAAGGGTAGTAGGGATAACCCTGAAAATTATAGGCCGGTGAGTTTGACGTCAGTGGTAGGGAAGCTGTTGGAGGGGATTCTTAGAGATAGGATGTATAGGCACTTAGAGCGTTGCGATCTGATTAGAGATACGCAGCATGGACTTGTTAAGGGGAGGTTGTGCCTTACAAATCTGGTAGAATTTTTTGAGGAGGTGACAAAAACGGTGGACGAAGGGTGAGCCGTTGATGTCGTCTATATGGATTTCAGTAAGGCGTTTGACAAAGTCCCTCATGGAAGGTTAGTTGAGAAGGGCAAGGCTAATGCGATACAAGGACAGGTAGCTAGATGGATAAGTAACTGGCTTGGTAATAGGAGACAGAGAGTAATAGTGGAAGGGTGTTTCTGTAGCTGGAGGTCGGTCACTAGTGGTGTGCCGCAGGGCTCAATACTGGGACCTCTTCTATTTGTAATATATATAAATGACTTGGAAGAGGGAGTAAGTGGAGTGATCAGCAAGTTTGCAGAAGATACAAAGATGGCTGGACTTTTGGATAGTGAGGAGCATTGTCAGGCGATGCAGCAGGACATAGGCTGGTAGCTTGGGCAGACAGATGGCAGATGGAATTCAAACCTGATAAATGTGAGGTGATGCATTTCGGGAGAAAGAATGTAGGGGGGAGGTATATGATAAAGTGTAGACCTATTAAGAGTATAGAAACGCAGAGGGACCTGGGGGTGCAGGTGAACAAGTCTCTGAAGGTGGCAGAGCAAGTGGAGAAGGTTGTGAAGAAAGCATATAGTATGTTAGCCTTTATAGGAAGGGGTATAGAGTACAAGAGCTGGCCTTTAACATTGCAGTTGTATAAAACGTTGGTTAGACCTCATTTGGAATACTGCGTCCAGTTCTGGTCGCCCTACTACCGGAAGGACGTGGAGACTCTGGAGAGAGTGCAGAGAAGGTTTACCAGGATGCTGCCTGGTATGGAAGGTCTGAGTTACGAGGGGAGGTTAGGCAAATTGGGATTGTTTTCCTTAAAAAGACATAGACTTAGAGGAGATCTAATAGAGGTGTTCAAGATTATGAGGGGTATAGATAGAGTAAACAGGGTTAAGCTCTTTCCTAGGATAGACTCGAATAGCACGAGGGGTCACGGGCTTAGGGTGAAGGGGTTAAGGTATAATTTGGATGCTAGAGGGAGTTTTTTCACACAGAGGGTGGTGGGGGTATGGAATGCGCTGCCAAGTAAAGTGGTGGAGGCAGGTACTCTGGAGTTATTCAAGAGATACTTAGATGGGCACATGAACAGAATGGGAAAGGAGGGGTTTAGAAAAACTGATTTAAAATAGGGATCATGAGCCTTGGGGGTCCCTGGGAAGTGTGTAAATAGATGATGATATTGATGTACTTGTTTTTATCCTACAGGTGCTTTGGTCCACCTTGTTGTCTAACGAGGGGCATACACACGATGGGTCGTGAGAGGGCTGCTCTTGGATTTTTTTTTTCGAGAGTATCCTAGTGCTTCACATCATTAGTGTACGCTTGACCTGGACCATTTGATGGGCAACACGACAGCTCAGTGACTATCGCTGTGCTCTGCAGATACATGGATTTGGGCCTGTGTCTGTGGGAGTTTGCGCATTCTCCCCGTGCTTGCGTGGGTTTTCTCCGGGTGCTCCGGTTTCCTCCCACATCCCAAAGATGTGCTTTTAGGCTAATTGGCAAAACAAATTCTCCCTAAATTGTCTCAAATTTGGTTTTTAATCCATAGATCTATAAACATGGACAGGAATCGCGAGTAGAGGTGGGAACATTGGGGTGGAGGCGCAGGCTCGTTGGGCCGAAGGGCCTGTTTCCTGTGCTGTTTTGTTCTTTGTTCTTTGTTCAATCCCACTCAAGTCCTGTTCCATTCCCTGTAACACCCCATATTTAACCCCCCAATCCAGCTGACATGAAGTGGCAACTTATCATGGCCTATCAACCTAACCCCACACATATTTGGGTTGTGGGAGAAAACTGGAGGAAACCCACGCAGACACAGGGACAACATGCAAACTCCAGACAGACAGAGACCAGATGCCAGGTCCCTGGTGCTGTGAGACAGCAGCGCTAACCATTGTGCAGCTGCATGGCCCACTTGTCACAGGGAATGGATGAGGTGAATGGTTTGGGTATATTTAAAATGAAGCGAGAGGAAGGAGCAGAAGGATATTCTGATAGGTCGAGGTAAAGAGGCTGGAACGATATCTGCCTGGAGCATAAACACCAGTATGGAGCAATTGGGCCAAATGGCCTGTTTATACGCTGTAAATTCCACAAAATTACATCTTACTTTGCACATTTATAGAGATAAAATTCAGTTGAAAATGGAATGCAGTTGAATGAATTTGCCTCAGTGCCGGCACCAGTAAATATTTAGATTATAAATACATTGTGGGTAAATGTATAACAGCTGATGTCAATCTGGCTGCTATTTTATACAACTTTACATCGGAGAGACAAACGCAGGCTGGGTGACCACTTTGCTGAACATCTTCAGTCTGTCCGCAAGTAGGACCCAGACCTTCCTGTTGCTTGCTGCTTCAGCACTCCACCCTGCTCTCCCTCCACATGATGTAGAGATGCCAGCGTTGGACTGGGGCAAACTCAGTAAAGTTTGACAACACCAATTTTAAATCCAACCGATTTATTTGATAGTAGATCCACGAGCTTTCGGCCTTTGTGGCCTTTGTCAGGCGAATGAGGCGTTCTGGTCTCCAAAAGCACACATATCAGCACAGACAGTTTAGGTGTAAGGATTCGCATTCTAATCAGCAATCTGTAAACTGTGCTGATATGTGTACTTTTGGAGACCAGAACACCTCATTCGCCTGACGAAGGCCACAAAGACCGAAAGCTCGTGGATCTACTATCAAATAAATCGGTTGGATTTAAAATTGGTGTTGTCAAACTTTACTGAGTGCTCCTTCCACATGTCCATCTTTGGCCTTTTGCAATGTTCCAGTGAACCTCAATGCAAACCAGAGGAACAGCACCTCATCTTCCCATTACACACTTTCCAGCCTTCTGGACTGAACATTGAGTACAACAGCTCAGAGGACGATCTCTCCCCTCTACCTTCACTCATTTCTTTTTATTTCATTTCATTCTGTTTCATCCTATTCATCCATTTTTATCATCCTTCTTTCTCACTTCCATTTTTCCATTTTCCACTCCAGTTCTCCTTTTTGCCCCCTTTCCCTCCACTCTGTCAGGGTAACAGCTAGATTCCTCAGGCAGTCCTTTAATAAACTGCGTTTCTGTTCTGCCATTCACACGTTCTGATCACTTAATGGACATTTTTAGCGCCTTCTCAGCTTTCTGTATCCTCATTTACATTCCCTTTGTCCCATTCCACTCCCCCCCCCCCCGCACTCCACCATCATCACCCTCATTGTATAAATACCCATTGATTGTATCAGTTCTGATGAAGGGTCACCCAGACTCGAAACATTGGCTCTATTCTCACCCCCCAAATACTATCAGACCTCCTGAGATTTTCAAACATTTTCTGTTTTGGCTTCATTTCCCAATTGCCCCAGTGTGGCTGAATTAGGCACGTTTAGCCTGATCTCAATGGAATCCAGGCCACCAAGTTCACAACCTGAGTTGGAAATGTAAGATTTAGTTGACTTAAGCCTAACAACGATATCAATGTACGATAAAATGAAGATAGAGTGGAGATAAATCATAATACAGGAGGCATGAAACCTAGAGAATTCAGTGCTGATCAGAAAGTGGTAGAAAGACCATTGCCGTGTTAAGGAGGGAAATGTTACTGGCATTGTAACGAAACTGGGCTCATTTACATGTCTAGTGAGGGTTGGAGACAGACTCTGTCAGTGTCACACAAACTATTTGCTTGAAAGAGTACATTAGACAAAAAGAGAACATGAGAAACCTCCTTTAATCTAAATTCCTCCTACAGTCCAGTGATAATGACAGACAGAAATAGTCGGAAAGAAAGTAAAAGCTTGCCGGCATCAACGAATCCACCGTGGAGCAAAGTGAATTAAGGTTTCTGATTAAGACAAATCAATCAATGTTACAGATCCAACCATTGTGTGGAGTTGGCTGTGGAAGTTCGGGTTCGACACAGGAATGTAGTGAGGGCAGAGTCAAGCTAATGGAAATGGCTTTCAATAAGATACATCAATCTGAGGAATTGATCAGAACTGCTTAATAAAGTATCCAGATGAGGGTTGCCTGCCCTCGAGGATTAAAGATTGAGGGGTGACCTAATTGTAGTGTTTAAGATGATTAAAATGTTTGAAAGGTCAATAGAGAGGAACAATTTCTTCCGACGTGAGAGGCCAGACAAGGGAGGGGTCAAAACCTTAACATTTGAGCCAGGCTGTTGAGGCGGGAGAGCTATTTGCCTTGCCCCCTTTCTGACTGTAATATGTTTCCTCCCAACTAATCCATCACTTTCATTTTAGTTTGCTGCAATTTATTCCTGCATGCTTGCTCAGAAATAGCTGTTACTTGTACTCATTCTCCAGCTTAAAATCATGTGATGTTTTATTCATTATTGATCAATTCTATTTGCTTAGATTTAAAGCCATTAGAGCCTTCTCCTGTTCATTTCAATGTGAAGTGTGCCCTCCCTCTTGCCGTGGTTTTGTAGTTTGTGATATCATGCACAGCAATTGCTTTTCACTTCTCCAAAGGTTGGACAAATTTTGGATCTACTCTGTGTTCCATAATGTGCACAGAATTTGTCCCTTTGCTGCCTCCTGTCTCTCTCCTTCTTTGTTTTTGATGGATGGCTTTACAGATTCCTCAGTTGATTTGTTTTTAATCTCATTCTTGG
Organism: Sphyrna mokarran; assembly: GCA_024679065.1. Lineage (NCBI taxonomy): Eukaryota > Metazoa > Chordata > Chondrichthyes > Carcharhiniformes > Carcharhinidae > Sphyrna > Sphyrna mokarran. The sequence continues at coordinate 48,624,497 of JAGIQG010000020.1, read as the reverse complement.
GCATTTCCATTTCATTCACGTCTGATACAGGTTTCTACACTCTGCTACTTTACAAATTCCTAGGCTGAAATCTAACATCACAACTCAATCTGAAGCAACATTGATGCTGGAGAATTTAATTCACGGCTATCAGATTAGACCTTCCTCAGAACAAGTGGAGGCCATTCAGCCCCTCAAACCTGTTCCTTCATTCAGTTAGATCATCGCTGATAACTCCGCCCACCTGCTTTTGTTCCATAATTTTTATTTTTGTTCATTCATGGGCGTTGTTGTTTGGGCCAGTCTTTATTGCCTGTCCCTGAGGGCATTTAGGAGTCAACCACATTGCTGTGGATCTGGAGTCACATGTAGGCCAGACTGGGTAAGGATGGGAGATTTCCTTCCCTAAAGGAACCAGATGGGCAATCAACAATGGTGTTGTGGTTGGTTATCATTAGATTTTTAATTCCAGATTTTTTTTATTGAATTCAAATTTCACCATCTACTGTGGTGGGATTCAAACATGGTGGCACAGTGGTTAGCACTGCTGCTTCACAGCGCCAAGGACCTGGGTTCAATTCCCCGCTTGAGTCACTGTCCACGTGGAGTTTGCACATTCTCCTGCGTGGGTTTCCTCTGGATGCTCCAGTGTCCTTCCACAGATGTGTTGTTTAGGTACATTGACCCCAACAAGCGCCGGAGTGTGATGACTAGAGGAATCGCACTTACTTCATTGCAATGTTAATATAAGCTTACTTGTGACTAATAAACTTTATTTTAAAAAGCTGTTTTTTTAAGAAAACCCTGGTTCCCAGAGCATTACATTGGCTCTCTGGAACTCCAGTTTAGCAGCATTGCGCCACTGCATTCCTGGGCATGTTCATAATGAAGGATGTGGAGATGCCGGTGTTGGACTGAGGTAAACACAGTAAGAAGTCTGACAACACCAGGTTTAAATCCAATCGATTTATTTGACAGTAAACTTGCAAGCTTTCGACTCTATGGTCTTCACCAGACGAAGGCCAAAGAGTCGAAAGCTTGCGAGTTTACTATCAAATAAATCGGTTGGATTTAAACCTGTTGTTGTCAGACTTCTGACCATGTTCATAATGAATGGCAGAACAGGATCGAAGGGCTGAATGGCCTTGTTTCAATGATATCCTTTTCAAACAGAAATCTATGAATCTGTGTTTCAGAGCATTCCAGATTTTCACTCCCCTTTGTGTGAGGAACTGCTTCCTGAACTCCCGACTCTCACTTTAATATTGCGTCCAATTGTTTTCCATTCTCTACAGCGCAGGAATTAGCCTCTCTCTCTCTGTCGAGCCAATTGAACCCTTTAATCATCATAAACAAACTCAATTACATCATACCTCACACTCAAGGGATATAAACCTCGTCTAGCAAGTTCATTAAACAATTCCCCAAGTTGACACATCTTCCTGAAAGTTCTGAGATCTGTTCAATGCTGATCATTATCAGTGTCTGACATTAAATGCAATTGTTCAAAGAAGGAAAAAGAGATTTCCTGGTTCCCTGGGCCAATATTTAATCCCTTAACAAATATCAAGAAAAAAGCCAAATGATTTGGCTGTTTTGCACACTGCTATTCGTGGCAACTCGCTGTGCATTTATTAAAACTTCCAGCAAACCTCGCTGGTTTGTTTTGGAAAGTCCTGAGGTTATGGAAGAGTCAGTTTAAACTGCCCTGAATTCTCCACTCTCTGCTCATCCCGAAACAGGTGGGTTCTTTTATTCTGATTCCCCTGTTTATAAATACCAGCATATTTCCTTCAATCCTTAAATCTGGAGGGTTCCAGATCTCTATGGATGACTTGCACGCAAACTCAATAAAATAAAGAGGCTTGGATTATTTTTAAACCCATAAGTTATGAGCGAGAGAGATTTCACAACCTCCACTCACATTATAAATGGGGGATAAGGATAAAGGAAGAAGGTTCAGGGCAAAACCACAATAAAATACAGGTTAGAGTTTTGCCCTAACTCGGAGGTCTAATGGAAAGTTTGTTCTGAGGGGAGGTTGATTAAGTATGGAGTGATTTGTCTTTCCAGAAGAGATTTCCATGATGGGGGGGGGAGGCATATAGAGTGTGTTAGTCTTAATGGCATGAATTCCAAAGTTCCAGCAATTTCTGGTAAGGGTCAGAATTCTTTCTGCTGCTACCAGCTTGACAGCATGGACTATTGCCTGGAATTCTGCTCCCATGGATATCAGAACAGTAATTTCCTGAGTTCAATTCCTCATGATAATATTACAGTGCAGCTGGGGGGAGGTCATGTGACATTTCTCCCACCATTCCTCCTTGATGTTGGACAAAGGATGTATATCCTATTCCAGCTGGAATCTTGGAGTGTTTAAGTCGAATCAGGATTCCTTTTCTTCTTGGAGACACTGGTTTTAAGTTAACTCTTGCTGAAACCACTGTGTTCGAACAATTAATGTTTTGGCCATTAGCACTATTGTTAGAGCTTAAGATCATAGATCATAGAACCCTACAGTGCAGAAACAGGCCCTTCAGCCCATCGAGTCTGCACCGAACACAATCCCACCCAGGCCCTACCCCATATCCCTACATATTATTCCCACTAATCCCTCTAATCTACGCATCCCTGGACAATAAGGGACAATTTCTTAGCATGGCCAATCAACCTAACCTACATATCTTTGTACAAAGGGTTATCTTTGAATAGACGGAATGTCTGCTGGGTCCTTGTGTTGGTAGAATGTTCATGCTATACAAGGAGATTTACATTCCAGATCATATGAGTTAGCCTTTGTTAACTTGGAAACTTCCAGAAGGCAGCATGTGACCACGAGGAGTTATCTTGTCAACAATTGTCAACAATTGTCCATTTTGAAAAACATAAAAAGTGACTTTATAAAGTAGTCCATATGTTCTGCTGAGCTCTGTTTTGGGCCTGTGCTCACTGTTCCCCAGTCTCTGAGTCTGTGTCTCATATTGTATCTGTTACTCTGGTGCTGTTCTGACTCCTTGGTGAATCTTAATCTTTTGTCCTTTCTTTGAAGATCTCCTTTCCTGCCAGCCCCTGTATTTTAAGGTCTGTTGAGTTTTTATTCACTCCACTATGTTTCATTCTGTGATTGCAGGGGTTAAAGGAATTCTTTATTCTCCCACAGAATCATAGATTCCAACATTGCAGAAGGAAGCCATTCAGTCCAGTGAGTTTGCACTGATCACAGTCCCACCTAAGTCCCATCCCCATAATCCCATACAGTTACCCCAATTAGTCCCCCGACACTAAAGTGCAATTTAGCAGGGCCAATCCACCTAACCTGCACATATTTCGGACTGTGGGAGGAAACTGGAGCACCCGGAGGAAACCCATCCAGACACGGGAAGAATGTGCAAACTCCACACAGACAGTGACCCAAGCCAAGAATTGAACCCAGGTCCCTGGCGTAGTGAAGCAGCACTGCTAAGCACTGTGCCACCATGTATGCTATTTGAGCCTGTAATTTCTCAAACCAATTTCTCTTTGTTTCCAGCAAGCACTCACACATTTGCACTTCTACATGAGATGAGAATTTCTCCTCCTTCCACATCTCTCTTACTTCTCATCAGCAATGTATGCTTCTGATGTTAATTCTTTGCTCTGCAATGCCCTGAAATGAACACAAAGCATTTTCTAAAGATTTAGCATATCTACCTTGTTTTTGTTCTATGGCCTGTTTTCATGAATTAAGAAGTCTCACAACGACAGGTTAATCCATCCTCGGATGGATGCAGCTATTTCTAGGGGGCATAACTATGAGGCTTATGGTGGGAGATATAGAAGGGATGTTCGAGGTAGATTCTTTACTCAGAGAGTGGTTGGGATGTGGAATGCTCTGTCTGCTGTGATAGTGGATTGGACACTTTAGATACTTTCAAGCGGTTATTGGATAGACACATGGAGCACACCACAATGATAAGGAGTGGGATAGCTTGATCTTGGGTTTGGACGTAGCTCGGCACAACATTGAGGGCTGAAGGGCTTGTGTTGTTTTGTAGTGTTCTATGTCCTATGTAATCCAACAGGTTTATCTGGTAGCAAAAGCCACTAGCTTTCGGAGCTCAGCTCCTTCGTCAGGTAATGATGAAGGAGCAGTGCTCCAAAAGCTAGTGGCTTTTGATACCAAATAAACTTGTTGGGCTTTAACCTGATGTTGTGAGATTTCTTACATGTTTATCCCAGTCCAACGCCATTTTTGTGAAGCCAACGGCCCCATATGCTTCTTTAACAGCTTTAGTAACTGGCCTGACCACCTTGAAAGATTTGTGTACGTATATCAAGAGAGGGAAAGAGTGCAAGTTGTGGACCTTAAAGTTAACAATGCACAGTCAAAGCTGATTGGTATCACCAAATATTTTTTGAGCAATAGCTGACCAAATTAAAGGGGATAACTCTAGCCCAATGAAACAATACATTCCCTAACTTAGAATGAACACTCCTCCTGGGATTCACTGAGAAGAATAAATTTTTGAGATGATCAAACACCAAAGTGTCTCAAGTAAATTCAAAAAGTTGAAAGACCCGCAAACACACAGCCCTTTGGAATGACTTGAGGTTCTGAAAGGCACTACGTAAATGCAGTTCCTTCTTTGAATGCACAACTTGACTGACAAGAGAGCTCCATCAAAAGCGTTAACAAGATGACACAAAGTGTTATGTGTTTGTACTGATTGTTAGCTGCAATAAGCCCTGCGTACTAATATATTCATGTATTCACTGCAAGTCCCCATCGCAGGTTGTTAATGTGGGAAAATTGCCAAATTGAAGAAACAGGCATGCAACGAACACAATCGTGTAAATAAAGCTCCGATATTCTTAATCCAACTTAGTGTCAATTCTCCAATATGTAACATGCAAGCTGTGGATGAGGATTTTGGGCAGTACTTACTAGTGACCCAGGAGGAGGGAAAACTGCCAAAAAAGATCCGGAAGAGTTGTAAAGGAACTCTTGAAGTTAAAATTTATTTATTAGTCACAAATGCAGTTACATTAACACTGCAATGAAGTTGTTGTGAAAAATCCCCTAGTCACCACACTCTGGCACCTGTTCGGATACACTGAGGGAGAATTTACCAATCCACCTGACCTGCGTATCTTTTGGACTGTGGGAGGAAACTGGAGCACCCAGAGGAAACCCACACAAACACAGGGAGAATGTGCAAACTCCAGACAGTGGCCCAAGCCCAGAATCAAACCTGGGTCCCCTGGCACTGTGAGGCAGCAGTGCTCACTATTGTGCCACCGTGCCACCCTTGGTGCACCTGTTCTAGGGACCTAACAGGCCAGTTGGATGTGAGCAATGATCCTCCACCGAATTAAAGAACTGGGTGTGTTTAAAAAGAGGCTGGAGCTCAGATTTTTCCTTATAACTGCTGGAAATGCATTGCAAACGATGCGTATGGGAAACCCCCATCGGCAATGTGGACAGAGAGCAAAGGGTGACAACATAACAACAATAATAGCAATAGTGATTTTAACATGGCTATTCTGATTGAGAGTGAAGAATGCTGGGAATTTTGGTCACCTTGTAATTAAAAGCAGGAGCAGGTCATAAACAGCCTCTGGTCTGGGAGCTGTATCTGAAGCTTCCCAGATAAGGAAAGTTGTTTACATCGATTGAGTCACCGTGGTTTTGATTTCAATGACTGTTGTTTATGGGACATGGCAAATGAACTAAGTATTCAAAAGTAATTTCACTGAATCTTTGAACTACATTATCAATTTCTGGTAACAGAATTGGCTGGATAACAGAGAATCTTCCGGAGAATTGTGGACGAGACATGTGAGCCCTTTGTTTAGCAGCAATAACTCCAAGAGATCAACCATCACAACAAAACTTGTGTCCTGCAGGATACTTCAGAGAAGGGTAAGATAGAAATATACATTGAGGATATTTCTTGGCCAGGGTTTTCTTAAACTCAGTAGTATTTATTTTCAGTTGAATAGTTGAAGTTGATGTTCAGTGAGAGTTAAACTTCAGTAAAAGAGCGAATGAGTCGCAGCTATTTATGTGATTTTGTGCCAGAAATGTTACATAAAGTGATAAATGAATTACTGTCCTTGTTTGTCTCATTAAACTGGAATGCTTGGAAGATATTTAAATTAAAAGCTATATAACAGCAAGAAAAATTGCAGGAGTTTTTGACATTGTGAAACGTTTAATGAAAATGTGGCATGGTAGAGTTTCTTTACACAGCACTTTGACTAACAAAATAGTCTAAGATATTAAGATATCAACTTTTCTGAATGTGATGAGAGGGGGAATATTTAATTTCCTCGGAAGTTTATTGCAACTTGAGAAAACAGGCACTAAAACATATGAACAATTCAGATTCCCCCCAAAAATTAAAAGGATGGGAGCCAATTGTGCAACGTGTAACTGTGCTAAAAAGACTTGCAGAATATTGTGAGTTTGGTGATGCATTGAATGACACAATTTGGGACAGATTTGTGTCATTCCCCTGAATTGAAGCAATACAGAAAGTTTTACTAACTAAGGGTAGTCTTACTCTGAAAAAGACTATGGAAATTGCTGTTTGGATGGAGTTAGTTGTGAAGGAAACTCAGCAGCTGAGTTTTGATTTGATTTATTACTATCACATTTATTAATATACAGTGAAAAGTATTGTTTCTTGTGCACAATATAGACAAAGCATACTGTTCAAAAAGAAAGGAGAGAATGCAGAATGTAGTGCTACAGTCATAGCTAGGGTGTAGAGAAAGATCAACTTAATGCAAAGTAGGTCCATTCAAAAGTGTGGCAGCAGCAGGGAAGAAGCTGCTCTTGAGTCAGTTGGTACTTGACTCAGATTGTTGTATATTTTTCCCAACGGAAGACGGTGAAAGAGACAATGTCTGAGTGCGTGGGGTTCTTGATTATGCTGGTTGCTTTGCTGAGGCAGCGGGTAGTATCGACAGAGTCAATGGATGGGAGGCTGGATTGCGTGCTGGATTGGGCCAAATTCACAACCTTTTGTAGTTTCTTGCGGTTTTGGACAGAGCGGGAGCCTATACCAAGCTGTGATACAACCAGAAAGGATGCTTTCTGTGGCGCATCATTAAAAGTCTGTGTATCCATATGCACAAAATGTCAACTGAATCAGCACCTAAGAATTTTGAAACTCATACATGTCATCAATGTGTGAACACAGTAAGAAGTCTCACAACACCAGGTTAAAGTCCAACCAGTTTATTTGATAGTAAACCCACAAGCTTCCTAGATTTGCCCCTTCATCAGGTGAGTGGAGAATCCTGGTTCAAACAGAGTATATAAAAGGCACACACAGTTTACAGAATACTGATTAGAATGCGATCTTTACAGCTAACCTGCTGTTCAAGTCTTAAAAGATGCAGACAATGTGAGCGGAGATAGTATCAGGCACAGGCTAAAGGGATGTGTATTGTCCCAAGACATGACAGTAAGTGAGATTTTACAAGTTCAAGCAATTCGTGAGGGTTACAGATAGTGTGACATGAACCCAAGATCCCAGTTGAGACCATCCTCATGTGTGCGGAACTTGGCTATCAATTTCTGCTCGGTGACTCTGCGTTGTCGTGTGTCGTGAAGGCCGCCTTGGAGAATGTTTACCTGAAGATCAGAGACCGAATGCCTGACACTATCTTCACTCACATTGTCTGCATCTTTAAGACCAGAACTCTCCACCCACCTGACAAAGGGGCAAACCCCAAATACTACTGGGTTTACTATCAAATAAATGTGTTGGACTTTAACCTGATGTTGTCAGACTTCTTACTGTGTTTACCCCAGTCCAAACACCAGCATCTCTACATCATGAGCAACATGTGAATCCAGGGCTGCTGAATGCTGCTATAAAGACAAAATCAAAAGCATTTGTTGAAGCTATGGAAGCCTGCAGGAAGAAAAAGAAAGCTACAAATAAAAATATTAAGCAGCCAGAACAAACCAAAACATCATGCAAACAGAATAAAAGAAGAGTTCAAATGGTGCAGGATTCAGAAACTCAAAGTGACTTACAGTCTAGGATGAATTAGCACTGAATGTGCCAGCCATTGCCTGTGTTACTTACAGATACTGAGTCACTCCACTGCTGGACGGACAGCCAGTAAGGATGGAAGTTGACGTGGGGCTGCAGTCCCGCTGGTGTCAAACACTATCATAGAACATTACAGCGCAGTACAGGCCCTTGGCCCTCGATGTTGCACCAACCAGTGGAACCAATCTAATGACCCTCTAACCTAAATTATTCAAATGTTATCCATATGTCTATCCACTGACCATTTGAACGCACTTAAAGTTGACGAGTCCACAACTGCTGCAGGCAGGGCATTTCACTCCATTACTACCCTCTGAGTAAAGAACCTACCTCTGACATCCTTCCCATAATTATCACCCCTCAATTTAAAGCTAAGCCCCCTCGTGTTAGCCATCACCATCCGAAGAAAAAAGCTCTCACTGTCCACCCTATCTAACCCTCTGATCATCTTGGATGCCTCAAAAAGTTTTTCCTTTTTCCAGAAGGAAAAACTCAGGCACATTCCCTGGAAATGTTCAAGGACAGGCTGAAGTCATACACACAGGTGAAGTGGTTCCGCTGAAAGGCTGCAGTGAGATGGCTGTGCAAATTAATGGACAAACAGCAGATTTGTTTCTGCATGTTGTAAAGGGCAATTATCCAGCACTGATGGGTCATACACGGTTAGAGATGATTCGCCTGAACTGGGCTGAAGTCAATCTCATGACCAATAGAGAATCAGTCCTCACAAAAACAGCATATTGTATTAATCAGTGGAGAATTAGGGAGCATGAAAGGCATCATAGTTAAATTGAAAATTAATGAAGGAAGCCAAGCAAAATGCTTAAAGACAAGGTCGATACCCTACACTACCAAGCTGGACATGAAGGCTGACTTAGAATGACTAATGAAGATGGGACATATAGAATCTGTCAGCGTTACTGAACAGGCCATGCCAATAACTTACTTACTTATTTATTAGTGTCACAAGTAGGCTTACATTAACACTGCAATGAAGTTACTGTGAAAATCCCTTTACCGTCACACTCTGGCACCTGTTCAGGTACACTGAGAGAGAATTTAGTATGGCTGATGCACCTAACCAGCACGTCTTTCAGATTGTGAGAGGAAACTGGAGCACCTGGAGGAAACCCATGCAAACATGGAGACAATGTGCAAATTTCACAGACAGTCACTCAAGCTGGCAATCGTCCCTGGCGCTGTGAGGCAGCAAGGCTAACCACTGTGCCACCATGCCAGTTCATGCTACCCAATAGTACCAGTCATCAAGGAGTTGCACAGATTTCAATGTCATCCTAAACCCAGTGTTACATGTGGGACAGCGCCCACTACCCCACACCGAAGAGAAGTTTCTGAGATTGGCAGGAGGCCAATATTTCGGCAAAATTGACCTAAGTCAGACTCACTTACAGATGAAAGTAGACCATAGAAAATTCTGACAATTATGACACATATCCAATATTGAAGATTGTCGTTCAATATCTCATCTGCTCCTGCATTGTTTGAAAGAGCAATGGATCAGATCCTGAGAGGATTGAGTGAAGTCCAGTGCTATCCGGATAACACCCCAGACACTGGGAGCGATGAAGAGGAACATCTTTGGAATTTGGAGAACACTCTCCAGAGATTAGAAGACTGACTCTGTAAAGACATAAGTGAGTTTTTCAAGTCCCCGGTATTTGGGACATAGGATTGACGCCACTGGCCTTCACAAATCTCAAAAGTCAAGACTATCAGAGACGTACTTGCATCTTACATTGTTAACCAGTTCCAATACCCTAGATTCACTGAATTATTACAAAAGATTTATTCCAAACTTGGTAACTCTTCTGAAAGACGTGGAAGTGATTGTCTGGATCAATGCAATAACTCTTCAGTGCAAGCCAAAGCAGCATTGCTCAGATCTGAAGTTCTTACACATTTTGATCCTGACTGACCCAGACAGTTACTGCACCCTTACAGTGCGGGAGTGACGGTCTCCCACATAATGGCACGGGGTGGAGAAAGACCCAGTGATTTTATATCTCGAACATTGAGCATGGCTGAAAGTAACTGTGCACGGAATGAAAGGGGAGAATGAGGGCTTTTCTTTGGAGTAAAGAAATTCTATCAATTCCTGTACAGACAAAAGTTTACACTGTTGACAGCTAATCATCCGTTGACTAACATTTTTGATTCACACACGGGAATTCTGTCACTTGCAGAGATGGGCAATTTTCTGCATATGCTTATACCATCATCTGTCAACACTCAAATCAATGTTGTGATGCCTCTGGACTTTCAAGATTACCCCCATCAGGTAGATTGTCAGGTAGTAGTTTGTCAGACTGCTCAAGTGGGAATATCTTCTGCTTTGAACAGGTTGGCAGCACGCCAGTCACTTCTAGACAATTGAGAAAGTACATGGAAACAATCTTCTCGGAAATATGGGCAAGCTATTATGAGGGAAGACTCAGAACTAACACCTGACTTGAAACCACACTTGATGGGCTGAAGGGCCTGTTCCTGTGCTGTATTATTTTTTGTATTATTTCATTCAAACCTTGAAGCACACATTGAGAGCAACCAGAGGACAAGCTTCACTGGTCAAATGTCTTAACCAATTCCGACTGATGTACAGGAACACCGCACGTCCTTCAATCTGAACCTCTCCTGCATTATTAATGAAGAAACAACTGCTTCCAGCATTTCATTGTCGAAACCTCAAACTGAAAGAAATCGTTCAACAATAACAACAAGGATAAAAAGAAAGACAAGAGAGCAAAGAAAAACGCCTTCCACCAAGGCCAGGAATTATTCCCCAGGAGAGAAATGCTTTCCTGCTTCAATGCTTGCGTGGACCGGGCCTGCGTCATATACCATCGAGTAGAGATGAGCAGCTTGATCTTCTCGATAAAAACACTAGGGACCCAACAGGCAGAAACACGGGAGTTTTCTCCGCCCGCCTTGGGCAAGTGGAGTGAATGAATTTATGGCATTCTGTACAACACAAGGCCTCCATCAAGAGAGACCAGTGCACATACACCAATCTCTCAGTACACTGGGAGATCAGCTGACATCCAGGGAGGCGATGGCCCAGTGGTATTATTGCTAAACTATTAATCCAGAAGCTCAGCTAATGTTCTGGGGACCCAGGTTCATAGAACATAGAACATAGAACATAGAACATTACAGCGCAATACAGGCCCTTCAGCTCTCGATGTTGCGCCGGCCAGTGGACCCTCTAACCTAAACTATTCCAATATCATCCATATGCCTATCCACCGACCATTTGAATGCCCCCAAAGTAGGCGAGTCCACAACTGCTGCAGGCAGGGCATTCCACGCCCTCACCACCCTCTGTGTAAAGAACCTGCCTCTGACATCCGTCCTATAACTACCACCTCTTAATTTAAAGTTATGTCCCCTCGTGTTGGTCATCACCATCCGAGGAAAAAGGCTCTCACTATCCACCCTATCCAGTCCTTTGATCATCTTATACGCCTCAATTAGGTCACCGCGTAACCTTCTTCTCTCTAATGAAAATAACCTCAGGTCCCTCAGCCTTTCCTCATAAGGCCTTCCCACCATACCAGGCAACATCCTGGTAAACCTCCTCTGCACCCTTTCCAATGCTTCCACATCTTTCTTATAATGCGGCGACCAGAACTGTACGCAATACTCCAAGTGCGGCCGCACCAGAGTTTTGTACAGTTGTAACATAACCTCACGGCTCCTAAATTCAATCCCTCTACCAATAAAAGCTAACACACCGTACGCCTTCTTAACAACTTTATCAACCTGGGTGCCAACTTTCAAAGAGCTATGTACTTGTACCCCAAGATCCCTCTGCTCGACAACACTATTAAGGGTCCTTCCATTAGCCCTATATTTCATATGCCTGTTATTCCTACCAAAGTGAATCACCTCACACTTATCCGTATTGAATTCCATTTGCCACCTCACGGCCCAGCTCTGCAACCTATCTATGTCCCTCTGCAAACTGTAACATCCATCCATCCGTCATCTCGCCACAGCAGGTAGAGGAGTTTGAATTCAGTAAAAAATATCAGGAATTAAGAATCTGCTGATGACCATGAAACCATTGTCGGAAAACCCCATCTAATGTCCTTTAGGAAAGGAAATTTGCCATCCAAACCCCGTCTGACTTACACGTGACTCCAGAACCACAGCAATGTAGTTGACTCTTGACTGCCCTCCAAGGGCAACTAAGGATGGGCAATAAATGCTGGCCCAGCCAGTGACACCCATGCCCCAGGAATGAATTTTTTAAAAAGCACCTCCCCCTCCCCTGTTGTGGCCTCCCAATCACCAACCTCCGCTCCCGAACCTCTCACCCCCCAAACACTTCTTGTCCTTCCAATCTCCAGGCTTGACCCAGCTGGATCCAGCTGTTGGTGGGAAGAACCAATTCACTGGAACCTACTGAAAATCCAGCTTCAGCTGTGCAAACTCCTGACTTGAACCTTCCCACAACCCTGACACTGACAGGCACTGTTGAGGGAAACAATATCTGTCAGCCAAACACAGGATTAACTTGTAGTTACAATGTCAGTGTCAGTCAAAACAACACCTGATAATATTTGTGCAAAAACAGGAACGCCAGAGGTTGCATGAAGATAAAGATACCAGAGGCACACCCATTCCCAGAGCAATGACCACCACATATCTAACATGTTAATGTCCATGTTGCACTTGTGTGAATTTGATGGGGATGTTTAATTTAAAGTGTGGAGGAGGAAATGGATTAATGTTGATTCTTATTGGCTGGACTAAGCACTATAGTTAATAGATTCATGTATTCACTGGAAGTGGTGTTTCTTGTTGCTGGCATGGAAAGCTGCCGTAGAGTGAACACCACCCTGTAAATAAAGCTCTGTTATTTTTAACCCTTTGTGTTTCCCAATGTCAATTCTCTGACACACAGCACTAAAGAACACCCATTCTTCACTCAGTTAAACAGAGCTGAGTGTGTTCATACGGTGACATTCCACAGCTCACTGACACACACACTTAGCAATTAAACTTTTAAAAAATTACTAACCTGTCAGAGTGGGTCAAACTCCCAGAAGGTCCTCAAACCACCAGTGAAAAGATTGCATTGTTAGTTTGCGGTCGATAGGGTGTAAAAGTGGGAGAAAGCTCACATTATGGAAAGACACAGCCTGATACAAAACTTGTTACTATCTCCATTCCCTGACAAGGTGATTATTTTCCACATTATAAGAGTGACTGAACTTCACAAAGTACTGCATAAATCCGTATAACGTCTTGGGACATCCGAAAGGAGGTGCTATACAAATGAAAGTTTTCCTTTCTTGAGAAATAATAAGCAAGAAGAGCACCAAACAGATCCTGAAATTAACTTTACCACACATCATGGCAGGACCAAACAATCTGTACAGTTTCACCACAGCTTGATCCACATTGTTACAGCTGGTGAATTTCACTCCATTTCCACTGAATTCCAGGTTTCGGAATAAAGAGACGACAGGTTGACAAGATTACAGGAATGGTCCTGGAATATGAAATAATCACTTCAGCGAGCCAAGTGCTTACCTTTGTTGTTTACATTTGATAGAAAGATTGAAAAGGTAATTGAAGGTCTTCAGAGAAATGTTTGACAGAATAAATTCCGCTGACGTTTTAACAGCGATATCTGACTTGCCTTTCAATGTTCTTGCTGCATGTGTTTGAATTATTTCTCAAGGTAGAAATTGTGAACAGAAAATGCAGATAAACCTCAGCAGATCGGACTGAGGCTGTGGAGAGAGGGATCGAGTTAAAGTTACGAACCAGCAATCATCCAACAGAATTCCATCAACATGCAACATCAGCTTTGGTGAAGGACCCCCATAGAACCATGGAAAATTACAGCTCAGAAACAGGCCTTTTGGCCCTTCTTGTCTGTGCTGAACCATTTTTTGCCTAGTCCCACTAACCTGCACTTGAACCATATCCTTTCACACCCTTCTCATCCATGAATCTGTCCATAATTTTCTTAAATGTTAGAAGTGACCCCACATTTATCACTTTATCTGGAAGCTCATTCCACACTCCCACCACTCTCTGTGTGAAGAAGCCCCCTACTAATATTCCCTTTAAACTTTTCTCCTTTTACCCTTAACCCATGCCCTCTGGTTTTTTTCTTCTCCCCTAGCCTCAATGGAAAAAGCTTGCTTACATTCACTCTGTCTATACCCATCAAAATCTCATACACCTCTATCAAATCTCCCCTCATTCTTCTACGCTCCAGGGAACAAAGTCCTAACCTATTCAATCTCTTTCTGTAACTCAGCTTCTCATTAATGGAAGGCTTAAGAACTAAAAACAACAGGTTAAATGTGATTGCCAAGAGGATCAAAGGTGACACAAAGAAAAACATTTCTTTAGACAGTGAGATGTTTGAATCTGGAATGCAATGTCTGAGGTAAGGTCAGTCAAAGCAAACTAAATTTATTTATTTGTCACAAGTTAAGCTTAAATTAACACTGCAATAAATTTATTGTGAAATTCCTCTTGTCACCACACTCCGGTGTCTGTTTGGGTACACTGAGGGAGAATTTAGCACTGCCAATGCGCCCTAACCAGCATGTCTTTCAGACTGTGGGAGGAAACTGGAGCATTCAGAGGAAACCCATACAGACATGGGGAGAAGGTGCAGACACCGCACAGACAGTTATCCAAGCCAGGAATTGAACTCGGGGCTCTGGCGCTGTACGGTGGCAGTGCTAACCACTGTGCCAACGTGCCACATCAGTCAAGGGTTTCAGAAGGGAATTGGATAAACATCTGATGGGAAAATTCTTCCAGAGTACTAGGTGGCACAGTGGCACAGTAGTTAGCACTGCTGCCTCACAGCATCAGGGACCCAGGTTCAATTCCAGCTTTGGATGACTGTACGGAGTCTGCATGCTCTTCCTGTGACTGCGTGGATTTTCTCCGGGTGCTCCGGTTTCTGCCTGCACTCCTGCTGAGGTGGCTTGGCCATGTTGCATTCTCCCTGAGTGTACCCAACAGACACTGGATTGTGGCGACAAGGGAATTTTCACAGTAAATGCTTTGTAGTGTTAATACGATCTACTTATGACCAATAAAAAAAAACTTAAAAATAACTTAGAAAGGGCAAGGAAGAGACACTAGGTGAATTGCTCTTTCAATGAGCCAGCAGGAATTCAATGGGCCAAATGGCCTGCATCTTTGCTGTAATTATTCTATGATTTTTGATTGAATAATCATAGATTGGGAACAGAATGTAATGAAGACATGTGAAGTAGCTGTGCTGAGTTCAACCAAATAGTTCCCAGCTTCACTGAGGAGCAGAGAGGCAGAGATGCAGGAAAGTTTATTGTTGGCAGATTTAATGAATATTCATGAAGAACCTCCTGTTCAGACACATCTAGCACTACAATATGAGATATAATTGGGTTGTCTGAGGCAGAATGCAGATCCTAAATCAACATACATTACTCATTATGACTGCATTGTTATAAAATCTCAACTGATCCAGATGGACAAATCAAATGCAAATGAGAGACAGTAACCATTCATGAATTAACTCAGCTTTGCTAATTGTTATTCAGGAGAGAGTCCCACAACCGAGGCCACCCACGTTAGAAATCAGGTCAGGATGCTTTACTCATTTCTATTATAGTCAATGATAAGGGCTGGATTTTCTGGTCACTGAGGTGGGTGACACACTCATTTCACCGCAGACATAACCCGGCAAGGACAGAGGGCATTGGTCAAGCCCCATTCCCAGATTGGCAAAAGTGCAGGGGCATCATAGACTGCATTAATGTGGCCAGGATGGTCTGATTCAGAACCATGAACGAGAAGGATTGCCATTCCCTTACTAGTCTTTAATCACAATGAGATCTTTCTGTGCCATGACCCCTTCATCCTCCACCATTCGGAGCTTCATTCCTACTCCCAATGAGAATACAAAGAACAAAGAACAAAACAGCACGGGAAACAGGCCCTTCGGCCCAACGAGCCCGCGCCTCCACCCCAATGTTCCCACCTCTACCTGTGATCCCTGTCCATGTTTATAGATCTATGGATTAAAAACCAAATTTGAGACAATTTAGGGAGAATTTGTTTTGCCAATTAGCCTAAGAGCACATCTTTGGGATGTGGGAGGAAACCGGAGCACCCGGAGAAAACCCACGCAAGCACGGGGAGAATGCGCAAACTCCCATAGACACAGGCCCCAAATCCATGTATCTGCACAGCACAGCGATAGTCACTGAGCTGTTGCCCATCAAATGGTCCAGGTCAAGCTTACACTAACGACGTGAAGCACTAGGATAGTCTCGAAAAAAATCCAAGAGCAGCCCTCTCACGACCCATCACATGTATGCCCCTTGTTAGATAACAAGGTGGACCAAAGCACCTGTAGGATAAAAACAAGTACATCAATATCATCATCTATTTACACACTCCTTTACACGAGTTAAAGGACTCCCTCAGTATTCCCAGGTGGAGCAGTCAACAGTGGGAGGACTCATCCACAATAAGAAGTCTCACAATAGGTTAAAGCCCAACACGTCCAAGATCCCGGTTGAGGCCGAACTCGTGTACGGAACTTGGCTCCAGTATCCCAGAGAGCACCAGTCAGCCATTGGGAGAACTCCTCCAGTATCCAAGAGTGCAGCAGCCAGCCATTGGGAGCACATCTGAGAGGACAAAGAATTTTCCTCAAAGAAACAACTACTGACCCCTCTGTGGCAGTCCCAGACAGAGGCAGAGCCACAATGTAATCACGCCACCCACTCAGCTACTGGGTAAAATCAATGGGCTTCTGAAGATGCTAGTCTGGTGTCTGGGCCAGTCAGGGGATTCCTGGCCATAGCCCCCTGCGAGGGTCTCTGTCACTGTGACGATCTGTTACAGAACCTGACTCCCCAGAGAGGTGTGAATTTACGCCACCCCCCAATACGCACTCTGCCTGCAATATTCTGCGTGCACCTGTTGCTCACTGCAAAGGTGGGCTGGGCTTAACACATCGGAAAAGCCTGCAGGTAATGTGCATGTGCAAGTCTCTCCTGCCCTACATTCGCATCAGCAGCAGCAGGGGCCTGATAGAAAGAGAGAAGCAGGAGACCTTCCCTCCCCCTGCAATTGCAGGGGGCCACAGCCTGAGATCCAGTCCCTGCAGACTGATTGCTGACACCTCTCACCCTCCAATCGCAGTTCCACTACTGTCCCTCCACCGATTGCTGCAGAGTGACCCCCCCTTCCCATTTGCCCCACCCCCATTAAGCCTACCCTTATTGGCCCCTCTATCCATTTGCCCCACCCCCAGTACTTCCCAGTGGGCAATATACAACTGATCAGGTGAAATTGTCCAAAGAGCGCCCTACTCTTGCTCTCAATCTCCCCGGGGACTTCAATGGTCTCTTATTCCACCAATGAGTCCAACTCGACTGCATGGGGAGCATGTCCATTCCTCACCGCATGAACATTTCCTCGCGATGTCATAAAGGGGGGCGGGCCCGGCTGATTAAGCACCGAGCTCACTAATGACACGTAATTATCAGAAGCTGTAACTAGTAGAGTTGACAAGGGAGAGCCAGTCGATGTGCTATATTTGGACTTTCAGAAAATATTTGACAAAGTCCCACACAAGAGATTATTGTGCAAGATTAAAGTGGATGGGATTGGGGGAAGTAGAACATAGAACATAGAACATAGAACATTACAGCGCAGAACAGGCCCTTCGGCCTTCGATGTTGCGCCGACCATTATAAAAAAGCAATGATCCTCCAAACTAAACCATTCCCTTCTCTTCCATAAACTTATCAACTAACCTCTTAAACGCCACAAAACTTGGCGCATCTACAACTGCCGCAGGCAGGGCATTCCACTCCCTAACCACCCTCTGGGTAAAGAACCTACCTCTGATATCCGTCCTATAACTATCACCCCTTAATTTAAAGCTGTGTCCCCTCGTGCTAGCTTCCTCCATCCTAGGAAAAAGGCTATCACTGTCCACCCTATCTAAACCTCTAATCATCTTATATGTTTCGATAAGGTCCCCTCTTAGCCGCCTCCTTTCTAACGAAAACAACCTCAAACCCCTCAGCCTCTCTTCATAAGACCTGCCCTCCATACCAGGCAACATCCTGGTAAACCTCCTCTGTACCCTCTCCAATGCCTCCACATCTTTCTTATAATGTGGGGACCAGAACTGCACACAATACTCCAAGTGCAGCCACACTAGAATTTTGTGCAGTTGCAACATGACGTTGCGGTTCCGAAATTCAATCCCCCTACCAATAAAAGCTAAGACTCCGTATGCCTTCTTAACAACCTTATCGACTTGACTGCTTACTGTATATTGAGACAGATAGAAATCTGGTTGGCAGAGAGGAAACAAAGAGTAGGAATTAATGGGTGCTTTTCTAATTGGCAGGGAGTAACCAGTGAGGTGCCACAGGGATCGGTGCTGGGACTTCAACTATTCACAATATATATTAACGATTTGGATGACAGAACAAAATGTAACATCTCAAAGTTTGCAGATGAGACCAAGTTGGATGGGGGAGTGAACTGTGATGAGGTTGCAGAGATCCTTCAGAATGATCTGGACAGGTTGGGTGAGTGGGCAAATCGATGGTTGATACAGTATAATTTGGATAAGTATGAGATTATTCACACTGGAAGCAAAAACAAGGTGGCAGATTACTATCTGATTGGCTGTAAATTGGGAGAGAGGAGTGTGCAGAGGGACCTGGGTGTCCTTGTGAACCAGTCACTGAAGGTAAGCATGCAGGTGCAGCAGGCAGGAAATAAGGCAAATGGCATGTTGGCCTTCATTGAGAGAGGTTTCGAGTACAGGAGCAGGGATGAGTTGTTACAATTATACAGGGGCTTGGTGAGGCCATACCTAGAATATTTTATGCAGTTTTGGTCTCCTTTTCTGAGGAAGAATGTTTCTTGTCTTGAGGGAGTGCAGCGAAGGTTTACCAGGCTGATTCCGGGGTTGGTGGAAGGATGTATGAGGAGAGATTGACCAGATCAGGATTGTTTTCACTGGAGTTCAGACAAATAAAGGGAGAATCTCATAGAGGCTTATAAAATTCTAACAGGTCTAAACAGAATAAGTGTAGGGAGGATGTTCCCAATAGTGGGGGGAGTCCAGAACCAGGGGTCACAGCCTGAGGATTCGGGATAGACCATTCAGGACGGAGGTGAGAAGACATTGCTTCATCCAAAGAGTGGTGAGCCTGTGGAATTCATTCCCACAGAAAGTAGTTGATGCCAAAACATTGAATGTATTCAAGAGGTGGCTGGATAGAGCACTTGGAGCAAATGGGATCAAAGGTTATGGGGAGGAAGCAGGATTAGGCTATTGAGTTGGATGATCAGCCATGATTGTGATGAACAGTGGAGCAGGCTCATAGGGCCGAATGGCCTCCTCCTGCTCCTATCTTCTATGTTTCCATGTAAATATTTCTTTACATAAATTTCAGTACATTAGCTCACCTCTCGCCCATTTCCGACCACATAGAAAATCCGACAGTCGTAAAATGGCGCTGGTTGTGAAACAGGCACCAATTACGCTAATTACTTTACACCCCACTTTACAACCGCATCACACCCAAAAAACAGACACAACTCAATGGTAAAATCACTCCTTTATGTTCAGCATGCCAAAATCAAATGTAAAACTTAAGGTCTAATACCACAAAATACCTTGGAGTTTCTAGGCCTGGGTTTTAACAATATCAATGAATTTAAAAAATCAGTGAATCTGAAAATCAGTGAATCAGAAAATCAGTGAATCAGAAAATCAGTGAATCTGAAAATCAGTGAATCAGAAAATCAGTGAATCTGAAAATCAGTGAATCAGAAAATCAGTGAATCTGAAAATCAGTGAATCTGAATCAAATGAAAATCTGAAATGTAATCAGCTTCTGATGTACAAACAAATGCAGATCCTGTTTTTCCATGCACAATTCCAGACCAAAGTATCTGTTTACCATGGATGGAGCACTCTGTGTAGCTGGGGAAGAAATTGATGTAATCCACCCCCTACCCACCACGCACCCAATTCATCCCCCACTCAACACCCTCCCACCACCTCATCCCTAACCCCCCACCCTCCCATCCCCCCGCCCCCCCATTTCCAGTTATGTTCTTTGAACATCTGAAGGGAACTAAAAGGAATGGGAGCACCTATATTCCTATAGTGCCCAACACAACTTCAGATCATCCCCAAGCACATTGCAAACAATGATGAATATGAAGTAGCGACAAGAACTAGGAGCTCTCTCAAAAAAGAGGTGGAAATATGAGAAGCATGCTTGATATTAATATTGGCATGTCAACTATGACTCTCACCAACTTTTACCGATGCACCATAGACAGCATTCTTCCTGGTTGTATCGCAGTTTGGTATGGGCTCCTGCTCTGCCCAAGACCGCAAGGAACTGCAAAAGATCGTGAATGAAGCCCAGTCCATCACACAAACCAGTCTCCCATAGAACATAGAACATAGAACATTACAGCACAGAACAGGCCCTTCGGCCTTCGATGTTGTGCCGACCAAAATAAAAAGCAATGCCCCTCCAAACTAAACCATTCCCTTCTCTTCCATATACTTATCAATTAACCTCTTAAACGCCACCAAACTTGGCGCATCTACAACAGCTGCAGGCAGGGCATTCCACTCCCTAATCACTCTTTGAGTAAAGAACCTACCTCTGATATCCGTCCTATAACTCATACCCCTTAATTTAAAGCTGTGTCCCCTCGTGCTAGCTTTCTCCATCCTAGGAAAAAGGCTATCACTGTCCACCCTATCTAAACCTCTAATCATCTTATATGCTTCAATAAGATCCCCTCTTAGCCGCCTCCTTTCTAGCGAAAACAACCTCAAATCCTTCAACCTCTCTTCATAGGACCTGCCCTCCATACCAGGCAACATCCTGGTAAACCTCCTCTGTACCCTCTCCAATGCCTCCACATCTTTCTTATAATGTGGGGACCAGAACTGCACACAATACTCCAAGTGCGGCCGCACTAGAGTTTTGTACAGTTGCAACATGATGCTGCGGCTCCTAAATTCAATCCCCAAATCTATTGACTCTGTCCACACTTCCTGCTGCCTCGGCAAAGCAGCCAGCATAATTAAGGATCCCACACACGCCGGACATTCTCTGTTTCGCCTTCTTCCGTTGGGAAAAAGATACAAAGATCTGAGGTCATATATCAACCTACTCAAGAACAGCTTCTTCCCTGCTGTTGTCAGACTTTTGAATGGACTTACCCTGCATTAAGTTGATCTTTTCCACACCCTAGCTATGACTATAACACTACATTCTGCACTCTCTCCTTTCCTTCTTTATGAATGGTATGCTTTTTTGTATAGTGTGCAAGAAACAACACTTTTCATTGTATGTTAACAAATGTGACAATAACAAATCCAACCAAATCCTGGCTACATGAATTCAGGAAAAATAGGAAGATAAAAAGAAGGTAGCTATTTAAATTCAGGATGATCTGACAGTGTGAGCAAGAGAGAATATCACACGGAGCTCAAAGACAGGATCCGTTTCATTAATTTAAGATATATTAGAGAAGCAATTATGCAATTTGATTTATTTATCCATCTATAACACAACAAATAATGAGAAAAAGAATGGAACATTACTGAGAGATGTGTCCCAACTACAGAATAACTGACTGCTTGAGATCCACTTACAACCTCACCAGTTAGAGATAGGCATCTCAAATCATTTAAAGAAGATCTGATTTAAAAAGTACCAATGACTACACGGATCAAAGATGGATACCAGCAGTCACCTGATATTTGATATTATAAAGTTGGCTAACTCCCGGTTAAGTCTACATGAACCACACTGCAAACAATTTGCATAGAACTTCACACCTGGAGGCTGTGTAGGTCCATTTCAAACAGGAACATTCTTGAAAGGAAGGGATTAAATGTACAAAGTGCTGAATTTCGATCAGATACACATTCAAAGTCCCCTGTGGAGTATGGAATAACCTGTTGATTCATAGCACAAAAACAGTCTAAACGTTTTTGAGATGAAAGGTCAAAAAAAAACTGGATTACTGCCACAATGGATGCAAAACATGCTAATTGAATACCCTTCTGGGAATGTACACAAATTAGCTTAAAATTGGCTCTGACAAATAGGCAATAGGGGGCAAACAGGAAGCAAAGAATTCTGACCGTTGTCTATCAGCTCGGCTGAAAAAGGGCGAGGAAGGTCTCGCTCTCATTCTCTCCTTCCGGAAGCTTCAACAGAGAAAAGCCAACACCCGAATCCCACCAGAAATCACCTAACCTCAACATTCCACAATCTACACCTCACTGATAAACAAAGAACTTAGCTTACATTTTTTTAACATTTATTTTGGACTCCAATATTCTTATTTCTGATTTCAAAGTGGGTTTGTGCCATTGCATCTTTGATTTTCTTTTAGGTTTTAGTGACTAATAGAAGCCTTTATTTGAGCAGGGAAAAAAAAACCTGATTTGAAAGCCTCCTTGTTAAATAGAAAATACATTCGGAGTGAGAAAGGTATCTATGGGTAAAATAAATGT
The DNA here is from genome assembly GCA_024679065.1 of Sphyrna mokarran. Lineage (NCBI taxonomy): Eukaryota > Metazoa > Chordata > Chondrichthyes > Carcharhiniformes > Carcharhinidae > Sphyrna > Sphyrna mokarran. The sequence goes on along the minus strand of JAGIQG010000020.1, from coordinate 48,601,886 downwards.
TTAAAAATGTTTGTTGCAACCAACTGAGGGGGCTGAGTAAAAGGAGGACCAGTTGATTCCTCCTCCTTCAATTGTAACAGATATAAGAACTATAGAATAGTCATGATATATGACTTTAATTGCCTCAATGTTGTGTGGGAACAGTGATTGTGTTAAGAGCAAAGAATCAGAGAGATTTCTGAAGTTTGTTCAGTACCAGGCATGCTAAAAATTATTTGTCAACCTTGTGAAGCTACAGCACAGGGCTACATCCATGTCACACAGAAAAAGCAGCTTCAATAGAATCCCTACAGCACAGAAGGGGGCCATTTGGCCCATCGAGTCTTCACTGACCACAATACTTTATCCTCATAACCCCACACATTTACCCTACTAGCCCACTTGACACTAAGGGCATGGCCAATGCACCTGAGTCACACATCTTTGGACTCTGGGAGGAAACTGGAGCATCCGGAGAATACCCATGTAGACACGAGGAGAATGTGCAAATCCACATAAACAATGACCCAAGCCAGGAATCAAATCCGGGTCCCTGACGCCACGAGGCAGAAATGCTAACCACTGTGCCACCATGCTAAGTGATCTCAGAACCACCCAGGATCAGACCTAAGCTCTGCAGATCCAGATTATAAGAGATAGGATTTATAATCATCTAGAAAGGAATAATTTAATTAAGGATAATCAACATAGTTTTGTGAAGGGTATGTCGTGCCTCACAATCCTTATTGAGTTCTTTGGGAAGGGGACGAAGAGGTGGATGAGGGTAAAGCAGTTGATGTGGTGTATATGGATTTCAGTAAAGTGTTTGATGAGGTTCCCCACAGTAAACTATTGCAGAAGATATTGGATTAAGGGTGATGTAGCGGTTTGGATCAGAAGTTAGCTAGCTACAAGAAGACAGAGCGTGGTGATTGATAAGGAATGTTCATTGTGGAGTTCAGTTACTAGTGGTGTACCGCAAGGATCTGTTTTGGGGCCACTGCTGTTAGTCATTTTTATAAATGATCTGGATGAGGGCATAGAAGGGTGGGTTAGTAAATTTGCGGATGACACTAAAGTCAGTGGAGTTATGGACAGTGTGGAAGGATGTTGCAGGTTACAGAGGGACATAGATAAGCTACACAGCTGGGCTGAGAGGTGGCAAATGGAGTTTAATGTGGGAAAGTGTGAAGTGATTCATTTTGGAAGGAGTAACAGGACTACAGGGCTAACGGTAAGTTACTTGGTAGTGTGGTTGAACAGAGAGATCTTGGTGCATAGATCCCTGAAAATTGGCACCCAGGTTGATAGAATTGTTAAGAAGGCGTATGGTGTGTTAGCTTTTATTAGTAGAGGAATTGAGTTTTGGAGCCGTGAGGTCATATTGGAAAGGATGCAGAGGAGATTTATCACGTTGTTGCCTGATATGGTGGGAAGTGTTGTGAGGAAAGCTGAGGAACATGAAACTGTTTTTGTTAGAGAGAAGAAGGTTAAGAAGTGACTTAATAGAGGCACATAAGATAATCAGAGGATTAGATAGGAGTGGACAGAGTGAACCTTTTTCCTTGGATTGTTATGGCTAACACGAGGGGACATAGCTTTAAATTGAGGGGTGATAGGTATAGGACAGGTGTCAGAGGTAGGTTCTTTACGCAGAGAGTACCAAGGGTGTGGAATGCCCTGCCTGCAACAGTAGTGGACTCACCAACATTAAGGGCATTTAAATGGTCATTGGATAAACATATGGATGATATTGGAATAGTGTAGGTTAGATGGCTTTAGATTGGTTTCACAGGTCAGCACAACATCGAGGGCTGAAGGGCCTGTACCGTGCTATAATATTCTGTGTTCTATGTTCTATCTCCTAATGCAAATTTCTAAACTTTCCTTGACTATAGCCTCATTATAAATGCATACATTTAGCATCTCCACTTCTCTCATCACTCAGCTCTCCCAAAGAAATTGTCTCCATTAACCTTTCCCCGGCTTATTTGCATCATTGAGACACACACACGGACACAAACACACAAAGCATTCTTTTCACAATATTCCCCAAAAAGGTGTTTTTAAAAGTCTGCGCTCATGGGGTTATGCTGCAACTATGCAGGACGTTGGTGAGACCACATTTAGAATATTGTGTTCAGTTCTGGTCACCTCACTATAAGAAGGATGTGGAAGCATTGGAGAGAGTGCAGAGGAGATTTATCAGGATGCTGCCTAGTTTGGAGGGTAGGTCTTATGAGGAAAGGTTGAGGGAGCTGGGGCTTTTCTCTAGAACATAGAACATAGAATATTACAGCACAGAACAGGCCCTTCGGCCTTCGATGTTGCGCCGACCAATATAAAAAGCAATGCCCCTCCAAACTAAACCATTCCCTTCTCTTCCATATACTTATCAACTAACCTCTTAAACGCCACCAAACTTGGCGCATCTACAACTGCTGCAGGCAGGGCATTCCACTCCCGAACCACCCTTTGGGTAAAGAACCCTCTCTTTAGAGCGGAGGAGGATAAGAGGCGACTTAATAGAGGTTTATAAGATGATGAGGGGGATAGATAGAGTAGATGTTCAGACTATTTCCTTGAGTGGGTATAGCTCTTACTAAGGGTCATAACTATAAAGTTTATGGTGGGAGATATAGAATGGATGTCCGAGATAGATTCTTTGCTTGGTGATTGGGATGTGGAATGGACTGTCTGCTGTGATAGTGGAGTCGAACACTTTAAGAACTTTCAAGCGGTTATTGGATAGGCACATGGAGCACACCAGAATGATAGGGAGTGGGACAGCTTGATCTTGGGTTTGGACATAACTTGGCACAACATCGAGGGCCAAAGGGCCAGTTCTGCGCTATAATGTTCTGTGTTCTATGTTTTATGTTCGTACATTATTTCATTCAATTAAGTCAGCAATATGTTAAAACAATTATTTTTGATTCTTTACAGTTCCACATCAAGAGGTTTTGTTTTACTGGATAGATAAATTGGGAATTGTGTATTTGAGATTGATATTGTGTACCAAGTAATCACAAATCGCAGCAATCCTAAAGCCTTAAATCCAGTCATGCCTCTTTCTTCACAATACCTTCAGTTTTCACACAGCACAGCACAATCTATGAATATCATTTATTGTGGGAGGAATTGATGATAAAAGTAGGGAGGTTATGCTTCAGTTATACAGAGCATTGGAGAGATCATGTCTGCAGCATTGTGTGCACTATTAGTCTCCTTATTGAAAGAAGGATGTAAATGAGTTAGAAGCAGTTCAGGAAATGTTTCCTAGCCTAATACCAGGGATGGTGGGAATCTCACAAGGGGGAAAGAGTCAACGTGTTAGGTCTGTATTCACTAGAGTTTAGGAATGTAAGATGTAACTTGATCCAAACCTTGAATATCCTGAGGGATGATGATAGGGGAATATGGAGAGGATGTTTCTTCCTAGAACAAAGAGCAAAGAAAATTACAGCAGAGGAACAGACCCTTTGGCCCTCCAAGCCTGCACCGACCATGCTGCCCATCTGAACGAAACCCCCTACTCTTCCGGGAAGTATTTCCATCCTATTCATGTATTTATCCATTAAAAGTCAGTATTGTAGCTCTTTCAGTACCTTCCCCGGCAATGAGTTCCAGGCACCCACTACGCTCTGCGTAAGAAACTTGCCTCGCACATCTCCTTTAAACCTTGCTCCTCGCACCTTAAACCTGTACTCCAGTAATTGACTCTTCCACCCAGGGAAAAAACTTCTGACTATCCACTCTGTCCCTGCCCCTCATCATCTTGTAGACTTCCAACAGGCTACCCAACAACCTCTGTCATTCCAGTGAAAACAAACCAAGTTTCTCCAACCTCTTCTCATAGCTAATGTCCTCCATTGCGAGGGAGAATCTAGAACGAGGGAGTCACTGTTTAAAAATAACAGGTTACTTATTTAAAATGGAGGTGAGGAGGAATGTTTCCTCTCAGAGGGAGGTAAGACTCTGGAATTCACTTCTTCAAAAGACAATAGACTCTGCTTCTTTTAACACTTTCACTAATGCCAATCTGTGTACTAGGGAGCCCAGCTGGGAGGCTCATGAGGTGGGGGGGGGGGGGGGGGGGTAGATTCACTTATTGGTGATGTTGAATGGGAGCAGATATGGGAGCTGGGGATGCCAGTGATGTTCAAGGATAAGGTGGATGGGGGTGGGGGCATTGTCAGCATTGATATTTGGGTTGTGGAGAGGGAGGGTGGGGAGAGATGGATGTCATCTCTAATTGTGGGGGAGGAGGGAACCAGTGAATGCCATCTCTGATTACAGAAGTTGGGGAGAAGCCGATGGGACTTCCCTGGTGAGGTGGGTGGGGCAGGTTGATGGGGAGGTTATAGTTTGCTCTGATCAGAGCATTGCCATCTCCATCCACTCAAGCTTCACCTGAGTATTTAGGCCCCGCTCCCGACATGATGATGTCACATGGAGTCACAGTGGTTTACAGCATGGAAACAGGCCCTTCAGCCCAACTTGTCCATGTCACCCATTTTTTTAAATCTCAAAGCTAATCTCAATTGCTCACCTTTGGCCTATATCCCTCTAATCCCCTTCTACCCATGTAACTGTCTAAAATGCTTTTAAAAGACACAATTGTAATAGAGTCATAGAGCTTTACAGCATATTGCACATAGAACAAAGAACAAAGAACAAAACAGCACGGGAAACAGGCCCTTCGGCCCAACGAGCCCGCGCCGCCACCCCAATGTTCCCACCTCTTTCCGCGATCCCTGCCCATGTTTATAGATCTATAGATCAAAAACCAAATTTGAGACAATTTAGGGAGAATTTGTTTTGCCAATCAGCCTAAAAGCACATCTTTGGGATGTGGGAGGAAACCGGAGCACCCGGAGAAAACCCACACAAGCACGGAGAGAATGCGCAAACTCCCACAGACACAGGCCCAAATCCATGTATCTGCACAGCACAGCGATAGTCACTGAGCTGTCGTGTTGCCCATCAAATGGTCCAGGTCAAGCGTACACTAATGACGTGAAGCACTAGGATACTCTCAAAAAAAAAAATCCAAGAGCAGCCCTCTCACGACCCATCGCGTGTATGCCCCTTGTTAGATAACAAGGTGGACCAAAGCACCTGTAGGATAAAAACAAGTACATCAATATCATCATCTATTTACACACTTCCCAGGGACTCCCAGTACTCATGATCCCTATTTTAAATCAGTTTTCTATACCCCTCCATTCCCATTCTGTTCATGTGCCCATCTAAGTATTTCTTAAGTAACTCCAGAGTGCCTGCTTCCACCACTTTACTTGGCAGTGCATTCCATACCCCCACCACCCTCTATGTGAAAAAACTCCCTCTAGCATCCAAATTATACCTTACCCCCCTCACCCTATGACCCCTTGTGCTATTAGAGTCCATCCTAGGAAAAAGCTTAACCCTGTTGACTCTATCTATACCCCTCATAATCTTGTACACCTCTATCAGATCTCATCTAAGTCTACGTCTTTGTAAGGAAAACAGTCCCAATTTGCCTAACCTCTCCTCATAACCACGTTTTGTTTTTGGACAGAGAGCAGTAAGATCTAGGGAGAAACACAACATTTTTCTTGTTGGAAGCCTGGGATTCTGTTAAGATCACTCTTACTTCTTTAAGGATTTGGATATCTTGGAAGGATGAATTCTCTGGCAGTGCGCAGACTGAATTTTCACTCCATGATTCCATTCCCTGTAACCCCGTCCAAACCCATACCAAAATCCAGCCCCAAAAAAAACCTCACTCCCAATGATCTGGATGGTGGAGAGATCCTTCCCTCAACCATTCATCTAGAAAGGTTCCCATGCTTTCCCATGGCCCCATTTCCAAATCCAGTTATTTTGCAAATGATTCCAGCAAGTTATCCTTGCTGGAAGATTCCCAAGCTCCCAGACGTCTCTGCTTTTCCTCCAATTCTTGGATGTCTGTTGTCTTGCTTCCTGTGGCTTGATATTTGAGATGGTTTAGCATCAGAGCTACATTTCCTCAGAACTTCCATCAATATCTGCAAAGCATGATTTCTATCATAGTTATGATTAAGTTATGGCAGCGGAGAGTCCAAGGAAATTCCTGTTCAAAATGTCAGACAAATCATATTCTGATATATTGGGATGTCCTAACTGTAGTGCAACTATGTTAGGGGTTATGGGTTTTAACAAAAAGAAAAGACTGAGGTTTGCACGCTGAGATTCAAACTAACAACAACAATATTTATTCTTGGATGCCTTGCTGAAACAGAGTACAAACTGAAAATGAAACAGCAGTCTGTGCAACCATCCTAATGACATCACCACCAAATCATGTGATCAGCTTTTCAAGCAACTTGCAACCCTTTTAAGTAAATAACTACAATCTCCAGCTGAACCTCAGCCAAGCTTTGAATTTCAAAGGTGAAATGATGTTATGAATGAACTGATGAAATTAACATTAAACTTCAAAATGTAATTAACATTGTAATGAATCTTGGGAGGCAGAGGTCCCTTCACCCAAATCCCTTTATTTACAATTCCAATAGCAGTACACAGATGCTCGCAGTCAGCAGTCGACATTCGGGAGTGCCAGAGGAACTGACACTCCTGGTTAATTACAAGGAAAAGACTCTTGATTGGCCATGAATTGCCTCCTTAATCATATTCCCACAGGCTGACTTCAATGACCAACAGAAGTCATTACAAATATAAAATAGGACAGTACGTTGCTCTTCTGGAACTGGTCTAATTGTGCCTTTTTATTGCTAAATGGGTATAGCAAGATCCCATTTATATCTCAGTGGTAGACAGTCTATGGCTGCTTTAAATTGATCACTTAGAGTATAAAATAGACACCCTCCATTCTAGTCACTGATAAGGTGAGAAATGTGAAGGCATAATTCAAAAACATAAAAAGCCCTTTCAATTTCTGAATGTGCTTTAGGCTGTGAATGAGAGACCCACAACTTTGAATTTTAAGTAGAAAATGGAGAAAAGAGTGGAAGACTGAAGAACACTGAGTATAAGGCTGGAGGCAGGGAGAGAGTTTCTGCTTTTCAGTAACTGAGCTAGTGTGACGTTAATTAAATCAATTGATTCACAACATCTCAAATATCGATGCGTTTTAAACTGAGCAGTGCCGGATGGTACCTGAAGCTCGATAAATTAGATTTTCTTTTCACAATCCAGATGGATTTTCATTCATTTTAAATTCTTTGGATGGGAAATTTTGATTCTTATGATATCACACAAAGGATTATTCAATAAGATAAGAAACATTGGTGTTGGGGGCAGTGTTGGGGACATGGAGAGAGGATTAGCTAACTGATAGAAAACAGATTTTAGATAAGAGGGGCATTTTTGGGATGGCAACCTGTGACTTATGGAGTGGCCCAGGGATCAGTGCTGGGGCCACAGTTATTTACTGTGCAATGATCTGGACGAAGCAAGTGGATAATACTATTGACACATTTGTGGATGACCCAAAAATAGGTGGGAAGGCAAGTGGTAAGGGTGACACAGAATCCACAGAAGAATTATAGATAGGGAATTCCACAGTAACTTCATTGCAATGTAAATGTAAGCCTTACTTTTGCCTAATAAATAAACTTAATAGTTCAAGTGAGTAGTTTAAAAGAACTTAGGAGGTTGAATATAATGTGGAAAAAGGGGAAGTGATGCTCGGAGTTTTCAAGATCATTTGAAATCAGCATTCAAACCAGGGAACTAGATTCCAGTATTATGTGAGCTTTACCTGTGCATTGATAAATCTGTCTAAAAGGTTTTGTTTATTGGATATTGGTTTGACTGGAATCTGACATATATTGGTTAAGGGTTATATTTTATTGTGGTTGTTCTGTTTTTGTTTGTAATTGTTGAAAGTTCTTGCCAATTTTGTTACTATACATGTTAACGATATTCTTAAATAAACTTTGTTTGATAAAAGCTCCCTAGTGGGTCATTTGAATCACACATGAAGTGAAACATTTCATGTTTATCCTAGTCAAATTCAAGATCAAAACTTGTGAGTCAGACACTGTTCTGCCCCCTCCCCTATTGTTTTCCATCTCCAAGGCTAGACTTGCTGAACTAAATGGGGCAGCACGCTGCCTCACTGTACTAGGAGCCAGGTTTGATTCCAGCTTGGGTCATTGTCTGTGCGGAGTTTGCATGTTCTCTCTATGACTGCATGGGTTTTTTCCAGATGCTCTAGTTTCATACAATTATAGAAATCCTACAGTGCATAAAGAGGCCAATTGGCCTATCAAATCTGTACTTACCACAATCTCACCCAGGCCCTACCTCCTTATCTCTGCATATTTACCCACTAATCCCTCTAACCTTCGCATCTCAGAACACTAAGGGGCAATTTAGTATGGCCAATCAACCTAACCTACATATCTTTGTTTCCTCCCACTGTCCCAAAGACGTGCTGGCTGTGTGCATGGGTCATGCTACATTCTCCCTTAGTGTACCCGAACAGGTGTACACTTTGGAGTTTCTGACCTGAACCATAACAGTACATACAAATACATAACAAATGTTAACCCCAGCTTGATCTGTCTGAGTCAGCGCCCCAAAGTGGTAAAATTCCCTTTGGTTTAATCACCAAGTCTCTGAGCAATCTGGCACAGAGCTGATCCCTCCAGTCAGTCACTCTCTTCATGGCCTTTCCTCCAACAGCCTGGAACGGTTGCCTCATACACTCAGACTGCAGCCTTGAATGTCAGAGGCTGGGCCCCTTTAAGTCCAATTTCTGGCTCGAGTACTCAATTTAGTCTCTCTCAAAACAAGGCTCTGGTAAAAGTGAGTACTTACTGAATTCTTCTCTCAGGTGAGCTTCACAGACTTTGCAATATTCAAGCGTTTAATGGCGTCTTTCAGTTTCCATCCATCAATAGTGTGTCCACCAGACAAACTCCATTGCCTGATTCCACACCACAGCTGATCAGCCCACATGCAAGATCATTCATCATCCTGGCTTATAGTTTAAGCTTCATCCAAATCAGTATAAAAAATGTACCTCTGTCAAACAAACTAACTTTTCTAGTTTATTTATTAGTGTCACATTAACACTGCAATGAAATTACTCTGAAAATCCCCTGGTCGCCACTCTCTCCAGCACCTGTTCGGATACACTGAGGGAGAATTTAGCACGGCCAATCCACCCTCACCAGCACGTCTTTGGGATTGTGGGAGCACCCGGGGGAAACTCACACAGACAGGCAAACAACACACTGAAGATGACCCAAGCTGGAATTGAATCCTTGGCATTGTGAGGCACGCATTGCTGACCACTGTGCCAGCATGCTGCCCCACTCGTTTCAATAAGGCTAGCTTGGAGATGGAAAACAATACTGGAGGTCTTGACACAGTGGTATTGTCATTGGTCTAGTATTCTAGAGATCTAGGATAATGCTCCAAGGGCCCGAGTTTGAATCCCATCACTCTAGATGGTGAAATCTGAATTCAGTAGAAATCTGGAATTAGACGTCTGCTGAAAGTTGTAAAAACCCTGTTTCGGGGAAGAAAATTTGCCATCCTTACCCAGTCTGACCTACATGCGGCTCCAGACTCAGAGCAATGTGGTTTGCTCTTAATACCTTCTGAAATAGCCCAGCAAGGACAATGAGGGATGGGCAATAAATACTGACCACATCCCCTGGATGAGTAAAGAAATGACGTGGAGATGCCGGCGTTGGACTGGGGTAAACACAGTGACAAGTCTCACAACACCAGGTTAAAGTCCAAAAGGTTTATTTGGTAGCAAAATCCACCAGCTTTTGGAGCACTGCCCCTTCAACAGATGAGTGGGAGTTCTGTTCACAAACAGGGCATATAAAGACACAAACTCAATTTAAATTGAACTTTAAGCTGGTGTTGTGAGACTGTTTACTGTGAATAAAGAAATAGCAGCTGTGAATGAAAAGCAAGTGTCTTTGGACAGCATAATTGACTTAATAATATTGTTACTGATTGCTATTGATTTATTATTTGACTTGATCAAAGCAAGATAACACAGTTTTAAATAAAGGTATATTTAAATCTTCACCATAAGGCGGGGTTTTTCAGCCTTACGCATCCAGTAACTAGAAAATTCCACTTGATGTCAATGGATCTTTCCAGGTTCTGCCCCTCTCAGCGCCCGCTGCAATTCCTGCAACAGGAAAACAGGAAAATTTGCCCCCTAGGCTTAACACAGGGTTAAACTCAAAAACAAAGCAGAAATAAAATGCAGAAATACAAAACAGCAAAATTAGTGACTGTAGACAGGGTGGTGTGATGGCATAGTTGCTTGCACTGCTGCCTCACAGTGCCAGGGATCTGGGTTCAATTCCTGGCTTGAGTCACTTTTTGTGTGAAGTTTGCACATTCTACTAATGTCTGAGTGGGTTTCCTCCAAGTGCTTCAGTTTCCTCCCACAATCCAAAGATGTACATTTTAGATGGATTGACCGTGATAAATTGCCCCTTAGTGTCAGGGATTTAGGAGAGTGAATATGCAGGGTTATGGGAAGAGGGCCTGTGGTCAGTGCAGATCCGATGGGCCAAACGGCCTCCTTCTGCACTGTAGGGATTCTACAATTCAAACATTAGGCTTACATTTTTCCCCAATTTAATTCTCTTTAATCTGTTAGTAAAATGTTGGTCAGGATCTCATGTCAAATAATGCTGAAGGGTGGACTGGTGTAGTAAAATGGGAGACAGTAAAGCATGCTTTTGGTTATATATTTGAAATTGCATAATCTTGCATAATTTACAACATTTAAGGAGCTACATAAATGAAGTTGTTATTGTCGTTTACCCAATGGCAATGAAGCAGATCAAATCACTGTGACTTTCCTTTTATCTTTTCAATTGGGACCAGCAGATGGCGAGGGAGAGCCTATTGTTTGGGAGTCACATTGTAAATGGGGGAGAGAGATTCGGCCAAATCACAACAGAGAAAAGCATCAAACCGCTGGAAATGGAGAAAAAACACAGAGTGAGACTGAAGGTTTGCCCAAAAGCATTGATTAGAGAGGCTCAGTGAGGGGAAACCGACCTCCACCCATTTCCCTAAACTCATCACGATATGATGGAGGGACTTGTCCAGCCAGTTCCCAGTCTCAGTAACTCGTTCACTTGCCTCGAATTGGTACTGGTGGAAAGCAGCTCATTATTTTCAGAGACGCTCTCCTTTCCCACACTCTGAGGACCCACATTCCTTTCACTCATTTATATCCAGTCACTCGCGCTCTGAGTTCATTCCTGCTATCTGCACAGAGAGATTGGGAGTCAGATCTAACATCCCTTCCCTTCCTGAGCAACCCACTAGAGATGAACCCGGCATTCAGAGATCTCCTCCTGTGGGCAGTTGTTGACCTTGTGGAGCTGTCACTGGATTATTAATCCAGAAAACTCAGCTAAAGTTCCGAGGATGTGGATTTGAATCCCACAGATAGAGTAATTTGAATTCAGTTAAAAATATATCCAGGATTAAGAATCTATTGATGACTATAAAACCACTGCCAATTGTCGGAAAAACCCATCTGGTTCACTAATGTCCTTTAAGGAAGGAAATCTGCCGTCCTTCCCGGTCTGGCCTACATGTGACTCCAATGCCACAGCAATATGGTTAACTCTCAACTTTCCTCCAAGGGGCAACTAGGGATGGGCAATAAATGCTGGCCAACCAACAACACCCATGTCCCAAGGATGAATTTAAAAAACCAAAACTGGTTCTATAGGAGAGTTAGCATTGTTTCTCTCTCTGTAGAGTTTATCCAGCATTTTCTGTAAATAATTCAGATTTCCAGCATCCTTAGTATTCTAGCTTTCGCTCCAGAGTTCTGGGACTGGATTTACATTGCACAGTCGGGATACCAACACTTTGATCACTTCCAGGTCTGGACTTCATACCTAGTCAGTACTGCTAACATAAAGCTACAAATACAAGTGTGGCCGGAGAGAGGTTGAAGCCAAAATACTGACTCCTTGTGTTGGCAACAGCTGTCATGACTGGGTTTGCTACTGCCTTGGGGAATGGGGCAGGCGGCAGAGCAGAAGACCAGTGTCTAAGTGGTCAGCAGATGATCCTGTATCCAGGGACAGAGTCCAGGCATGAGCCCCTCACCCCTGGCTCCACACCTTGCCTAACCTCCTCCAGGAGGTCCTCACGCTAGGGGCTTACATGAGGAGACCTGTCCCGATTCACGCCATTCCGTCCTCACATTGACCGGAATCAATTTTCTGATGAAGGATGGGATTGATTCAGTTATAGGAGTCGGGTAATTAGATGAGAGAGATTTTTTCAAGCAATGTTCTCAATGTTGAATGCTGGGAAAAGCAGCCTGTCACTGACGTGGAGAGGGGACAATCGCATCACAGGTTTATGACGGTGTTCAGCGCAATGTGAGAGTCTTCACAAGATTTCCTGCTCCCATCATGGAATTCACCCAACGAAAACAGGAGCAGAAAATCCTGTTTTTAAATGAATCTTCAACATGTTGGTGTTCTTGGCAAAGCCTAAGATTGTGCAGTGATCACAACTGAGAGGCCCATTAAAGGTAGGGAAGAGTTAATTACCTTGCTGTTGAGACGGGAATCATGTGTAGACTAAATTAGACAGAGAGTAGGTTCTCATTGTGGTCATGGGCATTCGGCCTCTGACCTTCGGGTAAGCATTCTCCAAGGGGGCCTTCACGACACATAACAGCACAGTGTCGCTGAGCAGAGACTGATAGTCAAGTTCCACACACATGAGGACGGTCTTAACAGGGATCTTGGCTTCATGTTGCACTATCTGTAACCCCCATGACTTGCCTGAGTTAGCAAAAAACCTCACTTACTGTGCTGTCTGGAGACAATACACATCTCTCTAACCTGTGCTCAGTGCTCTGTCCACACACATTGTTAGCCACTTTAAGACTTGAATAGCAGGTTAGGTGTGAAGATTTGCATTCTAATCAGCAATCTGTAAACTGTTTGTGCTGTTATATGTGCTGTTTGAGACCAGAACACCTCATTCACCTGACAAAGAGCACAACCTTGAAAGCTTGTGAGTTTACTATCAAATAAATCGATTGGATTTAAACCTGGTGTTGTCAGACTTCTTACTGTATCAAACCAGCAGACAAAGGAGGGCCATAGTCATACTGAACACACGGATTACTGTAAAGAAGTGTGCTGACAGCTGAACAACAAGGAACATGACAGACAGTTACCTGCAGACCTGACCAAAGAACACACACGTTAACTCAACAGACTGATCAAGACCTTTGATGCGGACCTTCAAATCACCCACGTGCTTCCCGTGTCAGAGATCTCTACTGTCTCCCGAAGACACACAAGGCAAACACACCTGGTGTCCCTTTGTATCAGGCAATGGATCTCTGTGTGAAAACCTCTCCAGTTACATCGAGGGCATCCTGAAACCCATTGTGCAAAAAACCCCCAGGTTTTGTCATGTCATTACGGACTTCCTACAGAAACTCAGCATGCATGGAGAAATTGAACCAGGAGCACACTTTGTCACATTGGATGTCTCAACACTCTATCCCACCATTCCCCATGACAACCGCATTGCTGCAACTGTCTGAATATTCAATGCCAACTACTGTCAGTCTCCAGATGCAATTTTACAACTCATCTGCTTCATCGATAAAACTTATGGACTGAAGGGCCAGTTTGTGCTGTAGTTTTTTTGTTTCTATCCTGGACCACAATGTCTTCACCTTCAACAACCAGTTCTTCATCCAGACACATGGAACGGCCATGGGGATCAAATTCACACCTCAATATGCCAATATCTTCATGCACAGATTCGAACTAGACTTTTTCACCACACAGGACCTTCAGCCGATGCTATACACTAGATACATTGATGACATTTTCTTCCTTTGGACTCATGGTGGACAATCATTGAAACAACTATATGATGACAAGTTCCTCCCACTATCAGATTCACCATGAACTACTCTCCGGAATTGGTTGCATTCTGGGACATAAGCATCTCCATTACCTCTGTCACCTCAGCACCTCACCGAACCAGAAGCCCATAGATAACTTCATGATGTTCCACTTCTCCAGCTTCCACCCTAAACGTGTTAAAGAAGACTTCCTCTACATTCAAGCCCTCCATATATACAGGATCAGCTCAGATGAGGAGGATCACAACAGACACCTCCAGATGCTAAAAGATGCCCTCATAAGAACAGGATATGGCGCTTGACTCATCGATCAACAGTTCTGATGTGCCACAGCAAAAAACCTTACCAACTTCCTCAGAAGACAAACATGGGGCACGGAGGACAGAGTACCCTTCATCATCCAGTACATTCCCGGAGTTGGGAAGCTACGACATCTTCTCTGGAGCCTTCAACATGTCATTGAAGACAAACATCTTGCCAGGGCCATCCCCACATTTCCACTTCTTGTCTTCAAACAACCGCACAATCTCAAACAGACCACTGCTTGCAGCAAACTACCCAGCCTTCAGGAAACGGTGACGTCGATACCACATAACCCTGCCACAGTAATCTCTGCAAGATGTGCCAGATCTTCAACACAGATGCCATCAATTCACATGAGAACTCCATCCACCAGGTACACAGTACGTACTCTTGCAACTCGGCCAACGTTGTCTACCTCATACGCTGCAGGAAAGGATATCCTGAGGCTTGGTACATTGGGGAGACCATGCAGACGCCACGGCAACACTTGAATAAATACCGCTTGAGAATCCACCAGGCAAGTGTGTTCCCTCCCTGTTGGTGAACACTTCAGGGTCACGGGTATTCGGCTTCTGATCTTCGGGTAAGCGTTCTCCAAGGTGGCCTTCACGATACACAACAGCATAGAGTCGCTGAGCAGAGACTGATAACACACATGAGGATAGCCTCAACCGGGATCTTGGGTTCATATCATACTATCTGTAACCCTCACGATTTTCCAGGGCTTGTAAAATCTCTCCAACTGTCCTGTCTGGAGACAATACACATCTCTTTAACCTGTGCTTCACACTCTCTCCACTCACATTGTCTGTACCTTTAAGACTCGATTGCCTGTAAAGACTCGCATTCCAACCATTATTTTGTAAATTGAGTTTGTGTCTATATGCTCTGTTTGTCAACAGAACTCCCACTCACCTGACAAAGAAGCAGTGCTCCGAAAGCTAGTGGCTTTTGCTACCAAATAAATCTGTTGGACTTTAATGTGGTGTTGTGAAACTTCTAACTGTGTTTACCCCAGTCCAATGCCGGAATCTCCACATTATGCCATTGAATTAGATCATGGCTGATCTAACACTCACTGAATCTACTTTCCCGACTGATTAAAAAGCTATTCATCTCAACCTTGAAAGTATTCAAAATTTTGCAGCTTGCCAGGGTAAAGAATCCCACTGCTGGAGAGAAGAAATTCTCCCTCAAATCCATCTTAAATGATCATTATTCTGCGATTCTGCCCTCTGCTCCAACCGTCTCCCACGTGTGGGAACGTCTTCCTAACAGTTCCCTGCCTAACCTCCCCCAAGAATCCTATATGTTCCAATCATATCTTAGAATCGTAGAACCCCTACAGTGCAGAAGGAGGCCATTTTGGTCCATCAAGTCTGCATTGACCACAATCTCACCCGTTTTACTCCCATAACCCCATATATTTACTCTCCCTGACAATTTACCAGGATCAATTAAGCTAACTGCACATCTTATCATCTCTCATTCTTTTGAACTCCAAAGACTACTAACCCAACCTGTTTAATCTTTCCTCATATGGCAGTCCCTCCATATCGGGGACTGCCAGAATAAACCTTCTCTGTGCTGCTTTCAATGATAATATATCTTTCCTTAAATCCAGGACCAAAACTGTACACCATATTCGAAATGTAGCCTCACTAGTTCCTTGTACAGTTGCAGCAATATCTCTTGGTGGTTTTTATTTCAAGGGCACTGGTGTGTAAAAATAGAGAGTCAGAGGACAGGCTGCAAATGTTTCAAAAGAAAAAGAGGGCAAGGGTTTGAAAATCAGGTGCCGATTTAATAAAAAACACACAAAAATGAAGGCGTTGAAGGAAAGCGTGGGAGTGAGAGAAGAAGAGAGCAGCCAAAATGTTTTCAAAACACGGATGGCACAGTGGTTAGCACGGCTCTATCACAATGCCCAGGGACCAATTCCTGGCTTGGATCTCCCCGTGTCAGCGTGGGTTTCCTCCGGATGCTCCGGTTTCTTCCCACAGTTTGAAAGACGTGTCGGTTTGATGCATTGGCTGTGTTAAATTCTCCTTCAGGCACCAGAGTGTTGTAACTAGGGGATTTTCACACTAATTTCATTCTACCTGTCACACTGATAAACTTTAAACTTAGAAATCCATGAAAAGCAAACTATGGATGAATATTTGGGAATCATCTGCAGGGGACAGAAATTAACTAATAGTTTTTTAGTGAATGAGTGTTGCAGCCACTGTTTTAATTCAGTGTTCAGGGCAAAGAGATATTAATGGTATTATTGTATCCCGGCTGTCTCATAATAACTTATAAAGTAGACCCATTGCCTAGCTAATCTTTGAAATGGCTGTTTCTCTGTCTCAGGTTGTCAGGTTGAAGCTATAAAGACCATTTTGAATGTGAGGAGGAGGGGGGTGTATTTGTATCTGTTTATCCCAATGGACTTGTTCCCGGTTTCAGTCACTGCACATTGGAATCAACTCTCCAACACCTCGTGTTAATTCCGCAACCCTCCCTCCTCACCCTGAGCAATCATTAAGTGGAATTCCCGAAGAGTTCCCTTATCTTGCAGAACACACGACCCTGCCTATATTCTCAGGCAGTCTGGGGAATCTGGGCGACCTCACTAAAATGTATAAAATAGTTAGAGGGTTGAACGGGGTAGATGCCAGGAATGCGGCGCTGCCTCCTGCCCCTCCCACACTCGCTGGTGAAAGCTTGTGTATTGTGTCAGGATCAGATTCACGGCACTCTGAGAATTATGAATCTTTCAAATTCTTCTCCCTTGTCTCAGAAAAAAAAGGCTGCAGAGACACAAAACTAGACCTCCAAACCCGACCCCTCCATTTCTGCAGCAGGGATTGGGGAGAGTGGGGTGGGGGGGAGGTGTGGTGAAATATGGGGATTGGTTTGAAATAGCATCTCTGCGGTTCAAGGAGGCACATGTGGAATCACAGTTAACTCAGTCAGATCTGATGTTTGCAAGTAGGATTATCCAAAATATAATGTGGCACTGCCCTCTGGTACCCTGACAGTTCTAACCCAGCAGTATATAAACCAGACACTGCCAGTATACCATGGGCAGTGCCAGGCCACTGCCTGACCATATCACTGACCAGGTGGGGTGACAGTCCCCTCCCAGCATCCCTGTCATGCCTATCCAGAGAATCCAACAGTTGCTGTGAAAATGTCCTCATTGAGGAACCCTGGGACTGTGATATCTGAGTTATTCCTGCTGCTTGCTCCAGTAAAGGCCAACGATCCATGTACAAGAAAAAATTCCCCTGACAAAAAAAGGAGCTCCAACCGCATGCCTGGCTTTCTAGGAAGCACTTCAGACTTGAAACTAGAATATGTTGCTCTTTCTGGGAAACACTTCAGAGTAAACAAAACTGTATAAAAGAATGCAATCAGAAAGAACACCTGCTCAAAAGAGAAAGCACTTCAGAGTTAATGGACCATGAAGTGCTGCAAAAACAAATAAAGCTCATCCCTTCTTTGTAAAAGCATTCTCGAAAGCCACTGTATTCTGCATTAGTCTCACAAATGATCTTAAAATGGATACAAATTCATTCTGATCAGGTTCTGACTAGTTAGCTGTGTTACTGATGTTGCTTGTTAGAGTGAGCTGGAAACATTCTGGTCTGATTAATATCCATTACCCATTCATTTTGAGTCCTTGCCAAATTCACCAGCCCAGCTGGATTTATGCTTGGGGCTAATGGAGTTAGTGAATCATCCCTCCTGTTCCTTCCCAGAAGCTGGAGAGCCAACTTTATAGAAAGACATGCTGGTTAGGGCCCATTGGCCATGCTAAATTCTCACCCAGTGTTCTCAAACAGGCTCCGGAGTGTGATGATAAGGGGATTTTCACAGTCACTGCATTGCAGTGTTAAAGTAAGCCTACTTGTGATACTAATAAATAAACTAAGAAAGGCCAGGGGTCAAGTCCCACTCCAACACAACATAGAACATAGAACATTACAGCACAGAACAGGCCCTTCGGCCTTCGATGTTGCGCCGACCAATATAAAAAGCAATGCCCCTCCAAACTAAACCATTCCCTTCTCTTCCATATACTTATCAACTAACTTCTTAAACGCCACCAAACTTGGCGCATCTACAACTGCTGCAGGCAGGGCATTCCACTCCCGAACCACCCTTTGGGTAAAGAACCTACCTCTGATATCCGTCCTATAACTATCACCCCTTAATTTAAAGCTGTGTCCCCTCGTGCTAGCTTTCTCCATCCTAGGAAAAAGGCTATCACTGTCCACCCTATCTAAACCTCTAATCATCTTATATGTTTCGATTAGGTCCCCTCTTAGCCGCCTCCTTTCTAACGAAAATAACCTCAAATCCCTCAGCCTCTCTTCATAAGACCTGCCCTCCATACCAGGCAACATCCTGGTAAACCTCCTCTGTACCCTCTCCAATGCCTCCACATCTTTCTTATAATGTGGGGACCAGAAGTGCGCACAATACTCCAAGTGCAGCCGCACTAGAGTTTTGTACAGTTGCAACATGACGTTGCGGCTCCGAAATTCAATCCCCCTACCAATAAAAGCTAAGACTCCATATGCCATATGACATGGTCAAGGAAGGAGTGTACATAGAACATAGAGCAGCACAGCACAGTACAGGCCCTTCAGCCCTTGATTTTGTGCCAAGCTTTGTTCAAAACCAAGATCAAGCTATCCCCTCCCTAGCATTCCAGTGTGCTCCGTGTGCCTATCAAATAACTGCTTGAAAGTTCCTAAAGTGTCCGACTCCACTATCACAGCAGGCAGTGTATTCCACACCCCGACCACTCTCTGAGTAAAGAGTCTACCTCGGACACCCTTCCTATATTTCCCACCATGAACTTTATAGTTATACTCCCTAGTAAGAGCTTCATCCAAATAATCTCTGAACATCCACCCTATCTATCCCCCTCGTCATCTTTTAAACCTCTATTAAGCTGCTCTGCAATCTTATTCCTCGCCTCCCAAAGAATCCTAGGATATATTCCCAGGGAACTTATCCACCATCGGGTTTTTCAAAATTACCAATACATCTAACCTCAGAACAGCTACCTCCTGCAACCTATCAGCCTGTATCACACACTCATCCTCAAAAGCATGGCCCCTCTCCTTAATGAACACTGAAGAAAAATATTCCTTCATTGCTCTCCTGTAGAGTCATATCTGTTCCGACCCCATGCACAAGTTCCCACTA
Source organism: Sphyrna mokarran (assembly GCA_024679065.1). NCBI lineage: Eukaryota > Metazoa > Chordata > Chondrichthyes > Carcharhiniformes > Carcharhinidae > Sphyrna > Sphyrna mokarran. The sequence continues at coordinate 48,582,490 of JAGIQG010000020.1, read as the reverse complement.
CTATCCTTGATCGGCCCTAACCTCACCATGGTCATTCTTTTATTTCTCACATTAGGGTAAAAAGCCTTGGGGTTTTCCTTGATCCGACCCACCAAGCACTTTGCGTGCCCTTTCCTCGCTCTCCCTAAACCCTTTTTTTTAAGCTCATTTCTTGCTACCTTGTAACCCTACCTTGTTACACTTGTAACACACAGTGTACTCAATGCATCCATCAAGTTGTTAATCAGCTTGCAAATCTTTCTAATGCTCCACACCATCCTCCAGGGGAAAGGGTTTGCAAAGGTATTAGACAATGATAAGTACAATGAAACAGATGCAAATTGTACAGGTTGGATCTCAGCGGTCTCTGGGCTCGCCCTGTGTAAACTCATAGTAGGTTAGCAGCAATAATTGCTGTGAAAATGGCTGCCCCCACTTCAATTAAATCAGCTTCTGAGGTAGGGCTTTGTCTGAGTAATTTAGATTTTTGGGTACTCAGTAAAACAGAAGCTTGCATAACACAAAGCAGCCCTGCATTAATCACCTGTGATTGCATTTACAATCAGGAACTCATCTGCAATATGCTTCATCGAAAGCAGCTCACCTAACACATCCAAAATAAAAAATAATGTGGATTATAAAAGCTGACGCCAGTGAATAACATTACCACACCAACATGTGTAGCAATGAAAGTGCCGAACAGATTAAATAACCGCGGAATAAATAGAAACTAGCCCATGATTGAGTATTTGCATTATGTTGTCAGCAGTGACAGAGGGAGCAAGCTCTCTGATTTTGTAAGCTATTCTGCAGCCTTTCGATCTGACAACAGAAAACACTGCATCTGTCCGTGTTGACAGTCAGTCAGTAATTTCCATGACCTCTCTGCCAGTATCTCAATAATCCAGCAATTAATGGCATCTCCAATGTAAAGTCCAAATTCAACGAATTGTATTCATCCAGACACTAGAGGGGGATCTAGGAGATTTCCATAGAACATAGAACATTACAGCGCAGAACAGGCCTTTCGGCCTTCGATGTTGCGCCGACCAATTAAGAAAAAGCAATGACCCTCTAACCTAAACCATTCCCTTTTCATCCATAAACCTATCCACGGACCTCTTAAACGCCCCCAAATTTGGAGCATCTACAACTGCAGCAGGCAGGGCATTCCATACCCTTACCACCCTCTGGGTAAAGAACCTACCTCTGACATCCGTCCTATAACTACCACCCCTTAATTTAAAGTTATATTGAGTTGGACTAAGTCTATAGCAGTTTTTCAGAGACCAATGTATTAGGTTGGCTTTCGCATGAGTGACTTCTCCTTATTAAATTTCAGCTCAGCAAATACGAAAAACTCACGGAGGCAGTAATTCTGGTTGAAATTGTACTTTATTTGTTCAGATGGCATGGTGACACAGTGGTTAGCACTGCTCCAGAGACCCAAGTTCAATTCCAGCCTTGGTCACTGTCTGTGTGGAGTTTGCACGTTCTCCTGTGTCTGCGTGAGTTTCCTCCGGGTGCTCCAGTTTCACCCACAGTCCAAAGTCTGCAGATTGGATGGATTGGCTAAATTGACCCTAGTGTCACAGGACTTAGCAAGGTAAATATGTGAGGTTATGGGAGTAAGGCCTGGATGGAATTATGGTTGGTGCAGACTTGAAGGGACAAATGGCGTCCTCCTGCACTGTAGGGATTCTATGACTGATTTATTGTTGCCCAGGCCTGGTCCACACCTGTAGGAGAATGATTTGGGGGCAGCCCAAATGACTGTAAATTGCGAGGTATTGGTATCACAATTATACATTTTCAAAAGTCATTTGTCCACCTACTCTGCTCATCCTAGCTAGAGTGAACCAATCACTTTAGTATAAATCATTTACCTTGGCCAATGACTTTCTACTCCCAGGCATCATGAGAATGTGTAGGCCCATAGAATACGAAAGCTCTTGCCCACTGTCTCTGTAAGTCTATAGAGTTCTAGAGATTCTTTACTCTCTGTCTATTTTAACAACCCCTTATTGGGAAAATTGAATTATTTGATTAATAATCCTGGGAAGTTTGGTTTTGCTAAGATAGTTCTTAGTTGTTGTATTGTTTTCAGAGCATGTGGTCCTTTTGATCAGCTGTATCACATCATACCCAAGGGTGTCATCAACCAAGGTGCCTGCGTTTAATTCAGAATACAGCATGTTTTGAAGAAATATCTGTTTAAGTTCTCCAATAATGGTTAAATGAGTTTCTATTGCAAACTGTACCTTTGTAACTCCAGGTACTTTGTCATTTCTAAATTTTGTAATTTCTCTTTGTAATTTCTAAATTCACTCTAAACTAATTTTTCTTAACCGATTAGTTCCAGGTTATTGTAAACCCATCTAACAAGTACAGAAGCATGCAATTTGACCCATTGGAGTTATACTTGTTTTTATTTGATTTCATTTGATTTGATTTATTTTTGTCATATGTATTAACACACAGTGAAAAGCATTGTTTCTTGCAGACTTTGCAGACAAAGCATACCATTCATTGGTTCCATTGGTCAGCCCATCATCGAGGGCTGAAGGGTCTGTGCTGCGCTGTAATGTTCTATTCATAGAGAAGGAAAGGAGAGGATGCAAAATGTAGTGTTGTAGTCATAGCCAGGGTGTAGAGAAAGATCAACTTAATGCAAGGTAAGTCCATTCAAAAGTCTGACAGCAACAGGGAAGAAGCTGTTCTTGGGTCAGTTGGTACATGATCTCAAACTTTTGTATCTTTCTCCTGACAGAAGAAAGTGAAAGAGAGAATATCCGGGTGTGTGGAGTCCTTAATTATGCTGGGCTGCTTTGCCGAGGCAGCAGTAAGTGTAGACAGAGTCAATGGAGGGAAGGCTGGTTTGCGTGATGGATTGGGCTACAATCATGGCCCTTTGTTGTTTTTTGCAGTCTTGGACTGAGCAGGAGCCCATACCAAGTTGTGATACATCAGGAAAGAATGCTTTCTATGGTGCATCTGTTAAAGTTGGTGAGAGTCGTGGCTGACATGCCAAATTTCCTTAGTCATTTGAGAAAGTAGAGGCATTGGTGGGGCTTTCTTAACTGTAGTGTCAGCACGGAGGGACCAGGACAGGATGTGATGATTTGGGCACCTAAAAACTTGAAACTCTTGACCTTTCTACCTCATCCCCATTGGTGTAGACAGGGGTATATTCTCCTTTACGCTTCCAATGACAATCTACTTCATTTTGTTGACATTGAGGGAGAGATTATTGTTGCCGCACCAGTTCACCAGATTCTCTACCTCACTCTTGCACTCTGTCTTGTCATTGTTTGAGATCTGATCCCACAACGGTGGTGTTGTCAGCAAACTTGAAAATCGAATTGGAGAGGAATTTGGCTGCACAGTGATAGGTGTATAAGGAGTCTAGTAGGGGCTGAGAACACAGCCTTGTGGGGCACCAGTGTTGAGGATGATTGTGGAGGAGGTTTGTTTCCTATCCTTACTGATTGTGGCCCGTGAGTTCGGAAGTTCAGGATCCAGTCACAGAGGGAGGAGCCGAGGCCCAGGTCACGGAGTTTGGAGATAAGTTTTGTGGGAATAATGATGTTGAAGGCTGAGCTGTAGTCAATAAATAGGAATCTGACATAGGTGTTCTTGTTATCTAGGTGTTCTAAGGTTGAGTGCAGTTCCAGGGAGATGCTGTGTGCTGTGGACCTGCTGCAGCAGTAGCCAAACTGCAGTGGATCCAGGTAGTCTGGGAGGCTGGAATTGATTCGTGCCATGACTAACTTTTCAAAGCATTTCATAATGATGGACGTCAGGGCTGATAGTCACTAAGGCATGCTGACTGGTTTTTCTTAGGTACCAGGATGGTAGTCGTCTTCTTGAAGCAGATAGGGAGCTCAGATTGTAGATTGTTTATTCTCCCCTCAAGCTGCCTTTAGCCCTCCATCTCCACATATCCTACCCCTTTCTCCCTCATGTGTTCCAGCTTCCCTTTAAGTGTCTTTGCATCAATTACTCCATGTGGATTGGAAGTTCCACACTCTGATCATGGCCCCTTCTCTCTGCCTTTCTTACTGAACTGGTTTTGTTCTTTCAAAGAATCTATAAAGCCACTTTACAGCCTTTTCTTTTCTAAGGAGAAAAAGGTCCAGCCTGTTCATTCTTTCCTGATGGTTACAACCTCAGGTCTAGTGTAACCCTTGTGATTCCATTCTCACTCTCTCCCAATGGCTCTGCATCTTTTTTCCAGAAACTGAAGAGTTTCTTCTATTAAACTGACGAGTGTTTCTTTCAGGGAGATGGATGGTAATGGAACATCAAAAAACCATAGGAAGAGATCTCTGACCTACTTCCAAACTCCGTTTACCCACCTTGGTGCCATAAGTGTTAACACCACAAAAATTTATCAATCTCAATTTTAACTGTTTAAAGTGAACAGCAGTCTCAATCAGTCACATTATTTCACCTGAAGGACAGCAGACTCATGTCAAAATTGTGCCTTATTCCACAGGTGACCTTCCTGGCATCATGAACAAAGAGGTAGTTTACTACCCAATGCAAAATTTCTATTGCGTAGAGCCTACAGGATGTGATGGTTCGAGTTCTCAGGAGAGGCTGGATAGACTGGGACTTTTTTCTCTGGCAGGCTGAGGGGTGATCTTATAGAGGTGTACAAAACAATGAGGGGCATAAATGAGTCAATATCTTTTTCCAAAGGTAGGGATGTCTAAAGATAGAGAGCATAGGTTTAAGGTGAGAAGGGAGAGATACAAAAGGGTGCAGAGGAGCAATTTTTTTTTCACACAGAGGATGGTGAGTGTCTGGAACAAGCTGCCAGAGTTAGTAGTAGAGGTGGGTACAATTTTGTCTTTTAAAAAACATTTAGACAGTTATATGGGTAAGAGGGATATGGGCCAAATGCAGTCAATTGGGACTAGCTCGGTGGTAAAAACTGAGTGGCATGGACAAGTTGGTCTGAAAGGCCTGTTTTCATACTGTAAACCTCTATGACTGTACCATAACTTCATTACTTCTGAGCTTGTCACAGGCAAAGTCTTTTAGGCAAGACATTAAATGTAGATCCTGTCTGCCCTGTTGGAAGAGGCATATTTCAAATTATTGAATGATTTCATTCCTCCTGATCTCTGTTACCTCCTCTGGACCCACGACCTCCATGATTTCTGCATTTCTCCAATTCAGGACTTTTCCACACACATCATTTTAATTACTCCGCCATTGACAGTTGTAGGGCCCATTCATTCCTCAGAAAAGACAGAGACGGCACTGATATGTTGAATTTCTTTTATTGAGAATTTAAAATTAACACATTACAGCAAGAGTGAAAAAGAGAGAGATACTGACAAACCCAGTCCTGTACTGAGCAAAGAATTCAAAACATACTGAATACGTCTCAAAAACAGACTTGATCCAAACTGAAAATATAACACTAAAAGCTACAATATATCTGAGTCGTTATTTGCTTTATGAAATTGCTCGGCACATGCTGTCTCTAGCTAGATGAACAACTTGCAGATGCTGTTTATGAAAGCTTTGTTTTGGCTTGTGAAAAAAGCCTCTTTCTGCTTACATTATACTTTCAAAGAATACTGTCTATTTTTCTAGCAAATCCCAGTGTGCCTGCTGAGTTTTAAAATGTGGTCAAGTTAACTTTAAAAGCTTAGCATTTAAATGTAATTGCAGAGGCAGAAATACCTGAAAATGAAGTCTTTGCTTAAATGAAGCAAGCAAGTTAATATACAAAAGATCCCTCAGCACCAGTCCTTCAGCTGTGGAGTTTCCTGAAATATCTCTGATTCTCCACCCTATCCCAGGCTGCTTAGGAAGGCGCAAAGTGAAATTGCTGGGCCTTTGACACAAATCTTTGTCTCTTCTTTGGACACAAGTGAGGTCCCAGAGGACAGGAGAATAGCGAACATGGTACTGTTGTTTAAAAAGGGTAATAGGGATAACCCGGGTAATTATAGGCCGGTACGTTTGACATCGGTGGTAGGGAAGATGTTGGAAAGGATTCTTAGGGATAGGATATATACGCTTTTAGAGTCTGGCAATTTGATTAATGATAGGCAGCATGGCTTTGTAAAGGGGAGGTCATGCCTTATGAATCTGGTAGAATTTTTTGAGGAGGTGACGAAAACAGTGGACGAAGGGCGAGCCGTTGATATCGTCTATATGGATTTTAGTAAGGCGTTTGACAAAGTGCCTTATGGGAGGTTGGTGGAAAAGGTTAAGCCTCATTGGATACAAGGACAGGTGTCAGTGGATTGAGAACTGGCTCGGTAACAGGAGACAGAGAGTAGTAGTGGAAGGGTCTTTTTCTAGCTGGAGGTCTGTAACTAGTGGTGTGCCGCAGGGCTCAGTACTAGGACCTTTGCTATTTGTAATATACATAAATGACTTGGAAGAGGGAGTAAGTGGTGTGATTAGCAAGTTTGCAGATGATACGAAGATGGCTGGACTTGCTAATAGTGAGGAGCATTGTCAGGCAATACAGCAGGATATAGGTAGGCTGCTATATTGGGCAGAGAGATGGCAGATGGAATTTAATCCAGATAAATGCAAGGTGATGCATTTTGGAAAATATAATGTAGGGGGGAGTTACACGATATATGGTAGACATATTAAAAGTATAGAAATGCAGAGGACCTGGGGGTGCAAGTACACAAGTGCTTGAAGGTGCAGTACAAGTGGAGAAGGTGGCAAAGAAGACCTATGATATGCTTGCCTTTATAGGGAGGGATATAGAGTACAAAAGCTGGTGTCTGATGTTGCAGTTGTATAGAACGTTGGTTCACCTGCATTTGGAGTACTATGTCTAGTTCTGGTCTCCTCACTATCGCAAGGATGTGGAGACCCTGGAGAGAGTGCAGAGGAGGTTCACCAGGATGCTGCCTGGTATGGAAGGACTGAGCTATGAGGAGAGATTGGGCAGATTGGGACTGTTCTCCTTAGAAAGGCTGAGAGTGAGGAGAGATCTAATAGAGGTGTATAAGATTATGTAGGGTACAGATAGAGTGAACAGTGGTAAGCTTTTTCCTACGTTGGATACAAAAATTGCGAAAGGCCACAGGCTTAGGGTGAGGGGGGGTGAGGTATAATTCGGTTGTTACAGGGTGTTTTTTCACACAGAGGGTGGTGGGGGCCTGGAATGCATTGCCAAGTAGGGTGGTGGAGGCAGACACACTAGAGTTGTTTAAGGTTTGCTTAGATAGACACAAAAGCCGATTAGAGATGGAGGGATACAGGAGACTGTTCTAAATAAAAATGAAGAGTCTTGGGAATCCCTAGGAATCAATTGATTCCTGAGGATCTTCCAACATCTCACTTGTCTTACTTCTGAGCTTCAGGGGATTCCGTAAATGTCTGTCTAAGTTGTGCATGTTTATTGATGTCTTTTCTTTCACTTCATAGGTAGTTTGCCTTGTTGACTAACAAAGAGCATACACGCGATGGGTCATGAGAGGGCTGCTCTTGGATGTTGCTTTGAGAGTTGCCTAGTGCTTCACGTCGTTAGTGTACGCTTAAACTGGACCATCTGACGGGCAACACGACAGCTCAGTGACTATCGCTGTGCTGTGCAGATACATGGATTTGGGCCTGTGTCTGTGGGAGTTTGCGCATTCTCCCTGTGCTTGCGTGGGTTTTCTCCGGGTGCTCCGGATTCCTCTCACACCCCAAAAATGTGTTCTTAGGCTGATTGGTGTTACAAATTCTCCCTAAATTAGTCTTCCCTCAATCTTCCCCAACAGGTGTAGACAAAGTTCACAGGCAGAGAAGGGCACTCACAATGTTACAGTGGCGGCAAGGGCTCATTGGACTGAAGGGCCTGTTTCCCGTGCTGTGTTGTCTTCTTTATTCTTTTTCTTTTATTTCCATCTCCTCCTTTGGAGATGCTCCTTGAAGCTTAGACCAATTATCTCCAACATGGCTCTGTGTCAGATTGGATTTGAAAAGTGTTAATGAAAAGCGGTTGAGGATCTTTTACTAAGTTGAAGGCAAAGTATAAATTCAAAATGTGTCCTCTTCAAGAGTGAAGTTCTTCCCCAGCCACAATGGGCTGAATGGCCATTTTTCTATGATTCTATGAGGTGTTATTGCGATTTCAAAGTTGTCTGTCTGGAAATTAGTTTGGGGTTTTGTTTCGGCCAATGGAGTTTGTTTCATCGTTGAATAAAGTCAATGAACTTTTGTAACATTTCTGTTTTCACCTTATCTGGACTGACTTGGAACTGATCCTCATTATCCTGAGGCCAGTACACAGTATCTCATTATATAATGTCATCCAATTGGACACATGTAATATTGTCCTGGCCATGAGTCACTTGTCAAAAAAAAGCCTAAATCATATTATCTGTTCATTTATTATGTGGCTATTTGAGAGTGTGCAGTGCACAGACAGACTTGTTTCCCATATTACAACTGTACTTTACCTCAAAAGTATATCACTGGTTGTAAACACTTTGTGAAATCCTAAGGTCTTGGAAAACGAGGTATATAGAAATGTGAGTCTTTCTTTAATTCCAGGTTTCCTCATACCATTTTTGTCATCTTCTGGCTCAATGCTTTCACTCTCACCAGCAGGATTTCACTCTGTAATGAGATGCTGTGTACTGGCCTCAGGATAATGAGGATCAGTTCCAAGCCAGCCCAGATAAGGTGAAAACTGAAATGTTACAGAAGTTCATCAACTTTATTCAACCATGAAACAAACTCCATTGGCCAAAACGAAACCCCAAACTAATTTCCAGACAGACAACTTTGAAATCGCAATAATACCTCATAGAATCATTGAGAAGGAGCCATTTGGCCCATTGTGGCTCTTATGACGGCTATAGGGGATCATCAATAGATAGGCCTCGTAAAGCATGAGCTTCCCTGTTAACTGAGTGAAGACTTGCCCGATAGCGAAGTTAGTGCGGGTTTTAAAACCAGCTGGCTCTGCTCTGGCCAGTGGTCAAAGGGTTCTGGGGCTTGACCTGTCCACAATATCCCCTGAGCAGCTTTATACACTTTGTAACAAAAATGGTGTTGTTGATGGAAGACTGGCCTTGTCGAGATTATTACTTTGGCAACAAGGAATGAAATGAGATTCTTCCTTCCTTCTGGGCAACTTTATTGTCAAGACAAGTAATCCCCCAGTCAGAAAAATGCCTATTTTGGTGAACTTGAAACTTATGATATGAAAATTGAAAACTGGGCCCAATACGTAGAGTGAGTGGGTTATTTTCTTTGGGCCAACAATATTGAGGAGGACGAGAAGCTGAAGGTGATCCTGTTTGATGGCACACAAGGTTCTGGCCTTCAGTGTAATCAAAAGCTTAATGTACTTGAACGCCCCTGATGCTACAACCTTGAATGAATTGATGGCGTTGGCCAAAAGCTATTATGACCCAAAGCCTTCCATAACATTCCAGCAAAACTGCTTTTACATAGCAGGCCAAAGCTCTTGGAATCGGTCACCAAACTTTTGATCAGGCTACAAAAATTGGCACGGCACTGTGGATTCGGGCCAACTGTAAATGGTATGTTGCTAAATAGACTGGTCTGTGGACAGTCCAGAAAGAATTATTGAATGAAGCCAGTTTAGATTTAAAGAAGGGCATTGAGATATCTCTAACATTGGACAGTCAATGAAGAGAGCTCAAGAACTACACATAATAGTATCTTCCAATTGGGCGGAGGGGCCGCATGTAACGTCCGTCCCTCGATTGAGTGATGGATTGGTAAAATAACACAGAAGGACTTACAGTGGTGGAGCCTGAGTCACATTAGCAGGCAGTCAAGGAAGGGCAGAAACAGCCTTCTGACTCCAAGGAAGCATATTCCAAAATGTTGAAGATGCCAGAAGTGGATGATTGTGAGTGCTGCAGAGGATCAGAACTGAGGCTAAAATATAGGGACAGACAAAACACGTGCTATTTCAAAAAAAGGCTGTGGGGGATCGTACCTTACAGGTATGCCCACATCTAGTAACAGGACAATGCAATTCAATCGTATCTCCATGACAACGGTTGCTCCCATAATGGTGGAGTTGTTATTAAATAGCCACCCATTAAAACTGAAAGTGGATATGGGGCTGCAGTCTCCATTATCAGGAAGCGAAATTATAATTGGTCCAGGCTGGTTTTCAGCTTCTGAACTTAGGAAACACAAAGTCCAGGCTGGCAATCTACACAGGGGGAGGAGCGGTTGCAGATAAAGGGTACTGTGACAACCCTAATGATTTACAAGCAGTTCAACTTCTATTCATCAATCTACAGGGGATAAGAACCCAGCTTTATGCAGAGAGATTGACTCTAACACATCAGACTGAACCAGCTGGATAACTATAGGCTGAGCGCAGTGGGTCTGTATAAAGCCATCATTAAGAACCCCAAAGTTTTCCAAGAAGGGCTTGGAAAAATAAGGACAGCCAAATCTAACAATGATGTTGACCCCAATGCTACCCCTCAGCACATTCGGGTGAGACTAGTTCCATTCTCCCAATTGGAATAAATACAGTTGGAGCTGAAATGCCTGGAAAAGCTGAGCATAATAAAATCCTAGAGGTTGCAAAGTGAGTGATAACTGTTGTCCCTGTCCTCAGCCTGACATGTTAGTTTGACTTTGTGGAGACGATAAGCTGACATTTAACAGGGATTCTAAACTGAACAGAAACTTCATGTTCCAGATTAAAGATTCGATTTTCAAGTTTGCTAATGACACCACCGTAGTGGGTCAGATCTCAAACAATGATGAGACAGCGTACAGGAATGAGATCGAGAATCTGGTGAACTGGTGCAGCAACAATAATCTCTCCCTCAATATCAACAAAATGAAGGAGATTGTCACCGACTTCAGGAAGTGTAGTGGAGAACATGTCTCTGTCCACCTCAACAGGGATGAAGTAGAAAGGGTTGAGACCTTTAAATTTTTAGGTGTCCAAATCACCAACAACCTATCCTGCTTCCCCCATGCCAACACTATAGTTAAGAAAGCTAACCAATGCCTCTACTTTCGCAGAAGATTAAGGAAATTTGGTATTTCAGCTACAACTCTCACTAACTTTTACAAATGCACCATAGAAATCATTCTTTGCGGATATATCACCGCTTACTATGGCTCTTGCTCTGCCTGAGATCACAAGGAACTACAAAAGGTCATAAATGTAACCTAATCCATCACACAAACCAGTCTCCCATCCATTGACTCTGTCTACACTTCCTGCTGCCTTGGTAAAGCAGCCGGCATAATTAAGGACCCCACGCACCCCAGACATTCTTTCTTCTACCTTCTTCCATTGGAAGAAAGATACAGAAGTCTGAGGTCACGTACCACCTGACTCAAGAACAGCTCCTTTCCTGCTGCTGTCAGAACACATGGGGCTTCACTGGGTCTTTTATGGCTTCGATGTTTTTGATCATGGTTGATTCACATTCTGTCCAGCTGGAGATGCATCGTATGAACTCCACCATTTCCTATGCTTCAGAAGCTATGACAATGTTTGTGCGTGCAGGGGATGCTGAAGTCCTGTTCTCTGACAATGGCAGTGTCTTTACTAGCACCCAGTTTCAGACCAGTGGAATCAAGCACATTAGGATAGTGCCCTATCACCCGTCAGCAAATGGATTGGCTGAACTAGCAGTGCAGGCTTTCAAACTCGGCACAAAGAAGCAATCTGCAGTGTCAATAGAGACCAAACTGGTGTGATTTTTGAACAACTGCAGGACTACCCCTCACACAACGACAAGAATTGTCCCAGCGATTGCTAATGGGATGGAGGCTTTGGAAATGATTAGCTTACTGTCCCCAATCCTGCTGGGAAGAGTGGAGACCCAACAAGAACCTGTGTCTGTGGGTGTTTGCGCATTCTCCCCCTACTTGCGTGGGTTTTCTCCGGGTGCTCCGGTTTCCTCCCACATCCCAAAGATGTGCTCTTAGGCTAATTGGCAAAACAAATTCTCCCTAAATTGTCTCAAACTTGGTTTTTAATCCATAGATCTATAAACATGGACAGGGATCACGGGTAGAGGTGGGAACATCGGGGTGGCGGCATGGACTTGTTGGGCCAAAGGGCCTGTTTCCCGTGCTGTTTTGTTCTTTGTTCTTTGTTCTAAGAGAACCAGAAGAAAAACCTCCATAACTCTAAGGAGAGTCAAAACGATTAAAACTGGTGACCCAAATCTCGTGACAAACTTCGGGGATAGCCTCATTTGGGTCGCTGGGATCATAACAGGGAGAACAGGGCGCTTGTCTGCTAAAGTCTGAGTGCAGGACAAAATTATCAGTAACCACCTGGACCATCTCAGGAGTAGGGAGGCCACACCAGTGCAGGCCTCACTGTCAGCATTGAGTCACAACTGGAAGTTGTCCCTATACAACATAGAACATAGAACATAGAACATAGAACATTACAGTACAGAACAGGCCCTTCGGCCCTCGATGTTGCGCCAACCAATTAGGAACAAGCAGTGCCCCTCTAACCTAAACCATTCCCTTTTCATCCATAAACTTATCTACTAACCTCTTAAACGCCACCAAACTTGGCGCATCTACAACTGACGCAGGCAGGGCATTCCATACCCTTACCACCCTCTGGGTAAAGAACCTACCTCTGACATCTGTCCTAAAACCATCACCCCTTAATTTAAAGCTATGTCCCCTCGTGCTAGCTTTCTCCATCCTAGGAAAAGGCTATCACTGTCCACCCTATCTAAACCTCTAATCATCTTATATGTTTCAATAAGGTCTCCTCTTAGCCGCCTTCTTTCTAACGAAAACAACCTCAAATCCCTCAGCCTCTCTTCATAAGACCTGCCTTCCATACCAGGCAACATCCTGGTAAACCTCCTCTATACCCTCTCCAATGCCTCCACATCTTTTTTATAATGCGGGGACCAGAACTGTACACAATACTCCAAGTGCAGCCGCACTAGAGTTTTGTACAGTTGCAACATGACGTTGCGGCTCCGAAATTCAATCTCCCTACCAATAAATGCTAAGATGCCGTACGCCTTCTTAACAATCTTATCGACTTGATTGCCAACTTTCAGGGATCTATGCACACATACACCAAGATCCCTCTGTTCATCAACACTATTAAGAGTCGTATGCCTGCCACTCCAGCTGATGGGGACACAGATTCTGAGCTGGAAGTGGAAGAGATGGGCGCCATCTCTTCCTGAAGCAAGAACTCAGCAAGAACTGGTATCAGTGGCTTTCCCACCCTACCTTCAGAAGCGAAGGTCTGCAATCTGTTTCATACCCTGCCTTCAGGGGCTCCAGGCCGATTGCCAAGTGGTGGAAATTGGCAGTATTCAAAGTGAAATCTCCAACTCCATCTCTTTCCACATTTCCCATTGCCTTTGACACATGTTCCTTGATTCAATTCTTTCATGTTAATCTTGCAGCAGGGTTTTGCTTTAGGGTCAGGATGTTGAGGGTGTTGAGGATGATGTTGGGGTAAAGTGGACCCCACTGTGAGTCAGGAAATATCAGCTGGCAGTGGTTTTGGCTGAAATGGCCAATGATTTAGCTGGGGGAACAGGGTCACTGTCCAGTCGACAATGATGGACAGGCTTTCGAAGATTAGATGACCTTGTTGAGTTGTATCTGATCCTCAGGAGATTTGTCAGTGTAGATGTGAAGAGGTTGTTATTCTTTGTGGGAGAGTCTCTGACCAGTGGGGCTAATCTCAGAGTAAGAGGGTCACCCATTGATGCAGAGACAAGGGGGAATTTATTTTCTCAGCGGGAAGTGAACTTTTAATCAGTAAGGGAATCGAGGGAGCAGACACAATGGGCCAAATGGCCTAATTCTGCTCTTACACCTTATGACCCTATGGTCCAACATGGACTATGTAACCCACCGTCTTGAATGACCTGTCAGAAACATTCAAATTTCAAACAAAGAAAATGGCCAGTGCTTTGGCCGGATATTTGGCCTTTAGAATCTCACCACAGCAGATGAAGGCATTTGAATTCAATAAAGAAAAATCTGGAATTAAGAATCTATCAATGACCATGAAATCATTGTCAGAAAAACCCATCTGTTCACTAATGTCCTTTAGGGAAGGAAATCTGCCATCCTTACCCAGTCTGCCTACATGTGACTCCAGAGCCACAGCAATGTGGGTGAATCTCAACTGCCTTCTGAACAAGGGATGGGCAATAAACGCTGGCGAGCCAGTGCCACCCATGTCCCATGATTGAATGAGAAAAAAAGTTTGCTCCTTTAATTCTGGCCATCGATTTTGCCAAGGGGTGTGTTTAGGATTATCCATCCTGTCAAAGACTAAGTGATTATTAATGCAGGCTGAGTCCATTTGTATGCGTCGTCTTGTCCTTTGTTTTAAAGAATTGTATCTTAAAATAAATAAGTTAATGGCACTTCAAAACAGAAGCAGGGAAGGTATTTGAGTGAATACATTAAACATTTGTGAACTAATAATGACATGGATAGTTTGAAGCACTCTCTGAGGACAGTGAATTAATAGCATTGAATAGAGTGACTATTAGTTTGTGCTTCAATGTGTTTTGACATTTCACTGTGTATGTCAATGTTCTGTGCTGATTGGCAAAGTCTTTTCACTCATTCCTTTGACATTTCATTAGCTCAGGAAGAAAAACCTTGCATTTATGTAATGACTGTAGGATGTCACGTGGCACTTTACAATCAATTTTTGCACAGCAAGATCCCACAAACGGGAATTCACTACCTCCCAAATAATCTGATTTCAGTAATGCTGGCAGCTGGATAAATCTTGACCAGTATATCGAAGAGGTTGTCCCCGCTTTTCTTTGAAACGGTGACGGCGGTGGGATAGTTTACCTTCTCCTCGGAGCACAGAACGGGCCTCGCTTTAAAGTTTTATCCAAACGATGGCACCTCTGACAGGGCAGCACCCCGTCAGCACTGCACTAGGTAGATTGGATTGTGTGCTGAAGTCTCTCAGGCTTGCATCAATTCGACCATCTGCCTCCAGGTTAAGAATGTCACACACTCAGCCATAATTGACCACCCCCCGCCCCCCAACCCCACACAACACATCGCTGAAATAAAGGAAGGCACGCATGAACAACGAAACATTTAACACATCTACTTTTCAATTGGAATTGCTGCCAATGAAATTCCTTTCCTAATTAAATGCAGGATTAAGGAATTAATCATCCCTAACTACACAGCTTCCTATGTTATCTACCTAAAAAATGTATTTTTCTGCATACTTCCCCATACACTGCTTCTGAGTGTAACACTTCTGGCAATTTTTCTGTCACATTTTTAATCATTCTTCGCAGTCACGATAATCAGAGTCTTATTTGTTATAATTAGTCTCAAATTTATTCTAATCTAAGCAAGGATATTTTAATTGCCCTCTGATAGGCTCCTTCTCTCTGCCTGACGGCAAACCAGCTTTAGTCTTCATATCTGGGTATGAGATCAGGCACAGTAATATTTATGTTATTGATCTAATAATAGTATTTGATCTAACAAGTCAACATTAATAATGGAGAGATTCTGAGTTCCAATACTGTGTGATAGTTTGAGAATCAGCTGGCCATTATCAATAAAAATGACTCTAAACCTAAATGGTTCACTAAACTGTAGATTTACCTGTCAGTTGTCAACATCCTGGGGGTTACTATTAACAAGAAAGTAAACTGGAATAGCCATAAAAAAAATTGTAACTACAAGTGTAGGTCAGAGACTGAGGATCCTGCAGCGAGTAACTCATTGCACTCCCCAAACCATCTACAAGGCAGAAGTCAAGAGTGTGATGGAACATTCTCCACTTGCCTGGATGAATGCAACTCCAATATTCAAGAAGTTCAACACTGTCTAGGATAAAGCAGCCCCACTTGATTGGCACCCCATCCACAAACATTCACTCCCTCCGCCACTGCCACAGTGACAACCTTGTGTACCATCTACAAGATCCACTGCAGGAACTCAGTTCCTCAAGGTTCCTTATGTAGCACCTTCTGAAACCGTGACTGCTGCCATATAGAAGGACAAGGCCAACACTACCTGAAAACACCACGATCTGGACATTCCACTCCGAGCCACCAACCATCCTGACCTGGAAATCTATTGGTCATTCCTTCACTGTCACTGGGTCAAAATCCTGAAATCTGCTCCCTTGTAGCACCGTGGGCAAACCTACGTCACACAGACAGCCATGTTTCAAGAAGATGGCTCACCAGCACCATCTCAAGGGCAATTAGGGATGGGTAATAATCCATCATTCTAGCAGTGACTAAATAAGGAAGTTCCAAATAAGGACACTCCAGTTAACTGTTTGTAAACTGTCTGGCGAGAATAAATTTCCTGATAGTCACTCTTTCACAGTTAACTGCGTCACGATTTAAAGCAAATTATAAGAAAACAAATTAATGGGCAATGCCAATGTAAACTTGTCACATGATAATTACACCCCTTTGCCCAATAGTTGCACTCTGGGAGTCTGTAATTACACTGTGACATTTTTACACACATGCTTTCCATTCTAAATTTGAACATTTGAATTGTTTACAGCAATATAAAAATAAGAAAAATCTGTGATGTTTGAATTGTATTTAAATTGTCTCCCAGACTCTGACCCTACTTTACCTGAAAATTACATTTTACATTATATATAATTCCAATACAGTTTAGCATTGCACAAAATTTCCATCATTAACTAAATATTCAAAATAATGTAAAACCATTTTCACAGACAATTACATCAAATCTTTCCACTTGTTACCTCATTTCACTTTTCTTTCTATATACAATTTAATCATTTATTTTTTGAGTTCACGTTTAACTATTTCTCGACAGCAACAAAACTAGGATCACACAGTCAGCCTGGGGTACATTTTCCACGGGGCACTGAATTTTCCTAATCTCTCACTGTAACTTCACTGGAGGTTGATTATCTGTCTTGGCGAGCCAATATAAGCAGCCATTTCTCTAGGATTTCTTCCAAGGTAACCGCGTGAGCCCTTTAGCAATCCTATTGCCAATTCTGATAAAACGTTTTATCCTTCAGTTCTCATGTCTGTGACATCTTTGTCAATCCTTTCTGAATGTCCCACAGCTCCTGCTCTGTCCAAGATCGCAAGCAACTACAAAGGGTTGTGTGAACAAAGCCCAATCCACCACACAAAACCAGTAGCTCATCCATTGGCTCTGTCTACACTTCCCGCTGCCTTGAAAAAGCAGCCAGAATAATTAAAGACCCCACGCAACCCGGACATTCTTTCTTCCACTTTCTTCCGTTGTGTAAAAGATACAAAAGTCTTAGGTTACGTACCAACCAACTCAAAAACAGCTTCTTCCCTGCTGCTGTCAGACTTTTGAATGGATCTACTTCGCATTAAATTGATCTTTGTCTGCACCTTAGCTATGACTGTAACGCTCTGCACTCTCTCTTTCACTCTGAACCGTATGCTTTGTCTGTGTAGCAAGCAAGAAACGATACTTTTTCTGTATCCCAATCTATGTGACAATAAATCAAATCATTCTCTAAGTATATAATTCATTGCATTTCTGTCCCTTTTCAGTTCTGTAAAAGGATCATCCAGACTCAAAACATTAACTGTGTTTCTTTCTCCACAGATGCTGCCAGGCTGCTGAGTCCAGGCTGCCTTCTCTGTTTTATTTTGTATCCTTCAACTTTTTTAGTTGTGCTTCTGTGGGAAATCAACTAGTGATAGAACAAAAATAGCACACATCTGTGTCTCTCCCATTTCAGATGTGACAGCTTTGAGTTTGTGTGTCACACTGCACAGCCGTGTGGAATGTGCAGAAGATTGCAATGGAAGGTACAAGAATTGAGAATTTGACTGAATATAACAAATACACTTCAAAAAAAGAAAGCCAGGCATTTCATCTGACCTGGAAGAACAACTTAGTTCTGAGCAACTTCATCCAGGATTTACTGAGCAGCAATGCAAACCCCTAGGACTTGCATGGGGAATCATTGATTCTCCGTGCCTGTAAGGGTTTCCTCCGGCTGCTCTGGTTTCCTCCCACATTGCAAAGATGTGCAGGTTAATTTTATTGGTGATGCTAAATTATCCAATAGTTTCAGGGGTACTAACAGGGTAAATACATTGGATTATACCTGGGTGGGATTGTTGTCAGTGCATGCTCTGTGGGCTGAATGACCTCCTTCTACATTGTAGGGATTCTCTGATTTTATGACCTTCCTATGGGTTTCGTTGAATACGAGCTCCCTGGGGATTAACTCACCAGATGGAGTTTGTACACTGAGCCCTGTATAAAGCAGGCCCCTGAGCGGGTTCATAATTGTATTGTCCCAGTTGGAACCTGTTTGTGTTCACCATAATCTTGTGGTTTTTGCTTTACCTTACATTGTGCAATAAAGCACTACTCCTTTACAGCTGATTCCTAGAGTTGTTTTAACAGAAATTGTATTTTATAATGTTAAATTTAGAAGCAAAGTCTATATTACAAATGTAACACCTGCCATTAGAAAGCAGTGCATCATCATCAAACTTCCATAATCAGACTTGCCATAAACAATGTCACAAAAGAAAGTGACTAATAGAAACAAGATGATTAGTGTGACATGCAGCACAGAATAAAACCTTGCAATTCATTTACAGAGTGGGCTGACTCTTGGCCCACAGACTTTCAACTGGATCAGATAACGGACCTCCTCCATCATCGTGTTCTTGCTATTCCCACAAATGTCTGAATGTTTACGTGGGATTATATTAGCCTTGGCACTTAATTTAAATTCAGAGAGCTGGGAGGGGGACATTAGAGTGGCAATAAGGCATTGTGTCAATGTAATGCTCAGTTACAATGCTAATACTGAGTCAATGAGGATCCTGCACAGCCCCTCCGCTCTGATTAATTTGGCTGTGATCCTAGCAGATAATTTCAGGTATCTAATGAGAAAAAACAGCCAGAACTTCTTCCCACTTGAGTTGTATGACGCAAAGCCTTCCTTGCGCAAAGCAGATCAGAAAGACATTCTAACCTCAGTATCAGTGCGATGGGAAGCAGTGTGATTATAGAGGCTGTGATGTGACATTATCATCAAGTTAAAATCCTCAAACTAATAGCTGATACTCCCAGTGCTCTACATTTTCAAATCCATTATTGGGTAAGTAACACAGCTAAACAAGTGGTAGGAAATTTCTTAAAAGATAACCGTTATGTTGAGAAGCATTGACAGTGCAAGTGATTCTTGATAAAATCCTGTACCTATATAGCAGAGGAATAGGTTCCAAAACGACTTATAGCTAAGGTGCAAGAGGTATTAGTATGGGAGAGGATGGAAAGATTAGAATTAAGGATATGTGACGGATAGCACAGTGCACAGTGATTGGCATTGTTCCTCACAGTGCCACCTGCTTTCGATTCCCAGTCTATTCATTCTCCCTGGGTCTGTGTGAGTTTCCTCTAGATGCCCCTGTTTCCTCCCACAGTCCCAAGTTGTGTGGGTTAGGTTGATTTGCCACTCTTAATTGACCCTTAGGCTCATCCCAAAACAATGAAATCCACCCCCCCACACACCCACACCCCCCTCCCCACCCAGATCAATGGACATTCCCATGGACTGCCCCCTCCCCTACTATGATTCCCATTGTTAATGTAGAATGGTAAAATTCTGGCCTTGGTATCAGGAGGATTAACAGGGTAAATAAATAAGATATAGGGATAAGGTCTGGGTGGGATTGTTGTCGGTGCAGACTTGGTGGGCCGAATGGCTTCCATCTGCTTCATAGCGATTCTATCATTCTATGAAATTGAGGAATAGGGAAATGAACAAACCTGCACCATCAGGACTAAAGAGTTCTTCCCTCAATATTGCACTAAATGGTCAGAATAGGTCACGAGAATCTGGAGTGAGATTTGACTCAAATCCAAAAAACGAATATCACTGGACAAGGAGGCTCCTGAAGATAATCTCAATCCCTGGCTTCCAGGGAATGAGAGAAGTTTCAATTATGTTTTAAGTGTAGAGTGTTACTTCCCAAATCCATCTAAACTCTTACCCTCACCCTCCCCCCCATTCCACAACCCCACTCAGCTGCCCCCATCACTGGAGCACTTTCTCAAACTGAAAGAAAATCAAGGCCTCAATGGAGGCTCAGATACCCACAATGCCCTCTGGCTGTGAAACCATCCTATTGCCTGAGGTCAGCTTGCCATGAGCTCCCCACCCCCACCCTCCCACACCGTTCCCCCAGGGTTGACTGTGGGAGCAGCAGGCAATCCACAAGAAGCCCTTAAAGAAAATTTCAGATGAAGCAGCAGCCCTGGAGGTCAGACTAATCTTTGTCCTACAGATGTTTTTTTAGGAGTGCTCAGAGGACTGATTCTCAATTCTAAGAAACTTCCGGCAATTTAGGGGTGATGGGGACGTTAATGTATCCCAATTTAAACTTCCATTAGTTTTCAGATTAAGATGAGCCATAAAATGTTTGATGAAGGATGTTAGCCTGTCTTCTTCCATTAAGGGTTTAACCCGGCGCAGTTCCACACAGCTCTGCTCTGAGTCACATTTTTAGCATCAACATTTGAAGGGTGAAGGGTTGAAAATTAATGATGTGCTTGCCTCTAATTGAATGTGTTCTGCATGAAGTTGAAAGGCAAAGTTCACGAACGCTGTGAGGGTTCCAGGAGATCGTCACGCAGCTGTCAAACTTTCCACACACACACTTCAGCGTTCACCCTATGCAAATCTCTTGGAGTTAGTCCGTTTCTCAATTACAGAGTTATTCAGCTCTCTCTGCCAGTGTGCTTTGAGGCAGGGATTTGGCCAGATGGTGGCACACCTGAGCCACACCATCTTCCTGCCTCCACCAAGTTCTGGGTGGGAAAGTCCATGGTTGACCTCCCCATCCTACTCAATGGAGACACTTTAGTAACCAGTTAATGAGCACTTAATGGCCTCATGCTCCCCATGCTGGGATGAACCAAGCTTTTTAATTCGATTTGATTTATTATTGGGAATCTGGTGAACTGGTGAGATAAAATAATCTCTTCCTCAATGTCAACAAAATAAGGAGATTGTCATCGACTTTAAGAAGTATAAAGGAGAACATGTCGCTATCTACGTCAACGGGGACAAAGTAGAAATGTTGGAGAGCTTCAAGTTTTTAGGTGTCCAAATCACCAACAACCTGTCCTGGTCCCCCCATGCCGACACTATAGTTAAGAGAGCCCACCAATGCCTCTACTTTCTTAGAAGACTAAGGAAATTTGGCACGTCCACTATGACTCTCACCAACTTTTACAAATGCACCACCGAACATATTCTTACTTGTTATATCACAGCTTGGTATGGCTTCTGCTCTGCCCAAGATGGCAAGGAACTACAGAAGTTCATGAATGTAGCCTAATCCAGCACACGAGCTAGCCTTCCACCCATTGACTCTGTCTACACTTCCTATTGCCCTGGCAAAGCAGACAGCATAATCAAGGACTCCAAGTACTCCGGACATTCTCTGTTCCACCTTTTCCCTTCTGGAAAAAGACACAAAAGTCTGAGGTGACATACCAACCAACTCAAGAACAGCTTTTTCCCTGCTGCTGTCAGACTTTTGAATGGACCTACCTCGCATTAAGTTGATTTTTCCCTACACTCTAGCTATGACAGTAACACTACATTCTGCACTCTCTCATTTCCTTCTCTATGAACAATGTGTTTTGTCCGTGTAGCGCAAAGAAACAATACTTTTCACCATATGTCAATACAGGTGACAATAATAAATCAAATCAAATATTGACGTATGTTTGTGGACAGTGAAAAGTATTGTTTCTTGCACGCTACGCAAACAAAGCATACCGTTCATAGAGAAGGAAAGGAGACAGTGCGGAATGTAGTGTTATATTCATAGCTAGGGTATAGAGAAAGATCAACTTAATGTGGGATTGATGCATTCAAAAGACAGCAGCAAGAAAGAAGCTGTTCTTGAGTCAGATGGTACATGACCTCAGACTTTTGTATCTTTTTCCCCATGGAAGAAGCTGTGGATGGGCCTATTACCATGCACACCACACACCAGCCAAAACTACAAAGCCAGCTTGCCGCCTCTGATAAGATCCATGCCAGAAACTCAAAGATGTTCTGTGAAATTAGCCTGGACCCTAAGTTTTATGTTTAAATTTGGCATTGGGGTAAGCATAATGAGTTTCCCTCCGGGAATGATTCAAATGATCCACTAGAAAGGAAACAAACTTTATTTCAGAATACGGTTAGACTATAACAAAAAGAATTAGCACAATTTTTATCAATTACAATGCCTAGACATGGCACAGTATAATCCTTAATAGTTAGCTATCTCTGTTATTCCAGTTTAAACCAATATTCCCCACAGACATATACCCTTCTGCAGATTTCTTTCAGCACAATACTCAAATATGCTCACATGATATGGATTTTTAGTTTTTTGATACTTCTGGACAGAAATCCAGACAGCAATTTCCAAAGAAGAATATATCCTCAAAACAGCAAAGCCTCAGAGAGGTAAACATAATCATTGGCAGCTTCCTATCTCCAACTTCAGAGAGAAGTAAATAATTAAAAACATCATCTAAACCTGATTGTCCTGCAAAAAGTCCAGTTTCTCCCATCACATCACAATACCAGCCAATCATCTCAATGAAGGGGTAGAACAGTGGCACAGTGGTTAGCACTGCTGCCTCACAGTTCCAGGGGCCCAGGTTTGATTCCCAGCTTGGGTCACTGCCTGTCTGGAGTCTGCATGTTCTCTCTGTGTCTGTGTGAGTTTTCTCCAGGTGCTCCAGTTTCCACGTACAATCTGAAAGATGACCTGGTTGGGTGCATTGGCCATGCTAAATTCTCCCTCAGTGTAACTGAACAGGTGCCGATGTGTGGATTTTCACAGTAACTTCATTGCAGTGTTAATGTAAACTTACTTGTGATTAATAAATAAGCTTAAATTACTCTGCAAAATCCCAGAGGAAAATAGCAGAACAGCATTAGTTCAGATTAAAACCAACGAGCTAGCCATTAGGGATAACAAGGCTGCTGCAACAACAACACAAAATGCCACTAAGACACTATGGCTCTGAGTTCATAAAAAACTGCTACAACAGACCCTACATAACAACACGGCCTGAATACATTTCTTAAAGACACAGTAATGTCACACCTCCAAAGGGAGGCGGAATCCCTGAGGCTGCAATGAAATTTTTGGAGGATTTTGTTCCAGTTTCCGTATGGATATACAGGTACGACATTTTTAAACATTACCACCTCTGAATGTGGGGTAGCGGAACAGTTGGGAACATACAACATTCCACAATCTCGGCTCAATAATCTTCCATTCCCAACAGTTACAATCACTTCCTGTCTTATCTGCAAAGTTATGGCTATGGGCAATAAACACAAGTGATACTCACACCCCAGAAATGAACATATAAATTCACACTCAGTATTGCACTGTTGGGGAAAGTTTCATTCACATTATAGACCGTGACTGCCTGTTAGATGGATGTAAGTGATCTGGGGCAGTATTGAAAAATAGAAGGTGTGTTCTCACTAGTGTTCTGATCAATATTTATCCATTACCCAACAGTGCAAAAACAGGTTATCTGGTCAATAACAGTGGTTAGCACTGCTGCTGCACAGCGTCAGGGACCCAGGTTTGGTCCCCACCTTGGGTCGCTGTTTGTGTGGAGTTTGCATGTTCTCCTCGTGTCTGCGTGGGTTTCCTCCGGGTGCTCCAGTTTCCTCCCACAGTCCAAAGATGTGCAGGTTAGGCTGATTGGTTATGCTAAGTTGCCCCTTGGTGTTCTGGGATGTATATGTCAGGAAGATTAATCGGGTAAATATGTGGGATTTCCGAGATAGGGTCTGGATGGGTTTGTTGTTGGTGCAGACTCGATGAGCCAAATAGTCTCCTTCTGCACCGTAAATTCGATGAAAACAGCAGAACAGCATTTGACAATTAGGGGATTTTCACAGTAATTTCATTGCAATGTTAATATAAGCCTAATAATAAATAAGTGTTAAAACTTTATCATTTTGCAGTTTGCTGGGTGCAAATTGACGGCTGCCTTACAAGTGATCGCACTTCAAATTAACTTCATGGGCTGAAGCATGTGGCGGGGGGGGGGGGGGGTGCCCTGAGCTTGTCCAATGGTGTTTTAGAGAATCTTTTGTTTACCAGTCCTCAAACTTCACCACGTATTCCTCGCCTTTCCCTTACACCGTTACAGATTATTCTTCTTTAAATTATTATCCTCTTTGCTGTTGAAAATGTTTATGGATTCTGCCTGCCCTGCTCTCTCTCTACTCAATTATTCTGTTTGCTAACAGCCCAGAAATTGATATTATCACAATTGCCACATTGCTGCTGTTCTGAGAATATTCACAATCTATTTGTATTTGCATTCTATCAGTCCTTACCGTCCTTCGTTTTCCTGCTCGACCTTTTAACCCTGAGCAAATAACTGTCTGATTGGTTGATTCAAGAACATTATAAACTTGACCAGTGCTGATGATTTTAACCACAAACTATAATGAGATAATCATCTTGGAAAGAGTAAACACGATCCGTAATGCCCCTCCAAATGAATCATCTTCACATCAAAACAGCCAGGTCCAATAATTTAACTTGAAGCCCTTGCAAAACTAAATAAATAATGTGTAACAAATCATTTTACTTCTCCTATTACTGAGAATAATGTAGAAACTAGTCAATCGAAAGTCAATTGCAGACTTTACATGCGACCCAATTGTATAAAACCGAAAACACAGGGGATTGAGCCCGATTAACTGGGAATAAAAGTATTGTTGTATTTTTAGGGACGTCGGGAACAGGAAGAAGCCATTTGGCCCCTCAGACCTCCTTGGCCGTCCCATTAGATCTGGGTTGATCAGTACCTTGCCTCCATCTCAGCTTCAGACAAAAATCCATCATCTGCTCCCTCTACTCTAATTCACTCCTCACCCCAGTGTTCACTGACCCACATTGTCTCCTGGTTCAACAACACCTCAATTTTGAGATTCTCATCCTAGTTCTCAACTCTCCGTACACTCAACCCTCCCAATCTCTGCTCAAACCCTCCTGTCCCTTGTGTTCCTCCAATCTTTGCCTCCTCCTCTGTATAAATTACTATATCGTTGCTGGCTATGTCTTCAGATACCTGGGCCATTAACTCTGGAAATCCCTTCCTCAACCTCCCCGTCTCTCGACTTCATTTCCCTCCTTTAAGATGCTCCATAAAGACAAAATCAAGGTATGTGATGGAATGTGATGGAATACTCCCAGCTTGCCTGGATGGGTGCAGCTCCAACAATATTCAAGAAGCTCGGCACCAGCCAGGACAAAGCAGCCCCTCATGATTGGCATCCCATCCACCAGTTTAAAGATTCACTCCTCCACTACCAATGCACAATAGCAGCCGTGAGTACCATCAACAAGACGCACTGCAGCAACCCACCCAGGCTTCTCCGACAGCACCTTCCATACCTCTGGTCTCTACTATCTAAGAGGACAAGAGCAACAGATATGTTGATGGACTTTAGTAAGGCGTTTGATAAGGTGGCCCATGGAAGACTTCTACAGAAAATGCAGATGTGTGGAATAGAGGGTGATTTAGCTAATTGGATTAGGAATTGGCTGGCAGATAGAAGACAGAGGGTGGTGGTTGATGGGAGATATTCATCGTGGAGTTCGGTGACGAGTGGTGTGCCTCAGGGGTCTGTTTTGGGGCCCCTGCTGTTTGTAATTTTTATAAATGATCTGGATGAGGGTATTGAGGGATGGATCAGTAAATTTGCAGATGATACTAAAGTTGGTGGAGTGGTAGATAGTGAAGAGGGGTGTTTTAGTTTACAGAGTGACTTGGACAAGTTGCAGAGCTGGGCCGAGAGGTGGCAAATGGAGTTTAATGTGGAAAAGTGTGAGGTAATGCACTTTGGCAGGAACAATAAATGTGTAGAGTATAGGGCTAATGGTAGGGCTCTTAATAGTGTTGAGGAACAGAAGGATCTTGGTGTATGTGTCAATAGATCCCTGAAAGTAGGCAGTCAAGTGGATAAAGTTGTTAAGAAGGCATATGGAGTCTTAGCTTTTGTTGGTAGGGGGATTGAATTTAGGAGCCGCAGCATCATGTTGCAACTGTACAAAACTCTAGTGCGGCCGCACTTGGAGTATTGTGTGCAGTTCTGGTCCCCACATTATAAGAAAGATGTGGAGGCATTGGAGAGGGTACAGAGGAGGTTTACCAGGATGTTGCCTGGTATGGAGGGCAGGTCCTATGAAGAGAGGTTGAAGGATTTGAGGTTGTTTTCGTTAGAAAGGAGGCGGCTAAGAGGGGATCTTATTGAAGCATATAAGATGATTAGAGGTTTAGATAGGGTGGACAGTGATAGCCTTTTTCCTAGGATGGAGAAAGCTAGCACGAGGGGACACAGCTTTAAATTAAGGGGTATGAGTTATAGGACGGATATCAGAGGTAGGTTCTTTACTCAAAGAGTGATTAGGGAGTGGAATGCCCTGCCTGCAGCTGTTGTAGATGCGCCAAGTTTGGTGGCGTTTAAGAGGTTAATTGATAAGTATATGGAAGAGAAGGGAATGGTTTAGTTTAGAGGGGCATTGCTTTTTATTTTGGTCGGCACAACATCGAAGGCCGAAGGGCCTGTTCTGTGCTGTATTGTTCTATGTTCTAGATGCATCCGCGCACCACCACCTGCAAGTTTCCCTCCAAGCCACTCACCATCCTGACTTGAAAATCTATGGCCACTTCTTCATGTTGCTGGGTCAAAGTCCTGGAGTTTGCAGCACAGGAAGAGACCAAATGGCCCCTCCAGTTTTTGCCAGTGTTTATTTTTCCACGTGAGTTATTTTCTTCACCTCATCCTATCAGCATATCTTTCTATTTCTTTCACCCTCGTTTTTATCCAGCTTCCTCTTAAATGTTTCTATGCTACTCACCTGAACTAATCCCCAAGGGAGTGAGTTCTACACCCACTCTTTAAGGAAAATGGGTTTTCCTGGTATACTTATTTGATTTACCTATGACTCTCTTGTACACATGGCCCCTAGTTCTGGTCTCCGTAACAGATGGAAATATTTTTACTGCGTCATTTGGAGAAGAGGGGAAAGTTGATGGATGTGCCTATACATTATATTGAGTAGATTATATATACATCATGTCACGGTGGCACCATCATTAGCACTGCTGCCTCAAAGCACCAGGGGCTCATCATTCATTAACTGAGGACAGGTTGTTGTGGCCATGGTCTATTGCTGCAATCTTTCATAGTGGGGTTGTCAAATGGTGATGTAGACTGACCTGTAGATTCTGACCTCCCCATGAACAGATAACAAATGTTTACTATTCTGCAGTGTCTTTCCAAGATTTCGCCATTGACTTATGCTGTCCAAAGTGTATCTCAATTTCACATTGGGTGAAGATTTTAACCATTGATTCATCAACCTATCTATCAATGGGAGGGGGGAATGCTAAGCACCAGGGACTGAAAGGAGATGCAATACTCAGCAATGGCAAGCTGAATAGACATAAAAGGCAGCAGCACGGCAAGAAGCAGGAAAATCTGTCGGATGAAATTGTATCTATTTCAATGCAAGAGGGCTGAAGGCAAGGCTGATAAACTCAGGGCATGGATGGATATGTGTGATATTATAACCATAACTGAAATATGGCTAAGGGAGCGACAGGACTGGCAGCTCAATATTCCAGGGTTCAGGTGCTTTAGACGGGACAGAGGAGGAGGAAAGAGGAGGGAGGAGTCACATTTTTGGTCAAGGGGATCATCACGCTACTAGTCAGAGATGAAATAACCAAGGGACCATCCAGCTAGGCTTTGTGGGTGGAAGTAAGAATTAAGAAGGAGATGTTGACCTTATTTGGGGTTGTACTGTAAGCCCCCAAATAGTCAATTGGAATAAGAACAAATATGCAAGGAGATTGGGGAGACTTGCAGGAGTAATAGGGTTGTCATGTAGGTATTATTAATTTTCCTAACACAGACTGGTACTGCCATAATGTTAAAGGACTTAAATGGGGTGGAATTTGTTGGAGTGTGTTCAGGAAAGTTTCCTGAGGCAGTATGTGGAGGGTCCCACTTGGGGAAGGCCAAAACTCGAACTACTCTTGGGAAATAGGACAGGGCAAGTGATTGAGGTGATAATGGGGAAATACCTTGACACCCGTGATCATAGTTCTGGAAAGGGACAAAACTGGTCCACAAGCTCTAAATTGGGGCAAGGCAAATTTTGATCAAATTAGACAAGGAGCTTGCAAGGGTTGATCAAAGTAGCTTGTTTGAGAGCAAAGGGATCCTTGGCAAGTGGGAGGCCTTTAAAAGTGAAATAGCTAGAGTTCAGGATCTATAGATTCCTGTTAGAGTGAAGGGCAAGGCTGGCAGGAGTAGGGAACCCTGGATGACTAAACATGTTGAGGTTTTGGCCAAGAAAAAGAAGGAGGCATGGTTCAGGTGCGAGCAGCTGGAATCAAGGGATTCCCTGAAGGTGTACAGAGGATATGGGAGTATACCGAAGAAGGAAATTAGGAGGGCAAAAAAGTGGGCATGAAGAGCATTGGGTGACAGGATTGAGGTGAATCCAAAGAGATTCTTTAAGTATATTAAAGGAAATAGAATAACTAGAGAGAGAATAGAATGCAAGTGGACACAAATGCAGGAGATGGGCGAAGTTCTCAATGAATATTTCTCCTCTGGATTTACTGTAGAGAAAGACATGAAGACTTGGGAACCTGGGAAAGTTAGTGGTGATATATTGGGGACAGTTTGCATTACAATAGAGGAGATGATGGATGTATTAAAATGTATGAAGGTGGATAAATCTCCTGGCCTTGACCAGGTATATCCAAGAACACTGTATGAGGCTGGAGAAGAAGTTGTGGGGCTCTGAATCAAAGGTTTGCATCATCGTTAGTCACGGGTGAGGTACAAGAAGATTGCAGGATAGCAAATGTTGTGCCCTTGTTTAAGGAAGGTTGCAAAGAAAAACCTGGGAATTACAGACCAATAAGCCTAACATCTGTGGTGGGTGAATTACTAGACAGGATTCTGAGGGATAAAATATAGAGGCATTTGGAAAGAAAGGGTTTGATTAGGAATAGTCAGCACGGCTTTTTGCATGAGAGATCATGCCTTACTAATGTGTTAGACTGTTCTTTGATGAAGTGATTAGGAAGGTTGATGAGTGCAGGGTGTTAGATAAAGTCTATATAGACTTCAGTAAGGCCTTTGATAAAGTTCCACATGGTAAACTGCTCTAGAAGGTAGATCGCATGGAATCCACAGAGAGCTGGCAAACTAGATATACAATTGGCTTGATAGAAAAAGTAGAGGGTAATGGTGGAAGGATGCTTGACAGATTGGAGGCCTGTGGCTAGTGGTGTGCCTCAGGGGTCAGTGTTGGCTGAGATTTGGATGAGAATGTACAAGGCATGATCAGTAAGTTTGCAGGTGATGCTAAAATAGGTGGTATTGTAGACAATCAAAAATTGCAACAGGATCTTGATCAGCTAGGGAAGTGGGCCAAGAAATGGCAAATGGAGTTCAATACAGATTAGTCTGAAGTGTCACATTTTGGAAAGTCAAATCACAGTAGGATTTTCACGATGATTAGTGGGATCTTCGAAAGTATCGTGGACCAGGGGGAGCTTGGAGTTCGGGTGCACGGTTCTCAAAAGGTAGAATCGCAGATAGATAGGGCAGTAAAGAATGTTTTTGGCATATTGGCCTTCATCAGTCAGGATGTTGAGTATAAAAGTTGGGATGTTATGTTGCAGTTGTGCAGGATGTTGGTGAGAGGCCACACCTGGAGTATTGTGTTCAGTTTTGGTCGCCTTGCTACAGGAAAGATGTTATTAAACTAGAGAGAGTGCAGAAGAGATTTACAAGGATGTTGCCAGGACTCAGGGACTGAGTTATAGAGAGAGATTGGACTGGGTGAGGATTTTTTTTTTGAAGTGTAGGAGATTGAGGGATGATCTTATTAAAGTGTACAAGATCACGAGAGGCATGGATTGGGTGAATCAGTCTTTTCCCCAGAGCTGAGGAACCGAGAATTCGCGGGCATAGGTTTAAGTTAAGAGGGAAAAGAATTAATGGTGACCTGAGGAGCAACTTTTTACACAGAGGGTGGTATGTGTGTGAAATGAGCTGCCGGAGGGGGTGGTTGAGGCAGGGACAACATTTAAAAGGTATTTTGATAGACACCTGGATAGGAAAGGTTTAGATGGATATGGGCCAAATGCAGGCAATTGGGGTTAGCTTAGATGGGCTTTTTGGTCAGCATGGACTAGCTTGGGCTGAAGGGCCTGTCTGAGTGCCATAGGCGCTATGATTCAACGATCAATCGTTCTATTATCTAGACTACTCCTCTCCCCTCCCCCTCACTCTCCCTCATTTTGAAACCAAAAGCCTTTAAGCTATTGGTTGATGTATCCATTTTTCAAACAATTCTGGACAGAAAGAGAATATTTCTGGTGCCAGAACTGATCAGCCTCAGCTCATACCCAGTCTGGGTGATTCTGTCTTTGCAAAGATATAACAATGACCTGTGCACAGAGTGTAGCCATTTGGCAGTCAGCACATGGGGGAGCCCATGTGTGCCTCACTGAGAGAACATTGTCAAGAGATATGTGTTGAACCAAGAAGCTAAGAAGCCTATGGGGAGTTGCATGCTTTCAAAACTACACAAAACAGCGCATTTTACGCTGAACTATTTGAACTTTGCAATATGTATCTGCCAATCACTTTCACTCTGCCACACATTTGCAGACAAGCACATTTTCATTGCAGAAGCATTGATTTCGCTATTCATACAGCCAGCTGTTGGTACTTTGTATGCCCTAATCCTTCAGCATGTTTCCCAATTCCCTGCCACCCTGCTTCTATTGTTAAATGTCACTTCTCAGCTTTTAATAGTTCTCGATAATTAATTACCATATTTGGAACTTTACAATTCCTCCCTGCACAGTGCAGTTTATTTTTAATTTTCTCGGAGTGTCTCCAAACTTTTTCAGTCTGTGTTCCTTTGCAAACATGTGAAATGGGAATAACAATATGTTGGCACAGTGGTTGGCACTGCAGTCTCACTCAATCGCTGAGCAGAAACTGAGTGCAATGTTCTGCACACACGAGGGTGGCCTTGACCAGGATCTTAGGTTCATATCACACTATCTGTAACCCCTATGACTTGCCTGGGTTGCAAAATCTCACTCATGGTCCTGTCTGGAGACAATACATATCTCTTTAACCTGTGCTTAACGCTATCTCCATTGTCTGTATCTTAAGGACACGATTACCTATAAAGATTTGCATTCCAACCATTATCTTGTAAATTGAGTTTGTGTCTTTATATGTCCTGTTTGTGAGCAGAACTGCCACTCACCTGATGAAGGAATGAGACTCCAAAAGCTTGTGCAGCCAAATAAATCTGTTGGATTTTAACCTGGTGTTGTGAGATTATTTACTGTGCTTATCCCAATCCAACGCCGGCATCTCCCCATCATGTCTCACAATGCCAGGGACATAGGTTCAATTCCCGATTTGGGTGACCTTGTGGAGTCTGCACGATCTCCCTATGTCTGTGTGAGTTTCCTCTGGGTGCTCTAGTTTTTTTTTCCACACTCCAAAGGTGTGTATTCTAGGTGGATTGGCCATGCTGAATTGTCCCTTCATTTCCCAAGAAGTGCAGGTTGGGTGGATTAGCTATGTTAAATTGCCCCATAGTGTCTAAAGATACGCAGATTAGATGGATTGGCCATGCTGAATTGTTCCTTGGCGTCCAAAGATATGCAAGGTAAATGTGTAGGATTACAGAGACAGGGCCTGGATAAGATGCTGTATCAGAGACTCAGTGTTGACTCGACAAGCTAAATGGCCTCGTTCTGCACCTTAGAAATTCTACGATTCTAAGAAAATACAAGTCTTTCTCTCACCCACAATTAAAAAAAAACAAAGCTTTACATTCATGTAGTGCCCTTCACAATACACAACCTCAGAGCAGTTTGCAGCCTGTGATATATATTTTGAAGCCTTTTTATTCTAACACAGGAATTGCCGGTGTTTTGAGAACTTTCTTTTGATCTTTATAATGTACAGTCTTTGGCAGGGACGTATAGATTAGATTTAGACCTTTCTGCCTGTGAAACTGGTACCATTTTCATTCTGATAACTTCACCGGGAATGAAGATCTGATGGGTTTGCCGGGCTGATGTGCTTTAAGAGCTCAGAGAAAATCTTTTTGATATCTTCCCAATAGCGTCTTGTACCCTGCCACATTCACCTGAATGAGGTAAGTATTTTCTCATGAGGAATCTCAGGTGATTAAAGTCATCATCTTCACCCGAGGATTGGAATAAAACTTTGGGGAAATGACTAGCGTGATCATCAATAACACTGTGCCATTACAATCATTTACTCTGCTAAAGCACTGACAGATGAGGGTTTGCAAGAGACTGGAACAAAAGTGTAATTAATGGAGAAAAATGTGTGCCAAGAGACAGCTTGAGGCTCAAAGCCCTTTTCTCAAAGACATGCAACATTGTTTGCAAGCCAGTAAATTCAAGGAAACATATTAAATATTGCTCATTGAATAAGGTACTGCTTGATGGCGCTGCCTTGTTAGGTCAGGATCAGTAAATAGAAAACTGAAG
Organism: Sphyrna mokarran; assembly: GCA_024679065.1. Taxonomy (NCBI): domain Eukaryota; kingdom Metazoa; phylum Chordata; class Chondrichthyes; order Carcharhiniformes; family Carcharhinidae; genus Sphyrna; species Sphyrna mokarran. The sequence continues at coordinate 48,549,874 of JAGIQG010000020.1, read as the reverse complement.
CACATTCCTGCTTGCTCATTAGAAGCTTTACAAGATAGACTGTTATTCCAGACTAGGAACATAACAGGTGAAACATTAGTAGGACACTATTTGTGCGCAGCTCCCATTACTCCTTGTTTTTTCTTTAATCTATTTGCTCCCCATTAGGTGGGGTTGGGGGGTTGGGGTGATGAGGATGGAAAGTTGGGAGGTGGAGAAAGCTTTTAACATAAAAGCGAATGGAATGGGAGCTGTTGATAAGGAAAATTAATGTTTTTAAAAAGGCAGAGCAAAGTGCAGGCACGCAACTCGCTCCAGGGTTGCTATGTTGATAATTTAAGCGTCTGAATGAACTGGTCTGACTGATGTACTGTGCATTGCAGTTTTTACAGTGGGTGGCTGCGTTTGTGTGGCCTCAGAGAGGGAGCTAAGGGCAGCTTCAGGGAGGGATTAAGTTCCTGTTTAGGGGGCTTGGAGGAACATGAGTGTTTCCACTGCCCACTTCTACTAGCTCCGGGGCCCTGGATTATCCTCCACCCTGGGGTTTAGCTGGTCCGCAGCATGCTCCAGAAACGGGCTGTCTTTTGGACTTCTACTTACTCGTTCGAATGTATCTATTACTGGGTGGTCTGAAATATACCCTTAAATGTGCGCTTCTGCATCTCTAATGATCCATTCCTTAACATAGGTTCCCGGTTCAGTTCAGTTGATAGGAAAGTTTCAAGTGGTAATCAAATAGCTAACTAGCATCAAATAGCCATTCTGGCATTTGAGGAGCCTTTTACGGAGGTCCTAGTTGATAGCATAGACCCCTCCCTCAAATGAAGAGTGGGAATCAATATTTCTTGACCGTAATGGATGTGTCTACTAGATTTCTAGAGGACGTTCCATTACTATAATATTACAGCTAAAAGGATTGTAGAGAAGACGTTTAAATATTTTACTAGATAAGGTCTACCCACAAAAATACAATCAGATCAAGCATCATTGAAGTTTTTCAGGGAGGTTATGGATTGCTGAGGAGTAAAGCAATTTAAATCAACTGCGTACCATCCAGAATTGCAATGTTGATAATTTAAGCATATAAATGAACTGGTCTGACTGTTGGAGTGATGGCATTAAACCTTAAAGACCGCGTTGACGGCCTAAGCTCAGAATTATCCAGAGGATTGAGATCATTTGCTATGTTTCGCAGTGAGGGATGCATCTAATGAATCAACTCACTGCAATGAATTTGAATTGATTTTTGGTTATGAGGTAAGCGAGCTGCTTCAATTGATCGAGGTGAAATCAGTGAGTTAGCATTCTGAGTCTACAATGTTGGACAGTGGGTGGAATTTTACTGGCTCGCCCAGCCCACTGAGGTGGAAAGCCTGGCACTCAATCTTCCCGACTCATCTGCCTTTATGGCCTCACCAGAAAAGGTTCTCTCTGGCGCAAAATACACCTTCTCCACATCCACAAGGAACAGTCTTGTTGGCCTCACTGGGAGAATTGTGTCCCCCGAGGAAGCTGAGGACGAACAGGGTTGTCCTTTCGGCAGTACCAACCTGGCACAATGGCACTGCTGACATCGCACCTGGGCAAAGCCCATTGGGCGCCATGGGCATTGCCAGGGGTTGGAATCTATGGGGGCAGGGTGAATGAGCAGGACCTGGTAGGGTGAGGCCTGAAGGGATGGTGCATGAAGAGAGCAGGGCATGAAGGAGTGGCATGGGTTGAGGGGGGAGGGGGCCCGTTGCCACTCTGCAGCAGTTTCAGATGGGGGTGGAGAGTGTGATCTGTTAGGGTGGTGGGGGCAGCAGAGGCTAGATGTCCGCATGCTATGGGCTCGTGATCAGCCAATGGCCCCCACAATTGTGCTGTGTTGAAGCTTCCTGCTGCAGCAGGGGCCTACAGCTCTTATCTGTCCGTCAAACCCCTGCTACTGTTGTTGAGCGTGTGCAGCATCAGAAGTCTGCACCTGCGCAGTAGCTCCCCCTCCAAAGGCTGGCTGGTGAATGAAGTCCAGCCCACCACCTGAAGCAACTAGAAACATCCTGCACCATTTTTTCAATGACTTGGTGTATAACATTAGGAGTGAAAACTCTCCCTGCAAAAAAATCGGGATCTTTCCCACTTTCCCATCACTGGACACAAATCCGTCAAAATCCACCCAAAGTGTGAAACTTTAGGGAGAGACTAAGAGAGGTGAACAGGTGTGACAGCATGGAAAAGTGGCATCGCGTGTCATGAAAAAAGAAGTGGATAAGAGATAAAAAAAATTGTAAATTTTGTTAACGTGGAGAAACTATTAACATTATTACCAGCAGTAGTTAAACTATTAAATGTAAAGTTAAGTGAGCCTTGTGAAATTGAATGGAAATTGAGTGAGGTGAATTATTTGATAAGACTGCCAGATAGAAAGAAAATATAAATATGTTAAAACAGTATTTTGATAGTGCAAGAAAGCAGAAGGAGGTTGTGTTATAGTTCAAAGTGAAGAACCAAATGCAGATGACTCTGAATTTAACATTCCTCAAATTGAATTGAATAATGAAAAAGCAATCAGAAATTAGCTTATGTTATTGAGTTACCAGAGAAAAATGAAAAGACCTCAGCTAGATGTTGGAACAAATACACAAGTACCAAAGTAATTGTGCGTCATGTAGATTAGGAAATGCTGTTCCAATTAAGCAACATTCATAAAGATTCAATCTACAAAAGAAGCACAGCCGCACTGTCAGAGGGTCAGTGCTGAGGGAGCGCCGCACTGTCAGAGGGTCAGTGCTGAGGGAGTGCCGCACTGTCAGAGGGTCAGTGCTGAGGGAGTGCCGCACTGTCAGAGGGTCAGTGCTGAGGGAGTGCCGCACTGTCAGAGGGTCAGTGCTGAGGGAGTGCCGCACTGTCAGAGGGTCAGTGCTGAGGGAGTGCCGCACTGTCAGAGGGTCAGTGCTGAGGGAGTGCCGCACTGTCAGAGGGTCAGTACTGAGGGAGTGCCGCACTGTCAGAGGGTCAGTGCTGAGGGAGCGCCGCACTGTCAGAGGGTCAGTGCTGAGGGAGTGCCGCACTGTCAGAGGTCAGTGCTGAGGGAGTGCTGCACTGTCAGAGGGTCAGTGCTGAGGGAGTGCCGCACTGTCAGAGGTCAGTACTGAGGGAGTGCTGCACTGTCAGAGGATCAGTACTGAGGGAGTGCTGCACTGTCAGAGGGTCAGTACTGAGGAATGCCGCACTGTCAGAGGGTCAGTATTGAGGGAGTGCTGCACTGTCAGAGGGTCAGTACTGAGGGAGTGCCGCACTGTCAGAGGGTCAGACTGAGGGAGTGCTGCACTGTCAGAGGGTCAGTACTGAGGGAGTGCTGCACTGTTAGAGGGTCAGTACTGAGGGAGTGCTGCACTGTCGGAGGGTCAGTACTGAGGGAGTGCTGCACTGTCAGAGGGTCAGTAATGAGGGAGTGCTGCACTTTCAGAGGGTCAGTACTGTGGCAGTGCCACACTGTCAGAGGGTCAGTACTGAGGGAGTGCTGCACTGTCAGAGGGTCAGTACTGAGGGAGTGCTGCACTGTCAGAGGGTCAGTACTGAGGGAGTGCTGCACTGTCAGAGGGTCAGTGCTGAGGGAGTGCTGCACTGTCAGAGGGTCAGTGCTGAGGGAGTGCTGCACTGTCAGAGGGTCAGTACTGAGGGAGTGCTGCACTGTCAGAGGGTCAGTACTGAGGGAGTGCTGCACTGTCAGAGGGTCAGTACTGAGGGAGTGCCGCACTGTCAGAGGGTCAGTACTGAGGGAGTGCCCCACTGTCAGAGGGTCAGTACTGAGGGAGTGCCGCACTGTCAGAGGGTTAGTACTGAGGGAGTGCCGCACTGTCAGAGGGTCAGTACTGAGGGAGTGCTGCACTGTCAGAGGGTTAGTGCTGAGGGACTGCTGCACTGTCAGAGGGTCAGTACTGAGGGAGTGCCGCACTGTCAGAGTCAGTACTGAGGGAGTGCCGCACTGTCAGAGGGTTAGTACTGAGGGAGTGCCGCACTGTCAGAGGGTCAGTGCTGAGGGAGTGCCGCACTGTCAGAGGGTCAGTACTGAGGGAGTGCCGCACTGTCAGAGGGTCAGTGCTGAGGGAGTGCCGCACTGTCAGAGGGTCAGTGCTGAGGGAGTGCCGCACTGTCAGAGGGTCAGTACTGAGGGAGTGCCGCACTGTCAGAGGGTCAGTGCTGAGGGAGTGCCGCACTGTCAGAGGGTCAGTGCTGAGGGATGCCGCACTGTCAGAGGTCAGTACTGAGGGAGTGCCGCACTGTCAGAGGGTCAGTGCTGAGGGAGTGCCGCACTGTCAGAGGGTCAGTACTGAGGGAGTGCCGCACTGTCAGAGGGTCAGTGCTGAGGGAGTGCCCACTGTCAGAGGGTCAGTACTGAGGGAGTGCCGCACTGTCAGAGGGTCAGTACTGAGGGAGTGCTGCACTGTCAGAGGGTCAGTACTGAGGGAGTGCCGCACTGTCAGAGGGTCAGTACTGAGGGAGTGCCGCACTGTCAGAGGGTCAGTACTGAGGGAGTGCCGCACTGTCAGAGGGTCAGTACTGAGGGAGTGCTGCACTGTCAGAGGGTCAGTACTGAGGGAGTGCCGCACTGTCAGAGGGTCAGTACTGAGGGAGTGCTGCACTGTCAGAGGGTCAGTGCTGAGGGAGTGCTGCACTGTCAGAGGGTCAGTACTGAGGGAGTGCCGCACTGTCATAGGGTCAGTACTGAGAGAGTGCTGCACTGTCAGAGGGTCAGTACTGAGGGAGTGCCGCACTGTGAGAGGGTCAGTACTGAGGGAGTGCCGCACTGTCAGAGGGTCAGTACTGAGGGAGTGCCGCACTGTCAGAGGGTCAGTACTGAGGGAGTGCCGCACTGTCAGAGGGTCAGTGCTGAGGGAGTGCCGCACTGTCAGAGGGTCAGTGCTGAGGGAGTGCTGCACTGTCAGAGGGTCAGTGCTGAGGGAGTGCTGCACTGTCAGAGGGTCAGTACTGAGGGAGTGCTGCACTGTCAGAGGGTCAGTACTGAGGGAGTGCCGCACTGTCAGAGGGTCAGTACTGAGGGAGTGCCGCACTGTCAGAGGGTCAGTACTGAGGGAGTGCCGCACTGTCAGAGGGTCAGTACTGAGGGAGTGCTGCACTGTCAGAGTGTCAGTACTGAGGGAGTGCTGCACTGTCAGAGGGTCAGTACTAGGGAGTGTGCACTGTCAGAGGGTCAGTACTGAGGGAGTGCCGCACTGTCAGAGGGTCAGTACTGAGGGAGTGCTGCACTGTCAGAGGGTCAGTGCTGAGGGAGTGCCGCACTGTGTCAGTACTGAGGGAGTGCTGCACTGTCAGAGGGTCAGTACTGAGGGAGTGCTGCACTGTCAGAGGGTCAGTACTTGCCCATGTCAGAGGGTCAGTGATCTGAGGGAGTGCCGCACTGTCAGAGGGTCAGTGCTGAGGGAGCTGCCGCACTGTCAGAGGGTCAGTACTGAGGGAGTGCCGCACTGTCAGAGGGTCAGTACTGAGGGAGTGCCGCACTGTCAGAGGGTCAGTGCTGAGGGAGTGCTGCACTGTCAGAGGGTCAGTACTGAGGGAGTGCCGCACTGTCAGAGGGTCAGTGCTGAGGGAGTGCCGCACTGTCAGAGGGTCAGTGCTGAGGGAGTGCTGCACTGTCAGAGGGTCAGTACTGAGGGAGTGCCGCACTGTCAGAGGGTCAGTACTGAGGGAGTGCCGCACTGTCAGAGGGTCAGTACTGAGGGAGTGCCGCACTGTCAGAGGGTCAGTGCTGAGGGAGTGCCGCACTGTCAGAGGGTCAGTGCTGAGGGAGTGCCGCACTGTCAGAGGGTCAGTGCTGAGGGAGTGCCGCACTGTCAGAGGGTCAGTACTGAGGGAGTGCCGCACTGTCAGAGGGTCAGTACTGAGGGAGTGCCGCACTGTCAGAGGGTCAGTGCTGAGGGAGTGCCGCACTGTCAGAGGGTCAGTACTGAGGGAGTGCCGCACTGTCAGAGTCAGTACTGAGGGAGTGCCGCACTGTCAGAGGGTCAGTACTGAGGGAGTGCTGCACTGTCAGAGGGTCAGTGCTGAGGGAGTGCCGCACTGTCAGAGGGTCAGTACTGAGGGAGTGCTGCACTGTCAGAGGGTCAGTGCTGAGGGAGTGCCGCACTGTCAGAGGGTCAGTGCTGAGGGAGTGCCGCACTGTCAGAGGGTCAGTACTGAGGGAGTGCTGCACTGTCAGAGGGTCAGTACTGAGGGAGTGCCGCACTGTCAGAGGGTCAGTACTGAGGGAGTGCTGCACTGTCAGAGGGTCAGTGCTGAGGGAGTGCTGCACTGTCAGAGGGTCAGTGCTGAGGGAGTGCCGCACTGTCAGAGGGTCAGTGCTGAGGGAGTGCCGCACTGTCAGAGGGTCAGTGCTGAGGGAGTGCCGCACTGTCAGAGGGTCAGTGCTGAGGGAGTGCTGCACTGTCAGAGGGTCAGTGCTGAGGGAGTGCCACTGTCAGAGGGTCAGTACTGAGGGAGTGCCGCACTGTCAGAGGGTCAGTACTGAGGGAGTGCCGCACTGTCAGAGGGTCAGTGCTGAGGGATTGCCGCACTGTCAGAGGGTCAGTGCTGAGGGAGTGCCGCACTGTCAGAGGGTCAGTGCTGAGGGAGTGCCGCACTGTCAGAGGGTCAGTACTGAGGGAGTGCCGCACTGTCAGAGGGTAGTACTGAGGGAGTGCCGCACTGTCAGAGGGTCAGTACTGAGGGAGTGCTGCACTGTCAGAGGGTCAGTGCTGAGGGAGTGCCGCACTGTCAGAGGTCAGTACTGAGGGAGTGCTGCACTGTCAGAGGGTCAGTACTGAGGGAGTGTGCACTGTCAGAGGGTCAGTACTGAGGGAGTGCTGCACTGTCAGAGGGTCAGTACTGAGGGAGTGCCGCACTGTCAGAGGGTCAGTACTGAGGGAGTGCCCACTGTCAGAGGGTCAGTACTGAGGGAGTGCTGCACTGTCAGAGGGTCAGTACTGAGGGAGTGCCGCACTGTCAGAGGGTCAGTACTGAGGGAGCTGCACTGTCAGGGTCAGTGCTGAGGGATGCTGCACTGTCAGAGGGTCAGTACTGAGGGAGTGCTGCACTGTCAGAGGGTCAGTACTGAGGAGTGCTGCACTGTCAAAGGTTGTACTGGGGAGTGTGCACTGTCAGAGGGTCAGTGCTGAGGGATGCACACTGTCAGAGGGTCAGTACTGAGGGATTGCGCACTGTCAGAGGGTCAGTGCTGAGGGAGTGCCGCACTGTCAGAGGGTCAGTGCTGAGGAGTGCCACACTGTCAGAGGGTCAGTACTGAGGAGTGCCGCACTGTCAGAGGGTCATGCTGAGGGAGTGCAGCACTGTCAGAGGGTCAGTACTGAGGGAGTGCTGCGCACTGTCAGAGGGCCTGAGGAGTGCCGCACTGTCAGAGTGTCAGTACTGAGGGAGTGCCGCACTGTCAGAGGGTCAGTGCTGAGGGAGTGCCGCACTGTCAGAGGGTCAGTATGAGGGAGTGCCGCCTGTCAGAGGTCAGTACGAGGGAGTGCTGCATTGTCAGAGGGTTAGTCTGAGGGATGCGCACTGTCAGAGGGTGTACTGAGGGACTGCCGCACTGTCAGAGTTAGTACTGAGGGAGTGCCGCACTGTCAGAGGGTTAGTCACTGAGGGAGTGCTGCACTGTCATGGTCAGTATGAGGGAGTGCCGCGCTGTCAGAGGGTTAGTACTGAGGGAGTGCCGCACTGTCAAGGGTCAGCGAGGGAGGTGCAGTCAGAGGGTCAGTGCTGAGGGGTGACTGTCAGGGTCAGTACTGTGCCACACTGTCAGAGGGCAGTGCTGAGGGAGGTCAGGGTCAGTACTGAGGGAGTGCTGCACTGTCAGAGGGTCAGTACTGAGGGAGCCAGAGGGTCTGCTGGGGGCGCCGCCACGATGATCAGTCTGAGGGAGTGCCGCACTGTCAGAGGGTCGTACTGAGGGAGGCTGCACTGTCAGAGGGTCAGTACTGAGGGAGTGCTGCACTGTCAGAGGGTCAGTACTGAGGGAGTGTGCCTGTCTGAGGGATGCACTGTCAGAGGGTCAGTGCTGAGGGAGTGCCCACTGTCAGACCGGAGGGACTGTCGAGGTCAGTACTGAGGGAGTGCTGCACTGTCAGAGGATCAGTGCTGAGGGAGTGCTGCACTGTCAGAGGGTCAGTGCTGAGGGAGTGCCGCACTGTCAGAGGGTCAGTACTGAGGGAGTGCTGCACTGTCAGCTGTCAGTACTGAGGGAGTGCGCACTGTCAGAGAATCAGTACTAGGGAGTGTGCACTGTCAGAGGGTCAGTGCTGAGGGAGTGCCACACTGTCAGAGGGTCAGTACTGAGGGAGTGCTGCACTGTCAGAGGGTCAGTGCTGGGGAGTGCCGCACTGTGTCGTACTGAGGGAGTGCTGCACTGTCAGAGGGTCAGTACTGAGGGAGTGCTGCACTGTCAGAGGGTCAGTACTTGCCTGTCAGAGGGTCAGTGCTAGTTGGTTGAGGGAGTGCCGCACTGTCAGAGGGTCAGTACTGAGGGAGTGCGCACTCAGAGGGTCAGTACTGAGGGAGTGCTGCACTGTCAGAGGGTCAGTACTGAGGGAGTGCTGCACTGTCAGAGGGTCAGTACTGAGGGAGTGCTGCACTGTCAGAGGGTCAGTACTGAGGGAGTGCTGCACTGTCAGAGGGTCAGTACTGAGGGAGTGCTGCACTGTCAGAGGGTCAGTACTGAGGGAGTGCTGCATTGTCAGAGGGTCAGTGCTGAGGGAGTGCCGCACTGTCAGAGGTCAGTACTGAGGGAGTGCTGCACTGCCAGAGGATCAGTACTGAGGGAGTGCTGCTCTGCCAGAGGATCAGTACTGAGGAAGTGCCACATTGTCAGAGGGTCAGTGCTGAGGGAGTGCCGCACTGTTAGAGGATCAGTGCTGAGGGAGTGCCGCACTGTCAGAGGGTCAGTACTGAGGGAGTGCTGCACTGTCAGAGGATCAGTGCTGAGGGAGTGTTGCACTGTCAGAGGGTCAGTACTGAGGGAGTGCTGCACTGTCAGAGGGTCAGTACTGAGGGAGTGCTGCACTGTCAGAGGGTCAGTACTGAGGGAGTGCTGCACTGTCAGAGGGTCAGTACTGAGGGAGTGCTGCACTGTCAGAGGGTCAGTACTGAGGGAGTGCCGCACTGTCAGAGGGTCAGTACTGAGGGAGTGCCGCACTGTCAGAGGGTCAGTACTGAGGGAGTGCTGCACTGTCAGAGGGTCAGTACTGAGGGAGTGCCGCACTGTCAGAGGGTCAGTACTGAGGGAGTGCTGCATTGTCAGAGGGTCAGTGCTGAGGGAGTGCCGCACTGTCAGAGGTCAGTACTGAGGGAGTGCTGCACTGCCAGAGGATCAGTACTGAGGGAGTGCTGCTCTGCCAGAGGATCAGTACTGAGGAAGTGCCACACTGTCAGAGGGTCAGTACTGAGGGAGTGCCACACTGTCAGAGGGTCAGTATTGAGGGAGTGCTGCATTGTCAGAGGGTCAGTGCTGAGGGAGTGCTGCACTGTCAGAGGTCAGTACTGAGGGAGTGCTGCTCTGCCAGAGTATGAGTACTGAGGGAGTGCTGCACTGTCAGAAGGTCAGTACTGAGGGAGTGCTGCACTGTTAGAGGGTCAATACTGAGGGAGTGCCGCACTGTCAGAGGGTTAGTATTGAGGGAGTGCCACACTGTCAGAGGGTCAGTACTGAGGGAGTGCTGCACTGTCAGAGGGTTAGTACTGAGGGAGTGCCGCACTGTCAGAGGGTCAGTACTGAGGGAGTGCTGCATTGTCAGAGGGTTAGTGCTGAGGGACTGCTGCACTGTCAGAGGGTTAGTACTGAGGGACTGCCGCACTGTCAGAGTTAGTACTGAGGGAGTGCCGCACTGTCAGAGAGTTAGTACTGAGGGAGTGCCGCACTGTCAGAGGGTCAGTGCTGAGGGAGTGCCACACTGTCAGAGGGTCAGTACTGAGGGAGTGCTGCACTGTCAGAGGGTCAGTGCTGAGGGAGTGCCGCACTGTCAGAGGGGCAGTGCTGAGGGAGTGCCGCACTGTCAGAGGGTCAGTACTGAGGGAGTGCTGCACTGTCAGAGGGTCAGTGCTGAGGGAGTGCCGCACTGTCAGAGGGTCAGTACTGAGGGAGTGCTGCACTGTCAGAGGGTCAGTGCTGAGGGAGTGCCGCACTGTCAGAGGGTCAGTACTGAGGGAGTGCCACACTGTCAGAGGGTCAGTACTGAGGGAGTGCCACACTGTCAGAGGGTCAGTATTGAGGGAGTGCTGCATTGTCAGAGGGTCAGTGCTGAGGGAGTGCTGCACTGTCAGAGGTCAGTACTGAGGGAGTGCTGCTCTGCCTGTCGAGTGCTCACTGTCAGAAGGTCAGTACTGAGGGAGTGCTGCACTGTTAGAGGGTCTTGAGGGAGTGCCGCACTGTCAGAGGGGTATTGAGGGAGTGCCGCACTGTCAGAGGGTCAGTACTGAGGGAGTGCTGTCAGAGGGTTAGTACTGAGGGAGTGCCACACTGTCAGAGGGTCAGTACTGAGGAGTGCTGCATTGTCAGAGGGTTAGTGCTGAGGGACTGCTGCACTGTCAGAGGGTTAGTACTGAGGGACTGCCGCACTGTCAGAGTTAGTACTAAGGGAGTGCCGCACTGTCAAAGAGTTAGTACTGAGGGAGTGATGCACTGTCAGAGGGTCAGTGCTGAGGGAGTGCCACACTGTCAGAAGGTCAGTACTGAGGGAGTGCTGCACTGTCAGAGGGTCAGTGCTGAGGGAGTGCCGCACTGTCAGAGGGGCAGTGCTGAGGGAGTGCCGCACTGTCAGAGGGTCAGTACTGAGGGAGTGCTGCACTGTCAGAGGGTCAGTACTGAGGGAGTGCCGCACTGTCAGAGGGTCAGTACTGAAGGAGTGCTGCACTTTCATAGGGTCAGTGCTGAGAGAGTGCCGCACTGTCAGATGGTCAGTACTGAGGGAGTGCCACACTGTCAGAGGGTCAGTGCTGAGGGAGTGCTGCACTGTCAGAGGGTCAGTGCTGAGGGAGTGCTGCATTGTGAAAGTGATTTGCAGCAATTGGATGACATCTATAGTGATGTATCAAAACGAGATCATAGATACTGTATCTGAACTATAAGAAAAAGGTAATGCAGTTACAAAATCCAATTCATATCCTTTTCATCAGCTGGAAGATTATATTAAAAAGGTGGAAAGAACAAATTACATTACTGGACTTGATTTACTTAAATGATACTGACAAGTACTTTAATCAGAAAGGGGGAACAAAGTTTCCACTTTTGTGACATTGGATGGTTTGTATCAATTTAAAATCATGCTGCTTGGAATGAAAATGTGACAGCAACATTCCAATGACTAATAAACAAAGTCATTTCTGGACTAAATAATTATGCAGTTTTCATAGGTGATCATAGGATTGTACAGTGCAGAAAGAGGCCATTCTGCCCATCAAGCCTGCACCAAGGTCCTATCCCCATAACCCCATGCAATTATCTTAGCTAGTCCCCCTGACTCTAAGGGCAATTTAGCGTGGCCAATCCACACACCTTTGGAGTGTGGGAGGAAACTGAAGCACTGGAGGAAACCCACACAGACACAGGGAGAACATGCAATCTCCACACAGACAGTGATCCAAGCCGGGAATCAAACCCATGTTCCTGGCACTGTGAGGCAGCAGTGCTAACCGCTGTGCCACCCCCATAACCACAATCTGGTGACTTTCAGTCAGATGTGGAAGGAACTTTTGGAACATTTAAAGGAATTGATTGGCTGACTTCAATAGTCGGACTTGGTCAGAAGTGAATTCATTAAAGGTCAGGCCGTACAATTGGACACGGATGGATGGCCCCATGGAAGGTGAAGGTGAAAGTTATTGGAGAGTTCTCAACGCTGTCAAGGAGAAGGGAGGCGCTGAGATTCCTGGCCACGTGAGTTTTCTGCTGGAAATTTGAGCAAAATTTTAACAGTGTTGCTACTTCACTGACAAAACTGCTAACATTGCCCAAGAAATTTCAGTGGGTATCTAAATGTCAGGAGGTGTTTGACAATCTGAAAACTGTGTTAACCCCTACGCCAGTCTTGGTGGCACCAAACTGTGCAAAGCACTTCAAAGTAGTCACTGATAGACTGAGTGATGTGGCCATCGCTGCAGTTGTGTTTTGAGAAGTCAATGACAGGATAGGAAGATTCATTATGTTGCAAGAAAATTAAATATTCACCAAAAAGAATATTCGATGGTGGAGAAGGAGATATTGGGTTGGTATTAGCATTGCAACATTTCCACATCAACTTTGCCAACAATTCATCAGAGACAATTAGATACACTGACCAGAATCCATTAAAGTTTCTGGAGAAGTTTAAAGATAAAAATGCAAAGCTGTTTAGATGGAGCTTATTATTACAGCCATTTAATTTTAAGATTATCCACATGATAGGATGAGAGAATGTAATTACAAATGCTTTACCATGACTTTGATGCGGAAAAAGGATGGAGCATTCTGTGGTGGAAGAGAAAGACTGAACTGGACTATGCTGCTGTTATATTTACAATGCTTAGAAATAAGATTTTAACCTTACAGAATACTAGTAGTGTGCAAAACTAGAGGCTTTGGGCAGATGAGGCCACCTTTTCACATTTTTGCTTCATTTTTTTAAGGGGGAAGTATGATGATAGTGTGTTATTGCTATATGTGTGTATACATATTGTTTTATTGTGCCTAAGGAAACTTTCAAACATTAGTTTTATTCTATGGATAGTCAGTATGCCTGGTAAGAGTACAGGCATACTGACTATGTGATAGTATAGTATACGGGTATGATGCTGGGAGAACGGGATAATTGCTCGTTTTAGCCATGCACTGTCCACATTGGAGAAAGCTAATGGACTCTGGTTTACAAAAAGAGAAAAATCCCCTGGGTTTTTAATGAAAGGAATGGAAGGTGGATTTGGATTGATAGGGTCATGTGACAGTGTGGTTAATAGGAGAAGCTCAGAACGAAGCAGAGAGGAAACATCTTTTGAGATCTACCTGGGGTTTGTTTAAAGAGAGAGGTCTGCAAATTTCTTTCTCCACAAAATATCTCTAAAAGCTTCAAGGCTATTTACACTCTTTATAACAAGTATATTTATGGTTGCTAATTGTATTTAAAATGTGTTTCGAGACTGCAAGAAAAATATTGCTTATTTGCAACTTAGTGCTAAGTTAGGTAGTAGAGTTGTTTCTTTTCACGATTAAATTATTGCTCAATGGGTAACTGTTAAGCTGCTTCATTTGTTATTGTTAAACTCTATTATTAAATAAAGTTTGTTTTCCACTGCGCAGGGCCTGTTGGGTCCGGAGAAGGTCATGTGATGTAACCTCAAGGAACAATTCCGAACAGAACTGATAATGTGAGGTCTGTATACCACATCTTTTTATTTCTCAGCTGTTGGTACTTCCGTATATATCATATATGTTTCCGTGGAGCATTCGACAGACAGGACAACATTGGGAATTGAGCAATCAAACTAATCTCCCTCTGGGAAAGAGATAAGGGATATTGACAGAGTGGCCAACAGGAACTGAACAGATTCAGTTCACAGAGTAAAGTCTACACATAATCCTGGAGCAATTCATTATACTTTGATATTAGTTGTCAGCAGCTTTGTTGATTTGTGGATCCTGTTATGATATTTGCTTATTCAACAAAAGAAGAAAAGGAAACAAGATCTTCCCAGAGCACCATATCCAACCTCACAGTATCCCACAGCACTTCTGGGCTAATTAAATACTCTCCCAAGTGTAGTCACTGCTGTAATGTAAGAAATGCGGCAGCAAATTCCCACCAATAACAATGCAATAAGACCAAAATGTTTTATTGATGATGGTTGAGACATGGATTATTTGAGGGTCAGTACTGAGGGAGTGTGTGGTCAGTACTGAGGGAGTGCTGCACTGTCAGAGGGTCAGTACTGAGGGAGTGCCGCACTGTCAGAGGGTCAGTACTGAGGGAGCGCTGCACTGTCAGAGGGTCAGTACTGAGGGAGTACTGAGGAGAGTGCCGCACTGTCAGAGGGTCAGTACTGAGGGAGTGCCGCACTGTCAGAGGGTCAGTACTGAGGGAGTGCCGCACTGTCAGAGGGTCAGTACTGAGGGAGTGCGCACTGTCAGAGGGTCAGTACTGAGGGAGTGCCGCACTGTCAGAGGGTCAGTACTGAGGGAGTGCCGCACTGTCAGAGGGTCTGAGGGAGTGCCGCACTGTCAGAGGGTCAGTGACCACTGTCAGAGGGTCAGTACTGAGGGAGTGCCGCACTGTCAGGGTCAGTACTGAGGGAGTGTGTCAGAGGGTCAGTACTGAGGGAGTGCCGCACTGTCAGAGGGTCAGTGCAGTGCTGCACTGTCGAGGGTCAGTGCTGCGGGAGGCCACTGTCAGAGGGTCAGTGCTGAGGAGTGCCATAGTGTCAGTACTGTGCCGCACTGTCAGAGGGTCAATACTGAGGGAGTGCTGCACTGTCAGAGGTTCAGTACTGAGGGAGTGCCGCACTGTCAGAGGGTCAGTACTGAGGGAGTGCTGCATTGTCAGAGGGTCAGTACTGAGGGAGTGCCGCACTGTCAGAGGGTCAATACTGAGGGAACGCTGCATTGTCAGAGGGTCGGTACTGAGGGTGTGCTGCACTGTGGAAGTTTAAGTTTAATTATTAGTGTCACAAGTAGGCTTTTACTAACACTGCAATAAAGTTACTGTGAAAATTCTCCTGGGCACTACACTCCAGCCCCTGTTCGGGTACACCGAGGGACAATTTAGCATGGCCAATGCCCAAACAGCGCATCTTTCAAGCTGTGGGAGGAAACATACACAGACATGGGGAGAACGTGCAGACTCCACACGGTCCCTCGCACTGTGAGGCAGCAATGTTAACCATTGTGCCACCATGCCACCCAAGCTTTCATACTGAGGGACTGGGAAACAGTCAGAGAAGCTAAATCACAGAATGGCGTATAAAATAGAGGTAATTTAAGTAATTTATATTTGTACTGTATGTGTATTAAGAAGATGTTATAAATTTAAATGTACTTATTTCAATATTTAGTTCAGTTTTAGTTTCACTTGAAACTTTGTTTGCATTGAAATAATGTTTTACAACTCTTGAAGCAAACATCGGATGTCAAAAACCAAGCTATTGTTCAGTTACCAGAGACTCACATTGGGAAAGCAAGGACATTTAAGAATCAACTTGGAATCAAATAACCCAGAGGCAAGAAGCATTGTGCAATGTTAAGATACGGATCAGAAACCTCAAAGTATGTTACCAAGCCCGACAGGGCCCCACTAGTTCTCTATTTTGACATTAGTGTAAGGATAAAAATTTTCATTCCAGGTGTGATGCACATTAGGAAACTTTTGTCAAAACAAACTTTATTTAATAATACATTATTTAACTATAACAACAAATTAATTAGCTTCATTTTTAACAATTGAAGTACTTAAACATGACAGGATACAATTCTTAACTGCCATCCTATCTCTAAAGTTTCAATTCAAGCAATATTCGTCTTATTGATTTAAACTCCTCTTCAAAATCAGTTAGTGACACACAGGCTTATGCACTTGTACAAGTACATAGACTTACTTGGGTGCCAGCCCTGAGAGAACTCCCAGCCACCTGCTGAAGGGACACGCTCTCCTGAAAGCTTGAGGCTTTTGCTACAAATATGCCTGTTTGGACTTTAAACTGGGGTTGTGGGATTTTTTTTGTGTTTTTACCTCTGTTCAACTCCAGCATCTCCACATCAGCCCCTGAGACCCCAGAACACCTCTGGAGAAAGAGAGAGAGACAGAGACAGAGAGAATGAGACAGAGAGAGACAGACAGACAGACAGACAGAGACCTATTTCTCCCAGAATGTCCCAAATAGGAGCCTCCCTGAAAAAGAGAGAGAGAAAAAGAGCCAGAGAAAGATACCTCTTGTTTCTTATGAAACCCGGAAGTCACTTCCTTTCCCAGTAAGTTTAGTTCTTCCCCTTAAGCACAATACTCAATCAATCAACTGAATCAAAACCCTCCTCTGAAGTCCCATGGGAAAAATCAAATAAACAAAAATGCACTAACTTAGATTAAAACATACATATTCTAACTAAAATCAATCATTAGCCTGCAGTTTCAGCATGGGAGCTGCCCGGTGCAGACAAACTGGCACCAAGAATTTTAAATATACTCAACACAAGAAACATGATCTGAATCAAGGAGATTGCAGAGCCTTTGGCTTTGATCTTCATGTTGTCATTGGCTACAGGTATAGTGCCAGAAGACTGGAGAATAGCAAATGTTGTCCCCTTGTTTAAGAAGGGGAGTAGAGACCATCCTGGGAATTATAGAGCGGTGAGCCTTACTTCTGTTGTGGGCAAAGTTTTGGAAAGAATTATAAGGGATAGGATTTATAATCATCTAAAGAGTTTTGTGAAGGGTAGGTCATGCCTCACAAACCTTATTGAGTTTTTTGAAAAGATGACCAAAGAGGTGGATAAGGGTAAGGTAGTTGACATGGTGTATATGGATTTTAGCAAAGCGTTTGATAAGGTTCCCCATGGTAGGCTACTGCAGAAAATGCAGATGCATGGGATTGAAGGTGATTTAACAGTTTGGATCAGGAATTGGCTAACTGATAGAAGATAGAGGGTGGTGGTTGATGGGAAATATTCAACCTGGAATTCAGTTACAAGTGGTGTACCTCAGGGATCTGTTTTGAGGCCATTGCTGTTTGTCATTTTTATAAATGATTTAGATGATGGTGTAGAAGGATGGGTTAGTAAATTTGCTGAAGATGCCAAAGTCGGAGGAGTTGTAGACAGTGAGGATGGATGTTACAGTTTGCAGAAGGGGATAGATAAGTGCAGAGCTGAGCTGAGAGGTGGCAGATGGAGTTTAATGCGAAAAGTGTGAGGTGATTCACTTTGGTAAGAGTAACAGGAGTACAGAATATAGAACTAATGGAAGGACTCTTGGTAGTGTCAATGAGCAGAGAGATCTCGGTGTACAGGTGCATAGCTTCCTGAAAGTTGGCATCCAGATTGATAAGGTTGTTAAGAAGGTGTATTTTTATTGATAGAGGGATTGAATTTCAGAGCCTTGAGGTCATGTTGCAATTGTACAAAATTCTAGTGCGGCCGCATTTGGGGTATTGCGTACAGTTCTGGTCGCCACATTATAAGAAAGATGTGGAGGGATTAGAGAGGGTGCAGAGGAGGTTTACCAGGATGTTGCCTGGTATGATGGGAAGGTCTTAAGAGGAAAGAATGAAAGGCTTGAGGTTATTTTCATTAGCGAGAAGAAAGTTAAGAAGTGACCTAATGGAAGCATACAAGATAATCAGAGGGTTAAATAGGCTGGATTTTGAGAGCCTTTTTCCTCAGATGGTGTTGGCTAACACAAGGGGACAAGGCTTTAAATTAAGGGGTGGTAGTTATAGGACGGATGTCAGAGGTAGGTTCTTTACTCAGAGGGTGATAAGGGCCTGGAATGCCCTGCCTGCAGCAGTTGTGGACTCACCAACTTTAAGGTTCAATGGTCAGTGGATAGACATATGGATAACATTGGAATAGTTTAGGTTAGAGGGTCATTACATTGGTTCCACTGGTCAGCGCAACATCAAGGGCCGAAGGGCCTTCGGATATATGTTCTATATTCTAAATTTCATGAATAAGTAGTCTCACAACACCAGGTTAAAGTCCAACAGGTTTATTTGGAATCGTGAGCTTTCACCTGACTTACCTGAGGAAGGAGCAGTGCTCGGAAAGCTCATGATTCCAAATAAATCTGTTGGACTTTAACCTGGTTTTGTGAGACTTCTTCCTGTGCCTACCCCAGTCCAATGCTGGCGTCTCCATGTCAAAATTTCATGAAGGCACAGTATCATCACAACTGCCAGAACAGACAAGAGAATGCAGAGAGGCAGCAAACAAGTCCAAAGCAAGCCAAAAAACAGAAAGTCACAGAAACCAGGGAATGGAACAGAAAAATGTATCCAGGAAGTTAAAAGAACAAAGAACAGAAATCTGCGAAAGAGTTCAGTGGAAGAGAGAGAAAGGCGCCAAGTTAAAGATACGGTTGTAAGATATCGCTCTAGACACATTAGATAGCAAGATGCCAGATATTTGGTGTTCTCCTGGCATGACTATGTACCTGACAGATTATGAGGAAGCTCGAAAGCCTGTAGCAACCAAAGATAGAGGAATATTAAAAGGAGAGATTGAAATCCTGGAGGTGGATCTTTGGTGAAGACATTCAAGGGAAAGTATATTTGGGAGAAGGTTCTAAGGCATGTTCTCTTAGAGCAGAATCACTAACCCTTCTGTGGAAGTTAGTGTCCCAATGAGAACAATTGACTCATAGTGTGATAAGAGTCAGAGGAGAATTTGATGAGAGATCTATGGAAGTTGTGTGGGGCTTCAGAGTATGGTATGTCTGGCCAGATTTCCTATTGGTTTAAATCAGGAATTCCGCGGGAGAATGGGAGCTCCCACTGAAACATAGAACATAGAACATAGAACACTACAGCACAAACAGGCCCTTCGGCCCACAAGTTGTGTCGAACACATCAAAACCTACCCAGCCATAGACCTATCTATAACCCCCAATCCCATTGGATCCCATATACTCATCCAGAAGTCTTTTAAAAGACCCCAGCGAGTTCGCCTCGACCACCACCGACGGCAGCCGATTCCATTCACTCACCACCCTCTGAGTGAAAAACTTTCCCCTAGCATCCCCTCTGTACTTGCTTCCCTGCACCTTAAATCTGTGCCCTCTCGTCGCGACCATTTCAGCCCTGGGAAATAGTCTCTGAGAGTCCACTCTATCTAATCCTCTCAACATCTTGTAAACCTCTATCAGGTCGCCTCTCAACCTTCGTCTTTCCAGGGAGAACAGTCCCAGCTCCCTCAACCTGTCTTCATAAGGCATGCCTCCCAATCCAGGCAACATCCTTGTAAATCTCCTCTGCACCCTTTCAATAGCTTCCACGTCCTTCCTATAGTGAGGCGACCAGAACTGCGCACAGTACTCCAAGTGTGGTCTGACAAGGGTCCTATAAAGCTGCAGCATTACCTCCTGACTCCTGAACTCAATCCCTCGATGAATGAAGGCCAGTACACCGTAAGCTTTCTTAACCACATCCTCCACCTGGGAGGCCGATTTGAGAGTCTTATGGACCCGGACCCCAAGATCCCTCTGCTCTTCCACACAGCTAAGACTCCTACCTTTGATAGTGTACTCATTCATCCCGTTGGATCTGCCAAAATGGACCACAACACATTTATCCGCGTTGAAGTCCATCTGCCACTTCTCCGCCCAGTCTTGCATCCTGTTGATGTCATGCTGCAACTTCTGACATCCCTCCAGACCATCCACAACACCACCGACCTTCGTGTCATCGGCTAAATTACTCACCCATCCCTCCACTTCCTCATCCAGGTCATTTATGAAAATGACAAACAGCAAGGGTCCTAGAACAGATCCCTGGGGCACTCCACTGGTGACCGACCTCCATGCAGAAAAAGAGCCATCCACAACCACCCTCTGCCTTCTGCAGGCAAGCCAGTTCTGGATCCACAAGGCCAAAGCCCCTTGGATCCCATGGCCTCTCACCTTCTCAAGAAGTCTTGCATGTGGGACCTTGTCAAATGCCTTGCTGAAGTCCATGTACACCACGTCCACTGCTCTACCTTCGTCAATGTGTTCAGTCACATTTTTGAAGAACTCAATTAAGCTCGTAAGGCACGACCTGCCTTTTACAAAACCATGCTGACTATTTCTAATCAACCTAAACTTCTCCAAATGCTCGTAAATCTTGTCCCTCAGAAGCCTCTCCATCAGCTTACCAACCACTGAGGTCAGACTCACCGGTCGGTAATTTCCAGGACTATCCCTGTTCCCTTTCTTGAAAATAGGGACCACATCCGCAATCCTCCAATCCTCCGGAACCTCTCCCGTGTCCATCGACGACGCAAAGATCATCGCCAGGGGCTCTGCAATGTCGTCCCTCACCTCCCACAATAACCTGGGATACATCCCATCTGGTCCCGGAGACTTGTCTATCTTGTCTATCTTGATAGCAAGTAATAGGGTAATTGTTATGGGGGACTTTAAGGAAACATTGAGGATCTTGTCCAATCAGACTTGTACTCAACATGCGCTGGTTAGTGATAGGTTAGCTAGTCAGCCTACCAGATGCCAATGCGTTGAGAGGACAGCTTCAAGCTGGAGCAGCCTGAAAGAATGCCAAACTGAGCAGTAAACACATGAGGCTGAGGTCAGTGCAGTTGAAAGCAACGGTCAAAGTCAAGGTGAAGACCAGTGAATGGAAAAGAGCAGAATGGAGGGTGGGACAGGTGATGGAGAGAGGAACAATGGCGTGGACAGTTGGAAGTGGAGCAAAGAGGGTCATGGAGAGGGGACTGAGAGGCCAGGCTGGTGGAGGTTTGGTGGGAAGGGAAGCGTATTCAGAGGAATGGAGAGATATGTGCAAGTTTGTGTGTGTGTGTGTGTGTGTGTGGTGTGTCTGTGTGCGCATGTGCGTGCATGAGCATGAGAGTGTGCATGTGTGTGTGTGGTGCATGTGAACGTATGTGTGTGCATATGTGGAAGTGTGAAGGTTTGGGTGATTTGGGTGATTGTGTGTGAGGGTATGTATGTGTACGTGTTGTGTGTGTGTGTGTGTGCGAAAGAGAGGGAGTGTGTGTGTGTGAGTGTATAGTGTGTGAGTACGTGTGTGTATTGTGTATGTGTGTGTGTGAGAGTGTGTGTGTGTGAGTGTGTGTGTGTGTTCTGAGTGTGTGTGTGTATGTGTGAGTGTATGTGCGAGAG